>JAJOZX010000700.1:590000-1244256 GCA_023014485.1 Bathynomus jamesi | reverse complement strand
CTGTAAAGGGCCCACATGGAATTTTGTACTATATTTAGGTTAATTCATTCACTGTGCAAAATTTCCTCTGCTATTTCAATTTCGCACTTTTTCACTTAGCTAGTTCACACTTTTTGGAAAATGTACAAATTTTTCTCAAATAATTCTTACTCCAAATATCAAATTAAATCAAAAAACAAATTATGGGGCTAAAAATTAGGGGGGTATCCACTGTATTTTTGTAATATAGAAAGAATTTCATGTTTTATAATACGGAAGCCAACTGTTTTTACATGTGGATTATTAATGATTTTAACTGACACCATATATTTTTTGTTCACAGGCAACAGGTAGAAGTTTTGTAATATTTCTTTGGCACTATCTATTGGTGCAATGTCACACAAAAAGAAGAACTGTAGACAATATTCCATTGAATATTTAACACTTTCACTCACACATTATGATATACGATAAAAAAGAAATTTGCCTTTATAACATGGTTACATAAGAATAAATATGGTTTATTTTTCAGCTAAAGAATAGTGTACCCAATGAGTGAAAGGTTAACATACAGTTTTATTCCATCATCAAATAAACACCTACCACTGTGTTTGTTAAATGTGAGCAAGAATATACTCTGCAATAAGGCAATGATCAATAGTTACAGTACTTATGGTTAGATCAGTGTCAGTGTACAAATTTGAAATACAGCTTGATTACTTCAATTACCATACTGTAGTTTATTCTTTTCTATTTTTATCTTAATTTTTTTTTTTTTATATGATTAACTAGTCAGTGGAATTAAATGTAATAAATTGATTACAGTACTTAATTAATCTACACTGTTAATCAGCAATAATTTTTAAATTTTTGCAAAGGGGGTGAGATGAAGAAGCTCATTTAATTCCTAGGGGCATTGTTATGAAAAAGGTTGAGAAACATTGCTTTAACTGCTTCATTTCAATGCTATCATTGAATTGGTGTGCTGGATTTCAGTGATCAACAGAAAACCCAAATTGACTCAATCAGAGCAGCACAGGAAGTTATATGAGAATTAAGTATACATTACTCAATAGAAGCAGTTAAAGAGTTAATACATTATTAAGGTCTAAATAATCTTTTAGGCCTTTGACTAATTGGGTACTTAAGCCTAACACTAGGCTAAGTTTTTCTAATTAAGGATCACAAATTTTCCATCATTTTTATGCATTTTACATTTACTAAAGCACTTCCCACAACATAAATCATTCTTTATTAAATTTTTAAACAGTAAATAGGCAAGTCCTCCAATAGTTTATACAAGTCATTTAATGCTGAGACAAACAAGCTTGACACAAACATACTCAAATTACATCTGGCTCACCATATGTAATATTTGACTAGTATCTTGGGTAAATTAGCTATTACAAAGATTGACATCAGAAATCTAAGCTTTATTTCAACATTCGAAAAATAATTCATTTGATCATAAAACAACATACTTCCAAAAATGATTTATTTAATTATCAAATAGCATAGTAACCATTATATTTCTATACATAAACCATAGAAACCATTATATTTTCAAACATAAACCAATTTTTTGTACAGAGGTAAAAAAAAAAAGTTTTTTTTAGGCAAAAATGTACAAAATCAATTAAAACATGAAGGTGAATTTACCTTGCCTAAAATTAGTTTGTTCATAATTTGAATACTATGCTGTTTGATAAATAAATCATTTTTGGAAGTATATTATATTGCAAGTGTTAGTATTCTGGTATCATCTGCAAGTGATAGGAGAGAGCTTCCTAGGTTACAGTTTATATTGTTTAGCATTATAATGAATAGTATTGGTCTCAGTGCTGTAACTTGGGGCACTCCACTGATCACCTCTTTTTCTGTAGATTTTGCTCCATTTACAGCTGTTATCTGTTTTCTGTCAGAGAGAAAAACATAGATTCATTTTCCTATTTTTCCACAAATTCCAAGTTCTTTTAGTTTGAAATAATATTCCATGGTCAACCTTGTCAAAAGCTTTTGCAAAATCTAAATAGATGGCATCAACATTGTGGTTTTCTCCCAAATATTGTAAGATTATGTTTCAATGATCTATAAGTTCAGTAAAACAGGATCTCTTTTGTCTGAAACCATGTTATTAATCAAAGTATTTCCAAAGGAATATTTCCATCAATGCTAAAAACTGGTTGTATAACACCCCTTTTTAAAGGGGTGATCCTACACTAGCAACAAATTACAGGCCAGTGTGTTCATTATCTGTGTTCAGCAAAGTTTTTGAAAAAATTATAAAAAGTAGAATGCAGCAATATTTAGAATCCCACAATTTATTATCTCCAAAATCAATATGGCTTCCGTAATAATAAAACAATGGAAATGGCTATTTTAAATCTTATGAAAAATGTGAATATAGCTAAAGAGAACAAAGAAATAATGATATCAATATTTATGGATTTGAGTAAGGCATTTGATGTAATAGACCATAATATTCTACTTGGTAAATTATATTGTTACAGCTTTAGAGGAGCAATCAGTGATTGGTTTAAAAGTTATTCGTCCAATAGATATCATTTTGTATCAGTAAATAGGGTTTGCTCAACTAAAGTGCTTGTCAAACAGTGTGTGCTACAGGGCTCAGTTCTGGGTCCAGTTATTTTTATTATATATAAATGCCCTTCCACGTTCATCTGATATACTGAACTTCATAATGTTTGCAGATGATACAACCATGTCTTTTTCTTGTAGGCAAAAAAAAAAAAAGTGCACCATACCCTCATAGATTTTGCTTAAATTTAGTTTATGGAATGGTCTGTGCTACTAAGTAACAAATTTCAAATATCAGCTCAATCGGAGTTATGGTTCAAAAGTTATGCTCCCCCCCCTTTTTTGAGAGGGGGACAAAAACTGGAAATTTTCAAACCACCATAACTCAGTCCCTAATTGACACAGAACAGTGATTTAAAGTGTGTATGAAAGGTAATTGCATACATAACAAATTAGCATAAGCAGAAAAAATGGCTAAAATTAACAGAAAAAAAGTTACAACACTTTATTCCATTTGAAGGGGTCCTGCCCCCCCTAAATTACAGATTTTTAAAAATTTTCATATATACAAAAAATGAGTTTCAACCTTATTCTATCAATATATGAAAAGAAATATATGTGTATTTGCATATAAAATAGGTATTTACAGATTTGAAAATGACTACTTTCACTTGAGAGAATAATTTCTAACAAACTGTTCAACATTCTCATTGACTTCTGGTATATAGATTGGTGTACTTGTTAAAAATGTAAATACATATGTGTTAAACTAGTATTCTAAGAACTAACCATAAAACACTAGTACCTACCATAAAATATCTTCCCCCATTCGATTGTTAGGTAAATTGGTTGAACAAAAAATCCCATGTGGACATTAAAAAGTGGCAATCCTACCCAGGATAACTATTGCCTAACTAGAGAGATCTTTATTTTGTTTTCTGTGATGCGCAAAGCATTCATTGTATTCTCATTTAATGTATATATTTTTTTTCATTTTGAACAGATTTATGTACATTTTTTTTTTTTTTTTAAGTTCGGGAAGAACCGATTCGCCTCTATTTAAAAGGGCATATCTCAGTGGAAAAACAAAGAAAAAGTGAGAGGAAAGACAGAGGAAAAAGAAAGGGTGGAGGGGACAGTCGAAGTGGAAAAAGACCAAGGATGACAAGGACTGCAGGGTCGAGCCCCATCATCTTTGGGTGCTAGGGCCGGGAGGGCGCACGTGAAACCTCCAGGAACAAGCACGTACAAATGAGCACAAAGAGCACTCAAGAGCACGAGCTTAGAACCCCCTTGCGGGGGATTTATGTACATATATGCATAGTGTTTTAAATAAGTAAAAGTGTTTGATGAAAATGTCTACACATAAAAGCTCTAACAAGCGCTGTTGTAACCCTTTTGAACTGTACAAAAAGCCTATTCTGCAAAACTTGAGGCCACTTCCAAAGCTTCTTGTTGAAAATAGTGACCTTAAATATAATTTCAATGATGAATCAGAAGTTTGTATAAATTATCTGAAATTAATTAATAAACATGCAAAACCTGAAGAATTATTCATACTGCCAGAAGCAATAACTAGTAGTACTGAATGTACGACTACTTCACCTGACATATCCCCTGAAAAAATTCCAAGAAAATGTAGAAATGGATAAAGGTATTCAACGAGAAGATCTTAATGCAACTTTGGAGCAACTTCATGTTACCCCCGTGAAATTACAAGTAACTAGCTATTAATGTGTGTACAGATAATGCATTTTCATACTGTCAGCTGAAGTTTAATTCAGATATAGTTGTCTTATACCTAATACATATAGTGAGGCCTTGCATAACGAATGCCTTAAATAGCGAATTTTTGCTTAACGAATTACCTCCATAAGGCTCCATTGATTTAAATAACGATTTTACCTTGCAGAACGAATTTGGTAACAAAAAACGTAATAACGCATTTTCTGTTCAGTTGGAGGTTGGTAGCTGTCATGAGCAGTTGTGTACAATTGCTATCAATTTTTTTTTTAATTTTGCTTTACAGTGATTTATCATTATAATATCATTAATTAATATAGTGAATAAATAATAATTAATGCTTTTAAGCATTACACTGGGGAACAAATTTCAACTTTTTGTCTATTGAATTAGATTTGACAGTTAGTTCTAGGTAATTTGGGTGCGCTGAGCACGAATGTTTACTCGGTTTTGCTCTATCAGGTCCTGATTTTGCTCAACACCCCTCCTCTTTCGTCGTATTCATAAAAAGGTTTTTTTCTCAATACTCGCTAAGTCTTTTTGCAGTTACACATTATGCAACTAGGTTTTTATCTAGGTATTTGTACCTATTGTTATGGTATTGTTGTATTATGTATATTTTTATATGTAACACCCTAAAAATATTTTTAATTTTGTCATTTTTAACCCATTTTAATATTAGTAAATTAAGCTAAAATATCATAGAATTCTAAAATTTTCTCGAGCGTTCCTGTTCTCTGTAGAGTATTCTAGAGGGACAACTAAAATATATAAAAGCGACTCGTTTCCAGAGTTAATCAGTCAATTCAATCAGTCAGTCAGTCAGTCAGTCAGTCGAGTTAGTTAATTAAGTTTGGGCATTAACATAATTTTGAATTGGCATATGATTTAGTGAGTAATTTTGTCATCGTGATTTAATATAGTTGATTTAATTAGACGTAATTTATATTGTACCTACTCATCCGTGTTTCTAGTTTAATTTCATAGATTGTAAGTACCTATTTCATAATAAGTACCTATTTAAACTAATTTTTGTGTTTATATTTCAGATTTTCTTAAATTTATATGAATTAAGGGCTTTAAGTACCTTTACAAATTGGCAGAACAATCAAGCAATATGTCATCAAGCACTAGAAAGTTCAAATGCAAAAACAACCCTGATTCCTTCTGTTATATATGTGGAAATTTTACACTTCCACATCAACGAGCAAATATAACTGACTTCGTAAAAAGAGCTTACTTAGCTTATTTTGGCATAAAACTGGGGGACCAAGATAAATCGTGGGCTCCACATAAAGCCTGCACTATATGCATTGAAAGACTGCGACATTGGACGAAGGGTTCGGATTCAAAAATACCTTTTGGAGTTCCGATGGTAAGTTTATGATTTCATAAAACTACGTAATTTAATCACTAGTATACTGTAACTTACCTAAATGTAATTGTAACTTAGGTACATAAACAAAAATTTACAGAAAATGTTTATAAGAATCTCAAATATTGCATAAGGTTGAAACACAGAAATGTTAAATGTTTGGTGATAACTTTGATAAAATTCATAAAAAAGTCTCTCGTCGCTTTTGTTAACGCTTTACAATTTTTTTTCCATATCAGGTGTGGCGAGAGCCTACTAACCATGAGACCGATTGCTACCTTTGCTTTGTCAAGACTTCGGGCTTCACTAAGAAAAATAAACATTGTATCGAGTACCCAAATTTCGACACCGCGATACGACCTGTGCTACATTCAAATGAGATCCCCATTCCAAAATTTAAGGGTCTGCCAACTCAAGAATTAGTTGAAGATGTTCCTGAAAATATTGTTATGCACTTTGAGTCAGACACCGATTTTGACCCCAGTGTATTTGAAAGTCAAAACGATCCGCAAAAGTTTAACCAGGCCGAGTTGAATGATCTTGTAAGGGATCTAAATTTGCCAAAAAAGGCTGCGGAAATTTTAGCTTCAAGACTTAAAGAGAAAAACTTGCTTACTTCAAACACATACATTTCATTTTACAGAAAAAGAGAAGAACTTGTTAAATATTTTAGAACAGAGGATAGTTTAGTATATTGCTGCGACATAGTTGGTTTGTTAAAGAAGATGGGGGTTGAGTCTTACGATGCAAATGATTGGCGCTTGTTTTTAGACAATTTGAAAAGAAGTCTTAAGTGTGTGTTGTTGCATAATGGCAATCTATACGGCTCGATACCGATTGGGCACTCAACAAAATTAAAAGAAAAGTATGAACATATAGAAAAGGTTTTAAATCTTATCAAATATAGGGAGCACGAGTGGATCATATGTGTTGACTTAAAAATGGTTAATTTTCTGCTAGGACAACAAGGAGGGTATACTAAATATCCCTGCTTCCTTTGCTTATGGGACAGCAGAGCCAAGGAAGAACATTATTTCAAACAAATCTGGCCAGCACGAACATCACTTACTGTCGGAGAAAAAAACGTAATTAATCCACCTTTAGTGAGCAGAGATAAAATCATATTTCCTCCTCTGCATATAAAACTAGGCCTCATTAAACAATATGTAAAAGCTTTAGATACGAACGGCGAGTGTTTCAAATACATAACTTCAAAATTTCCAAGTTTAAGTTATGAAAAAATCAAGGCGGGAATTTTCGACGGTCCACAAATAAGAACAATGATTAAAGACAGCAATTTTCCTAATGGCATGAATGAACGCGAAAAAAATGGCTGGTTCTCATTCGTGGACTTGATAGAAAACTTTTTAGGCAATTATAGGGCAGATAACTACGAAGAAATCGTAAAAAAACTTTTAAGGGACTACAAAGAGTTAGGTTGCAATATGAGCATAAAAATGCATTTTTTGAATAGCCATCTTGACCAATTTCCAAGTAATTTAGGTGATGTAAGTGACGAACAAGGGGAGAGATTCCACCAAGATATCAAAATTATGGAGGAACAGTACCAAGGCCGCTGGGATTCCCACATGATGGCTGATTACTGCTGGTGCTTGAAAAGAGACCTGCCATCAACAAGCAAATACGCTAGAAAGTCTTACAAAAGAAAATTTTTGCCACAGTGAAAGCTTATCTATTTGTTTTTTTATTTTAAGTCATTTCTATCGTTATAATGTAATTTTACTGTAGTTTGAACTGCTTGTATTCATGAAACTTGAAAAAAAAATTTAACACGACTTAATTTTTTAGTCCTAATTTGAAAAATCTGGAAAATGGCACATAGGCTGTCGACAAGAATCAGGACCTGATAGAGCCAAACCGAGTTGAAATTCGTATTCAGCGCACCCAAATTACCTAGAATCAAGTGTCAGATATCATTCAATAAAATACGTGTTGCCCAGTGAATTATTAGTGCTAAATAAAGTTAATTACAGTGCACATAAAAGATAAAAAGTGAATTACAGTGAACCAAGTGGGCTTACAATAACATGTGTTGTTACAATAATACAACACAATTGCTCACTATTAAATTTTAATTTATTAGCTTTATAAGTGTATAAAACGTGTAGTCATGGCCCCTAAAAGACCATCATCTGCTAATGCTCCAAAGAAATCCAGGAAAACTATCAGTCTCCAGATGAAGCAGGACATTATTAAAAAAAGTGAATCTGGAACGAGCACCAAAGATCTTGCTGCTGAATATGGATTGTCTGCCAGTACAGTTTCGACGATTTTTAAGAAGGAAGAAATTATGAAAACTAAAGTAAGCGATGCTACAAGTAGACTTATTAAAGGAAGGGAAGCTATTGCTGAAATGGAGTGTTTTACTGATATGGATTAGAGAAAAGGAAATGAAAGGGGAATCCATTACTAAGGCATTCATTAGTGACAAGGCAGTGCAAATATATGAACAAATTAAGGAATCCCTTCCAGCATCAGTTGAAAGATATGAATCATTCAATGCAAGTCGTGGGTGGTTTGAAAATTTCAAGAGAAGGTCAGGAATTAAGAACATTATAAGGCATGGTGAGGCTGCAAGTGCTGATACTGAGGGAGCAAAGGAATTTAAAATAGAATTTGCAGAAATTGTTGAGGAGGAGGATTATTTGCCTCGTTTTTAACACCGACGAAACTGGCCTATTTTGGAAAAAGCTACCGAACAGAACCTACATTACTAGAGAAGAGTCCAAACTGCCTGGCCATAAACCAATGAAAGACCAGTTTACTTTACTTATGGCTGGGAATGCATCAGGGGACCTGAAGATTAAGCCTATGCTTGTGTATCATTCCCAAAATCCCAGGATATTCAAGCAGAAGAAGGTGAACCCATCTACTCTTACGGTGTTTTGGTGACACAATAAAAAGGCATGGGTGACAAGAACCCTATTTAATCAGTGGATTGTGGAAGTTTTTGGCCCTACAGTGCAAAAATACCTGGAGACCAATAAACTTCCTTTAAAGGTCTTATTGCTTCTTGACAATGCTAAGGCCCATGACCCAGATCTGGACAAAATTGTCAAGACAAGTTTCAGCTTCATTACTGTGAAATATCTGCCTCCAAACACATCATCATTGTTCCAACCTATGGACCAGCAGGTTATTTCAAACTTCAAGAAGCTATACACGAAGTTCATGTTTGCTCAGTGCCATAATGCAACCTCCAGTGAGGATTCTGTAACCTTAACACAGTTCTGGAAGCAGCATTACAACATTTTGGAGGCTGTCAAGAATGTTGTGAGAGCATGGAGAGAAGTCTCAACAATTTGCATGAACTCTGTCTGGAAGAAGTTGTGGCCATCTGCTGTGCGTGATTTTGAAGGTTTTCAAACAGATGAACCAAATGTAGAGGCTGAAATTGTCCAGTTGGGTCAAGACATGGGCCTTGAAGTCAATCAAGAGGACATTGAAGAACTTCTTGCAGACCATGGAAAGGAGTTGACTACACAAGATCTTCTGGAGTTGGCCAAGGAATCAGAGTCAGGGTCAGATGCTGGTGAGGATGATGATGAAACAGAAGAGAAAATAACTTCTGCTGAAGTCAAAGAATTAATGTTACATTGGGGCAAGGTGAAGGCCATTGCAAGCAAGCACCCTAATGTTGAAGTTACTGAGCTTGCTATCTGTCATTTCGAAGACAAAGTCCTGCCATATTTCAGGGAATTTGCAGAAAACAAAAAGAGAGAAAAATTGACAGCTACTTCAAGACTACAACAGCCCCCACTGCTTCAACTTCAACATCTTCTGTGGATGCGGTTGATCCTGATGACCCTCAACCAGGTCCAACTGGCAATAGGACACCCAGGAGAGAATCATTTGACCTCCCAGATGTCCTAATGGAAGGAGATTCTCCTTCCAGAAACCATTAATTCCCATCCTCCTCCAAGCCTCATCTCCAGCCCACTCAAGCTCATCACCTCCAAGACCAAGGTAAATAAAAATATTTTTAACTGTTTAATTTATTTATTTAGCATGTTTATTTAAAATATGTACATAGAATAACATTAATATAACAATAAGAACACATTACACTAAAAAACCTTTAAAAAATGGGTAAACAAGCGCAAAAAGGGTCAAAATTTGGGCTCTGGAACGAATTACTGAAAATCCCATTGAACTAATGCATTGCATAACAAATTTTTCAGTTAACGAATGACCTTCTGGAATGAATTAAATTCGTTATGCAAGGCCTCACTGTATATGAAATTATCTAAAAAATATACTTCAGTTCAGAGATTCAGATTGTTGCCACTAGATATGTCATACTTATATTTATTAATTAATTGTATTTCAAATATTTTTCAGATGCCCTGAGCAGTGGAAGCAGATCAAAGGCAGTTTCACAAAAATACAAAATGCTTCAACCTCCCTCAAGAGGAAGTTGGAAACTGCATTTGCTACTGAAATTCAAGATGTTGGTAAGCCACTGAGTAAACAGCATCTCAAAGAAGCAGATTTGGAGAGGTAAGAAACTAAAAATAATTAATGAGATGACTTTGAACTATTAATGTATGTATGTAAATACCTGTATATAGGTACAGTATTTGCCACTGAAGTTCAAGATGTCATGTTTGGATATATATGTAGACATTAGCTATATTTCCTAAAATGTGACATCATCCCATATACTAAATATACTGGTATATATGTTCAAATTCATGAAGTACAGTACTTCCTTAATTTGAAAATAAAAACCCACTCTAATAGACAGAGTTTATTTCCACGACAGTTTCGACGCCCACTGGCATCCTCCTCAGGTGGATACAGAAACATGAATTCGTTTTTCTGTATCCACCTGAGGAGGATGCCAGTGGGCATCGAAACTGTCATGGAAATAAACTCTGTCTATTAGAGTGGGTTTTTATTTTCATATTTTGACCTTCACGTAGAAAAAAGTGAAGTTTTTTGCATTTACTTCCTTAATTCTTGAATAATATAAATCATGTACTTACATCCTTAATATTGTACAGTAATTTGGGGTTATGTTTTTTTATAGGTACAAAAACATCATGAGTGATCTTGTACAAGACTTCAAATCCACATCATCGTACAAAAGGAGGCTTCAGATACTTACACTCTTACCATTTCCTATTTCTAGGACAATGGATTTGTTTGGTGCAACCAGATACATGGTTGACAAAGCCAGACATTTGAAACATACATTTGGTATTATGCCACAGATTCCTATCTACACTAAAGGAAGAAAACTAACTGAAGATATAATTTCTGAAATAAAGGAATTCTACGAAGATGATGAAGTCAGTCGTTTGTGTGCAGGGAAATCTGATTGTGTTAGCATAAGAAATAAAGCTGGTGAAAAAGAGTACAAGCAAAAACATCTATTACTAAGAAATTTAAAAGAATTATATTCCAAATATAAAGAAAACAATGATAATAGCATAGGGTTTTCTACCTTTGCCAATCTGAGGCCTAAATGGTGTGTAATTGCTGGAGGCAAAGGAACACACTCAGTTTGTGCTTGCACCCACCACCAGAATCCTAAACTCATGGTATCAGCAATTGCAGAGAAAAACTTAACCTATTACACACTTATGGAAAAAAGTGTTTGTGATATAAATTCTTCTACATGCATGTTACATGGATGTCGAGAATGTCCTGGTAGCATAGGCAATTTAGGCATACTTAATTTTTAAATACTATACCTTCCCTGACAAGCAGAGATTCTGTCAAATATGTTCAGTGGACTAATACAGAGAGATCAACATTGGAAACTCATATAGCTTCTCCAGATGAATTTATTGAACACCTTTCAGAAAACATTTTTTCTCTTACTAGGAACCACTACATTGCAAAAAGCCAGAGTCAGTATCTGAAGACTATGAAACAGAATCTTCACTGTGATGAAATACTTGTGCTAGGGGATTTTGCAGAAAACTATTCATTCATCACTCAAGATTAAGCACAAAGTTTTTTTCACTGGACAAATGACCAGGTGACCCTCCATCCATTTGTGGTGTATCACATGAAGGATGAGGAATTAATTCATACTAGTTACTGTATTATTAGCGATTGTCTTGAGCACTCAACATCAGCAGTTCACACTTTTCAGCAATATTTAATGAAGGATATTAAACAGAAATTCCCCAACATATAAAAAGTAATTTATTTCTCTGATGTGTGTGGAGGCCAATACAAAAACAAATATAATTTCAGCAATCTATGCTATTATGAACAGGATTTTGGTGTGAAGGCTAAGTGGAATTTCTTTGCCACAAGTCATGGGAAAAATGCTTGTGATGGTATTGGACTATTGGAGGAACTATTAAAAGAGTTGTAGCAAAGGTTAGTTTGCAATATAGTGATACTAGTCATTCTAACACCAAGAGCTTTCTATGATTTTTGCAGTGAACACTTTAATTCAATTATTTATTTGTTTGTATGTTACAAAGGAGGAGGTTCATGCGGATAAATTCAATCTTTCTAGTAGGTTTAATGAAGCTTTACCTGTTAAAGGTACACAGGGTTTCCACAGGTTTGTACCATAGTCAGAAAACCTAATACAAGCTTATCAGACATCTGATTCTGATAATTGTAAATTGTTTAGAATAAGTACTGGGGATGAACCAGATAATGACAGTCAACTAGTTGAAAAAGATGAGCATCAAATTGGCCAGTATGTTGCCTGTAAATATGATGATAAAGTTTGGTTTGGAATTATTTTAGACACTTCAGAAGAATATGGTGATTATAAAATCAGTTTCCTCACCTCATCAGGATCTACCACTCAGTATTATTTTCCGATGAAAGAGGATGTTTGCTAGATAAAACAAAGTGATATGATTTCTATCATGATGACACCAAATATCAAGCCTGGTGTTAAGATTATTTACTCCTTCAATCCAAAGCAAGTTCAAGAACTTAGTGGGAGTTTGGAACCAAAACTAGGATAAAAATCTGTTGAAAATTAACTATATACAGTGGACCCCCGATTTGAGTACGCATCGATTTGAGTACGCATCGATTTGAGTACGCATCGATTTGAGTACGCATCGATTTGAGTACGCATCGATTTGAGTACGCTCGTCCATAGGCACCTATTGACTCGACTTGAGTAGAAAACTATTTGAGTACGCCAGCTGGCGACGCCAAACGCGTTTCAGTTTGTCTAGAGCATTCGTTGCGGGAACATTCGGGGTCTAATGTTTTGAATAGTACAGGTGTTCTTAGAGATTTCTGTTAGAATTTCGTACATTTTGTTTTCTGACTTTGTACTTAGTGTTTATTTATGTTAGTTTCTGTTGATTACAGCATAAAACAGTGAAAATATAGCATAAATTTGGTGATTCGCACATGCAGTGACTTTGATACTGTATTTTATATTGTGGCATAGTGACATAGTGTACTGTTATAGGGTCATTCTCTGTCAGATCAACCAAAAAAAATTGAAATTAACACCCTCATCTCTCATATTTTGCTGAAATTTGGTTTATAGGGAGTTTGTGAGCCCTGAATCCATTTCTGAAATTATAAGGTCAATCCAACCAACGGTTCAAGAGATATGACCTCGGGCAATTTGAGGTCACTCGCGAGGTTACTAACATTTGGCGAGCCATAACTTGGGTAATAATTGTCATAATTATATAAAAGTATATATATTTAGAATCAGAAAATGACAAGGAATCCAAATATGCAAGTTTTAGAACTCTAGGTTGAAAAATAAAAAAGTTACACTGTAACCAAAATTTGAGGTCATGATTTGACCTCTGGGTATCAAATGAGAATTTTTTTTTTAAATGTAAAAAATGAAGGCATAGGCATTGGCTATTAGAATCAGCAAAAAAAAGTTTGTTTATGTTAGTATTTTCATGTAACTAACATATAAGTGAACACCATATTCATAAGTTGTGCGTCAATTCTACCTATTTTTTCACACTTAAGCTCATAATTTGACCTATAGAAATTAAAATTACATTTTTTATAGATATAAAAAACAAAGTCAGAGTTCTTGAATAATAGAAACAATCATAAAAAGTTTGTTTATGTTGGTACTTTTCATGTAACTAACTTATAAGTGAACACCATATTTATAAATTGCTTGTCATTTCAAGGAATTTTTATATCTTAGCTATCAATTTGACCTCAAGCTCCAAGAATTTAATAAAAATTGTATTTCACTGCTAATCTACACTGGCAATAATAGTTATAATAGTGAAAGGGGAAGACTAAGCTCTCATGTAGCCTAAACAAACCTGTTGAAACATGTTGCTACTTGTCTAAGTGCAGAATCAACACAGATAGTTGCAAAATTCCTTGTCTACAGGTTAGTACAGTTCCAGCCAGCACTGTGGGTGGCTGGTGGGTATGGTGTTTTAATGAGCCTCAGAGACTATCAAGGCCTAAAATATTAAGTGTGTATAGCTATATATTTTCTAAAAAATATATATTACCTAATTGTAAATCCTATATCTTTACAGATCAAAATACAATGGTTTGGCACTTGAAATACTGCCAGGACCCTATTCAAAAACACAAGAAACGCATAACAATCAATCTTAGAAAAGTGACTGATGTACTTGTTGAAAAATGTGCTGGAAGAGTGAAAAAAGACTCATTGTTGTGTGTGAACTGCTGGACACTGATAATGAAAAACCCCACTATACTTAGTACCACTGAAAACAACGAGTCTGAGCAGGATTCAAATGAATCATCTACTATCAGTGGCTTGAGTAACATCTCTTCAATTCAAGATCTGGACAATGACAGTGATTGCTTGATAAAGGAAAATCCTTCAACTTCAGTTGAACCAGTTCTAGCATTTCTGGACCAAACACCAGTTAAAAAAAGTAAGTAATAAATTAATATAATAACTTATACTTTACTATAAGGTCTGTTTGATCTACTATATAGCCAATTATATAGCATTTAAGGTACTATAATTAATATTTAATTACTAATATTCAGGTGTGTGAAACCTTTTTTCTGTTCTTTTCAGAAGGGCTGTCATTAAGCCAGAAAAAGCGCAAGGCTCGTGGTAAGCTATCATCTGCTCAGAAACACCTGAAGGAGAGGCTAGAACTCAGTTATGGTGTTCAAATTACCGAGGAGGTAAGTGATACTTCAAAACCTGAAACTAAATCTGAAAAACATCTAGACAAATTAATGAATGAATTGAAACAGTCATTCCTGGAGAGCAAATGTCACCATCACAAACTACAAATATTGACACTCTCACCATACACAATTGAAAAAACAGCTAGTTTCTTTCAAACTACAACATACATGGTGAAAAGAAGCCGTTCACTTAAATCAGAACATGGAATCCTTCCGAAGATTCCACTAAAGAGCAAAGGAAAAGTGATATCTGAAGAACACAGAGATATAGTTAGAAGATTCTATGAGTCAGAAGAGGTTAGTCGTATGTGTCCTGGCCAAAAGGATTGCGTGAAAGTTATCAGTACTGAAGGTGCAATGAAGGTGCAAAAACGATTGGTCCTCGGGAATTTAAGAGAGATGTTTGAACTATATAAAAATGATGAAAAGAATCCCAAAATAGGATTTTCCACATTTGCAAAATTACGGCCATCATATTGTGTGCTTGCCGGTAGTGGTGGGACTCATTCTGTCTGTGTCTGCACATACCATCAAAATCCAAAATTGCAGCTGGCTGCATTGGGAGAAAGAGGTCTTTCATACAAGGATCTTATGGATTACAGTGTCTGCAGTACAGAAAGAGAGACTTGCATGATGCAACTTTGCAATGATTGCCCAAGAGAAGAGGGTGTCCTGGATTTTCTTGAGTTACTTGACAGTGTGAAATCAGCTCCAAATGAAATATCTTACAAGCAATGGGTGACTGTTGACCGTTGTACAATGGTTGATAAGGTGGAGCCACTTCATGAATACTTATCATCCCAAAGCATGAAAATATCCCGCATGGTTCGTCATCACTTTGTTGCTCAGCAACAATCACAGTACTTCAAGCAGTTGAAAGAAACACTACCACCTCAGAGCGAGGTAGTTATAGTAGGTGATTTCTCTGAGAATTATTCTTTCATTGTCCAGGATGCTGCCCAAGGGTTTCACTGGGACAATTCACAATGTACAGTTCACCCTTTCATCATCTATTATAGATCATCTACAGACCAGGAACTTAGCCATTTTAGTGTCTGTTTCTTATCTGCATCACTAAAACACAACACTATAATGGTTTACTCATTCATATTGAAGCTTATGACATATGTTAAATTCAGATGCCCACAATTGAAGAAGGTGCACTATTTCTCAGATGGATGTGCTGGCCAATATAAGAACAGATACAACTTCACAAATCTCTGTTACCATGAAGAGGATTTTGGTCTGTCTTGTGAATGGCACTTCTTTGCTACATCCCATGGCAAAAATGCATGTGATGGGATTGGAGGAACAGTGAAAAGAGCTACTGCTCGTGCCAGTTTGCAGAGAACTACAGAGAGGCAAATTCTTACACCAGAACACATGTTTCAGTTTTGTGAAGAAAACTTGAGCAAGAAGATAAATTTTTTCTTTGTAACTACAGCTGATTTGAAAGATGCAGAAGAACGGTTGGAACATCGATTCAAGGATAGTAGGGCTATTCCTGGAACTCAGAAATATCATAGATTTGTTCCCCTAAACAAGGAAGAACTGATGGTGTATCCCATTTCAAGTGGCATTGGAGAAAAGAAAAGAATAAGGAAAAGTCATTTTACTAATGAACCTGCCATGCTTGGTAACCTAAAATGTGTCAAACCAGGAGAGTATGTTGGCTGCATTTATGACATGCAAGTTTGGTATGGAATTGTGGAGGAATATTATATTGTGAAGAGTTTGATGATTTCACTGTGAACTTTCTACATCCCTCTGGGTCATCAGGATCAAGTGCATATTATTATCCATCAAACAAGGATTCATGTGCAGTGCCAGGACATCATATATTAACTGTAATGAGTTGTCCTACCCTAAGAGGAGGCAGCAGAATTCAATACATTTTTCCACAAAAAGAAATTGATGAGAGCATCGAGCATGCAAAAATTGTATTAGGCTAGCACATGAATCCTCTAAGTAGGTCTTCCCCTTTCACTATTATAACTATTATTGCCAGTGTAGATTAGCAGTGAAATACAATTTTACATTTTTTGCCTTTGTTTTTATATCTATAAAAAAATGTAATTTTAATTTCTATAGGTCAAATTATGAGCTTAAGTGTGAAAAAATAGGTAGAATTGACGCACAACTTATGAATATGGTGTTCACTTATATGTTAGTTACATGAAAAATACTAACATAAACAAACTTTTTTTTGCTGATTCTAATAGCCAATCCCTATGCCTTCATTTTTTACATTTAAAAAAAAATTCTCATTTGATACCCCAGAGGTCAAATCGTGACCTCAAATTTTGGTTACAGTGTAACTTTTTTATTTTTCAACCTAGAGTTCTAAACCTTGCATATTTGGATTCCTTGTCGTTTTCTGATTCTAAATATATATAATTTTATATAATTGTGACCATTATTACCCAAGTTATGGGTCGCCAAATGTTAGTGACCTCGCAAGTGACCTCAAATTTCCCGAGGTCATATCTCTTGAACCGTTGGTCGGATTGACCTTATAATTTCAGAAATGGATTCAGGGCCCACAAACTCCCTATAAACCAAATTTCAGCAAAATCTGAGAGATGAGGGTGTTAGGCACTGGTTGATCTGACAGAGAATGACCAGTGATGGCCAATTTCTATAGAAAAAGTAGGGGTGGGGTGAAATTTTTGGGTTTTGGAACGAATTAATTAATTCCCATAGGTTATTAAGCCATGCTGGAATGGATTACGTACTCAAATCGGGGTCCACTGTATAAGCTTAGGTAGGTATAGATTATTTATTAGCATTAAGAATTATTGCACCATGTGTAAATTGCAATATATTAATTACCTAACAGCTTACATGAATTTGTAAAAATTAGTTTTTTAAGTAAAAATAGCCATTTTGAAATCTGTAAATACCTATTTTATATGCAAATACACATATACAGTATTTCTTTTCATATATTGATAGAATAAGGTTGAAACTCATATTTTGTATATATGAAAATTTTTAAAAATCTGTAATTTAGGGGGGGGGGGGGTCAGGACTCCTTCAAATGGAATAAAGTATCATAACTTTTTTTTCTGTTAATTTTAGCCATTTTTTCTACCCTACTTATGCTAATTTATTATGTGTGCAATTACCACCTTTCATAAACACTTTAAATCACTGTTCTATGTCAATTAGGGACTGAGTTATGGTGGTTTGAATATTTAGTTATCATTCCCCCCCCCCAAAAGGGGGGAGCATAATTTTTGAACCATAACTCCGATTGAGCTGATATTTGAAATTTGGTACTTACTAGCATCGACCATTCTATAAACCAAATTTAAGCAAAATCTATGAGGGTGTGGTTTTGACCACTGCATGATTTGTCATGGAATGACCCTGTAAAGATGTTAATTCAGCTAAGAATATATTTCATTCAGAATTCATCAGTGTAATGAAGTGGTTAACCACCAATAAACTCTTCCTAAATACCAGTAAAACAAATTTCAGGATTTTTACAAATAAAAGAAATGTACTGTATATCTTGACGAACTTAATGTTAATGAAATCGCTATGAAGGAGTGTACTGTAATAAAATTCCTTGGTGTAATGCTAGATAAGAATTTGCAATGGAGTGATCATGTAAATTATATCATGAAAAAGATTAAGGAGTTTGCTATAATGTTTAAACTTAGAAATGTAGTCCCTGAACAGGTTTTATTGACTCTTTATCATACTCTTGTTCTTCCTTATGTAACATACTGCACCCTTGTTTGGGGAAACTTTATCATCCAAAAAAGAGCAATAAGGTTATTATCTGATAGGGATGTACCAATATATCGGTATCAGTGATATCGGTAGATTTTTAATGGTATCGGTGTATTGGCTGATATTTCAAAAGTATGATTTTTCCAAAATTATGAATAAAAGACTATTTAGAAGATGAAATTTCCAATATTTTATTGTTTTATCACTTTCACATAACTCGTTATTTTTTCATCATAGCCTTTTATTTTATTTTAATCATAGCCTAGGTCCTAAGAAATGTAGCACATAAGTTTTACCCAATTTTCTTTTCAAACAGCCAATCAAACAAGTGTAAATCCTTTGAGAAATAGATATAAAGCCTAGAAAACCAAAAAACTACCTTGTAGTCATAGATCACAATATTAACCCAGCTAGCTGGTTAAAAACACATTTACTAAGCCCAACATAGGCCCACAGTCCAATTGTATAACAAACAAAACTATGACATCTAACGCAGTGTTGCCATCTTTAATGAAAAGGATTATTGGTTTGTTGCCAAATTTTCAACACAGAAAATAAATTATGAATATGTTACAAAAATATGACAAACTAATAAACCCTAACAGGATATCAGTATCGGTTATCAGCCAAAACAATTTTTAATTATCAGTATCCATAATTGGCTAAAAAGCAATATCGGTACATCCCTATTATCTGATGCTGATTTCCTTAATCACTCTAGTGCAATATTGAAAGAGCTAAACCTACTAAAGCTCAATAATATAATCAAACTGGCACATTTTATTTTTGTTTACAAGTGTAAGAACACAAGCATTAATTTACCATGGGTAAATAGATATTTTGTACCTCATCAAAAAATCCACTCATATCAGACCAGAAATAGATCAAAGCATGTTATACCTCAATTTAGATTGTCTTCATCTCAAAAACTACCTGTTTTCATTGGATTTAAACTATGGAATGATTTAAATGCTGATGTAAAAAATACTGTGAATGTTAATTCATTTAAAACCAAGTTGAAATCCCTATTAATAATGCCATACTAACAAAAATCTAGGATCAATGTCCATTACTATTATTTATTAATTTCTTGTGTGTAATCTAGTATTAAAGACATATTTCTTGTGATTGTTCAGTTCTTATCTCTCATGTATAACATTGGTTTCTTTGTATAGTATTAGTATAATACCTTCAGTAGGGTTCTAGGACAGTTCACTCCTGGACATTTTGCTACCAGTCTTTTCATTACTAGGTTAGTTCACTACCAGGCCATTACACTACCTGAGAATTTTAGGCCAAGATTTTATTGTATTTTACACAATGTTGTTTAGTAAACATGTCAATGTCATAAGCTTGTTTGTTTTGTTTTCATATATAGGAGGGTAATTCAATAAGTATCCACACTTTTTATTTTCACATCTGATAGATTATACACACATCACTTCTCAACATAGTCTCCCTGTTTCTCAATACACTTAGTCCAGTGATCTACAAGCTTCCTAATAGGGGGTGCACCAGATATGAATTTTTCATATCTAGCCAGATACCAGATATGGCCATATCTATCCGGCCATATATATATTAGGTACCGTATTATTTTTACACTCATATTGCTATACATACTTTGTTTTGCATTGGGGCAAGCCCCCCCCCCCCCCCCCAATATAAGATAAATAATAATTTAAGTATATTCAGATGTTTAATTGTTTTGTTCTCTTTCAGGTTCTTGTGTTGTATTAAACTATTAATATTAATCATGACAAGTTTTGTGGTGTCGCTGTATACAATAAATTATCCTAGCGATATCCTGCAAAGTGTAATATTTGCCAAAAGATTATCAAATGTGGGATGGAGAAAGGTGGCCAAAAGTCTTTTAGCACAACACCTCTTCATAATCATTTGAAGATTAATCACCCAAAAGAGTATGCTGAAGCCAAAAACGAAAATGACAAAAAAAGAATAGCTGCGACTGAATCAAAGGAAATAGGCACAGATAGAATATGGGCTAGACCATCAACTTCTACTGGTAGTACTCTGAAAGAAAAGAAAATGGACCAAATGAGTAAGCAGATCTCAATAGAGGAAAGCTTTTCATCTAAAAAAATATGGGACATCAATGACTCCAGGTCCGTGATGATTCACCGTAAAATTGGCATGATGATGGCTTTGGACAACCAGCCATTTACTTTAGTTGAAGATGATGGTTTTATTAATCTAATGGCCTACCTCCAACCCAGATATCTCTTACTGAGCAGAAGGTACTTCTCTGATACTATAATTCCTCGTCTTTATAATGAGTTCAAGTCTAAAATTGCTCAGAAGCTGGAAGTAGTAAAGCATGTCAGCTTTTCTTCAGATATATGGACATGCACAACCTCTCAAGAAAGTTTTATATCATTATCAGGTCACTGGATAGGTAAAGATTTTGAAAGATACGATGCTGTGCTACATGCCTCTCATTTCTCAGGGTTGCATACTGGCAAGAATATATCTGAAAAGTTTCGCTCTATGTGGGATAGTTGGGATCTTGATGCAAATAAGAGGAATTTATTGGTGAGGGATGGAGCTAGTAATATGGCTCTTGGTAGTGACCTGGCTGAAATACCTTCAATACACTGCAGCATTCATTTACTCCAACTGGTTATTAGTGACTCAATTATGGTTCAGAGTGTAATTGATATCCTTGCAAAAAGTCGCCACCTTGCAACTCACTTTAATCATTCTCCTTTGGCCTGTAACAATTTCAAACACATTCGTGCAGCAAAATCTTGAGCCTCTCCTATTGGTTCAAGATGTCCCAACATGTTGGAACAGTGCATATTTGATGCTAGAAAGATTATATAAATTAAAAATTCCAGTGCAACTGTATTTGGCTGATCGTAGTGAATTACCTACCATCACATCCTTCAATAGGACACTGATAACTGATACGAAATCCCCTTGAAATATTAAAACCATTCTTCCAACTAACTCAGGAAATGAGTTCAGAAAAATCAACTTTGTCTTCTGTAATCCCAAGCATTTGTATTTTACAAAGATTTCTTTCAAAGATTGGCCATGATGACCAAGGTGTTCAAACGACAGAGAGAGAACTCAGACTCCTGACTTCTCTTTGAGTGTTTCTTGTCGGAGAGTAATGATGGGAAGTCTTTGAACATAATGAAAAACAGGGCTTATGTGACTGCAACAGATCCACGACGATATAAGTTATCTTTCTTTCAACAAGATCAAAAAGAGCAGGCTAAATCCTGGCTGATTGAAGAAGTCATAGGTATTGAAAACGACGAAGGTGGTAATGATTCTAATGAAAATGAAAGTGAAGGTAATGAAAGTGAAGGTAATGAAAGTGAAGGTAATGAAAGTGGAAGTGAAAGAAACTGAAATTCCAGTTCTCCTATGCGAAAGAGGAAAGACGAAGAGGACATTCTTGAAGTGTGTTTTATGGAGATCACAAAAGGAGAGCAATCTGGGGAAGTAAGTTACAAGAGAAGAAAGGTTGAAAAAAAGACTGCTCCTGTTCTACTGATTGCAGGAGAGTTAGACCGATATGCATTTGAACCCCTAGAGGCGGGGCCACAAGCTTGACCTCCGTGTGAAGAGAGACCAACGCACAAAACAACATAAGGTTCTTGTAGATAGGAAACGCTGTCCAGTTCAAATTTGGAAGCAGGACTGATTTCCTCTCCTTAAAACTATTGTTTCAAAGCTTCTCTGCACACCCACATCCTCTATATTTTCAGAGAGAATGTTTTCTGAATATGGAAACATCTATGAAGCAAGGCAATCCTGAATATTGCCTAAAAGAGGAGAAATGCTCTTGTTTCTGCACCACAATGAAAAAAGTTCTAAATCACTGTTATTGAGTTTTTTCATTCTGAAGACCTCCAGGCTGAATGGCAGCATCTAACCTACACAATACTGCCCTCCATTCATTGATTTCATTCCAGGCATTTTATATTGTATTCAATGTATTGTTTTACATTTGTCAAGCTTGTAATGTTTTGAAAATAAAGGAAAAAAAGAGAAAAAAGAATGGAAAGCAAGTGCAGGGGTCTAGCAATATTTTACTCTTTTTAAAAAATTTAGCGCCTAGACATTTTTATAAAAAGCTCTGATTATATTAATAGAATTGTAATTATTAAGGATGGACAGATGTTTTATTTATTCTTGTCATCAGTATTGTGTTGATTTAATATAAAAAGTGTTGCTGGACTGGTTTAGGGGTGGGCCCTGGAGGGCTTTCCATTTTTTTTGTATATAAAATATTATTTGTAATGTGTTATCATCATATTATGGCAGATTTTCATACAGGTGTTAATTTTCTAATGTCTTGGCCTATATCCGGCATATCCAGCTGGATATGACCTATATCCTGCTGGATACCAGATATTTTGCAATATCTGGTGCACCCCTACTTCCTAATGCCATCACAAAAGAATGTTTTTGGCTGTGTGCGTAGCAGTCATGCACCACCTCCTTCAGGTCACCACCACCTTGGAATCACTGACCTCTCAAAGCGTCTTTTAGTCGTCCAAATAGGTAAAAATCCGAAGGTGCTTGGTCTGGACTGTAGGCTGGATGGTCGAGAACTTCATATTAAAGTTTTTGAAGGCATTTTCTAGTCTGTGCAGCAGTATGAGGGCACACATTGTTGTGTAACAGGATAACACCTTCTGACAATCTCCCTCTCTGTTTTATGCAAATTGCTTGCTTTAACTCATTCCAAAGCATGTCAGAATACAATGCACTTGTTACTGTAGTTCCACACTCTAGATAATGTTCAAGGATAGGGCCTCATGTACCTCAAAACAGTGTTAGCATAACTTTACCTGCTGACAACTGCGCTTTGAACTTCCTTGCAATGAGATATTGTCAGGTGTTATTCTGTTACACAATAATGCGAGCCCTCATACCACTACACAGACTAGAAAATGCCTTCAAGAACTTAAATTTAAAGTTCTCAACCATCCAGCCTACAGTCCAGACCAAGCACCTTCAGATTTTTACCTGTTTGGACCACTTAAAGACGCTTTGAGAGGTCAGCAATTCCAAGGTGGTGATGACCGAGAGGAGGTGCTGCATAACTGGCTATGCACACAGCCAAAAACACTCTTTTGTGATGGCATTAGGAAGCTTGTAGATCACTGGACTAAGTGTATTGAGAAACAGGGAGACTATGTTGAGAAGTGATGTGTTTATAATGTATCAGATGTGAAAATAAAAAGTGTGGATATTTATTGAATTACTCTCATATATATATATATATATATATATAAGAAAAGCGCCTCGGTGGTGTAGTGGTTAGTGTCACTGACTACGAATCCATCAGCCACGGGTTTGAGACCCAACGGCAGCTGGTGCGCAGCAAAACCCAGCTGTTCATTCTTCCACACAATAAAGAAAGTGGTTGGTAGATAAATGGGTACCTTAGGTGGCCTAGTAGTTAAGACGCTGGGCTGCTGATGGGGCATGGTTCAGATTCCACATTAAACTGTAGGTCTAAGGTGGAGTGAAAAGCTTGACCTTCTTCAGAATGAACAATTTGGGCGGAAGCTAACCAAAGGTTATATATATATATATTTTCTACAATGTTGTTTATTGTTAACAAGAAAACATTATTAACAACAGATATGCTATATCATAAGCAAAAGACTGTTCCATTTGTTTACATAAAAACACAGGGTCAGACAGTCTGTTCCAACTTCGTATAGATGATTCATCATGGCTCAAACAACTATTCAAGGCAGTATCAAACCAGAATGACATCACATGCAAAGCAATGTCAAGGGGTTATAATCTTTCCAACTCTTAGTTGCACAGCTGCTGCTTCCATGTCTAGTCATGATTTTTTTCTATTATCAAGCATGCCACATTTAGCGACTTCTTCATGAAATGGAAAAAATTAGTTGATGACCTAACTACATTTATGATAAGTATAAACAGAATGGAGATGGTTTGAAGCAATATTGGATGTGTGAAAATTGATCATGTAAGGCCCGGGTACACACTTATACAGATGATGATGAAAACATTATTAGGACCATCAGTGAGCATAATCACAGTGCTACAGCTGCAAAAGTGAAGGCAAGATTAGCATTATATAAAATGAAAGTGAAATCTGTTTCCAGACAATATGCTCCTCAAACTGTTATATCCATTGAAACAACAAATTTGAATGAATGTGCATTGGCAGAATTGCCATCAATCTCTTCTATGAGTCACAGTATCAGACATTGGAGACAGGGAGAAGACAATTCTCTTGCTATTCCTTAGGGACGACATGGTTATGCCATTCCTGATCAATATTGCAAGCTTGACTGTGGCTTGAAGTTTCTGCAGTATGCTAGCAGGGAGGATGATACCAAACGAATTTTAATATTTGCAACAGACACAGGTCTTGATGAAATTAAGGAGACAAAGAGTTGGGCTGGAGATGGTACTTTTAAGCGCAGCCCAGGGCCCCAGACATATACTATCAACTGTACACCCTGCACATTCAAGATATCAGTGTTCCACGAATGTTTGCTTTGCTTCCTGACAAGACTCAAGACACTTACAATCGACTTTGCTAAACTGAAAGAACTGTTAAATGACACAGAACCTGACAATATGATAATGGATTTTGAAAAGGCATCCATCAATAGTTTCTCAGACATATTCCCTAATACAGATGTTGTGTGTTGCTTGTGTCACCTTCCACAAAATGTTTACAGACAGGTTATAACAATAGGCCTGAAGCAATGATACCATCAAGATGATGAATTCAGCCTCAGAGTCAAATGTTTTCCTGCACTTGCTTTCCTCCCAGTTGGTGATGTTATGGAAGGCTTTGAAGAGATCACTGATGATGATGATGATCTTCCACAAGAACTTGTTTCATACTTTGAAACTTATTATACTGGTGGAGAGAGAGGTCATGGTCAATGGAGGAGAAGAGTTGCACCAACATTTCCCATTGCTTCCTGGAATGTTCATGCAAGGACTAAAAATGGCATGCCACATACAAATAATAACATTGAGGGGTTCCACAATGCACTCAGAAGTTCTGTAACAAATGTCCATCCCAACATTTAGACCCTGATTAATACTCTGAAAAGAGAAGAAGCTTTAGCCAAGATAAAAATGGCTCATTTTAACTATGGAGACACTGTTACCAGGAAGTAGTAGTAGAGAGACCCTGCTCAACACACAAGAGGGTTGCTACAGGCTTATGACCCAGCAAATAAACTGCTTTCTTCATGGAATTGCTCATAACCTGAAATATTTTTAGAAAGTTTAGATCTTTTATCATTTTAAATAAATAGTTTTACAACTGATGTGTTTGTCTAATCCAGGGGTTCCCAAATTGGTGTTCTGTGGAACACTTGTATACCGTGAGAAGTGTTCCGCGGAACACTTGTATACCGTGAGAAGTGTTCCGCGGAACACTTGTATACCGTGAGAAGTGTTCCGCGGAACACTTGTATACCGTGAGAAGTGTTCCGCGGAACACTTGTATACCGTGAGAAGTGTTCCGCGGAACACAATTTGGGAACCCCTGGTCTAATCAATTAATATTGACAAAATATTTTTTTTATTTGATGGTCTTTCAAGAACACAATATTGCAGAATAAGATAAATAAGTACTAACAAAATAAAATATGTAAGGGAGATTATGACATTGATATATTTACTAAGTTTGGTGACTAACAATAAACAATGTTGCATAAAATACAATAAAATCTTGGGCTAAAATTCTCAGGTAGCATAATGACCTGGTAGCGAAATAATCTAGTAACAAAAAGAATGGTAATGAGTTGACCAGTTGCAAACTGTCCAGCCACCTTTCAGTAATGGCCTTGCATTTGTCATATTGATTATGATAATTTAAGATTAATACATATTTTAACTATTAATAATAATTATTTACTTATTTATTATTAATTAATAATAATGGTGTTTATTAATAAGAGCCCAGTAAAGCCTAAAGCTTAAGGGCAAAATTAAAAAATAAATAGTCTAGCTTCACAATTATTTATGTCATTGTAAACTGTAAAACCAATGTATTTATTTTATTATTAATGGAGGTTATTAAAAGAGTTGTCTTCTGAGAGGTGGTCATTTTCTATAAAATTGACAATGTGACTTTTCAAGACTTTTTCAAATATTTTGATAATATAGGAAGTTAAGGATATGGGGGTCTATAGTTCTTGGCTTCCTTTCTTTTGTCACCTTTATAGACTGGAGTAACATTTGCTTGTTTCATGATTGGTGGTATTCTCCTGGTGTCTAGTGAAGATCTCCATAGGATTTGCAAAGGCAGAGACAAGGTATGTTTGCATTCCTTAAGCATCTTGGCTCCAATTCCATCTGATCTAAGGACTGAACTCCCTGTTGTATATCTCCAGTAGTTATCCATATATCTTCCAATAATGGTTTGTCTTGGTCATTTTCTATCAAAAAAGGTTATAGTTCTTATTTTCTTAGCTACTACAGGTAGGGTTGGCAAAAACTTGGGTTTCATTAGAAAAAAAAACCCATCTGGGGTTTTTTGGTTTTATCAAGCTTTTTCAAGTTTTATTAGGCTTTTTCATATTTTCAATGGCCAAAATAGTGTAAGAATAGAGCTAAATAACTGAGAGCTTATTACAAAAATAACTATTTACCATGAGTTGTATTTTCATTGGGCAGTTAGGTACCATATATGTTTTTGCTTCAAAATAAAATGCTCAACTAATTAATGTTTGTAATATCTCAGTCAAGTTGTGTGAATGTGGAATCTTTTATTGATCCACATTTCATATTTCAGTAATAAGTACTGTGCAAGAATAAATCTATTACATTATTTTATTAGTGATTCAATGATTTATTTTGAAAAACCCAGTTGTATGGGTTTTATGAGAGTTCTTCAGGTAGGTTTTTTATGGGAAAAAAACCACCAGGGACAACTGGGTTGGGTCCAATCAGGCCAACCCTGACTACAGGAGTACTCCAGTTTAAAGCATATTGAGATTGTAGCATGTTAGTCATTTCCTATGGATTAGATGTAAGTTATTCCACCTTTAGCAAGCACTAGGCCAATACTTGTTTCAATTACTGTTTCGTGTTTAGCATAGCTAAAGAATAATTTGCTATTTTCTTTTATGGTGCTAATAATTAACTGATATGCAAGTCATAAATCTATTTTAGGCAGGACTTAGTCCTAACTCAGTTTAACCCTGAGGTTAGACTACTGAAAAAACCTTTGTCTAACCAGTAGACCTTAAGAATGATGTTAGAAACTTTTATTTATTTTTAAAAAATGGTTGTGCTTAGGTTAGGTTGAAATAGGTTGGTCAGGTCAGAAATTCTTATTCATTTTTGTTTTAGAGAGACATGACTGGTGATGCATGTATTATTTCAACCTAACCTAACCCATTTCAATGTAACTTAACCTAACTACAACCATTTTTTTTACATTTAAAATAAATGAGTTTCTGAGATACTTTCCTGTTATCCCAGACTCCAGACTTTTTGCCAGTTGCCAAACTTCAATTTTGACAGAATATCTTCGTTAAAACTAACAAAAATATCATGACAATCTAATCTTACCAACTAATTAGGTTAATTGAATGCCCAGTTAGGTAAACTGTAAACCCTTGATAATTGGTTGTTAAGTCGTGATATTTTTGTTAGTTTTAATGAAAATATTCTCTGTCATAATTGAAGTCTAGCAACTAAAAAAAAGTCTGGGGTCTGGGATAACAGGAAAGTACGGTACCATTTCTGACATTCTTAAGGTCTACCATCTAGCCTATAAATTAGGCCCTAGTTATTGATTTTTTTTTTTCTTTTTTAAGGATGATGTAGTGTTATTTACTTAGGTAAATTACTGGATTCAGGCTGTCGCCTCTATGTCCAGATCACTGCTCACTTGCTGGTATCGCTGTGTAATAATTTCTGCTCTATAATCCCGCTTCACAGGCTGATTTTGCCAATAATTTTCAAGGCAACGCTCAAGTGTTTGGATGGAAGGTGCACCTACTACATCTTGTGGGAGTAAGTTCTAAATGTCCACCACTCTTTGAGTGAAGGAAAATTTGGTTAATATTAGATTTTACTCCCAGTCATAAGCAGTTGAACAAGTACTATTGAATTGCCATTAAAAACTGACTAAAAACTATATATATCTTATCTTGTACAAATTTTTTTTTTTTTTTTTTTTGTATTGGGGCATTTACCGCCATTTCCCGCTATATGGTAGCGGATATCATGGCGAGGCGGAATACGAGAAAGAGAAACCGAGACAGAGAAAAGGCACTAGAAAAGGGAGAACAGCGGACTACAGATGAGAAGCCACCTAAAGCTCAGATAGGATGCGAGATTGGGAGAGGAAAAGGAAAAGACGGTCAAGCGAGAAGAGAGGGCTCTCAGCGAGCATAAGGCGTAAACGTTCGGGGAGGGGGAAATCAGAAAGGAACGGAAAAGCGCGACGACGTACTGACGACAGGGTGGGGCATTCCACAAGGATGTGAGAGACGGTGAGGGGCGACTGGCAGGAGGCGCAACGAGGAGCCTCCTGCCGGAACATAAGATAGCCGTGCGTGAGGCGCGTATGGCCGATGCGAAGCCGCGCAAGGACGACCTCTTTGTGTCTGGAGCGGTGGAAAGAGGACACCCAATATGACAGACGGGGGCGGATGGACCAGAGTTTATTTCCGGTGGCATCGTCCCAGGACTGTTGCCACATGCGATCGTAAAAGGAACGAAAGACCTGCACATAGTCTGAGAAGGGGAGCGGGCGGGGGAGGGGAGGCAGCGAGGCGGCGGACCGGGCTAAGCGGTCCGCCGCCTCATTACCGGAAACACCAACATGGGCGGGAACCCAGCAGAAGGTGACCCGGATCCGGTGAATGGTGTGCAGGACATGGTGAATAAGGCACAAATTTGTTTAAATGTACTTTTTTTAATAAAATATATTTCCTGTTTTGGCTATTTTTTGGTGTTTATGATATGTATGTATACACTATTTTGGTCAATTTGTCACTTTTTTCTTATTTCTGGCTACTGTTTCAAGTTCTGGCTAGTTTTTTATTCTAATTGGATTCAGTTTGGTGGTATTTGTGATAGAATTATGACATGCCATTCATGTGATTTCAACTTTGAGGACCTGATTTCCCATGTAGGCCTAGATGAAGACAAAACATTGGATGTTTTTATCAATCATGGCGTTATTCTCTCATCCTTAACTTGCCCAAAATGTGAAAGCGAGTGCCTAATACAAAAAGATCAGAAGATATTTAGGTCAATTGAATGCCCCAGTTAGGTCAATTGAATGCCCCAGTTAGGTCAACTGAATGCCCGTGATGATTGGTTAGGTTAAATCATGATATTTTTATTAGTTTAAACAAAAACGAACAAATTTTTCTAGTTAATTTTGAGTTGTTTTGCACAAATGTGATATCTGTTTCCTATGAAAATGTGTATCTTTTGAGATATCTTCACCTAAAGATAGGTGAAGATATCTCAAAAATTATGCATCTGCGCAGGAAATGGATATCACATTTATGCAAAACAAATCAAAATTAACCCAAAAAATGTGTTCTCATCAAAAAACCTGACTGGGAGTAATAACGAATTTTTACCAAAAATTTCCTTAAATTTAGTCTATAATGGCCCTTATGTAATTTTAATGGGTGACCTCTGGTGTAGTTAATATTACTTAGTTTCAATATGTTGGACACATCCCTGTCAGAATGGCCATTCAAGATTTTGTATGTCTCAATTATATCACCTCTATAGTGCCTATAAGAGAGTGTTGGAAGTTGTAGTCTTTCCAACCTTTCTCCATATGTCAAACCCTTAAGAGCATTGATCTGCTTCATAGCTCTTCTTTGGACATTTTCAATTGCAACTATATCCTTTAGCTTATAAGGGCCCCATACCAAATTAGCAAATTCTACATGCAGTCTTACCAGTGCCTTATACAATAATAGAAATGTATTCTCATCCAAATAAGATTAAGTTCTTCTGATGGTACCCATTATTTTATTTCCTATATTAACCTTTTCATTTATATGTACTTTGAAGTTCAGTCTAGAATCAATATAAACACCAATATCCCTTCCTATGTCAACAATCTCCAACTCATGTAGCTATCCCCCATCCTTACTGCAATTCATTTCATATTTGTAAATGGGTCTTTCCTTTGCTCTTGATCCAATGGGAAGAACTTTGTATTTATCTATATTAAATTTTAGCTATCACTTATTACTCCATTCTTGGACTTTAATTATATCACTTTGTAGATGGCCTACTTCATTGCTATTGGTTACCTCCTAAAAAATTTTGTTAAATTTATAGTATTATACCCGGGTCATTCTCTGTCAGATCAACCAGTGCCTAACACCCTCATCTCTCAGATTTTGCTGAAATTTGGTTTATAGGGAGTTTGTGGGCCCTGAATCCATTTCTGAAATTATAAGGTCAATCCGACCAACGGTTCAAGAGATATGACCTCGGGAAATTTGAGGTCACTTGCGAGGTCACTAACATTTGGCGACCCATAACTTGGGTAATAATGGTCACAATTATATAAAAGTATATATATTTAGAATCAGAAAATGACAAGGAATCCAAATATGCAAGTTTTAGAACTCTAGGTTGAAAAATAAAAAAGTTACATTGTAACCAAAATTTGAGGTCACGATTTGACCTCTGGGGTATCAAATGAGAATTTTTTTTTTAAATGTAAAAAATGAAGGAATAGGCATTGGCTATTAGAATCAGCAAAAAAAAGTTTGTTTATGTTAGTATTTTTCATGTAACTAACATATAAGTGAACACCATATTCATAAGTTGTGCGTCAATTCTACCTATTTTTTCATACTTAAGCTCATAATTTGACCTATAGAAATTAAAATTACATTTTTTTATAGATATAAAAACAAAGGCAAAAAATGTAAAATTGTATTTCACTGCTAATCTACACTGGCAATAATAGTTATAATAGTGAAAGGGGAAGACCTACTAGAGGATTCATGTGCTAGCCTAATACAATTTTTGCATGCTCGATGCTCTCATCAATTTCTTTTTGTGGAAAAATGTATTGAATTCTGCTGCCTCCTCTTAGGGTAGGACAACTCATTACAGTTAATATATGTCCTGGCACTGCACATGAATCCTTGTTTGATGGATAATAATATGCACTTGATCCTGATGACCCAGAGGGATGTAGAAAGTTCACAGTGAAATCATCAAACTCTTCACAATATTCCTCCACAATTCCATACCAAACTTGCATGTCATAAATGCAGCCAACATACTCTCCTGGTTTGACACATTTTAGGTTACCAAGCATTGCAGGTTCATTAGTAAAATGACTTTTCCTTATTCTTTTCTTTTCTCCAATGCCACTTGAAATGGGATACACCATCAGTTCTTCCTTGTTTAGGGGAACAAATCTATGATATTTCTGAGTTCCAGGAATAGCCCTACTATCCTTGAATCGATGTTCCAACCGTTCTTCTGCATCTTTCAAATCAGCTGTAGTTACAAAGAAAAAATTTATCTTCTTGCTCAAGTTTTCTTCACAAAACTGAAACATGTGTTCTAGTGTAAGAATTTGCCTCTCTGTAGTTCTCTGCAAACTGGCACGAGCAGTAGCTCTTTTCACTGTTCCTCCAATCCCATCACATGCATTTTTGCCATGGGATGTAGCAAAGAAGTGCCATTCACAAGACAGACCAAAATCCTCTTCATGGTAACAGAGATTTGTGAAGTTGTATCTGTTCTTATATTGGCCAGCACATCCATCTGAGAAATAGTGCACCTTCTTCAATTGTGGGCATCTGAATTTAACATATGTCATAAGCTTCAATATGAATGAGTAAACTATTATAGTGTTGTTTTAGTGATGCAGATAAGAAACAGACACTAAAATGGCTAAATTCCTGGTCTGCAGATGATCTATAATAGATGACAAAAGGGTGAACTGTACACTGTGAATTGTCCCAGTGAAACCCTTGGGCAGCATCCTGGACAATGAAAGAATAATTCTCAGAGAAATCACCTACTATAACTACCTCACTCTGAGGTGGTAGGGTTTCTTTCAACTGCTTGAAGTACTGTGATTGTTGCTGAGCAACAAAGTGATGACGAACCATGCGGGATATTTTCATGCTTAGGGATGATAAGTATTCATGAAGTGGCTCCACCTTATCAACCATTGTACAACGGTCAACAGTCACCCATTGCTTGTAAGATATTTCATTTGGAGCTGATTTCACACTGTCAAGTAACTCAAGACAATCCAGGACACCCTCTTCTCTTGGGCAATCATTGCAAAGTTGCATCATGCAAGTCTCTCTTTCTGTACTGCAGACACTGTAATCCATAAGATCCTTGTATGAAAGACCTCTTTCTCCCAATGCAGCCAGCTGCAATTTTGGATTTTGATGGTATGTGCAGACACAGACAGAATGAGTCCCACCACTACCGGCAAGCACACAATATGATGGCCGTAATTTTGCAAATGTGGAAAATCCTATTTTGGGATTCTTTTCATCATTTTTATATAGTTCAAACATCTCTCTTAAATTCCCGAGGACCAATCGTTTTTGCACCTTCATTGCACCTTCAGCACTGATAACTTTCACGCAATCCTTTTGGCCAGGACACATACGACTAACCTCTTCTGACTCATAGAATCTTCTAACTATATCTTTGTGTTCTTCAGATATCACTTTTCCTTTGCTCATTAGTGGAATCTTCGGAAGGATTCCATGTTCTGATTTAAGTGAATGGCTTCTTTTCACCATGTATGTTGTAGTTTGAAAGAAACTAGCTGTTTTTTCAATTGTGTATGGTGAGAGTGTCAATATTTGTAGTTTGTGATGGTGACATTTGCTCTCCAGGAATGACTGTTTCAATTCATTCATTAATTTGTCTAGATGTTTTTCAGATTTAGTTTCAGGTTTTGAAGTATCACTTACCTCCTCGGTAATTTGAACACCATAACTGAGTTCTAGCCTCTCCTTCAGGTGTTTCTGAGCAGATGATAGCTTACCACGAGCCTTGCGCTTTTTCTGGCTTAATGACAGCCCTTCTGAAAAGAACAGAAAAAAAGGTTTCACACACCTGAATATTAGTAATTAAATATTAATTATAGTACCTTAAATGCTATATAATTGGCTATATAGTAGATCAAACAGACCTTGTAGTAAAGTATAAGTTATTATATTAATTTATTACTTACTTTTTTTAACTGGTGTTTGGTCCAGAAATGCTAGAACTGGTTCAACTGAAGTTGAAGGATTTTCCTTTATCAAGCAATCACTGTCATTGTCCAGATCTTGAATTGAAGAGATGTTACTCAAGCCACTGATAGTAGATGATTCATTTGAATCCTGCTCAGACTCGTTGTTTTCAGTGGTACTAAGTATAGTGGGGTTTTTCATTATCAGTGTCCAGCAGTTCACACACACAATGAGTCTTTTTTCACTCTTCCAGCACATTTTTCAACAAGTACATCAGTCACTTTTCTAAGATTGATTGTTATGCGTTTCTTGTGTTTTTGAATAGGGTCCTGGCAGTATTTCAAGTGCCGAACCATTGTATTTTGATCTGTAAAGATATAGGATTTACAATTAGGTAATATATATTTTTTAGAAAATATATAGCTATACACACTTAATATTTTAGGCCTTGATAGTCTCTGAGGCTCATTAAAACACCATACCCACCAGCCACCCACAGTGCTGGCTGGAACTGTACTAACCTGTAGACAAGGAATTTTGCAACTATCTGTGTTGATTCTGCACTTAGACAAGTAGCAACATGTTTCAACAGGTTTGTTTAGGCTACATGAGAGCTTAGTCTTCCCCTTTCACTATTATAACTATTATTGCCAGTGTAGATTAGCAGTGAAATACAATTTTTATTAAATTCTTGGAGCTTGAGGTCAAATTGATAGCTAAGATATAAAAATTCCTTGAAATGACAAGCAATTTATAAATATGGTGTTCACTTATAAGTTAGTTACATGAAAAGTACCAACATAAACAAACTTTTTATGATTGTTTCTATTATTCAAGAACTCTGACTTTGTTTTTTATATCTATAAAAAATGTAATTTTAATTTCTATAGGTCAAATTATGAGCTTGTGTGAAAAAATAGGTAGAATTGACGCACAACTTATGAATATGGTGTTCACTTATACGTTAGTTACATGAAAAATACTAACAAACAAACTTTTTTTTGCTGATTCTAATAGCCAATGCCTATGCCTTCATTTTTTACATTTAAAAAAAAATTCTCATTTGATACCCCAGAGGTCAAATCGTGACCTCAAATTTTGGTTACAGTGTAACTTTTTTATTTTTCAACCTAGAGTTCTAAAACTTGCATATTTGGATTCCTTGTCGTTTTCTGATTCTAAATATATATACTTTTATATAATTATGACAATTATTACCCAAGTTATGGCTCGCCAAATGTTAGTAACCTCGCGAGTGACCTCAAATTGCCCGAGGTCATATCTCTTGAACCGTTGGTCGGATTGACCTTATAATTTCAGAAATGGATTCAGGGCTCACAAACTCCCTATAAACCAAATTTCAGCAAAATATGAGAGATGAGGGTGTTAATTTCAATTTTTTTTGGTTGATCTGACAGAGAATGACCCACCCATCTCCCTTTGGAGGTGAAATTTATGTTTTTCCTATGGTTTTTGATGTGTTTTGAACGAATCTGACCTTCAAAACCATCGGAAATGACTCGTTTTTGAGATAACCCCCCCCCCCCAGCCAGCAATCAAAAACGAGTCATTTCCGACGGTTTTGAAGGTCAGATTCATTCAAAACACATCAAAAACCATAGGAAAAACAAATTTCACCTTCAAAATTGACCTGACCTGACCTAACCTATCCTAACCTAAAACAGGAATTACCTTAGTCACGTGCAGGGGCAGGCTGAGGCCCTTCCTGGAGTAGATTTTGCTTGTCTTTAATTGAAGAAATGAATAAATACCTTGCCAGGTATTGGTATAGATATTTTGACCAAATACCTGGCCTTTTAACCCATTCTTTAAATCCTGCCAAAATCTTTCGATATTGTATGTGAATTTTGATATTCTCGTTATCCACAAAATTTTTAGAATGATTAATAACAAAATGCTTGTAACCTAAATCACTTAGTCTTGTAGGCAGCCCAGGAATCACTATAAATCACAGAGCCAGGCCTAATGTACTTCTGAATGAGTGGAATGAGTGTTCCATTCCGGTAGCAAAGTAATTCAAATTCGAAATGGATGGAGTGCAGTAGGCCTGTTCAAAAATCAACTTTTTCTTATTTTCATAGGTTTCTGTACATTTTCCCATGCTTTTTGACCTGAAAAAGCCGAAAATCACAACTATTTTGACCTAGGATGTTGGGAAGCATTGCCGCATGGAGCTTTAAATTTTCTGCCTTGAAATCGACCAAAGCGCCAATTCCGGGGTCCCTTGAATTATGTTTTGCACTTTAACTTTTGATCTAAACAAGATAGAGCAACAAATTAGGTATCAAATGAAAGAGCATAAAATTAATAAATAATAATAATAAATAAATAATAATTAATAATAATAATAATAATAATAATCTATCATTTTTCAGGAAACAACAGAAACTCAATCAGAATCTAGAAAACCATCTACAAGTTACAACTTCATAATGGCATTAAGCAAGGAGCTGAGGGAGCTCTGTGGGCGCACAGTTGATATCTCAGAACCTCCACGTACTGTCCACAGGCAGGTGTCAACTGGGCCATCTACCAGATCTCTCACTGAAACTTTCCTGGTTGGATACCCTTCAGCTTTTATCAGTGGTTCCCAGCTTCCCACCAACAGACAGGCGTTCCAGTATTTCCTTAATCTTCAGAATTTACCAGAAAATGCAGGGAGGCCCATGGTTCAAGACCTTGCATATGAAACAGTTGAATCTATCATCCCATTCTGGCAGATGGCTAGGATCAAGACAATGACCAAGTACAACGCAATGAAGCTCTTCATGAAACTACATGAGAAACATCATGCTCTGGTGAAAAGCAAAGGAAGAGCAAGTAACCCTGGAGGAAAGAGAGGAGCATTTGTGCTGGAATTAGACAGCCTGTTCGATATAGGAGCTCCAGATGCAATCCAGGAAATACAGAACAACAGACTGTTATCCAGAGAGAAGAAAGATGAGGATATCAGGTTCTACGAAGACCAAAAGACTGAGAGGAAAGGTCATATGTCTGGTCATGACAAGATTTTTGAGACAAGATCCCTGCAGCAAGCAGCAAGGAATGAAAGACTGCAGCATAGACAAGAACAAGGTAAAACTAATTACTTTGAACGTTACAAAAAGTTTTAAGTTTTACTCCATTGCAATATTTAGCATGTACTTAACAATTACTGTCTTAACATGTTGTACTATTTTACAGCTGCAGCAGAACAAGAGGCAGTTGTTCATGTGGATGACATTACCTTGGGTGACTCAACTGACAACGACGCTAACACAGAGGACATGGATTACCATCAGCCTCATCCTGGATGTTCTCACCATCAAGACACTGTGACTAGTGTGACTTTGACGTTTCCAAGGAAGGTCATGGAATGTGATGTCATCTGCAATACAGCTGATCGTCTTGGTTTATCAGACAATCAAGTTACTGCCATGGTTTCTGCCACCTTGAAAGCTGGAGGGGCTGATCTGGATAACTTCGTCATCTCAACCTCAACAACACATCGCAACAGAATGCTGTCCAGGTATAATATCAGCCAGAGTCACATGTCCAAGTTTTGTGAAAAACCCCCACAGTACGCTGCCTTACACTGGGATGAAAAGTTGCTCAAAGATGTCTTGGGCAGTGAACCTGGAAGTACCTCAGAGACTTTAGTTGTGCTAGTGTCTGGTCCACCTTCATACACTGAAGGAAAGTTATTGGGAGTACCTGTCATCGACAATTCTTCTGGCACAGCTCAGGCTGAGGCTTCAATGGATTTACTGGAGACATGGGAACTTACGGATAATGTTACTGCCCTTGTTTTTGACACTACATCACATCCAGTAACAGTGGAGTTCACAGAGGAGCTGCCAAACTGCTAGAGAAAATGTTGAATAAAAAGGTGTTTTATCTGGCCTGTCGACATCACATCCTGGAAATCCTAGTAGGAGCAATTTGGGAGAAGCTGTTTGGGAAGGTGAAGGGGCCAGATAATCCCTGGTTTGAGCATCTGAAGGATGTTTGGACGGACTTGTCCAAGGAAAACCCAAAGATGCTGGCTATCAACAGCAAATGGCTGAAGGAAAAGAAGAACAGTGAAGAAATACTCCAAGACATTCTAACAGCAGAAAGGCTTCCAAGAGCCGACTACAGGGAAATGGCTGAACTGACAGTCATTGTTCTTGGAGGAACGCCTCCTCGAGGTATTCACTGGAGTCGACCATGTGCCATTCATCAGGCCAGATGGATGGCCAGAAACCTGTACTCCATGAAAATGCTGATGTTTGCAGATCAACTTGAGTACGACGAAGACACTGTATCAAAGCTGGAAAGACTCAACACCTTCCTTGCGCTGTTCTACACTCCTGTATGGATGATGTCAATGTCTGCTGCAGATGCTCCCGTGAATGATCTAAGTCTAATCCAGGACATGTTGAAGTACAAGAAAACTGACCCAGAGCTTGCTGATGCAGTACTTAATAAGATGGAAAACCACAAATGGTACCTGACGCAGGAAGTCGTGCCATTTGCCCTGTTCAGCAGTAGATTGAGTGACACATTGAAGCACGACATTGCTGCCCAGTTACATGCCACTGAGAAGCCAGACAGCTTCAGAACAGGAAAGCCTCTATTCCAGAGTGTCACAGCTAAGACCACCCTGGTTGATCTCATTGGCCCAGAATCACATTTCCTGCTGGACACACTGAACATTGGATCCGAGTGGCTTCTGGAACCTGTCACGTCTTGGCCACAGAATGAGGACTACAGAAAAGCATTGGACTATGTTAAGAATCTGAAAGCAGTGAATGACATTGCTGAACGTGGTGTCAAGATGATGAGTGACTTTGCAAATGTCATAACAACCTATGCCAAGCAAAGGGACTATCTCCTTCAAGCTGTGGAGTTCAACAGACGCCGCTTTGACAGCTTCAAGAAACAAACTCTCAACAACTGACTGTGTAAATGTCATTATGAAATTAATCATCATGTAATGCTTTCACTTCTTGATCGATTAGACTTGACAAAATGTTAATCTCAAATTTGTGTCATGAATAAGGCGCCTTGTCTGCCTTGAGTGTGAGAAAACGAATTTTGTGATATTTCTGATATCTTTGTATGTACCAATGTGCCATTTCTTGTTCCAAGACTATCATAATTGTATAAGTTAGAAAGAGGATTAAAAATACTTTAATTTGGTGCCTATTTTGTTGCTCTATCTTGTTTAGATAAAAAGTTATAGTGCAAAACATGATTCAAGGGACCCCCGGAACTGGTGCTTTTGGCCGATTTCAAGGCAGAAAACTTAAAGCTCCATGCGGCAATGCTTCCCAACAACCTAGGTCAAAATGGTTGTGATTTTCAGCCTTTTCAGGTCAAAAAGCATGGGAAAAAGTACAGAAACCTATGAAAATAAGAAAAAGTTGATTTTTGAACAAGGCTAGGAGCGCAGTGATTGGGCATACAAACGAACGTACGAACACACAAACGAACGTACGAACACACAAACGAACGTACGAACACACAAACGAACGTACGAACACACAAACGAACGTACGAACACACAAACGAACGTACGAACACACAAACGAACGTACGAACACACAAACGAACGTACGAACACACAAACGAACGTACGAACACACAAACGAACGTACGAACACAAACGAACGTATGAACACAAACGAACGTATGAACACACACTAGATACACACCAAAAAAATGTTTATATCTCGAAAATGAAGCATTTGCGACGGAAACGCTATAGAAGGAAAGTGTCTTAGAATTAAAAAATCTACCTAATGAACATCTAATAATTGTTGGACGTTAGACGGGTGTAATACTATAATAATACCAAAATTTTGGTATCATCTACAAAGAGAAATGTATGCAACCCCACCATATGAGATAAATCATTAACAAATATAAACAGTAATGAGCCAAGAACACTTCCCTGTGGAATTCCACTAATAACATTTCTCTAGGTAAATGCACTTCCATTAATCAAAACGCTTTGCACTCTGCCTGTTAAAAAGGATCTTAACCATTCCAACATTTGACCTCCGATTCCATAGCTATTTAGTTTCCTTAACAGTCATTCATGTGGCACTTATAACATCTATACATCTGTGGTTGTCTATAATTTGTCTCCATAAATCAATTGCTGTAATCAGTTGTAAACTTATTGACCTTCCTCCAATGAATTTGAAAGCAACCTCTTACTCTTCATGTGCTTCATAATTGCATCCCTTACAACAGATTCCATAACCTTACTACAATATCAGGCTGACAGATCTGTAATTACTCAGTAACTACTTGTTTCCTTTTTTGAATATTGTTGATATGTGTACTTTTCTCCAGTCATTGGGTACCCTACCCATCATTAGTGAAGTATTAAATAATAGGGACAAGGGTATGCTGAGAACTGTGCTCATTTCTTAACTCACTCTTGGGTGGTGTGTCCATCAGGTCCAAGTCAGAGTTAAAACCTGATTTGGCCATGATGCTGTGTACCAAACAGGCATTTTGAACTTTGATTGTATTTTAACTAATTGAGTAACACATTTTTTTTTAAGCCGCAGCCGCATGTGCAGTGAGCTTCTTGCCTGGTGGCAATGACACACAATGTGTGCTGAGTTTGCCTATCTCAGCATGCATAGAGTCTCAATGCATGATATTACACCGGACTTTTAAGGTATAGCATGCAGTTTTTCTAGTTCGAATGCAAGTACCAAAAAAGCTTGTCTTCTCGTTTTTCCTCTCTAGACAATGTATGGTGTTTTCCATTTTTGGAAAACCTCAATGCAAGTGGCTTTAAACCTCGGCGCAATTTGTCCCTCGCGCCAATTTCAGCGCAGTGGCCCCCGGATCCGGTCCGAGGTAGTTTTAGGATTTTTTCCAGATGAGCCCTAACCCAGGTTTACTTACCTTGGTCCTAGCCTACCAATGCACTGCAACAACCTTACCTCTGTCAATGTCTTCAGGTAAGGTTCCCATTTTAGCTAAGAGAGTCATATTTGACTAAGTATGGTACTTATAATATATTATTAATAATAAAAAATTACTTTTCCTCTATATGCAAATATATGCGTTACAGTATAAATAACTTCTGTTCGTAGTACTAACAAAAAATATGTTAGTTTCAGAATCAGCTGATCAACTTATTGTTTACAAATTTAGCAGAAGTCATAAGACAAAGGACAGATTCGCACGGATCATAAACTGGTGTACGACTACTACTTCCCATATGATGTAGCTCGTTGGTTAATTTTAAAAAAACTTTGGACACTTTCATGAATGAAAGGAATAGTTTGTAGATTGTAAATAGTGTATATTCTTAGTTTAAATCATGTAGGCTACTTTGGTAGTAGTAAGTAGTTGTATGCTAATTAATGCAAAAAAACTTCACTTTTTTCTACGTGAAGGTCAAAATATGAAAATAAAAACCCACTCTAATAGACAGAGTTTATTTCCACGACAGTTTCGACGCCCACTGGCATCCTCCTCCCGAGGAGGATGCCAGTGGGCGTCGAAACTGTCGTGGAAATAAACTCTGTCTATTAGAGTGGGTTTTTATTTTCGTATGCTAATTAGTTGACTTGAGTGACGTTTTGCAAGATTTTATTATTATAAAATATGGCTCATTACTTGAATAACCTTAATAGGCCCCAGTGGCTTCATGTTTTCCAAACAAAATGTGATGGAATGTAATGAAACTAAATTTGTGAAACTACATTGAAAATGCAAGTGCCTTGTATATTTAAAATAACTATTTAGGGCTCACTGGCTTAAAATTTTTTGTTCAAAATGGTTTGTACGAAATTATTTGCATGTTATAATGCGAGAGTGATATTGATGGGCTTTGATCACTACAAATATACACTAAATTTTTAAATAAAATTCGTTTGGTAACGTCTGTTTAGTTTTCTGCTTCGACTAAACAATGTATGAATATATCTATACAATGTAATAAAATTCATAAATCATGAACCGCACAAGAAATAAGACCATCGTTTAATATAATTACCAAGTCTTCTCATAGTATAATATAATTTCCTGTTTCATCATAAAAGCCCATTTCACTGATCAGCTTTCATCCCAAAAAATGACTCGCAGCGCCCTCCGAATGCAATAATACAAACTACAAGTCCAACTCATCATTGTTAAGTTTGAGGTTAGAAAAATGAACGTGAGTTTGGAATAGCTAGTAATTTCGGATTAGGTCCAGGATTTCTTACATTTTATACTTCTTACAATTGTAAAAACATAGAGATTAGAGTTGTTGTTCTTGGTGTTGTTGGTTAGCCGATCAGCCCACCCTGATCGAGCAAGCCAGTGGCACGCAGGTAACCGATCGCCGTCTCCGGAGTGGACCAGAGGTTCAGCGCACTAGTGATGTTGTGTTGTGTTCGTTGTTGTGCTAGAGCGGTACAGTATGTCATAATGTTTTCAATTGTTTGTGGTGTGTCCTGGCACAGTTGGTAGGTGTCGTCTGTGGAATTGTCTAGTCTGTGTTTATATGTCCGTAAATTGGGGTGATGTCCACATCGGAATCGTACTAAGTTAACTCGATCCAATCTGCTCAGGCTGGTCTCTGACCTGTTAATGGGTGGCGGCTTCGCGCCTAGGACCGCATTCGGACCGAGTCGTGTCAGTGCTTTTGGGTTAGGTGTGTATGTATATGTGTTTTCTGTACTGTGTGATGTCTGTGGGGCGTGGTGTGGCATGGAGTATTTGGTTATAATGTCTCTCTGGTGTTACCTTAATGGTGCGAGGTGTCGGTGCATGATTTTACATGTAGTAGCGAGGGTGTTGTAGGTTAGTTGTCGCTGCTGCCATGAATTGTGTTCCCCTCATGTCTAAATGTTCCCTAACTTTCAGTATTTTTGTTTCTGTGTACAGGTGTTTTATTGGTGTTGTTTGAATACATCCTGTAATGATACGAAGTGCGTTGTTTTGTATTGTCTGTAAGGTGTTTATGGTGGTGTGTTTGAGATAATGGGTGCCCAGCATGGGCTAGTATAGTTCATAACTGAGCGAATATATTGTTTGTATATGAGTGATGTTGTTTCCTGCTGGTGTCCAAAGTTTGTGCCTGTTAGTACCCTAAGCGTGTTAAGTCTTGACGTACATTTGTTTTTAATGTCCTGAATGTGGTTTGCAAAAGATAATGATGTGTTGTATGTGACCCAGGGTTGTGGAGTCGGTCCAAAATTTTCCGACTCCGACTCCGACTCCGACTCCACACATTGTCAAAAATTCGACTCCGACTCCGACTCCGACTCCACACATTGTAAAAAATCTAAAAATCCGACTCCGACTCCTCACATTTTAAATATACGACTCCGACTCCTCTAGTGTTTCACTCTATAATTATCATAATAATAAGACATTTCATCACCACCACACTAAGTGTGAAATTTTATATTTTATATTTTATATTTAAATAAATATTAATTGTATATTCTGAAAATGTAAAAAAAAAATATTAAAAAAACTTAATCTAGGGGCTATCAATGAATAAGGTTTATTGACCAAAAAAACTAAATAACCTAAATGTTAGTATTTAGGATTTAGAAATTAAGGGTGACACAGGACAGAAATTGGAGTCGGAGTCGGAAGTTTTTTACCGACTCCGACTCCGACTCCGACTCCGCCCTAAAACGTGCGACTCCACGACTCCGACTCCGACTCCACAACCCTGATGTGACCCCAAGTATTTTGGTCCTGTGAGTGTGTAGAATGTTGGTGTTGTTTAGTGTAAGCTGTGGAGATATCTGGTGTTCTTTTGTATTGCTTGTAAGCAAGGTGATGGTTGATTTTGTGGGCGCTACTTTGAGTCTATTGTGTGTGAGCCAGTCTTGTATGCTGTTTATGTATGTTTGTAGGTTATTTGTAGCGGTGTCGATGTTGTTATAATGTTATAATGTTTCAGACCAACAAAGATCCTAGGATCCACTCATGGCTGGTCTACCTAACTGTGTTCGTAATTGTGTATTGTGTATGTCCTCCGTGGTGGCGGAGGGGACCTACAATTTTACGTGGGTTCCGAACCACAAGAACATAAGAAATTTATGTAAAAACTGCCTGTACATTGGCAACGACCAATTTTTACAAAACTAAATAATTATCAATTTAAAACTAATTAATTATCGATTTAAAACTAAAGATAGAATCTCTGGATCCAGAGGATCAAGTCATAATAGACTACTATCCACAAATATGTTACACTCTATATCTATTTAATTATTATATTATTATTTATTTTAATTTTAATTTTTAATTTATTATTATATTATTATTTAATTTTTAACTTAATTTGAGCTGGGCACTTCCGCAAACCGCAAAATTCCGCAATTGCGGAAGTATGTTTTTCGTTTGCGGATTTGCGTTTGCGGCAAAGTCATCGCAAATTAGTGAATGTGCGTTTGCGGATTTGCGTTTGCGGAAGTGATTTTGAGTTTGCGGATTTGCGATTGCAAATCCGCAAACTCAAAATCACTTCCGCAAACGCAAATCCGCAAACGCAAATTCACTAATTTGCGATGACTTTGCCGCAAACGCAAATCCGCAAACGAAAAACATCTTCCGCAATTGCGGAATTTGCGGTTTACGGAAGTGTTTGCGGAAGTGCCCAGCTCTAAGACTATTTATAACCGACATGCAAATATATCAGATCCAAAGAATCCAGTCAATTTCATTACGGTATCCATCAATACCAGTACCTTGCCAACGAAAAATAAGTCACGGTCCATATCGATTACGGACCAAGTCAAAATTTACCACCATATACATTACAATATATATACTTAGGAGGAAAAGTGTAGGTGTGGCTGTAAAGACTACAGTAATGTAGAAATGTGTGTGCACCCATTTTGGGTCTCCCATTTCAAGGTGTTTGTGGGGCAAGTGAAGATCATGAGTTTTTCAATACCTCACAGTTCTATGGGGGGCACCGCTCGGCAGAGGAATCTCTTTAAATGGGGTGTGTAAGGACAGAGAGTATCCCCTAACCCAAGATGCTGCCTCCCTATATCCCACAACACTTGTGTTGAGCTGTGGGATCTATCACCACAAAGCCATAATTTTACTACCTTAAACTATACCCAATCTACAGTATCAACATATGCGTCTAATCGATTTTTAAACATGTTTATAGACGTGCTACTAATTACTTCTACCGGCAAACTATTCCAGCTATTTACTATTCTATGCGTAAAAAGGTTTTTCGCAAATGCTGTCTCGAACCTTCTACTTGTCAACTTACACCAGTTATTTCTAGTCCTATTATATTGAGATATTTCGAAAAAGCTATCTCTATCTACGTTATCGAACCCATTCATAATTTTGAAAACCTGGATTAGATCACCCCTTAGCCTCCTAGTTTCGATTGTAGTCAATTTTAACTCTTTAAGCCTATCCTCGTACGACTTTGACCTAAGCGACGGAATCATCTTAGTTGCTCGTCTTTGAACTCTTTCGATTTTGCCTATATCTTTGCGCATATGCGGATTCCAAAATTGGACCGCGTACTCCAAATGGGGTCTAACTAATGATTTATAAAGAGGAACAATAGTATCGCTCGATTTGTACTCAAAATTTCGAACTATAAAACCTAACACTTTGTTCGCCTTATTGACCGCTGCTGTACTTTGTTTCGCTACTTTTAAATCACCAGTGACTATAACTCCTAAATCTTTTTCCTGCTCTACGCTTTTTAAATCTTTCCCTGACATACTATACGCAAAATTATCGTTACGCGAACCTATATGCAAAATTTTGCACATATCGACGTTAAATCTCATTTGCCATGTGACTGACCAATCAACGATTTTATTCAGATCTTCCTGGATTTTACCTCTATCTTCGTCATTAATCGCCCTACCACCCAGCTTCGTGTCATCTGCAAACTTTGAAACTGTACTGACTAGGCCGACATCTAAATCATTAATATATATATAAGAAAAAGCAAGGGGCCCAATACAGAACCCTGAGGAACGCCACTCGCTACATTAGCCCAACACGACTCCGCTCCATCAAAGACCACCCTCTGTTTCCTACCTCGCAACCACTCTTCTAGCCAATTTATTACTACACCCCTGATTCCATGAGCCTTAGTTTTTTCAATGAGTTTTTTGTGCGGCACGGTGTGAAACGCTTTTTGAAAATCTAAATACACTACATCAACCGCCCGATGTCTATCGTAAACGTCAACCACGCTTTGGAAAAATTCTAAAAGATTAGTTAAGCAAGATTTGTTTCGCCTAAAACTGTGCTGCGTATTTCTCATCAAGTTGTGCAATTCTAAGTGTTCGACTATACGATCTCTAATTATGGATTCCAGTAGCTTACCTACAACAGACGTTGTTGTGGGTGGATGTTAGAGTGATGTCATCTGCATATGATGATAAGGTAAGCTTGTTATCTATGGGTGTTAGAATGTCATGCATGTATAAGGTGAACAGTGTTGGTGAGAGAACAGAGCCTTGAGGGACCCCATCCGGAAAACGCTTGTTTTTGGATGACTTGCCATTAAATGTGATATGTGAGTATCTTCCTGAAAGATAGTTGCTCAGCCACCTTTTGGTGTTATTGTGCATGTTTGTGTTGAGTATTTTGTTTATGAGAGGGAAGCGTAGGATAGCATCAAATGCTTTATTAATGTCTATTGTTGTTAATAGTGTACGTTGAGCTGGTCGTCTGGAGTTGATGCCATCCATGATGTGCTGCGTGAGGTTAGTGAGTAATGTCGTGGTTGAGTGGTGAGGTCTAAATCCATGTTGAGTAGGCGATAGTGGTATGTGTGGGTTGGTGATTTGTAAGATTAGTCTTTCTGTTACTTTGGAAGGTGTGCATAGTAAATTATAATGGGTCTATAGGAAGCTGGTTCTGTTGGATTTTCGTTTGGTTTGAGTAGTGTAATAATTTTACCTTGTTTACATATGTCAGGAATAATACAGTGTTGGTATGAATATGTGCTGATATTTGTGAGAGCTAGTATTCCCTGTGGGCCCGAGTGGTTAAGGTGTATGTTTGATATGTTGTCTGGTCCAGTAGCCTTCAAATTCTTAATGTTTTTGATGATCTTGGTGGTCTGGTCTGTATTGAAGGGTGTAATGGTCGTGTCGAGTCTGTAGGTTTTCTTGTGTCTGGTTGTTTGTCTGTCTGCGTGTTTCTGGTTGCTGGCCCTGTTTAGGTGACTTATCTTTGCATAGTGATTAACTAGAATTCTAACTTGTGTATATGTTGGGATATTATTTTGGCTGGGACAGATAGCCGCGTGTGAGGTGTGAATGCCGCTGTTAGAGTGGGTAATGCTGTTTCTAGTCTTGTATAGCCTGGATGTATCTGTGGAGGAGTTTAGTGTTGTTATGAATTCCCTAAATGTTCTGTTTGTTTTTCTTTAAGTTTGTTGTTTATTTCTGTGCTGAGCTGTTGTATCTGATGTTTTATGGCTTCTGTGTGTGGTGTTTGTGTGAGGTTGTTACGTTGCCTTATGAGGTGGGCTATTTCTCTAGTGTAATTTGAGTTGTATTTCCTAATGTTGCCCTTGGGTATGTATTTGTTTGCATTATTGATGATCTGATTGAATGTCTTGAGTGTTGTATTGATGTTTATGATGGGTGTGCTGTTTAATGTGGTGAATTGTTCTTCAGTCTGTATTTTGAACTGTTCCCAATCAGCTTTCTTGTAATTTCTGTAAGTGTGCCTAAGGCTATTTGGGCAGAGCGTAGAACGTGTTGTAATGATGATGGGCAGGTGGTCTGATGACAGTTGTTTTTCTGTTCTCCAGTGTGTGTGTTGCTAGTAAGGGGGAACAGAACGTTATGTCTGGGGAGGCGTTTGAGTATCCTGCTTGATGTGGTATGTGTGTATGTTCTTCTGTGTTGTTAAGAATGAAGAGGCTGTTTAGTTGTGTGGCTATGTTAGCGCCTCTCGTGTTGTTTTGGTTGTGCAGGTACCAACTAGTGTCTTTAGCGTTGAAGTCTCCTCCTAAGATGACATTAGTGAGAGAGATTAGAGTAAAAAACAACACTCTAACTTTTAATTACTTTTCGATAAATAAAAAGTTGTGTCGAGTATAGTAATCACAAACAGTAATTGTAAGTTATAGACAGTGGTGGACAAGTACTGGAAAAAGTTACTTGAGTAAAAGTACTCTTACACTGAGAAAAACTTACTCAAGTAAAAGTAGAAGTACTCTTTCTTCACGTTACTTCATGTAAAGGGAAAAAGTAACTAGTTTATAAAGCACTCAAGTACTCAGAGTAAAAAGTGCCTTTACAATATGTTTTTTAAAGAGTTAAGACATATAGTACAGTAGTGATAATACTGTACTCAACAAATGATTCACCAAGCTGCTGTCTGTAGACTGTAGACAAAAAGACCATGACAATAATAATAATAATAATAACAAACCAGGTATATTTATTAAATTATTCACCTTAGCATTGATTATATATTGGGTAGCTACATTTACTACGAAACAGTATTGGGTCGATTAACTTCTAACGAAACAACAAACAAACACTTTATTTCAAACTCAACAAGTACAAACATTATACAAGAGGTCCATAGAAGATTAAGAGCTAGTTGTCTGGAGTAGAGATCTGCACGGGTACGGGTAAGTCCGTAGGCCCGTACCCGGCCCGACCCGCGGACGGGATACGGGCGGGCCAATGGACATCAAAGTAGATACGGGCCGGGTACGGGCGGGCCTGTGTTTAATCAAAGTAGACACGGGCCGGCTAATGCACATCATATTATTATAGGAGCATGCATGCATTGAAGTACAATTTGAATCTCGTAAAACAATTTTTCATAATATTTTTTAAACTACAGTAAAAGAAAAAGGATTTTTCAAAATATTAGTCTATGTTAATTTTTTTAATTATAACTTTCATTACCAATCAATTTTGTGCAGGCATTCAAAAAAGTAGTTAATTTCATGACGGCACAGCAATTTATACAGCAATTTATAAAATTCCAAAGGTAAGAACTTTCTTAAATTCTATTGGTGAAATATTCTTTATTTTACTGCTAAGTAGCTAAAATGCTTTCAAAAATTGTCAAAAATAAATCTTCATTATTTCAAAAGACCTTCACAAAAGAACGGACCGGGCCGGGTACGGACTTTGTCATGAAACACAACGGGCGGGTATGGGCCGGGCCGGGCCTAAATACATTTTCAAGCGGGCCTCTGTAAATACTGACGAACACGGGCCGGGTACGAAACTAAAATATCGGCCCGTGCAGATCTCTACTCTCGAGCACTGACTAAGTAGGCCAATGAATCACTGTGTATAATGAACATACAATTGCCTACGCAAATGCTTCCAGATTTGTGATTTATAAAATATATCGGAGACCAGTTCACTAACCATGGCTTCTATTATCTTATTGACTGACCAAGCCTAGTGATAAATCTAAATACAAAATTGCGAATGACATTGGCACAGTTAGGCACCTTATTGACTACAAACAGCATACTGGCAGAGCTGGGCAATAAATACATTGAATGTATTTAAATACTAAATACTAAATACATGGGAGAAATGTATTTAAATACTAAATACTAAATACATTTTACGAATGTATTTAGATACAAAATACAAAATACATCAATTGTATTTAAATACATTTGTAAATACATTTTAAATACATACAAATTTTAACATATGCATTCACTAATTCACTAAGCCATGACACGCACACGATAAAGAAATCAACTGCTTTCGACTAAGAGTGGCACACAACTGATTGAACTGACACGTTGAAACATGAACCATGCTGTACTACACTGTCGACGCGTCGTACTGTGCTAGTACAGAACGTGTATTAAACCAGTAAAAGTATTTACATTTTTATATTTTGAGTATTTAAATACATTGTATTTAAATACTCATTAAAGTATTTAAATACTATATTTAAATACATGAAAAACAATGTATTTATAAATACAGTTCTAAATACACAAAGGTATTTAAATACGTATTTAAATACAAATGTATTTAAATACTGCCCAGCTCTGCATACTGGCACTAGAAGGAGCACCATTTACAAATCTTGGAGTCATTAATAAACTCCTAAAATTATTATTATATGCAACATATAATTTCCTCAAATTATACATCCTGTAGTTCCACCACAAATGAGTTGTATACATTGGAGTACAAAAAGTTTTGAACAAAATCAACTTAACATCCAATGTACACATATGAAATTTTCTAACCAAAGTATTTCACTGAGCATATAATTGTCTACATTGCTTGAGAATATCACAGTCATCTGAAAGACTATCCGTTATTATGTGGCCAAGATACTTAGTCTGGGTTACTTCTGACAGCACCATACCATTCAATTGAAATTCAGGAAATTTTATATCCTCATAGGACTTGGTCCTCATAATCATAACATGACTTTTAGCAGGATTATATTTTATGTCGTTATCCTTCCCATACCTTTCACACACCTTCAAAAGTGTGCTGAGCCCTTTTACAGATGGAGAAATAAGAACTCGATCATCTGCATACATCAGATGATTAACAATCATTGAACCAATATAGCAGCCTATTTTATAGGTATTCAGCACAACAGATAGATTATCCATATAAACATTGAATAAGTAGGGGGATAGTATCCCTCCCTGCCTGACACCATTGGTCACAGAGAATGGCTCTGAATTAACCCCACCCAGTGATGGGCAGTATCTAGGGGTTGGGTGCGATTCGATGTGGCCGACTCGATGTCAGGACAACTCGATGTGATATCCCTAAGGGATATTTTCGTTAGTTTTAACGAAAATATCACAACTTAACCTAACCAATCGTCAAGGGCGTACAGTTGACCTAACCGGGCATTCAGTTAACCTACATTAAATATATAAAGAAAATGAAATCGACTTGGCCTGGCATCGACATCGAGTTGTCCTGACCAGGGTTGCCAGATTTATTCTAACGAAAATTGCCAAATAGGCATAAAAAAATGGCCAAAAATGGCCAAAAGTTTCTAACAAAAAAACGTATTTAGCTTTTATTGTACTTGAATTTCTGCAGAATTTTATGATGGTGTAATTATAAGAAAACATTTAATATCACGAAATAGATTCACTTTGACACAATAAATGATAATTGTGCTAAATAATACTTACATTAGAAGATTAATCATTTTTAAAGCCCCAGATCCAACAAATTCCAACAAGTGTAAGAAATTAAAGAAGCTCTTCAAGAAAGCCAGCATATAATATATCTTATACTTTATTCATATTTAATAAATAAATAAATAAAAATTAAGAAATAAATTATATATACTGTATATATATTAATGGATTTTGAAAATTAAACGCTGTCATATTTTTAAATAAATTATCACATAAAATTATTATAGGGTATGGACGTTATTCTTTATCGTATAAAATAATAAATTGTTGCGCTTATACGTTAAATATCGTATATCGGGCCACCTTGTATAATGTATTCTGTTTTCATACAAACCTAGCGTTCATCTACAGTGGAGCCAAACCAGTGGGTCATAATGAACTTTACTCATTGTGATATGACCGACTGTGCGTCAGCACCTTTTTCAGAAATTGCCAAAATATGGCCAGATTTCCCAAAATGGCCAAATCTGTTTTCCTAGGGCCAAAGTACTTAAAAAATGGCCAAATTTGTCTAATTTGGCCATGAAATGGCCAATCTGGCAACCCTGGTCCTGACATCGAGTCGGCCACATCGAGTTGGGTCGCATCGAGTCGGCCACGTCGAATTGTCCCTGCCCCATATCTAGATACATGTATCGCCGATACGTATCGATCGATACTTTTGTATCGGTATCGGTATCGCTTTAGCTACTTGACAAAAGTATCGATTTATCGGTATCGCTAAGGTCAATTTTCTTAAATGTATCGAAAAAAATCGATACTTCGATACATCGATACATTAATAAGAATTTTTAAATATTTAAATAGATGTTATAATATGACACACTGAGTTATATTTATGAATATACATAAATAATAATATTATTAAATATTTATTTAATGACAGTACTACTCTACTGGTCACGTCACACAGTACGGCGCAACGTTTAAACACGTTTGTACTTGTGTTACTGAGATTAATTAACCATAATATAGAAACGCTCATAATATAGAAACGCTCATATAATATAGAAACGCTCATTGGTGTTGCAACACTATTGGCCACGCCCACTCGGTGTTGAGTTTAAACAGGTTCATACTTGTAACGCAGCGATTCCTCTTGGTCCCTCGCACGGGCTCGCAGGGTTGCCATTTTGGCTTTTTTAAGGCCAAATTTGTAAAGTTTGGCCTCATTCAAACGTCACTGGCCTGAAAATCTGTATTTGGCTTTTTTAACACATTTGGCCTTTTCTTGGCCTTGTATAAGACAGATCTACCGATGTTGCATTTAGCTAAAGATAACTTTGCTGAAATTTAACAACAGTACCGGAAAATTAATTTAACTGACTGGAGAGCAGATAATATTTTTGAAAACAATGTAATTCCAAAAGATACATCACAATTTTGGCTGGGTGTTAGTAAACACCAAAATTTTGAGCATTTAGCAGAATATGCCCTAAATTGTCTAGTTACACCAGCAAGTAATGCGACTGTTGAAAGAGTATTTTCCCTTGTAACGGCGATCAAAACACGTCCGAGAAACAGAATACAAGTTAATCTCTTAGATGCACTTGTTAGAATAAGAGCGCATTTAAACGAAAATTCGATTTGTTGCAAGGAATTCACCGCCTCTGACAGCATGTTAAAGAAATTTAAAACAGACTTGCTTTATGCCAATAGCAGTACAACTGCTATAGCAGCCAATTCCCAGCAAAAGACGGAAGTGGAAAGACAGGATGAAGAAGACGACATAACTATTTTCTTGGAATAGTTATGGTGTAAATCGTTTTACCTCCAGGTTAGTTACTTTATTATATCATTTCAATGCATAATAAATCAGTTAAATATATATATATATATATATATATTTAGTTTATTATAAAACTGTGCTTTTATATATAAATCGGCGGTTTGGCTCTTTTTTGGCCTGTTTTTTTTCTCCAATTTGGCTTTAAACATCCAAAATCATCTGGCAACCCTGGTCCCTCGAGGCATTTTTTATCAATCAGTCACTCATTAAGTAGACGTCACGCCGAGTAGTTGTGCGATAATGAGTGAAGATAATAATAGTAATAATAACGCGTCAGGGAGTGAGCCACAAAAGGAACAACTGGTGAAAATGACGCGACAGAAAATCATTTCCATAAAATTAAAGATAATATCTAATACCTACATATGAAATGAATAATTATAAAAATGTACCGGCGATGCATGTATCGGTATCGGTATCGCTTAAGACATCTAGAAAGTATCGGCGTATCGGTATCGCCTAAGACGTTCTTCATGTATCGATGTATCGGTATCGCCTTAGCGATTTTCATGTATCGATGCCCATCACTGACCCCACCCCATCTTACAATCATTGTCTGGTGATTATACCAGAATATTAATATACGGGCCAAGTAACCAGGTACATTACGATTTACAAGTTTCATGAATAATTTGTCATGATTAACACTAACAATACTTTAGAGGCATCCAGGAAACACAAAAATACATTACATCTAGAGTTTGCTATTTACAGACCATTTCCTTCCTATATTTCTTTTTTAAACCAAATTGGTTATCACTAGTAGGCCTATACAGGTAACATTCAAGTCTATTAATGAGTATATATTCAAACACCTTAGACATAATACGTGCAAAAAACTTCACTTTTCTACGTGAAGGTCAAAATATGGTAATAAAAACCCACTCTAATAGACAGAGTTTATTTCCAGTGGGCATCGAAACTGTTGTGGAAATAAACTCTGTCTATTAGAGTGGGTTTTTATTATCATACTTTAGACATAATACTGGCCAAGCTATTAGCTTATAGTTATCTTTACTGTTGATTTTACCCTTTTTATCTTTTAGTACTGGCACCAAAACAACGGATAACATTGTATCCGTCAAAACACCATGTGTGAGTAAACCTGTAAAGCACAAAGCTAACAGAGGCACTAATCTGTCACTACTAAATTTCAGCTGCTCAGCAGAAATACCATCAATACCACATGATTTGTTACAATCTAAGCATTTTATGGCCTGTTTAGTCTCAAATACACTAACTCTTATATCTGGACTATAGGTAGCATCACAATTAGCATTACTGTTCTTATGTACAGAGTTGAATAACTCACTGTAGTGTTCCTTCCATAATCTGACTATATTCTCAGTTCCAGTTACATTTTCAATATTAGCAGGGAGAGACATTGCACAGTTTGCACTATTATTCATTGTTTTTAATTCGTCCCAAAAGTTTCTTGGATTCTTACTGGCAAGCTTTCTAGCCAGAGCATCCCTGCTTAACTCATCCTCATGATTTTTTATATACCTTAATGCATACTTGAACCTGGCATTAGCCCTCTGTTTTTGTTGTAATACAGGGCCTTGCCTTGGCTTCCCTTGTTCACAGTTTTCACACCACATTAAAAAAGCATCTCTGGATGCATTATGAAGTTCAGCCACATAATCGCTCCAGCCACGTTTACGTGTATAATTTTTCCTTCTAAAGGTATTTAAGTCTAGGCTGGCATTATTGAGAGAGGAAACAATTTGTTCATACATTAACTAGTTAACTAGTTAAGTTAATTTGAGATTCTTACCAATTAAGTTAATGCAAATTTTAAAAATTAACTAGTTTAGTTAAATTAATTTTGAAAGTAATCACTTAAGTTAATCAATTAACTTTTTCTTTCTTGGAAGTAGTCTATAGACTCATCATTATATATAACTAATCAAGGTAATGATAAACCTGTAATTATGTGGGATCACCTGGTATGTGTGGTTGTCAATGTCTGATAAATTATATGTATTGTTTGTTTTGCATATTATACAGGCCAAGACATAAGGATAAGTTTTTCTATAAGCTTTTATTATTTTTCTGTTTCTTATAAATAAATTAAATTTATTTATGGTCTCAACTCAGCTTTTCTTAACAAGTCTCAACTTTTAGGCATATAATAGTTTTCCATTGCAAAAATGAAGGCAAAATGAATTTAATAAAAAATTGTTTTCTAAACTGTATGTTTCATATTGTACCATACACTATTGACACTGAACATATTCCAGATTCCTTACCAACAATAGTTAAATTAGATACATAAAATATATACTTCACTTACAAATTAAACATGCTTGTTAACTTTACAGAAGATGCGGTTCTCAAACCTTTCAACTCTTAGCCTATTACATTTCACTCAGAGAGATAAAAACAGCATTTTTATAAGAAAATTAATTGAAAATTAATTGAGGTTAATCAATTAATTTGGGGATATTTCAAATAAGTTAAGTTAAACTTTTTAAAAAATGTAACTAGTTAAGTTAATTAACTTAATAGGTTAATCGGAAAAAAGTTAAGTTAGTTAACTTAACTGACCCAACCCTGTACGAAATGAGGAAAATAAACATCATTTTATGGGTATACAGTATTATATTTACACATACCTTTCTGATAGGCTGGAAACGTCGCGCCCTCTATGCTGAGTTTTGATTGGCTGGGAAAATAGTTCAAAATATCACATTCATTGCTGACTCTGCTGAGACGCCCAGAATAAAGTAACGAGAGACCCGAAAAATAAGTCACGGAGTAAGAGTAGCGATAATTCTCTGATATCTTACTCGAGTAAAAGTACCAAGAAGAAAAGTTACTTCCAAGTAACGAATTTATTAAAAAAAAGTCGTTTGAGCTCGGTAACGAAGTACGTTAATTTTACTTCGTTACTATCAACCTCTGGTTATAGAGTATCGTATATTTGTTTTGGCATGGCAAGTCATATTCACAGGTAACGTTCGGGTAGAGACTTTACACCCTGTGACACCAGCTCTCGATATTTTCGTTTATCACCCAGATCCTTTCCCATCCCCTGCATATCAATCTTGGCCTTGTAGTCGAACACCTGATCCTGCATCCTCCAGACATCATCCCAGTAAACACACTACGTAAATACTAAATACAACGTATCCTGGTTGAATCTAGGTCATGCCAGAAGTTGACGTTGTACTGATGTAGTCACAACGTAAAACTTAAACGTTATATTGTAATGTCGATACAACGTTGCATAATGACGTTGTATACTCGTGATATTGAAAAACTATAAATGCCTCCAATATGATATCGTATATGGCACCTTTATTTCTTAATTAAATACAAATCATGAATTTATTAAATTAAATAACTACAAAATTGTCCCTGGATTGGCGACAAAGCCTGTTGGGAATGAAAATAATTGCCATACATAAAACGCAATATGTAGGCATTGGGCCTGCATAACAAGAAAAATGTATTATTTCGTATCAAAATTTTCCATCGCTGACGCATGAAAATTACTTCGAGAGAAGAAATAATGAAAACACAAAATATAGACGTCTGGGGACTTTCTACAGTAAGCGAAAATTTAAGACAAAGGAATTTTATATTAGCTCATCTCAGAGCTGCCTAGTTTCGAGCATTGCTTTTAGGCAAGGAAGACGTGCTTAATCTTCCTAAAAGTTTTGAGTGAAAACCTAATAATATAAAACTAATAACACAAAAGGATAGGCCTATTCCTTCAGGTATTTAAGTACGAGTACTAGGGTGCAAAACAGCTCCAATGTGTTATTGTACAATGTCCTGTTTTCAGACACTATGTACCTCTCACATATATGGTAGTCTTGGTTCAGACAACTGCTGGTTTACAATACCTTATTTTTGTAATGTAGCAAAGATTATATCATATATGCATATTAAGTTGTGTTATAATAACTGTTATAATGTAATAACAATATACATAAAATTGTCAGATAATTAATCAAACAGTATGCCAGTATACTCGGTTAAGTGGCTATGTTGGCCTCATTTTTGTATTACGTTCAGTGTATATGTAAAATTGTATTTGTATGTTAGGTTAAGTGGCTATGGATTGTAAATGATCCGCAGTAAAGATGTTTTGTTTTTGTTTTTTATAGTGAATTGCCTATATTAAACTCCTTTCGCAACCCCATCGCCTACATCGAAAGAGAGGCGCGATAAGCAGCCGCGCGCCCTACAACCAGAAGCAAGGCTCAACGAAATAATAAGGTATGGTAATTTCCTTCTTTACCTTTAGGAAGAGCTAAATACCGAAGGCATATAAATTAAACATTAACCAAAACCACTACTGAACAAGGTCTTTTGAAGACCTCCTCAAACACAACTTTTTAACGAAAAGACGTTGGGTTTTTGCCATCAACTGAGTGTGAAAAATGCTCTGTATGAATTGGTCCACAATTAACCCACCCCTTATATCTCAAGTCTAACTATAGAGCAGATTAAGTCTAGCCTTGTAGGGGTGAGCCTAGAGATTCCGGAAATGGTCCAGAGCGGGCAGATAAATTGAGGTCCACAGTAGGATTCCTCACCAAATTAGGTTAGGGCAATCTACCTTCACCTTTGTTAAGCTATGAGTTGATGCTAGGTCTTAGACCACAATGTAGGCCTAATTTTCTGACCCAGCTTAATTTACGGCTTTACTTCTAACTGGGTTAAAAACACAATTAGTCACTTACTGCTAGTTATTAGAGAGTCCCTTTTCCCCTTTTGTTTAATTGTTGAGAGCGTACTTGCTGGTGGGGATCTTTTTCCGTTGTTTGTTCTTCTCCCTTCTCTCGTTCCGTCTTGTCGCCCCGTTCCTCGTTTTCGTTCCCCCTTGTCCTCCTTTTCGCGGGGCTTTTTCCACCAGCGTCCTCTTGGTTTTTTTCGGTTGGTTGATCGATAATGTACATCTATTACCGAGCACTCTCTTGTCACACAGTATATAAATACTAGTGTGGAGAATAACTGGTGAGCAACCAATTGGTTTCATCCACCCAATTATTGACAAAAAAGGAATTTAATAATTGTTAGATTAACTACCTACCTACTCAATGAACCATTTTCGTTACCTCCCAACTACCCACACATCAGTTTTCCATATGAGTATCAATATCTGCTGGAAATTTTCAACGGATGGCCAAGTTGGTTGGCAATCAACCATAATCGTATATAGTTTTTTATACGTGAAGTACAAGTACCTTCTGATGTAATTTTTTCTACGTAGCATAGACGTTCTCTGCACGTAAGGTTTTACATCCAGAGCATATAGTTTCGTATTACATAACTCTTTATTACAAAATTGTAATGGAGTTACATACGGCATACTACTATTTCATATAGGGCACCTTTGTTGGGACAAATTCTATCCTTGAGACGTTGAGACGACGTTGTGTCTACGTAAAGTTTACGTAATATCACAACGTTGTGAAGACGTAAATGAGACCAGACAAATTTACGTTGTATCTATGTCATAGTGCTAACATGCAACGTTGTGACAACGTTGTATCTACGTAATTTTTTTAGGTGGGATCGAGCGCCCACCTTAAATTGCACTACTGATTTTGAGTTCACTACATTATCAGGCAGACTGTTCAAATTTTCCACCACGACAACAGAATGTATTTTTTCGTATGTTTAGCCTTGTTCTTTTTTATATATATCTTTTTATCGTGTCATTACATTACATTTCATTTAGAAAACATGAAGCCATTGGGGCTTATCGAGGCCATCTAAGTCATGAACTATATTTTATAATAACTATAATTTTATATTAACAATAAAATCTTGTAAAATATCAATCTCAAGTCAGCTAATGGTTAATATATAACTATTTACTACTACCAAAGTACAGCCTATATAACTCGAGCTAAGAATATAGCCAACGCTATTTACAATCCACTTACTATTTAAAATCTCGCAAAATGTCAATCTTAAGTCAGCTAATTAACGTACAACTATTTACTACTACCAAATTAGCCTATATAACTTAAACTAAGAATATACACTATTTACAATTTATAAACTATCTCTTTCAGTCATGAAAGTGTCCAAATTTTTTTAAAAATTGCCACTTCATATGGCAAGTTATTCAAAAAATCGGTAAAACTTTACAAGACACCCGCATGGCCATGAAATATGCTACAGTAACGAAATATATATCAATCGATAGAGCAGAAAAAATGGTGCAAGCAGCTATGTATCATTTTGAAAATTTGAGAAATTAACAAAGTTAAGACACTATGAAGATGTTACTAGGCTTATCATAGCTTACACCATTTGGATCTTCTCCGTTTCATGTACTGTTTATGATTTTGTTGAAAATAATATATTTAATGTAGATTTTTACGCTGATTTAAAAAAATGTTACTCTCTTTTTGGAAAAAATGAGTGGTTCAAAAGTTAAGTTTGTCATTGTAATTTTATATGGGATATAATGCCCGGTTAGGTTAATTGAATACCCGGTTAGGTCAACTGTATGCCCTTGACAATTGGTTAGGTTAAGTTGTGATATTTTTGTTAAAACTAACGAAAATATCATGACAACCTAACCAATCATCAAGGGCGTACAGTTCACCTAATTGGGCACTCAGTTAACCTCATTAAATATCTTATTTTCAACAAAATCGGGAACAGTACATGAAATGGAAAAGTTCCAAATGGTGTAAGCTATGATAGGCCTAGTACATAAGAACATAAGAAATTTTTATAGTGGGCACACTAGGGGCCACTTCGGCCCATCGAGGTGGCTCCACTATGTAAAAACTGCCTGTACGTTGGCAATAACCAATTTTTACAAAACTAATTAATTATCAATTTAAAACTAATTAATTATCAATTTAAAACTAAAGATAGAATCTCTGGATCCAGAGGATCAAAGTCACAATATCCACAAATATGTTACACACTATATTTATGGTAATTATATAGAAAACGGCGCAACCCGAAGTATGATGTAAAAAACATTTTATTAGGTCAATTTCGATGTGCTGAAGCCAAATCTGTTAACCATTTGGTGTGCAAATGCTTCAAATTAGAGTAAATGTTATTTATATTTTACTCTTATTTTGAAGCATTTGCCTAAAAAATGGCTAACAAGCACATGAAAGCTAACCTAACCTAACCTAACCTAAGAGTAAAATAACCACACGTTGGGCACAACAACTCAGAAAGCAAAACACCATGTTTTTGGAAAAATAGAATTGCTTCTTCATCATTTTCGTAAAACTTTACAATAGTTTCAATGTATCTAACAGAACACCCTTTAATATTGGTATAGCAATGGAGTGTGAAGGGTGTTCTGTTAGATACATTGAAGCTATTGTAAAGTTTTACGAAAATGATGAAGAAGCAATTCTATTTTTCCAAAAACATGGTGTTTTGCTTTCTGAGTTGTCGTGCCCAACGTGTGGTTATTTTACTCTTAGGTTAGGTTAGGTTAGTTTTCATGTGCTTGTTAGCCATTTTTTAGGCAAATGCTTCAAAATAAGAGTAAAATATAAATAATATTTACTCTAATTTGAAGCATTTGCACACCAAATGGTTAACAGATTTGGCTTCAGCACATCGAAATTGACCTAATGAAATGTTTTTTACATCATACTTCGGGTTGCGCCGTTTTCTATATAATTACCATATTTATAACTGACATGCAAATATATCAGATCCAAAGAATCCAGTCAGTTTCATTATGGTACACATCAATACCAGTACCATGCCAACCAAAAATAAGTCATGGTCCATATCAATTGCGGACCAAGTCACAATTTACATCCATATACATTACAATATATATACTTAAGAGGAAAAGTGTAGGTGTGGCTGTAAAGACTGTACAGTAATGTAGAAATGTGTGTGCACCCATTTTGGGTCTCCCATTTAAAGGTGTTTGTGGGGCAAGTGAAGCTCATGAGTTTTTCAATACCTCACAGTACTATGGGGTAGGGTGTGACCGTTGCCCTCCAAAAATAAAAAAATGGTCCTACAATGCTGTTCAAAGTTTTAGTGTTGTGTTGTGTATTTATCTAGGAAACACCCCTGTAAACTTTCTTGGAGATCGGTGCATGTTTGAGCTAGCACCGTCGTACCAGCAAGTATTGCTATTTCAGCTTATGAACTTCATAAATAAGTGTGAAAATAGCACATTTTATCAGATTTTCACTTCTGGGTCTGGAACGCTGACCCACAAATTTTCCACGTATTATTTTATTGCATTTAATTTTAATGATGCTCTTTTCTTTTCCCTTGACAGTGATTTGATGTGAATAGAGAATTTAATCATGGATACACGGCAAGATGATGAGTATGTCAGAATGTTATTGGGCACCGTACCCCGAGAAGAAGAAAAGGAAATAAAGGGCTGCAAACTGCCAACTAATAGGCAGGTCTTACTATGTCTTTTAGCAAACCTTCGGGATATGCATTGGGACCAGACTTTATCTGCCACCATTGACAATGTGCTTTTGCATTACCAGAAGGTGAATGTCCCGACCATTACAGGCAGGAACAATATTGGCAGAGTGATTAAAGCTTACTATGACAAAGGCTACTTGATGCTTATGAAAAAGAATGAGGATAGAAGACGGGCTGATGATCCTGGAATTATGAAGTTTAAATCAGAATTGAGCCTGACAATGAAATTTTATAAGAACACAGTGTTGAAAGACATGGCGGCTGCGAAAAAGGGGAAAACTCAGGCCGAACAAGATGCCATCGATACTGACATACTCTTTATGAAAAGCATGCTAAGTGACAGAGTAGCTACCTACTCTGGGGTAAACAAAGTACTCACAGAAAAGGTTCAGAAGCGACAGAAAAGGCAGATGCGAGAAGAGAAGCGACAAGAGAGAGAGCAATGTGATCATGCTGAGAATGTACAGGCTGATATTGATTCACCTATTAGCTCTGATGAGGACGATGACATTGATGAGGCCAGCACTGCTGAACCAAAGAGAAAACATTGGAGAACAGTGAAAGAGGGAGTTTCAATTTTTGTGCCCCATGATATTCTGAAGTCGGCAGAACTTGTTTCATGCAGTGTTCGAAACAACATCTCGCTGACCCAGCTGAGTGCAATTGTGTACTCCCTTGTATCTGCATGTGGTGGAGATACATCAAAGCTGAGTCTAAATGCAAGGACGGCCCACCGATACCGAGCTTCCATCGTGTCAGAAATAAGTTTAAAAATCATGGATGAATGGCAACCATCAGACAAAGTACTGGTGCACTGGGATGGTAAACTTATGGACACACTGGATTCCAAAGGCACTGATGACCGCCTGCCCATTCTTGTGTCTGGTGTCAATGGCACAAAGCTTCTTGGAGTCCCACCTCTTCCGCATTTGACTCAAAAAGCTGGCCTGGTTCAAGGAGACTTGATATCAACAGCAACCAAACAACTTCTGGTCGATTGGGAGTGTGAACAGAATGTCATTGGTATGGTTTTCGACACAACTTCATCCAATACAGGTAAACCTATTTCAAACATCAGCGTGAATTTATCACGACATTAATACCAAAATACAGTGAATGATTTAACAGAAATCTGCAAAAAGCACGTGCCTGAAATGGTGGCCTTAAACTACAATTACATTTTTTTTTCAGGATAAAAACCAGCTGCTTGCGTCTCCCTCCAAAAGGAATTAGAGCGTGCCATATTCTGGTGCGCCTGTCGCAGGCATGTGGGTGAAGTCATCCTAGGTGTTTGCTGGGATTGCTTGAAAGTGGAGGGCTCTTCAAGTCCAAACATAATGGTTTTCCAGAGGTGAGTCATAAGCTTTACAAAATAACAAGGAATATTATTATCTAATGAACAAATTTAGTGGAATTTCTTTTATTAGACTTATAAGATATACTAACACCAAGCAAATGATCGATCATATCAATCTTAATACCCCTAAAACAATATTATAGATTAGTACGAAATATAATAATCCCAATAATTGCATTTCTAGGTTCAAGAACCATTTCTCTCAACTGGCGTACAATGAAAAAAAAAAAAAAAAAAGAAATACTACTACCCCGCAGTGCCTGGAGTGTTTGAGGAGCGCCAGCAGGAGATGGCTGACTTCTTCCATGAATCTCTAGCCCAACCATTTACACGTGGCGACTACAAGGAGCTGGTAGAGCTTTGTCTGCTGCTTGAAACTAAAGGATCCGAGCCAGTGAACTTCACAATGGTCTACCCCGCGCACTTCACAAAGCAAGGTGGATGGCTAAACTGCTCTATACCCTCAAGATTGTTCTTTTGTCAGGCCAGATCAAAGAGCAGTTTCTCAAAGCCGAGGTTGTGACTAAAAGTCAAATCAGCAAGTTAGAATGGTTTGCTGTGTTCACAGTCGCTGTTTATGTCCCATGGTGGATTGTTTGCCCCGTTCCAGCAAGTGCGCCACTGAATTACTTGAATTTGGTCGAAACCTTGGCTGAATTTGCCCCATATGACGCCACAATAGTTGACAAAGCACGTGTGGCACTCGGTAGACACACTTGGTACCTAACTGAGGAGTTGGCCCCACTGGCTTTGTTCTCGTCCCAAGTACAAGAAAGGACAAAAGAGGAGATGAGGGCCCTTCTTTGCCATGAAGGCACTGAAGTTACTAAGAGAGGGGGGCTCAATCATGGGAGCTATGGAAAGCCATATCTTCCCCCTGTCCCAGAAAGTGGCACTGCCCTGGTGGACCTAATTGGGCTTGACTCAAGCCGGTTCTTCACCATTTTAGGCATGCCCTATCAGTTTCTCCACAGTCCAGCCAGTGAATGGGCGGATCATGACGACTACCTGAACATGAAACGGGTTGTGGACAAGCTTCAGGTCATCAATGAGGCTGCAGAGCGTGGTGTAAAACTTTGCCATGACTTTCTTAATGTTGCCAGGGATGAGGAGCGCTTTCAAGAAGTCCTTCAAGTAGTTGAAAATGACAGACTCCGCATTCCTAATCAGCGCAAATGATCATCTGTTTCCGAACAGAAATCATGGTTTCTTGCTCTAGAGAAATAATACTTTGTGAATATATGATAAAACCCCTTAATATACCATGAGAGAATAAGAATGATTAACTTTTTTGTGTTAGTGATAACAGCTTTTAATTAAGACAGGCAAATGATTTGTGTTAATATCCCTTATGATGGTTGTGTAATCTCATATATAGGCACGTATGCCGTATAAGCAAAATTGCTATTTTTCAAATTGCTGGTGCTCACTCGAATATGCATGAATCTTCAAAAAATTGCACGTGGGTATTTTTTATGTCAATATGCAACACCAAAATTTTGAACAGCATTGTAGGACAAAGTTGGGGCAACTGTCACACCCTACTATGGGGGGCACCGCTTGGCAGAGGAATCTTTAAATAGGGTGTGTAAGGACAGAGAGTATCCCCTAACCCAAGATGCTGCCTCCCTATATCCCACAACACCTGTGTTGAGCTGTGGGATCTATCACCCAAATGCACATAATATATATGAAATAAACTAGTACCATTCATGCAATAAAAATGGGCTTAAACACCATCACCAGATGTCCCTTGCAGACATCAAACTATCCAACCTTCTTTTGAAAGAATCAAGCGTATCTGAAGTCACCACTTCTTCTGTCAGACTGTTCCAAAACTTAATTACTCTGTTTGTAAAACTATGTTTTCTTAAATTTGTTCTACATCTTGGCTTAAATAATTTCATACTATGACCTCTAGTCTGATTATTGTGATCTTTAATGAAAAGAGACTCAAAATCTATCTTATCCAACCCTTTTATCATTTTATACACCTCTATCATATCACCCTTTAACCTCCTCCTCTTTAATGAGAACATGCTTAGATACGCCAGTCTTTCCTAATATGTCAATTGTCTTAGAGATGGGATCATTCTTGTTGCTCGTTTCTGTACTTTTTCCAGTTTTTCAATATCTTGTATCCAGGGCCGTAACTAGGGTTTAGAAATTAGTGAGGTCCAGATTTTTTTTGAGTGCTGCGGGACGAGCAAAATTCAGACCAAAATGACATCTACAAACGCAACCCAAGCTATACACTAAACACAAAACACAAAATGCTCGACGCTCCCTCTTTTCAAAAGAAAAGTGGTAATATGCGTTTCATACATGGAGAACGGTTCAGTCTCTTTTTTTTTTTTTTTAGGAAATAATTACCGAGGTCCGGACCTCGGTGACCTCATAGGTAGTTACGGCCATGCTTGTATCAAATAGGGACTATTAAATTGAATGCAGTATTCGAGGAGGGGTCTCACATATGAAATATATAGTTGCTTTATAATATTGGGTGATTTGTATTCAATGTGTGTGTGCATGAGATTGAGTCTAGCATTTGCTTTATTTCTGATTACCATACAGTGATTTGAGGGTTTAAGTTCATTTGTCACAGTGACACCCAAGTCTTTCTCTTTATCATCATTTTTAATCCAAATTCCATTCATATTGTATTCAAATTCTGGATTTTTTGGCCCAATATGCATAACCTTGCACTTATCAACATTAAATTTCATCTCCCACTTATCTGCCCAGGCTGTTACTCTGTCTAAGTCTTTTTGTATTGTCATTGCTCCTGCTACTGACTTAACATTATGGCCTAATTTTGTATCATCAGCAAATTTTGAGGTTTTACATGATAGGCCCTTCTCTAGATCATTTATATAGACAACAAAAAGCAGAGGTCCCAGAACAGACCCCTTTGGGACTCCGCTCAATACGGGTCTCCAAGTAGACTTATTTCCATTTAGATGAACTCTGTTTTCTATTTCTCAGCCATTCTTCTATCCAATCAGCTATATGACCTCTTATACCATGGGCTCTAACTTTTACCAACAATCTTGCATGAGGAACAGTATCAAATGCCTTTGCAAAATCTAAGTATACTATATCTACTGGCTCTTTATTGTCCAAATGCAATAGGACTCCATCATAAAATTCAATCAAGTTGGTTAGACAGGACCTTCCATTTCGAAAGCCATGCTGGCTATCATTTATAAGGTTGCACTCTTCAAGGAACTCAGTAACTTTACCTCTAATGATAGTTTCGAGTAATTTGCAAATAATGGAGGTGAGGCTGATGGGTCTGTAGTTTTTTGCCAAGTTTCTATTTCCTTTTTTAAAGATTGGAGCCACATTTGCTTTCTTCCAATCCTCTGGAATTTCAGTACATGTCAATGATTTATTAAAAATAATGGTTAATATTCGTTTTAATGCTTTGTTCGTTTTCGATAGGAGACGACATTCTATGACAATTTAACATATAAATTCGTATTCAGGACACCTTGAAACCTCAGGGAAACTGATAAAAATCAAGGAAATGTAATAATTATTTTTTATGGAAAAAAAATTTAGACGTAAAAAGCAGCCATTATAGGCCATTGACCGAGTATTTAGCTCTTAACGCTGTTAAAATTTTAACGAACCTCGCCCTCTCCAGTTTTATAGGGAGACATCTCGTGGCAAAATTAGGAAACATAGGTCAAATCAGCCAATTAAATCTGGGTTTTGTTTCACGTGACCTTATCCAACCAATCAGAGACGTACATTTTGAATCTCTCATAATGCATACTCATTCAAGAATGCTTTTTCAGTCTGGTTTTCATTATGGTTTGCGGAGGTTGTGATTTGGATTACTATCAATTAATACCTACCCACCTCAAACTGTGGCAAAACTTATTGTACCGTACGTTGGGTTATTCTTGACAAAGCTAGATGCACAGCTCTATTTAGCATTGGCTTCCGAAAGTGCAGTTAATTGGAGGAGTTTTTGCTTCGACGTCTGTGAGCATTGGCTAGGGTGGCCTAGGCCAACGAGTTCAAATTTGTTGGCCTGGTGAAATCGTCTATTTATTCCTGTTGGTCACCGCTCATTTGTATAAACACCCCAACGCTGCTATTGAAGGTTAGAAATTGCGAAAAAATGCGGGTTAGGTTAAGTTAGGTTAGGTTAGGTTAGGTTAGGTTAGGTCTGAACCAAAACACATTTTTCTGGTGTTTTTTGGTGTGATTTGCTCAAATCTGAACTTCGTTTCTTTGGGAAATGAGGGTCATTCTCTGTCAGATCAACCAGTGCCTAACACCCTCATCTCTCAGATTTTGCTGAAATTTGGTTTATAGGGAGTTTGTGGGCCCTGAATCCATTTCTGAAATTATAAGGTTAATCCGACCAACGGTTCAAGAGATATGACCTCGGGAAATTTGAGGTCACTTGCGAGGTCACTAACATTTGGCGACCCATAACTTGGGTAATAATGGTCACAATTATATAAAAGTATATATATTTAGAATCAGAAAACGACAAGGAATCCAAATATGCAAGGTTTAGAACTCTAGGTTGAAAAATAAAAAAGTTACACTGTAACCAAAATTTGAGGTCACGATTTGACCTCTGGGGTATCAAATGAGAATTTTTTTTTTAAATGTAAAAAATGAAGGCATAGGCATTGGCTATTAGAATCAGCAAAAAAAAGTTTGTTTATGTTAGTATTTTTCATGTAACTAACATATAAGTGAACACCATATTCATAAGTTGTGCGTCAATTCTACCTATTTTTTCACACTTAAGCTCATAATTTGACCTATAGAAATTAAAATTACATTTTTTTATAGATATAAAAACAAAGGCAAAAATGTAAAATTGTATTTCACTGCTAATCTACACTGGCAATAATAGTTATAATAGTGAAAGGGGAAGACCTACTTAGAGGATTCATGTGCTAGCCTAATACAATTTTTGCATGCTCGATGCTCTCATCAATTTCTTTTTGTGGAAAAATGTATTGAATTCTGCTGCCTCCTCTTAGGGTAGGACAACTCATTACAGTTAATATATGATGTCCTGGCACTGCACATGAATCCTTGTTTGATGGATAATAATATGCACTTGATCCTGATGACCCAGAGGGATGTAGAAAGTTCACAGTGAAATCATCAAACTCTTCACAATATTCCTCCACAATTCCATACCAAACTTGCATGTCATAAATGCAGCCAACATACTCTCCTGGTTTGACACATTTTAGGTTACCAAGCATTGCAGGTTCATTAGTAAAATGACTTTTCCTTATTCTTTTCTTTTCTCCAATGCCACTTGAAATGGGATACACCATCAGTTCTTCCTTGTTTAGGGGAACAAATCTATGATATTTCTGAGTTCCAGGAATAGCCCTACTATCCTTGAATCGATGTTCCAACCGTTCTTCTGCATCTTTCAAATCAGCTGTAGTTACAAAGAAAAAATTTATCTTCTTGCTCAAGTTTTCTTCACAAAACTGAAACATGTGTTCTGGTGTAAGAATTTACCCCTCTGTAGTTCTCTGCAAACTGGCACGAGCAGTAGCTCTTTTCACTGTTCCTCCAATCCCATCACATGCATTTTTGCCATGGGATGTAGCAAAGAAGTGCCATTCACAAGACAGACCAAAATCCTCTTCATGGTAACAGAGATTTGTGAAGTTGTATCTGTTCTTATATTGGCCAGTACATCCATCTGAGAAATAGTGCACCTTCTTCAATTGTGGGCATCTGAATTTAACATATGTCATAAGCTTCAATATGAATGAGTAAACCATTATAGTGTTGTGTTTTAGTGATGCAGATAAGAAACAGACACTAAAATGGCTAAGTTCCTGGTCTGTAGATGATCTATAATAGATGACGAAAGGGTGAACTGTACATTGTGAATTGTCCCAGTGAAACCCTTGGGCAGCATCCTGGACAATGAAAGAATAATTCTCAGAGAAATCACCTACTATAACTACCTCGCTCTGAGGTGGTAGTGTTTCTTTCAACTGCTTGAAGTACTGTGATTGTTGCTGAGCAACAAAGTGATGACGAACCATGCGGGATATTTTCATGCTTTGGGATGATAAGTATTCATGAAGTGGCTCCACCTTATCAACCATTGTACAACAGTCAACAGTCACCCATTGCTTGTAAGATATTTCATTTGGAGCTGATTTCACACTGTCAAGTAACTCAAGAAAATCCAGGACACCCTCTTCTCTTGGGCAATCATTGCAAAGTTGCATCATGCAAGTCTCTCTTTCTGTACTGCAGACACTGTAATCCATAAGATCCTTGTATGAAAGACCTCTTTCTCCCAATGCAGCCAGCTGCAATTTTGGATTTTGATGGTATGTGCAGACACAGACAGAATGAGTCCCACCACTACCGGCAAGCACACAATATGATGGCCGTAATTTTGCAAATGTGGAAAATCCTATTTTGGGATTCTTTTCATCATTTTTATATAGTTCAAACATCTCTCTTAAATTCCCGAGGACCAATCGTTTTTGCACCTTCATTGCACCTTCAGCACTGATAACTTTCACGCAATCCTTTTGGCCAGGACACATACGACTAACCTCTTCTGACTCATAGAATCTTCTAACTATATCTTTGTGTTCTTCAGATATCACTTTTCCTTTGCTCATTAGTGGAATCTTCGGAAGGATTCCATGTTCTGATTTAAGTCAACGGCTTCTTTTCACCATGTATGTTGTAGTTTGAAAGAAACTAGCTGTTTTTTCAATTGTGTATGGTGAGAGTGTCAATATTTGTAGTTTGTGATGGTGACATTTGCTCTCCAGGAATGACTGTTTCAATTCATTCATTAATTTGTCTAGATGTTTTTCAGATTTAGTTTCAGGTTTTGAAGTATCACTTACCTCCTCGGTAATTTGAACACCATAACTGAGTTCTAGCCTCTCCTTCAGGTGTTTCTGAGCAGATGATAGCTTACCACGAGCCTTGTGCTTTTTCTGGCTTAATGACAGCCCTTCTGAAAAGAACAGAAAAAAGGTTTCACACACCTGAATATTAGTAATTAAATATTAATTATAGTACCTTAAATGCTATATAATTGGCTATATAGTAGATCAAACAGACCTTGTAGTAAAGTATAAGTTATTATATTAATTTATTACTTACTTTTTTTAACTGGTGTTTGGTCCAGAAATGCTAGAACTGGTTCAACTGAAGTTGAAGGATTTTCCTTTATCAAGCAATCACTGTCATTGTCCAGATCTTGAATTGAAGAGATGTTACTCAAGCCACTGATAGTAGATGATTCATTTGAATCCTGCTCAGACTCGTTGTTTTCAGTGGTACTAAGTATAGTGGGGTTTTTCATTATCAGTGTCCAGCAGTTCACACACAACAATGAGTCTTTTTTCACTCTTCCAGCACATTTTTCAACAAGTACATCAGTCACTTTTCTAAGATTGATTGTTATGCGTTTCTTGTGTTTTTGAATAGGGTCCTGGCAGTATTTCAAGTGCCGAACCATTGTATTTTGATCTGTAAAGATATAGGATTTACAATTAGGTAATATATATTTTTTAGAAAATATATAGCTATACACACTTAATATTTTAGGCCTTGATAGTCTCTGAGGCTCATTAAAACACCATACCCACCAGCCACCCACAGTGCTGGCTGGAACTGTACTAACCTGTAGACAAGGAATTTTGCAACTATCTGTGTTGATTCTGCACTTAGACAAGTAGCAACATGTTTCAACAGGTTTGTTTAGGCTACATGAGAGCTTAGTCTTCCCCTTTCACTATTATAACTATTATTGCCAGTGTAGATTAGCAGTGAAATACAATTTTTATTAAATTCTTGGAGCTTGAGGTCAAATTGATAGCTAAGATATAAAAATTCCTTGAAATGACAAGCAATTTATAAATATGGTGTTCACTTATAAGTTAGTTACATGAAAAGTACCAACATAAACAAACTTTTTATGATTGTTTCTATTATTCAAGAACTCTGACTTTGTTTTTTATATCTATAAAAAATGTAATTTTAATTTCTATAGGTCAAATTATGAGCTTGTGTGAAAAAATAGGTAGAATTGACGCACAACTTATGAATATGGTGTTCACTTATATGTTAGTTACATGAAAAATACTAACATAAACAAACTTTTTTTTGCTGATTCTAATAGCCAATGCCTATGCCTTCATTTTTTACATTTAAAAAAAAATTCTCATTTGATACTCCAGAGGTCAAATCATGACCTCAAATTTTGGTTACAGTGTAACTTTTTTATTTTTCAACCTAGAGTTCTAAAACTTGCATATTTGGATTCCTTGTCATTTTCTGATTCTAAATATATATACTTTTATATAATTATGACAATTATTACCCAAGTTATGGCTCGCCAAATGTTAGTAACCTCGCGAGTGACCTCAAATTGCCCGAGGTCATATCTCTTGAACCATTGGTCGGATTGACCTTATAATTTCAGAAATGGATTCAGGGCTCACAAACTCCCTATAAACCAAATTTCAGCAAAATATGAGAGATGAGGGTGTTAATTTCAATTTTTTTTGGTTGATCTGACAGAGAAATGACCCATGAGCCGTTTTTGAGAAATTTTCAATTTTAAAATTTCTCAAAAATGGCTCATTTCCCAAAGAAACGAAGTTCAGATTTGAACAAATCACACCAAAAAACACCAGAAAAATGTGTTTTGGTTCAGAAAGGAGAAAAAGCACTAAAACGAATAATTACCAAAATAATTTCTAGTGCCTGTGCTATATTCTTTTTGGCAGCTTTTATGACTATTGGATGCATTTCATCTGGCACTGGAGATTTTTCCATTTTTAATTTATCTATTGCTTTTAAGATCTTCATAGTGTCATAAAGTTCTTTGTTATTTTCTAATATTTTAAAAATGATATATAGCTGTTTGCACCATTTTTTATGCTCTATCGATTGATATATGTTTCGTTACTGTTAATATAAAAATATTATTTACTGTTACTGTTAATATAAAAATACTATTTTTATATTATTTTTGTATTAAGTTCAATGTATACGTAAGGTTGTACTTGTATGTTAGGTTAAGTGGCTATGGATTGTGAATGATCCGCGATAAAGATGTTTTGTTTTTTTTGTTTGTAGCATGTTTCATGAATGCGGGTGTCTTGTAAATTTTTACCCAAAAATCTACCACTGAACTGACTAAAAAAGTATTTTTGTAGATCAAGTCTACAAGTCTGTTCTCTAATTTTCTTCTTATGCCCATGAGTTATCCCATCAGCATCTCGTGAGAAAAAGTTACATTCATCTAAATTGTTCAAACCTGTAGACATTTTGAATGCCGTTTCTTTCGGTAAACCTTTGTGGTGATCAGACGTAGCTAGGATTGTTTTTTTTTTTTAATTTTTAGACGTTGTGGTTGGACGCTTTTGAATCCATTTTTCTATTTTAATAAATATTTATGAATTTTTTTTTGAGTGAATAATTTAATTTGGTGCTTGAAATAAATCTAAAATTGTTTATTTACAAGTTTTAAAGGTTTATGTGTTAAATTCTAGCTGTTGTTGCTATATAAGGCCATAAGAACATAAGAAATTTTTATAGTGGGCACACTAGGGGCCACTTCGGTCCATCGAGGTGGCTCCACTATGTAAAAACTGTCTCTACATTGGCAATAACCAATTTTTACAAAACTAATTAATTATCAATTTAAAACTAATTACCAATTTAAAACTAAAGATAGAATCTCTGGATCCAAAGTATCAGTCATAATAGGCTACTATCCACAAATTTTATATGTTACACTCAATATCTATTTATAACTGACATGCAAATATATCAGATCCAAAGAATCCAGTCAATTTCATTACAGTACCCATCAATACCAGTACCTTGCTAACCAAAAATAGGTCATGGTCCATATCAATTGCGGGTAATTGTTCAGAATAGGGGTGCCACCTCAATTTTTGTTTTTTCCACCAAAACATGCTAAAATCATTGGTTTCCTGTTGTTTAGGATGAATGTGACCATCGCCATTACAGTAAATTATTGCTTGAAGTGATTTCACCCCACCCCCGCAACCCCTCCTACAATCTGGGGGGACCACTGTGGGAACCGGGGGTTTTGGGTGGGGGAACACAGTAGAAGCAATAATTTACTGTAATAGCGATGGTCAGATTTATCCTAAACAACAGGAAACCAATGGTTTTAGCATGTTTTAGAGGAAAAAACACACGTCATGAAAGACATCAAAAACCATGAGAAAAACCTAGGTTTCATGGAAAACCTAACCTAACTAACCTAAAAAATATAAAACCCTATACCAATCAATTTGTGATATGTGATTTTTATGGGGGCTCTGCCCCCGTACCCCTGAGACCTAAATTATACAAATTGGACACACTACATTTAAAGGGAACACCATGCGAGCTGTACTAGCATCACCGCACACCCATCACAGACCAAAGCCATTTTCAAACTGAAGTGAATGAATGATACGATAGTAGGTTGCCAACTCAAAATTTCCTAGATTTATACTCAAAAATATGTTTCATAATTTTCTAACTTCATTTTTTTTGACTATGCAACACATGCAATCAACGTATTTTAATGAGAGAAACAACTTTGTATCTGGTATTTTTCAAAATTTTGCTTAATTAAGTGGCACCCGTATTCTGAACCATTACCCAATTGTGGACCAAGTCACAATTTACAACCATATACATTACAATATATATACTTAGGAGGAAAAGTGTAGGTATGGCTGTAAAGACTGTACAGTAATGTAGAAATGTGTGTGCACCCATTTTGGGTCTCCCATTTAAAGGTGTTTGTGGGGCAAGTGAAGATCCCCTAACCCAAGATGCTGCCTCCCTATATCCCACAACACTTGTGTTGAGCTGTGAGATCTATCACCTAAATGCACATAATATATATGAAATAAACTAGTACCATTCATGCAATAAAAATGGGGGTTAATATTCGTTTTAATGCTTTGTTCATTTTTGATAGAAGGAGACATTCTATGACAATTTAACATATAAATTTGTATTCAGGACACCTTGAAACCTCAGGGAAACTGATAAAAATCAAGGAAATGTAATAATTATTTTTTACGGAAAAAAAAAATTTTAGATGTAAAAAGCAGCTATTATAGGCCATTGACCGAGTGTTTACCTCTTTCTACTGTTAAAATTTTGCGAGTCCTCATTCTCTCCAGTTTTATAGGAAGATATCTCGTGGCAAAATTAGGAAACATAGGTCAAATCAGCCAATTAAATCTGGTTTTTGTTTCATGTTACCTTATCCGACCAATCAGAGACGTGCCTTTTGAATCTCCAATAATGCATACTCATTCCAAAATCCTTATTCAGTTCGGTTTTCGCTATGGTTTGTCTGGGGTGTGATTTGGATTACTTATAAAAAAGAAGATGGTGCTGAAGTTTTCTTTACCAGTCACGGTGTTTTACCTACTCGTGTTATTTGTCCGCAGTGTGGTCATGAGTGTAATTATAGAGAAGTTGCTGACCAATATTATTGCAGAACATTGATTAGGGATGAGTGCGGCAGAAAAAAAAAAGTGTTCCTTCTCTGTTTCCCGTTGAAAGGGCACGTGGGTTGAAAAATCCCACCTCAAACTGTGGCAAAACTTATTGTACATTGGGTTATTCTTGAGAAAGCATTTGACAGCTCTATTTACCATTGGCTTCCGAGAGTGTGGTTAATTGAAGGAGTTTTTGCTTTGACATCTGTGAGCATTGGCTAGGCCAACAAGTTCAAATTGGTGGGCCTGGTGAAATCGTCTATTTATTCCTGTTGGTCGCTGCTGATTTGTACAAACGTCCCAATGCTGCTATTTAAGGTAAGAAATTGCTAAAAAATGTGGGTTAGGTTAGGTTAGGTCTGAACCAAAACACATTTTTCTGGTGTTTTTTGGTGTGATTTGTTCAAATCTGATCTTCGTTTCTTTGAGAAATGAGCCATTTTTGAGAAATTTTCAATTTTAAAATTTCTAAAAAATGGCTCATTTCCCAAAGAAACGAAGTTCAGATTTGAACAAATCACACCAAAAAACACCAGAAAAATGTGTTTTGGTTCAGAAAGGAGAAAAAGCACTAAAACGAATAATTACCAAAATGGGCTTAAACACTATCACCAGATGTCCCTTGCAGACATTAAACTATCCAACCTTCTTTTGAAGGAATCAAGTGTATCTGAAGTCACCACTACTTCTGTCAGACTGTTCCAAAACTTAATTACTCTGTTTGTAAAACTATGTTTTCTTAAATTGTTCTACATCTTGGCTTAAATAATTTCATACTATGACCTCTAGTCTGGTTATTGTGATCTTTAATGAAAAGAGAATCAAAATCTATCTTATCCAACCCTTTTATCATTTTATACACCTCTATCATATCACCCCTTAACCACCACCTTTTTAATGAGAACATGTTTAGATATGCCAGTCTTTCCTTATATGTCAATTGTCTTAGAAATGGGATCATTCTTGTTGCTTGTTTTTGTACTTTTTCCAGTTTTTCAATATCTTGTATCAAATAGGGACTATTAAATTGAATACAGTATTCGAGGAGGGGTCTCACATATGAAATGTATAGTTGCTTTATAATATTGGGTGATTTGTATTCAATGTGTGTGTGCATGAGATTGAGTCTAGCATTTGCTTTATTTCTGATTACCATACAGTGATTTGAGGGTTTAAGTTCATTTGTCACAGTGACACCCAAGTCTTTCTCTTTATCATCATTTTTAATCCAAATTCCATTCATATTGTATTCAAATTCTGGATTTTTTGGCCCAATATGCATAACCTTGCACTTATCAACATTAAATCTCATCTCCCACTTATCTGCCCAGGCTGTTACTCTAAGTCTTTTTGTATTGTCATTGCTCCTGCTACTGACTTAACATTATGGCCTAATTTTGTATCATCAGCAAATTTTGAGGTTTTACATGACAGGCCCTTCTCTAGATCATTTATGTAGACAAAAAGCAGAGGTCCCAGCACAGACCCCTGTGGGACTCCACTCAATATGGGTCTCCAAGTAGACTTATTTCCATTTAGATGAACTCTGTTTTCTGTTTCTCAGCCATTCTTCTATCCAGTCAGCTATATGACCTCTTATACCATGGGCTCTAACTTTTACCAACAATCTTGCATGAGGAACAGTATCAAATGCCTTTGCAAAAATCTAAGTATACTATATCTACTGGCTTTTTATTGTCCGAATGCAATAGGACTCCATCATAAAATTCAATCAAGTTCGTTAGACAGGACCTTCCATTTTGAAAGCCATGCTGGCTATCATTTATAAGGTTGCACTCTTCAAGGAACTCAGTAACTTTACCTCTAATGATATTTTCGAGTAATTTGCAAATAATGGAGGTGAGGCTGGTGGGTCTGTAGTTTTTTGCCAATTTTCTATTTCCTTTTTTAAAGATTGGAGCCACATTTGCTTTCTTCCAATCCTCTGGAATTTCAGCACATATCAATGATTTATTAAAAATAATTTCTAGTGCCTGTGCTATATTCTTTTTGGCAGCTTTTATGACTATTGGATGCATTTCATCTGGCCCTGGAGATTTTTCCATTTTTAATTTATCTATTGCTTTTAAGATATCTAGTTTTGTTACCCTTAATTCATTTATTTCTCTATCTTGTCCTGGTAGTATAAGATCAGGAATATTATTTAAATTTTCATTTGTGAATACTGATGAGAAGTATTTGTTTAGTTCTTCAGTTATTTCAAGATCATCATCTATAGTTTTATCATCTATATGGAGGGGGCCAATTTTCTTTTTCACTCTACTTTCCAAATTTGAAGTGACTGAAAAACTTCTTAGGATTGTTTTTAGGATTCTTGGCTAGGCTTTTTTCCAGGTCTCATTTGCTATCACTGATTACTTTCTTGCAAATGTTTCTTTTACTTTTATATATTTTGGAGTCTGTGCCATTTTTAGTTCTTTTGAATTTATAAAATGCTTTTGTTTTTTCTCTGATTGCTCTTTTTACATTGCAGTTTATCCAAGGTTGTTTTTTATTTTTTCCAGTTCTGATTTTACACTGGGATATGCTTCCTTTGTATGTTCATTATTATACCCTACTTTTAAATTTTTCCTACATACTTGTTACTGTCTGTTCAGGCTGTAGAATATCTGTCCAATTTATTAGACAGATCATTTACTAGTCCATTTATATTTCCTCTTTTAAAATCTGGGATTTCTACTTTATTTTCACTAGGTCTTGAATTACAAACAATATTAAACCGAAGGGTACAATGATCACCTGAACCTAGTGTTTCTGAAACTGAGATATCCTGGAAGGTATCTGGATTATTTGTTAGAATTAAATCTAGAATGGCATTGGCCCTGGTTGGCTCCTTTACTAACTGGGTTAAACTGTTCTCAATTATACAGTCTAAGAATCTCTCATTACTTTCTGGTGTTTGTAATATTTCCCAGTCTATATGCCTATAATTGAAATCTCCAACAATAATAATATTGCTTGTTATTCCTTTATTTATTTCATCAATAAGTTTATTTTCTTCTTTACTTTTGGGGATTCTTCCAACTGAACATCCCCTCAGGTGGTCTATAGATACCCTCTATCCTGATTTTCCTGGCATTTTTATGCCCAATATCTATCCATACAGATTCAACCATTTCTTCTTTAACGGAGGTAACTTCAACTGGATTCAGATACAGACCTAGCTTAGCTTATTCTGATAGCCTAGCCCAACCACAAGTAAGAATCCCACTTGACCTAACCCGAGTAACTATTTTGATATACCTAGATATTATCAAAGTTGGTGAGACAACAAAATCTTTAAGCTAGGACCTAACTTAGCAACATAGCCTAGCCGACAAAAATGGGTTTTGACAGTGAATGTGGAGGTTGTAAAAAGGAGGTTAAGAGTAAAGATAGAGCTGTTGCATGTGATAGATGTGATGACTGGTATCATGTACGCTGCAAAGGCCTTACAAATGATGGTAATTATTCATTTTAACACGCACTTCAGTAATGAATTGAAAACATGTTTTTCATATGTAATTTGATACGTACTGTTTAAAAATGACCTTCATTTCTTTGGGAAATGTGCCATTTTTTCAGAAATGACCCAACCTAGCAAAATCCAACCTAGCAAAATCCAACCTAGCAAAATCCAACCTAGCAAAATCCAACCTAGCAAAATCCAACCTAGCAAAATCCAACCTAGCAAAATCCAACCTAGCAAAATCCAACCTAGCAAAATCCAACCTAGCAAAATCCAACCTAGCAAAATCCAACCTAGCAAAATCCAACCTAGCAAAATCCAACCTAGCAAAATCCAACCTAGCAAAATCCAACCTAGCAAAATCCAACCTAGCAAAATCCAACCTAGCAAAATCCAACCTAACCTAATGAAACCTGTGGAAAGATGTAAAAAGTTGGGTGATGAGGTCAGGGAATAAGAAAGAACATTATCCCCAATATTTTGTGAGATACTTATTTAACCAATTTTATAACGAAGATGAATGCATCCACAATTTTCACTGATGTGTAGTGGAATTATATCTGCATATGATATAGGACCCTCATTTCCTTGGGAAATGTGCTATTTTTCCAGAATGACTTTGAGTCATTCCTGGAAAAATGGCATATTTCCCAAGGAAATGGTCATTTTCAAACAGTAGGCCCTATGCATCAAATTACATAAGAAAAACATGTTTTCAATTCATTAGCGAGATGCGTGTTAAAATGAATAATAACCCAAATGATATATATAAAGGTATAAATGCTGCTTCTAAACTTAATGTCAACTTGATGTGGTTTTGTGACAAGTGTACGGGGCTCCAATAAACCTTAGCCCCCCCCACCCATGGCCTAAACCAGGGGTCCCCAACCTTTTTGTGCCGAAGAGCACATTCAAGACTACCGGTAGTGCGGCGGGCACCATTTACTTTTTCAAGGCAAATTTATAGTTGGACTTAATAATGAACATAATACACAAAAAAAACATTTAATTCCTATGTAAAATAATGAACATAATTCACAAAAAAAAACAAGGATGGGCTAACTAAGAATCTTAGAAAAATTATCAAAATGATAACTTAATTTATTTATAAAGAAATAATTATTTTCAAATAAATGAGCATCTGTTTCCGTAATTAACTACTAAAATTTAATGAAATGTTAAGTATGTTACATATTTTAAATATTTAGTAACTAAATATTTAAAATATGTAACATACTTAACATTTTATTAAAAATTTAAATAAAAACTTATCAATTGTAGTCAGTCAGTGGTGGGCACACGCGAAAGGGTCGGCGGGCACCATGGTGCTCGCGGGCACAGGGTTGGGGGCCCCTGGCCTAAACCATTAGAGCAGCGCTGTCCAACTTGCGGGCCGCATGCGGCCAACGGAATGGACGCTTGCCAAATTTCATTTCTGAATTTTCTTCCCTAATTTGTCATTTCTAGTAGGGAGAACAACATTCAGCGGGTTCCTAAGTCGTATTAACCAACAGTGTATGATTATAGGCAACATCTTGGCCGCGCTTTATAGAAGTTGGACAGCACTGCATTAGAGGTACAGTAAAACTAAACATACCTTACAAAAGAGAATTTAATCCTGCATTTAATGAGAAACAATTAAAACTTGGTGTTCCTGCCATTGGCTTCCAAGACAGCCTGAATTTGCTTTGGGTAGCTTGCCAAAAGTGATGTGAATAGATCTTGATCATTACGCAAATTTGCTAAAACAGTTTCAATGTGTTGCGTCATTGTATCCTTCGAAAATCGATTTGCTGCAGGTTCTTGAAACAAGAGACATTCAACCTTGTCCTTTATAACTGATCCAATGTGTTCACAGACGTTCAGGTCAAGAGAATTTCCTGGCCATTCTTCATTTCCAAAGAAATCAATCTCATGGTTCCGCAACAACTGTTGAGTGGCTAATGCCTTAAAGCAGGGGGCCTTATTGTGCAGAAGTGTGACCTGATCGACATCCATAACATTGTTTGGGTTTCTTAGAAAAGGAATGACATGCTGGGATAGAATAATATCACAAAAATACTGTTCATCCCAACTCTGACCATTTGGCTTCAGCACCCACATGAGCTTCTTTGCAGTGAACAAAACAAACACACCAACACAGTCTGGACTTTTTAATAATTCGCGATAATGGTCATTGTCATCAATTTCATCTGGTGTTGTGGCCACATTCGATCATTTTGGTAGTTAGGCCAACGTGTTACGTAAACAAAAAATTCATCGGAGACAGCTAAATGCATGAAATCATCCACATCCCAATCTTCAAGATAATGGGCTAACCACATTCTGTCATCGATGTTAAGTTGAGTTTTTCTTGGCTTTGGAAGTTCATGTCAAGGCTTTAAACCTTGCCTATGACGGTATAGTCGAATGATCTCACCACTAATGATCTTTCCTCTCAACACTTCAGTATCTCTAGAAAGTTTAGCACAGCTGTTTTTCCGCTTATGCGTACTGCTTTCAATGATGTCCTTTATTTCCTGAGAGAGTGGCAAATTTGGGTACCCAGATTTGGTTGTATCCATTTCACATTCATCCAAGTTTTATTCCAATTTCTTTTGACGAAGTCCTCACTTCTTCACAACTTTTTTCAACCCATGAACGTGTTGTAAAGGTGGCTCCAGCATCATGAGCTTCCCGAAATGTTACTGCTCGTATGCGATCTATCACACATTGCCTCTCCGAATCACCAATTAATTGAGAAGCCATTATATTATCAATTTATCAGCTAAAGTAATTTTAATACTTGCAATAAATAAAGAATTTTATATATTTTTATAATCACTAAAAACTATTTCGATATAAGTAAACATGTAAGCTGCAAATGGGGGGGCTAAGGTATTTTGGAACCCCTTAGTACTGTAATAAAAATTTTTAATAAGCCCAGAGGGTCTAGTAGTGAGGGGGAGGCCAGACCAACTTAGATATATTGCAGTTCAAGTTTGGCCTAGGCCTGGGCCTAATACTGTAAATAAGGCCGAAAATTGGGAAAAGCTTGAAGGGTCATTCCATGACAAATTATGCAGTGGTCAAAACCACACCCTTGTAGATTTTGCTTAAATTTGGTTTATAGAATGGTCTATGCTAGTAAGTACCAAATTTCAAATATCAGCTCAGAGTTATGGTTCAAAAGTTATGCTCCCCCCTCTTTTGGTTGGGGGGATGAAAACTGTAAATATTCAAACCACCATAACTCAGTCCCTAATTGACATAGAATAGTGGTTTAAAGTGTTTATGAAAAGTGGTAATTGCACACACAACAAATTAGCATAAGTAGAAAAAATGGCTAAAATTAACAGAAAAAAAGTTATGGCACTTTATTCCATTTGAAGGGGTCCTGCTCCCCTCTAAATTACAGATTTTTAAAAATTTTCATATATACAAAAAATGAGTTTCAACCTTATTCTATCAATATATGAAAAGAAATATATGTGTATTTGCATATAAAATAGGTATTTACAGATTTCAAAATGGCTACTTTTACTTAAAAGACTAATTTTTACAAATTCATGTAAGTTGTTAGGTAATTAATACATTGCAATTTACACATGGTGCAATAATTCTTAATGCTAATAATCTATACAGTACCTACCTAAGCTTATATATAGTTAATTTTCACAGATTTTTATCCTAGTTTTGGTTCCAAACTCCCATTAAGTTCTTGAACTTGCTTTGGATTGAAGGAGTAAATAATCTTAACACCAGGCTTGATATTTGGTGTCATCATGATAGAAATCATATCACTTTGTTTTATCCAGCAAACATCCTCTTTCATCGGAAAATAATACTGAGTGGTAGATCCTGATGAGGTGAGGAAACTGATTTTATAATCACCATATTCTTCTGAAGTGTCTAAAATAATTACAAACCAAACTTTATCATCATATTTACAGGCAACATACTGGCCAATTTGATACTCATCTTTTTCAACTAGTTGACTGTCATTATCTGGTTCAGCCCCAGTATTTATTTTAAACAATTTAGAGTTATCAGAATCAGATGTCTGATAAGCTTGTATTAGGTTTTCTAACTCAGGTACAAACCTGTGGAAACCCTGTGTACCTTTAACAGGTAAAACTTCATTAAACCTACTAGAAAGATTGAATTTATCTGCATGAGTTTCCAATGTTGATCTATCTGTATTAGTCCACTGAACATATTCAACAGAATCTCTGCTTGTCAAGGAAGGTATAGTATTTAAGAAATTAAATATGCCTATGCTACCAGGACATTCTCGACATCCATGTTAACATGCATGTAGAAGAATTTATATCACAAACACTTTTTTCCATAAGTGTGTAATAGTTTAGAGTGCAAACACAAACTGAGTGTGTTCTTTTGCCTCCAGCAATTACACACCATTTAGGCCTCAGACTGGCAAAGGTAGAAAACCCTATGCTATTATCATTTTCTTTATATTTTGAATATAATTCTTTTAAATTTCCTAGTAATAGACGTTTTTGCTTGTACTCTTTTTCACTAGCTTTATTTTTTATGCTAACACAATCAGATTTCCCTGCACACAAATGACTGACTTCATCATCTTCGTAGAATTCCTTTATTTCAGAGATTATAGCTTCAGTTAGTTTTCTTCCTTTACTGTAGATAGGAATCTGTGGCATAATACCAAATGTATGTTTCAAATGTTTGGCTTTGTCAACCATGTATCTGGTTCCACCAAACAAATCCATTGTCCTAGAAATAGGAAATAGTAAGTGTGTATGTATCTGAAGCCTCCTTTTGTAAGATGATGTGGATTTGAAGTCTTGTACAAGATCACACACTAGTGTAGCTATAGGGGGGCAGAGGGGGCGGTCCGCCCCGGGTGGCACTTTTTGAGGGGCGGCACTTTTGGTCTACTGCAATGAAAAAAAAAGGTTTTTTTTTATGTCGGGACAGTAGAAGGATACAAGACGCCAGACACAATTTTATTTTTCCACGAAAACACTGCTTACTTCGTTAATTTCCGACAATGGTAAGGATTGTGTTCCCTTGAAGATGGCCTTATTGACCATCATACCTATTTAAGCGCTTAGTTGTGCTTAATTAATAACAGCATTGGTATAAATGCATTTATTTCATTAAAAGGGAAATAACCCATAAAGTTCTGTAAATACGTATATAACTATAAATATACGTTTAATATTTATAAATAATCAATATCAAAACTAATATGCTGGTATTAGTTGTAAAGTATAATCTTGGTAACTCGGTTCCAAATATTGTAATACTGCTGCGGATTTTTCTCACAATTGCTGTTAGTGTTGCTAGCTGTGAGAGGAGTTTTTCTAAACTAAAACTGATAAAGAATTACCTAAGATCTACTATGAGCACCTTGCGTTTGAGAAATCTTGCCATACTGTCTATAGAACAATAATTGACAGACGAAATAGACTTCGACAATGTCATCAAAGATTTTGCTAACAGAAAAGCAAGAAAAATAACTGTGTAGAATGTTGTAGTTAATTTTTTCACTTCAGAAGTAAACATGTTGTCCTAATATTTTTCACAGGTTTTTTCTATACGTCATTTTCACTTTTTGTTTAAGTATGTTATGTGTATTGTGTTGTGTTTCAGGGGGGGGGGGGGGGCAAACTCAAGGACCGCCCCAGGCGGCACAAACTCTAGCTATGCCACTGATCACTCATGAGGTTTTCGTACCTATAAAAAAAACATAACCCCAAATTACTGTACAATATTAAGGATGTAAGTACATGATTTATATTATTCAAGAATTAAGGAAGTACTGTACTTCATGAATTGAACATACACCAATATATGGGTCATTACATGTCAGTTCAACGGTGAAAAAAACATGACCATCACTGATTTTTTTTTTAAATTGGCAAACTTATAGATCTCTGTGAGAAAAACAGAATGATGCTTGTTTCAACACTTTAGGTCATATGGTTCCAGAGGTATGGCCTTTCGAATTTTGTAAAAAAAGGTCAATTTCCAAGGTCATACCATATTTCAACGTGAAATATCTCGGCTCCTATTGCACTTACAGAGACCATTTAAACACTTATTTTAAAGCTTTTAAGCAGATCTACAACTTTGTTTCTATTCATATTTTACCTCAGTGATAAAAAAAAAAAAAAAAAAAAGTGATCTTATTTTTGACCTTTGACCTTGTGTAGGTCATTTGATGTCACAACTGATTTTTTCTCCTTTCACCCAACCCAATTTTGGGTACACACGTCTTCCTTAACCCGAAACAAGATTTTTAGTGTTAATTAAGTTAGTATAAATGCTACAGCCATTTTGGTGGACCATACCCACCTCCATTTTGACCAAGTACCTTTTTCCACCAAACTTTGGAGCACCATATCTTTGGAACTGTTTGAGCTAGTGTTGAGAAAAATACCATTAGATTTTTCTTACTGAGATATAAGCACACCGGACAAAAAATTAGTCACCCCTCTCAGAATGTACCTAATAACGTGTGATGGCGCCTCTGGCCTTGATAACCGCACGAATCCAGCGAGGCAGAGACTCTACGAGGTTGTGCATGTACTGGACATCGATTTGCTGCCACTCGTTCATCAGCCAGTCCCGAAGTTCCGCCAGAGTCCGTGGGTGTCTATTCCTGCGCTTCACTTTCTGTTTCCAGCCTGAACAACACCTTCGACGCATTCAGGATTAAAGGCTTCATTGGACCTGCGATGTACTCGTCGCCTCCCATCATTGGAGAACAAACAAAAACGGGACTCATCGGACCAAATTACACGTTTCCAATCTGCCGCAGTCCAGTTTTTGTGCCTCTGAGCCCATTTATAACGTGCCAATTTGTGACTTGCTGTTAACAGCGGCCTCTTCCGTGGTACCCTGCTCCAGATGTCCATCGCATGCAGTTCTCGTCGCAATGTCCATTCGGAAATTGGTCGCTGGAGAACCTCATTGGTTTCTTGGAGCAATTGTTCTCTGGCTTGAAAACGATTTGCAGTTACTAGATGAGAAACATGGTGGCGGCCCCTATTGTCGAGAATTGTTTTCCGGCCACAGTTACACCGTCGATTTTCAGTTGATTGCGAACTACACCACTCTTTGTAAACTCGCTGGACAGTACGCATTGACACACCAACAAATTGGGCTACTTCAGACATTTTGTGTCCGTGGGCTCTGCCAAACACGATGGCTCCTTTTTGCCACTGAGTAACGTCTGCCTCATGACCCATTTTGCAGACTATATCCAACACACACTCACTTTGTTCTTCACCACCTCACGAAACAGATCTGATCCTGTGTGCTACGTCACCGCTACTTGTCACTTACCAATGCTACATCAGCACCCTCTGTGTGACCTTGAACTTCCTACTATCACTGCTATTAGGGGCGACTAATTTTTTGTCCGGTGTGCTTATAATGTCTGCTAATTTAAAAAAAAATCAGTAATTATCTAACCTAACCCAGTTATTTGGTCAAATAAGTATCTGGCCCTATTATAAAATGTAATTTTTTTTGTATATTTCAGAGAATTATATAATATAGGTAATTTAAATTACATAGCCTAATTAATTAATTTATACGGACATTCAAAAGTGTGAAGAACTCTGAACCTGCTATCCTGTTTAAAGGTAAAGCTTTGTACGTATATAATTACCTTATACTAGGCTATAGGTACTACCCTATAGAATAAGTTCAGTTTTAAGAGTTAGATGAGTTTTAATAGAATTACTTTGTGTATTTATTCATTGTGTACAATAGTATGTACCCATGTGAAAATAAGCTTATTTAAACCTTGGAGCAAGGATTTTTTTGGCATCTGTATTTATTCCAATCTGTAAATCAAACTGCACATTTTTCTTGTTGTAGACCTCTGAAACAAGATCAGTAGGTCCCAAATTTTATTTGTGCTATCTAAGCAAAAATAGCTTTTAACAGGGTTGGATACAATGAATAATTATAATTGTATTTTTAATTAATTGATCATAATTTCCATTAATTGTAATTGATTCAAAATAAAATAAAAATAAAGGTAATTATAATTGATTTTTGAGCTATAACTGATGTAATTGATCAATTAATATCAATTGTTAAAAATTATACCCCTAGATCTGGCAGTCATACATCATCCAATGAAAATAAACCTTTGATAGTTTATTTAGTTATACTTAGATATAGATATATATATATATAATGTAAAATACTCGGGAATAATCTTTAGGAGAATATTCTCGAGAATTTTCTTGAGAATATTCTCCAAACCAAGAATTGTCGAGAATTTTCCTTTTTAGAACATCTGAAGGGTTTTTCAACTATTCTGATACAACTTAACTTCAATTCCTGTCATAATGGAGAAATTCTAAGTCAGAAGTGAATGATAGGATGAGTGAAGAAATAAACAAACTAACTAATGCAAAAAATTTATTGAATCATTGTATAAAGACTGTATTTCAATTCAAAGTACAGTATTTACCAGGGATGGCAGTGATTAAATCAAAATGATTTAATGACCTGATTAAATCAATTGATTTTTTTATGAAAAAATCTTTTTTTTTATATATATATATATATAGAAATTAATAAAAAAAAAATACCAGAAAAGTACAATTTACATGGGGAATCACAATGCAGACATATAACATTTTCAATAAGAACACAATGATCAAAAACTTCAATGGTGTAATCATCATCATTTGTCATTATATAAATTACATCTTCAAAATAACATTCACAGTCTATACCCACCGTAGCTTAATATCACAAAAGCATGAAATGAACTAAAACAACTTAAAAATATAGCCACAGATTCAAGCACCCTCTACCGATAATGATTTACAATGTTTTAGACAATTTATTATGACATCACATGCAAAATTATTAAAAATTGAACCAAAATCATTGAAAATAAAATCATGCATAACTTTAATACAAAATTTCCCATCATGAAATTTTGTATGGTGTTATAACTAAATATTATGTAAATGTTAGTGTCAGTGAATTTCTCGAGAGTGCATGCACATAATAAAATGCATATTATCCAAAATGGCAAAAAAAGAAATACTGTATTTTTCGGTGTATAAGACACAATTTTTTTCCAAAAAAAGGGGTCTCAAAATCACCCTGCGTCCTATACACCGAAGGGGTCATAATATTACCTTTATATGGGCTAGAAGAACTGATGGATTTTTACAAAAATTCATCATCTCAGTCCCTCCTGACTGTGTATTGGTTTGGCCAATTTTACACTAAGTTTCTCTTCTTCCCAACCCACTGATAACAAGAAAAACCGTACGTATTGCATAATGATTTACTTTTATGTTTCATAACATATAGTATAGTTTCCCGTATACTTAATACTATTTTCTTATAATGAGTATGGGTGAAAGAAAATGCATCACCATATTTTTGATGGAGGGCTTTAACAAAAGTCAGCCTCACTGGTAGAAAATTACGGACATTTTCTGACAACTAGGCAGTTAGTCATAATTTTTTTCCTGAAAAAAGGTCTTGAAAATAGGGGTGCATCTTATACAAAGGTGCGCCTTATACACTGAAAAATATGGTACTTCAAAAAGAACTACCTACCATAAAAAACTTGCAAGACAATTATCACAATCACAGTTCACAAGGAAATCACATGTAAATACTTGCTCTTGCTATACACAACCACAACTAACCAAGGAAACAATTTGCCATCCTTTATATACTATTTTCTCCCAATTCCGGAGTATTCTAGAATGTTCTGGAGTCATCTAGAATATTCTCACACATTCTAGAAAGTTCCATAAGGTTCTGAAATATTCTAGAATTCTCTAAAAAGCTGCAAAATGATCTAAAAATATTTTAAAACTAAGAAAAAAGAAAATTCTCGAATATTCTCAGCAAATAATATTTTGGAGAATATTCTCAGAATATTCTCGAAGAATGAGAATATTCTCGCCTCACATCACTAGATATATATTTATTTTAGATATATAGATACATAGAATAGATAGTTATATTTGTGTAATTGTAATTGATTCAGACAAAATTAATTGTAATTGCAATTGATCTTGAAATTATGAAGTACAATACTAACTGTAATTAATTTGAAGAAAAATAAATTTTTTTTAATTGTTTCCATTTTGTGTAATTGAACCCAACCCTGGCTTTTAAGCTACATATGTTTTTTTTTTTCTTTTTAGATAAACATGGATTTCAGCAGTTTGAATATGGGCAGGTTCTGTTGTGACCTATTTAAAAAACACAAAGGAAAAGTGAAAAAAGGCATTTGTGCATTGACTAAAAATTTGATTGATCAAAATCCTGAATTGAAACTAACAAATAATCATAAAGCATGTGCACCCTGTTGAAATATACTAGCAAATTGTCCATCCCCAATGCCTGAATGTGAACCACTTGAAAAATCACCATCCACCTCAAGTGCCCTATCTGAGCTAGAAACCATTGGAGATGTAGTTGAAATGCAGTATGAGCTTAGTAAATTCAATGCTTCATTGGCCACACTTGATGAGACCCCAATAAAACCATGTAAACTCTGACAGTGCTGGTTATGCAAAGAGAAAGTTGAGGAAAGTAGAAGTTATGAAAAGAAAGCTTGAACTTGCAACTAAAAAACCAATTTCATGCAGTGACTCACTCAGATGATACAGAACTGGAGATTCTTCAATAACTAAAAGAGAAATTTAATCAAGTGACAAGTAGAAGTGAAAAACTGACAATTCTTACTATCCTACCAAAAAGATGGACACAAGTAAAGATCAGAGAAGAATTTAAGTGCTCAGATTACATGGCTAGGCAAGCAAAGAGTTTGGTGAGGGAGAAGGGAGTGCTTTCAACTCCTAATCCGTGTTTGGGGAAATACCAGAGAGCAATGAAGTCAACTTGACCTTCCTTCACCCCCATGGACCTGCATGCTCATTTGTATATCCTTCTCCACCTGATGAACTTCTAGTTGATGCCAGTGATGTGCTGATGATTGAGAGTCCATTACCACAAATGGCAGGACATACCAGTTGACCCGGTCAGAAATGGAGAAGGCCACATCTATGCTTGAGCATTTAGTAGTGTAACAGCCAACAGGTAATCTTTTTTGCCTCATCGATGTGATTTTTTTTACCAGCCTGTTTTTTTTTTCATTGATAATATTAGGTACACATATTTCATATGAAGTGCGTGTAAGTTAGTTCAGTGGTACTTAAATTTTTATTATCGTTGTTTATTAAAACCATTAGTAGGTCAAAGGTAAAAAATAAGATCAACTTTTATATTTGACCACTGAGGTAAAATATGAATAGAAACAAAGTTGTAGATCTGCTTAAAAGCTTTAAAATAGTGTTTAAATGGTCTCTGTAAGTGCAATAGGAGCCGAGATATTTCATGTTGAAATATGGTATGACCTTGGAAATTGACCTTTTTTTTAAAAATTTGAAGGGCCATATCTCCAGAACCATATGACCTGGAGTGTTGAAACAAGCATCATTCTGTTTTCCTCAGAGATCTATGTGTGTGCTAATTTAAAAAAAAATTGGTGATGGTCATTTTTTTTTTTGCTGTTGAACTGATGTGGAATGACCCACCCCACATACGGTACAAAAGTAATAGTAATAGATGAAAATTAAAGTAATAATAATAGGAGGAGTCAAAAGTAATGGTAATAGAAACTCAGTAATTGACCCCATGTCTGGTAGCTTATATGTTATTTAAACAAAATTCTGTTTTACAGATGTATATCCTGTACAAAAAGCAGGGTTGACAAAAACCTAAGTTTTTCACATAAAAAACAACCCGACTGGGTTTTTGGTTTTTTGATGGGTTGGAAATTTTTTTAGAAAGGTTCAATAATTATGTAGTGCCTAATATATCTATTATTTTATTAATTTATTTATCTAATGTACAATATATATTAAAAAGACATCTTTATTTCACAGAAAGGTCAGATATGAGAGATAATAATGACATATTAGAATTTTCTCAATTTTAATTTTAGATCTTTCCTTTATTTCTTAACAGCAGATTTCAGCTTTATTTAGACCTAACTCAAATTTAAATTTTTAAGATGCCAAACTCAAAGAGTTATAGAGGTGGAAGATCTAAAGCTAGCGAATGGGACGAGGTGACTTAAGTAATCAGCCTACTAGAGTACTATGCAATTATTGCAAAGAAAGTATCACTCGAAAAATTGAGTGTGTGAAACATCATCTAGAGAAATGCAGTAAAAGAAAAGTGGAATGTTTTGAAAATGAGGCAAGAGGTATGCCGAGACTCGAATTTGGAGCATCAGTTGAAACTGATTCACTTCCTCCAACTTTGGCTTTTGGCAAAGATGATCCAAAGATTATAAGTGAAAATGTGCCTGAAATGAGTGACACCAGTGCAGGTTCTTCATCATCCACATTCTGTCATTCAACACCAATAAAGCATAAAAGGCAAAGATCAATTACACCATTTGTGGTAAGAATGACTGTGGACCAAAAGGAAGAATTAGATTTATGAGTTGCAAGGTTCTTTTTTTCAGCTAACATACCCTTCAATGTTTTAGAAAATAAAGAATTTATAAAATTAATCAAAGGTCTAAGATCAGGATATGAACCATCAAACAGGAAAAGGATGGCATCTGATCTGTTAATAAAAGTTGATGATGAAGTAATCCATGAAATGAAGAATGACCTTAATTTTGATGATTGTACCATTACCCTTATACAAGATGGCTGGAGTTCAGTAGGTAATGATCCTATTATTGCGCACAGTATTCATAGTGGAAAAAAGCCATATCTGACTTCAGCAGTAGATGCTGGAAGTACAAAAAAGACAGCAGAATATTGTGCACAGTTAGCTAGAGAAGCAATAACAAATCTAAAGAAATATATGGCATTGATGTAAGTATAACTATTTTCTAGGCACATTTTATTTTAGTTATAAACTGAATGTAATTCTCTGCCTTGGTATACTCAAATGCTCAGTTCCTTATGAGTTATGACATTTTATTTTCAGGTATTTGCTATATGCACTGATAATGAAAACAAAATGATAAGAATGAGAGAAATTCTTAAGGAGGACAACTACAGTCTTATTACTTATGGCTATTCAGCGCACCATCTAAACTTGGTAGAAAAAGATCTCCCCAAAATCAGTTCTCAAGCATGTTGTAGAAATTAACAAATATTTCCGAAACCATCACCAACCTCATGTAAGCTAAAAACAAATCCAATAAATTAGCTACTGTCAGCTTTACTTTTATGCATTAGTACTATCACCAGTGTGAATCCTAATTCATGACTCATTAATAAGTTGCATAGGCTATTTATTTATGCTGTCAAATCCAGAAACTTTTGTAATAAAAATTTATATTTTAGGGTTGGTTAATGGAGAAAGGAGGTATGATGCCGCAACTACCACATGAAACCAGATGGAATTCTCAGTTAGAATACATAAAAACCTATTTGTCAAATTACTCTCTATATATAGAAATAAGAGGATAGCATATTGAAGACATTGATCACAACATCGGAAAATTGATAGATAACTTATCTATACAGAGAGAGGCACTCAATTTACAGTCACAACTCTTACTTGTTGGAAATGCTCTAGATAAGGTGTGTTTATATTATGCAATTAAAATTACTTAACTTTAAATACCAATATTAATTTCAAGATATTTTGTAGACTTATAGAGTACATTTTATTTATAAAATCCTGTACTAAAGCACTACTAATAAATAATTAAAATACACTTCATTTTATGTTTGTTGTAACTTGTAACACCAAAAAATAAATTCTAACAATGCATAATTCTAAATGTTTACAGATGTTTTCATTCAGCCATATACAGTATAACTTTATAGTTTTTATTTTTTTTGTTATAGTTGCAGGCTGATAATACAACATTAACATACAACAACATCGACACCGCTACAAATAACCTACAAACATACATAAACAGTATACAAGACTGGCTCACACACAATAGACTCAAAGTAACGCCCACAAAATCACCCATCACCTTGCTTACAAGCAACACAAAAGAAGAACAGGTAATTCCACAGCTTACACTAAACAACATCAACATTCCACACACTCAGAACCAAAATACTTGGTGTCACATACAACACATCATTATCTTTTGCAAACCACATTCAGGACATTAAAACCAAATGTGCTCAGTTATGGACTATGCTAGCCCATGCTGGGCACCCATTATCTCAAACACACACAAACACCTTACAAACAATACAAAACAACGCACTTCATATCATTACAGGATGCACTCAAACAACACCAATAGAACACCTGCGCACAGAAACAAAAATACTAAAAGTTAGGGAACATTTAGACATGAGGGGAACACAATTCATGGCAGCAGCGACAACTAACCCACAACACCCTTGCCACTACATGTACAATCATGCACCAACACCTTGCACCATTAAGGTAACACCAGAGAGACATTATAACCAAATACTCCATTCCATACCTCGCCCCACAGACATCACACAGTACAGAAAACACACACACACACACACACACACCTAACTCACAAAGCACTGACACGACTCGGTCCGAATGCGGTCCTAGGTGCGAAGGCACCACCCATTAACAGGTCAGAGATCAGCCTGAGCAGATCGGATCGAGTTAACTTAGCACGATTCCGATGTGGACATCACCCCAACTTACGGACATATAAACACAGACTAGACAACTCCATAGACGACACCTGCCACCTGTGCCAAGACACACCACAAACAATTGAACACATTATGATGGACTGTACCGCTCTAGCACAACAACGAACACAACACATCACTAGTGCACTGAACCTCTGGTCCACTCCAGAGAGGGCGATTGGTTACTTGCGTGCCGCCGGCTTGCTCGATCAGGGTGGGCTGATCGGCTAAACAACAACAACAACAACATTATCTGATGCTGTTGAAATTTGGCTCAATTTAATCCAAGATGAAAAATTAGCTCCATACAAAGAAGATATTATTAAGAGATTTAAAAAAGCTATGGAGCCATGTCATCTTTTGGCAAATATAACTGACCCAAAGTATGAAGGTAAATAGGACCTAAATGCTTAACTACTATCAATATATAAAACACAGGTAACTCAACTGTATGGGCAGAAGAGTTTTCTCTAATCTGAATCAAATCATCTGGCATTGCCATATTAGATAGCAATTAGCATAAATTAGATACCATAACATAAATTATATAATCTATATTATTAGTTTTATTTTTGTTTTCACACAGTTCTATTATTTTTCAGGACAAAAACTGCATAGAGTTCAAGAGGAAGAAGCTGAAGAATGGCTATTGAAATAAATTCAGAATACATGGCAGGATATTATGCATTCCGCTTAAAAGACGCACTAATTTTTCCTCCTTATTTATTCAAAGATAGTATAGTGAGGTCTCCATCAGCTAGTAATTGGTGGAAAAATGTTGAAATGAAAGCAAAAAAAAAGAGACCAGGTTACCATTAGGTTTTGCTAAATTTATGAGATCTATTCATAGTTGTCTGGCCAGTTCCAGATCATTGGAAAGATTTTTTTGAATGTTTGGCTTGGTATGGAGTAAAATGTGAAATAGGTTAGGGAAAGAAAAGGCAGAAATGTTGGTTCGAATCTACCGCCACCTAAGGTCAAAAGATGCTGAACATACTGATCAATATTAGGTACCACTTAAATTATTTAAATTATAAAACTGAAAAGAAACATGATTTATTTTTAGATATAGGTAGCCAATTAGAAGATAGATAAATTAGATACAGTATTAGATATATAAGGTTCATAATGAAACATGTCAAATAAATGGTTTCTTGAAATTTTAGTTTATATTGGCCTTATAACATTAATTATAGTTTATAGTTGTTAATATATAAGACTGCATAACCATATTATAAAAAATGCCAAGTTAAAAATAAGTTTATGAGAAGTAAATTAATGTGTGTTTTTGGTCTTTGGTTTTTGGGTACCAACCCTGCAGCAACATGCCTGGCAGTGCATCCCTTGTACAACTGGCTAGTTTATATGAAGCACTCCATGCAACAGTGACAAGTGTACAAAATTTAAGTTTTGAGGAAAGCTTGTGCACATGGCCCAAGACCTCCTCTAAAACAATGGAAAATTACTGGGTGATAAAGACGAGCCCACCTTTGTAAATTATAATATGGTGCGGATAGGCTGTAACACACAAATTAGGAATTCAATGCATTTTTCAAGTATGGATATCCTATCTCCTTATTAGATGCTGTACTAGTGGTAAAACATGTAAAACATTGTGCATTTTATTCATTTTGGTAATTTGTGCTTACAGTATTGCACATTTCATTGATACACTGGTGGTACAATACACAAGACTGAAAACAAATATGCTACATTCACATATTGGGACACTGGTGTACCACTGATAGTTGATACACCAGTGGCACAAAATGCAAGGCAAGAAAGAAACTTGCTGGGGACAACAAGTTTGGCCACTGGTGAGATACTACTATTATGGTGCTTTAACAATATTTACACTAAGGCCATTATTACACTTGCCTCCTCTCACAATGATGCCTCGCAGCAAACTGAAGAGGCAGCTGAGGATAGCAAGGAGGGGAAGACTGTAACTAGTGTTGCTAAACCTTCTCAAAGTTTTGTGAAATGTGGGCTCAAACATTATTAATAAAAGGTAGGCCTAAACACAAAAAAAAATTAGGTCTAATAACCTACTTCAACAATAAATAGGCCCAAGGGCCTAAGACAATACACAGTGATCTCATGTTGAAATTATAGGGCCAAGCCTATTAACAGATTAACTAGATTGTCAGGCCTGCAACTTAACTAGTCTCAACTATGAACTCAACCAACAAAAGATATAAGGTGAGTACCCAATTCTTTCTACGGGCAGTCTATAATGAAAGTGGAGGCTGGAATACCATAATTTAACACAAATGAGGTTTTTTGAAGATAGGCACGTACAGTGATAACAAAAAGGCCTCAGTCTTTTGTCTTTTAGATTTTACCATGGCATTAACTCTGAAAGTTTTCAGGGGATTGCTGGTTCAATAAAATATTCCTACATACAGTACTACCTAAAGTTGAGAAAATTGAAGAATCAAGAACTCATCTTGCAATGAAAGAATATTCACTATCATCACTTACTAAAAAAGTGATGATCAGTAATATCCCCTTCTTTTTTTTTTTTCCCCCAAAGTGGAACCATTTGGAATAACCCCATTTTCTTTTTTTTTTATTTGGATTTAGATTTGTGAGGGTTAAATGAAGATGATGACTTTATCCAAAGATAAAAGGGTATTCTTGAGAAATATGCACTCGCCCACATAAATCTACCCACCAAATGTCATTTGAAATGGACTAGTATCAGAAAAATCTTAAAAAAGAGTGATGGCATCCATACAAATTACAGATGTTACAGAAATTGATTGAGGATAACCCAGACAGAAGATCAAAGTTCTGTGAATGGGGTATTGAATAATATGAGTGTGATCCTGATTTTCTGAGCAAAATTCTCTTCTCAGATGAAGCTAATTTTCATGCATCAGGAGAAGTGAATAAACAAAACTGCCAATATTGGTCTCCAAAAAATCCCCATTGAATGGATGTCAGCAAAGAACAGGGATCTCTGATGGTGTGGTGGTAAATGGGGTACAGCAATTGTTGGACCATTTTCTTTTGTGGTCAAACATTTCAAGCATATAATATAAATAAATATTAGTAGACTGTTTAGTTTTTATTATTCTCTATGGTTCCACTTAAATGGCCCACCCTGTAGAATATATTCTTTCAATTTTTATATATATTGGGCTCCAAATCAGCATGATGGTCACAACACTCCATGCCTCATAGCAGTTTTGGCCTACCTTCTATAGCTACTTACGGTATACATTTTTAGTTGAATGTTTACTAAACAATCCAGTTCATTCTTTAAGGCTTTTCCAATTTTCAGTTTTTAATTTAAAATGCCCTTAAAGGAAAAAGTAGTACACAGGCAACAGTTTCAGAATGCACAACAAACAGTTGAAGTAGTTATAAAATCCAAACCAAAGCCGAAAGTGGGGCTTAAAACAAAGTCAAAATCAAAACCAGTCCCTTTTGTTAGGGACTGCATATTAAGAAAAGAACTAGAAAAGTTAGCCATGGAAGATGAAGAAAAAGAAGGGAATTCTGATAGGCCTAAACTTAAAAATTCAGATAGGCTAAGCTCTAAAGCCATGGAAGATGAAGAAAAAGAAGGGAATTCTGATAGGCCTAAACTTAAAAATTCAGATAGGCTAAGCTCTAAAGCCAGAACAGATCAGCCTACAACCAATGTTCAAATCCATAAGAAGAGCCGAAAGAGAAAAGAAAAAAAGCATGAAGTTCTTCCTCCAAATATAACTTGGAGAGAATATTTAGAAAGTTGTAGTTCAATCAATGTTTCTGAATCTCAGTCAGCTTATACTGATGAAAGCTCTATTTCATTAGATAATGATTCTAATAAGGAGAATCCAACCGCAGAGAAGAAAAGTTTGCATGAAATTCCAAAAAAACAGGAGAATAGGCCTTTAAATTCCCAAGTTAATCATCCAAGGATTAATGTTCCATCTGCTAATTTATGTAAGCAAAGTCAAGCTGACAAAGTTGATAGATCTATTCAGACTACACTCCAGGCAACAGTTGAAAATGTGTTTCGGACACATCCTAACCTTAGTAAATCTGTGCCAAGAAATACTCATGTTTCTGGTAATCAGGTAAGTTTGTTTTATAGTTTAAACCTTAGTTATTAAATTAAGTAGGCCATTAATTTGTTTGGAATAGGCTAAACAATGAACTTTGTACTGGTATACAATTAATTAATTGAGTCAGCTGTATTGTACTTTGTTTCTGAGGCATTCCAGGAGAAATCATGCAGTGTATGGCACCATACCATCATTTCCTATAATTTGGCATATGACATTGTCTAGAGTCTAAACTAACAAACTCAAAATATAAAATTATAGCTAAGTTGGAGTTATGATTAAATTTATGCCCACCTTCCCTATTTTGAGGGGATTCCACATATACAAAACTTTAAGTTGTATCTCGGTCCCAAATTCAGATAAAAGAATGATTTGAAGTGCATTTGAAAGGCAATTTCCCAAAGAATAAATCATTATAAGCACAAAAAACACCTAGAGTCAATGAATAAAAGCTGCAGATAGCCAATATTTTCATTTTGGGGGATCTTCCCCTTTGATATAAATGAGTTTTTTTCTTTGAGTGAAATTGAACTTCAGCTCTCTTCATCAGTGGATAGTGAGAAAAACCTGTGTTTTACAATTTAAAAGTAGTGTTTTTAGATTTAAATGATACTAACCACTGAAAATCACATTATTTAACTTTTTCTATATACTGTATACGGTAGTTAATTCATTAATATGTGACTTTCCATCCTTATTATGAGTTAATTTACTGAATGAGGTGGTGATATGGAAATATACACCATACAGTAGTAGGGAAATGGAAAATATCTATTAATGTCCAATGAAGAACTTTATTCACAAAACTTACAAAAAGACATTAACATGAAAATTTAGATGCGACTCAACAGAGCTATTTACAGACAGAATTAACATATAATAATAATATAGCATATAATATTTATACAATATGTACAGAAATTAAGAAGTCTAGACATTATTCTAAGTTTACCCTAGGCCCCCACTACTTCAATTTCCTTTGGATGGAAAGGGTAAATAATTTTAATGCCAGGTTGGATATTTGGACTTGACATGGCATAAATTGTCCTTTTCTTATCCAGCAAATATCATCTTTAGGCGGAAAGTAATAATTATTTGGACTTCCTGAAGAGGTCAAGTTAATTTCATAATTACCAAACTCCTCTTCTCTGAAATATCTAAAATTATTTCAAGCCAAACTTTATCATCATACTTGCAGGCAACATATTGACCAGTATGATAGTCTTCATTGTTATTGTTGACTGGCAAATTACTTGCATCTTATTCAGTTCTACTAATTCTGAATAAACTTTAATTCTCTTGAATAGTATCTGATTCTTTAACCTTGGTACAATTCTGCGATATTGTCTTGTACCCTTCATTGCTAAAGTTTCATCAAACATTCTAGACAGATATAGTTTATTAGTTGCAACTTGCTCTTTTCAAACAAAGAAAAATTTGATTATATCAAAGTGCTTGATGCAGAAATTGTAAAAAGCTCTTGTCAAAATGTGACCAGCACACTGTTGCAAACTAGCCTTTGTTACATCCCTTTCAACAGTTCCTCCAATACCATAACAAGCATTTTTGTCATGGCTGGTAGCAAATAAATTCCATACAGCCATCAAACCAAAATCCTGTTCATGATAGCACAGATTGTTGAAATTAAATCTGGTTTTGTATTTGTCACTGCAGCCATCACTGCCTAAATCAGAGCCCCCTCTTGGCATTTTTGGGAAAGTGTATTTCCTGTGATATAGGACCTTAACCCAATCTCCAACCTGTTATGCAGAGAATATAATCCTACCCCTAGAGTCCCTGTATAGTCACCTTTTATGATATCCACAAGGAAGGTGGGGGATCAGTTCTTAACCCATGGGATAGTTGTGTATGCTCATATTTATATTAAAAATATGAATTCAGATGATGCTGTGACAAGAAATACAATAATTGTACTTATTTTACTTAGCTACCTAAGATAGAAAAAGGAATATTATTTTCAGTATCTGTTAATAGGTCAAAATTTAAAAAAAAAAAAAAAAAATTATCACCACAGGCTAAAACTTCAGGAGACCAAACACATTCGCCATTTGGAGAGAGTGCATTGAGACTTTTACATCATCTTCGGGAAAGACTTAGATCAAAAGGTAAAGGAAATATGGATTGATTAAAAAGTATGATTTGAAATGTTTAGAGAGAAGTTTTGAGTTCTGTTCAAACTAAGCTTAAATTGTTTATATACCATAATTAATAATTGTATAAGTTACCATCAGCTGGACCTCTTCACCCTTATAGCTTTAGAACAAGAGCCTAATTAGAATTTTTAAACAAATTTGGTATGTTCCAATTTTTAGTAATTTTTGTTTTGTGTATAGACACTTTTAATTTAACACCAGAACATAATGGATGTAGGACTACATTATGGCCACATCAGAACACCATTTCATTAGATTAGTGAGGATAAGTGATGTTGGGTCTGATCAACAGTTGGATGGGTGGGCATCATCAGTATTCAGATGTAGCAACCTGTAGTTTGAATCCCACATAAAGAAATTCATCCACCAAATTTGAGTATAATATATATTCCTGTTAAAAAGTTTTTTTTTTTTTTAGCTTAAATGTTAAGAAAAATTTTAACATTTATTTGAATATTGTAAACTGGCTTACATCCAGTTTGTAAATTTTTTACTGTGCTTCTGTTTAAAACTTGTTTTACATACCAGTAATTTAAATCAGATGGGTGATCATTGCATTGTTATTCATCTCTGCTTGGTTTTTCACTAAAAAAAGTGGTTGGTTGCGTTTGTAGTATCTTTTAAGTTTGTTAATTTTCTTATTGTGGCCCCAGTTTCTTCACAAATTTGTCAACATTCAGACAAAGAATCCAGTTTATTGTGCTATCTGCTATCTCTGAAATTTGAAATCACATTGTCTAAGCTGGGACCTCAACCTACATCCATCAGATTTACAGTCTACACATCTTAACCACTAGACTATGCAGTCTACCTAGCTTAGTGCTTTTTTTATAATTTTTAAGGTTGCCATTTATATCTCTGAGTTTACTCAAGTTGTTTCTTTAATGTATACTTGCTAATTATTTAGCAAGTTGTTACTAGCATAGGCACAAATACCCTTTATAATTATTCCTAAACAATCAGTAGGACTGCAGTGATATTTATGAATTAATGCTTTCAATATAATAATGGCTTGATATTAATAACTTGCAAGTTAATGATTAGTCTTTATATAAAGTTCGGTGAATGACATCAGGCCCAAGTGGGGCTTGCACAAATGATGTTTACATGGCGATGGTTTGTGTGTCACTGAATGGTGTTTGAAGAGAGAGATGAAGCTGCGTCCAGAATTCCTTGCAACGAAGTTGAAGGGTGATGCCTTGTATATTCCCGTGCTGTGACATCATCTTAGTCGTGCTTGTGTGATGTCATGTTTGTGTTGATGGAATATTGCTAAAGTATTTGAAAATGTCTCTGCCACTTCAGTAGTCACTACACTTGTATAAGCTTGGCTATTTGTGAAATTTCTTTCTCAAAGAAGGTTTAATTACCTCCAAGCAGGAGGTCACAATGGTAGACACAGATATACTTTCATATTGTGTTGGCCCATGAACAGCATTTTTGTACTGGTAGGCCTACCAAATTTAGTGTAGAGATGACCCAATATAGGCTTAGGAATTTTCCTTTAAATTTTAATGTTTGTTTAATATTTTTCAGGGGACAGTGAAGGCTCAGAGATTGTGAATGCAATTGAAGCGTGTTTTGGTACTGCTGGTAGCAAATCTGGTAATAAAGATGGATTGGGAGTTGAATATTCCTCTTCTCCATTATTTCCAGCTGTATTTCCAACACCCCACCTAACTACCCGTACGAAAGAATATGTTCATAAGGAACTTAAAAGGTTTGTTGATAATGTTTTTAAAAACAAAAATAAAGGCATCAAAAATTAAAATAAACCTTTAAGTTTAAAAGAACTTTAACCTCAGATTCTAAGGCTAGGGTAAAATGTATTAAGATGTGACATGGGTGAAGAGAAGACATTGGAATAGACTTAATATTTGTCTTATTAGTAGAGCATCAACATAGTCATTTATTATGAAGTAGGTCCCTCTTCATCATAGTAGTTAAAGCAAAACTTAAAAGGTTGAAATTTTATTGGATTTAGATTGAACATGTAATGGACTGAATCATTTATTTTATCTGTTTATTCTAGAGTCATAGTGGAACAAGAGAAAAAGTTGAAAGAACAGGAAGAAACCATTCAGGAATTGAGGTCACTTTCTGCAAGACTTTTAGCGTATCATGAACAAGTAGGTTGAAAAATGAAATTGGCTCTAACAATCCCTAAGATGACCTTATAATCTTCAGACTCTCTCGACTCTTGTTACTGGTTGGTCTGTTGATCAAACCCATCATATCTACACCGCTTTATCATAAAAGTAATAAAATCTAGCAGACGTACTTATTTCCTTCTGCATCATATTTGTTGGAAGCCTGTACTGTAGAGTGTATCATGCTCAAGTCGAATATTGAAAAACTTGGAATTTCAAGATTGGCAGTATGTATTCCTATGTAAAATTGAATTTTAAGAGGGGTTCATTTTCTGCAACTTTTGCAAAAAATCACATTTAAGTGTTCAAAATTGCACTTTTTTATAAAAAAATGGGATTTTTGGCCAATTTCAAAGACTTAGTAGCCTCAAATGACCTCCATATGTTCCATATTGTTCACATACACCCTTAAGCATTTCTAGGGGCAGGCTTGGACCCATTTAAGATCAACCAAAGTGGTTCATAACCCCTAAAATAACCAAAATTGCCCAAAACTAAGGAATTGTATGACTTTTAGTCTCCTATGCACCACATTTCGTGGCTGTTCTCTTCATCAGGCAGAATCATTTTGTTCTTCTTTCTTGGTCTTGCATTTTCTTTTTTTTAGAAATGCCTCCACCAATTTTTATTTATTTTTCTTTTTGGCATCACTGAGTGTGATGGCAGCTGCCCCCACCTTTCTGCAAGCTGCTGTGATGTTCAACCATTTTTTGCAATTGCAATTCTTCTTTAATATTTGTATAAGTCCCTCCTCCACCCCAGCTTGTAATAATATGCTGGTCAACTGAATGTTTTGAGATTTTTTCTTCAGAAAGCATTCTAGATTTGTCTAGCAGGTCTTGTAGAGATCTAAAACATGTTCATAATGTCTTGCTTTGACCTGAAAACTGGCAACAATTCTCTGTGATCGATCCTAGCACGAACAAAACCATCTCTTCTCTTGCCCATACACTGCATGAGCTGCAGCTGAAACTTCCTGGACTGCTCTTTCACAGCTTTGAGTGTGAACTGAGAAGTTCTCAACTTCAAGTGGAGACCTGAGAAGCTCCTCAACGTCTCCTCTTGATATCTTACAAGTGAAGAGTGGCTCATACAGTTTCTCCATATCCCAATTAATCAGAGTAATTGGAGAAGTGGCATCAAAATTCAGTTTAGGGTTTCTGAGTTCTCAGACTCATGTCTCCATACTCAGACTTACCTCTAATCATCTTGATCATCTCAATCCCCCATGCCCTCTCCTTCTCATCCTCACTGCACAGGAGAGAGGCAATGAGGTTCTCACTGTGAGCATGATACGCTCCACAAACTATCACACGAGTGATTATGTTCCTGACTTCTCAGCAGTTCCAGAGTGGTCACAATATGGTGAGGTCCATACCTCATGTGGTGTTTCACCTTGATCTCAAAATACATCTTGAAGTAGAAGTCCAGGCAGAACTTCAGCAGCACCTCCAACTTCAACACCTCCCCCTTCAGACCATGCTACCTCATCCACAGCATCAACAGCGCCTCATCTGTAGTCAGCCAGCGTGACTGATTCAGTGGGCCACACTTCAGACCAGCAACTTCCTTGCTCAAATCTCCTGTCTTGAGATCTTTGATCAGTAGGTAGCAGTTCTTCTGGTCAGTTCTAGGGTTCTGTACAATGTCTTCTGGCAGTTCAATCATATCATCATCTGGCAGAGCCTTGAAGCTAAAGTTGACAGGTATGTCATTGATCTTCTCCAAAAGTTTTCCTATTGGGCCACTGAACCCAGACTTGTGCGTGTAGGGACCATCAAGCTTGATAATCATGTGCCTGAGGCTGAGTTCATTAATATGCAACTGGCATATCAGCCAGTGACACTTGTGACCAAGCAGTCTCTCCAAGTGAGTGATGGCTCCTCCATCAGGTCCTGTGTTTGTGTTGGTGGAGTCACCACCAAGGACCACAATAGTATCTTTAGCACCATGAGCACTAATCCATTCAAACAGAGCCTGAGCTGTCTTCAGTGCAGGTTTCTCGTTTCCTTCAGGTTCTTCTGGTGTACAATGGAAGAGATACTTCCCCTCAGGTTCCCAGGTAACACTATAATGCTCTTCAGTTGTAATATCAGGATGGAAGCGGCCAGTTTCTTCATTGTACCTCATGATCTTTGTCTTCTTATCTTGTTTTCTATCAAAGAAAATTCCCTTGATCTCCTCTCCCTCTGTCCTTTTCTCCAGGGCCTCCACCGAGACACATATTACAGACTCCTTGCCCCTCCACATCTTCATCCTGTCAACAGCTAGATATGCCTTATCAGCAGATAGATGGCCAGCTTTGATGAGATCTTGCAAGAAACCAGTTGCAATGGCTGCTGCAGGAGTGTTTGCTACCTTGAACTTGACTGCAGCCGCAGCAGTACTTGAGATATCCATGTAGTTCCTCCTGGCAGAGGTGGAGACTTTGCCAGTGTTGACACTGGAGCTTGTGCCTGGTGCAGTACTGGAAAAATCTGTGTCAGCAGTAGGAACTGCTCTGCTTGGAGACTCTTGCAAGGAAGTCACCTCATCATCATCATCAGCTCTAAGCAGTAGCTCCTTTTCTTCCTCCTTTTTTTGTTTCTCTTCTCAGCTGCCTTCTGTTCTTCCTCCTTCCTCTTAGCAGCCTTCACCTGCTTCACTGTTTCCTTCACATCAACAGATGCCATCCGGAAGCCAGAAACTTCTGAGGTTTTGATCCTCTGGTAATGGAGCCACTCTAGCTCTAGCTTTGGAATCTTCTGAGGCAGAGGACAGTCACAGTTGACATGAACTCTAGCAGCACAGCCAGAGCAGCCAGATGCTTCAGTTCCACAGAGAGTGATATAATGTCTGCAGGTTATGTCAAACAATGTATCAAGTTCAGATATTTTCTTCTCTCTCTTTGCAGCCTTCACTCTGCCATTCACTAGGTCAATCATTTTATTCCACCTGACAAGAATCTTCCTGGCAATGGATCTCTCTTGAATGATCACAGGAGGAGTGAACTTGGCATTGCTTTTGCGACCCTGTGCCAGTACCAGTGATGCCAAGTCCTTAGCCAAATCTTGCAGAGGGTACTGAGCTCTCTTCATATCATCCAGAAGCAGCTTCTCTTCCCGGAGGAGGATTCCTCTCTGAAACACAGCTCTCCAGGTTGGAACTTCTGTGGGAAATAACTGCTTGCCTGGACCCACCAGATCCCTCAGCTTTGAACCAGAACTTTTTCTGGTCTTTCGTCCTTGCTTAGCCATGGTGGCTACACAACCTTCACCAAGTTTTATATCTGAAACATAGAAAATTATCAGTGAAACTCTAGTAGCCTATAACAACTGTTATAATGGTTTTGTTTGGTAAAAAACCGGTCTGTTACATTTGTACTACATTGTGTCCTGCACAGCTGTTCTGTACATAACCAGAAAAAGAAAGTGGAAATTTGAACACTTAAACGTGATTTTTAGCAAAAGTCCAAGAAAACAAACCCCTCCTAAAATTTAATTTTACATAGGAATACATACTGCCAATCTTGAAATTCGCGCTTCAATGAGCATGATACACCCTACTGTACTGTACGCCTGTCTTTCTCTGTCGCATCAATGAGAGTTGAAGGTTTTTAGCTGAAAACTCTGCCTTATTGTAGGTCTGTAGTAAACCTAATCAAGCCAAGGAGTTTAACGCAAGGTAATATCCATGTCCCATATTCCCCAAGGAAGGAACGTAAGATACAGAAAAGACAACCACCCAACTCTAGGCAGCACTGCCGCGCAGCGCCCTAACCGATCGAGGCACGAGACATACTAGAATTCACGGAGTTTCTCTTCCTAATTCTAGCTGTCAATCTCAGTAGATAAGCATAGTTTTGCCATTTTGTCAAATTTTGAATTCCATGGTTAATACACATTCAAATGTAATAGAGCATTATCAGAAGGAATAAATAAGAAATAAATAATTTGGTCGACGATGCGCTGCGAACATGCACCGTTGGTGTTTGTTGGTCTAGTCTTTAAAGTAATCTGTGGTGGTTTCGAATCCTGGTGGGGTAACTTTGCATTATGCAAATAGTACGCATTCATGCATGATATTCAGGGTTGGCAAAAACCCAACTGGTTTTTTGCTGGGTTTTTGCCAACCCTGATGATATTCCATGTATGGAACCCCACTGTTCCACCAGATAATTTCAATGAAATGCTAGTCATTGGCGCGAGTGCGGCAGCGTTAATATGTAACACTTTTTTAGTCGCGAAAGCGTTATGCGTTTTTTCGATTTAAGTATCTGACAAATTGTATTAACTTTTGTCCCATTGTAGTGCAGTGGTTAGCGCCCTCACCTTCTATTCAAGAGGTGATGGGTTCGAATCCTGGTAAGGCTAATTTCGCCTCGGTGATGTAGTGGTTAGCGTCGCTGACTACGAATCCATCGGCCCTAGGATCGAGACCCGGCGATAGCAGGCGGCGCGCAGCAAACCGAGCTGTTCATCCTTCCATACAATACAAATTGGTTGGTTGATAAATGATGGGTACTCCGGGTAATCTAGTGGTTAAGACGCTGGGCTGCTGGTGGGGCGTGGTTCGGATTCCATGTTAAACTAGGTCTAAGGTGGAGTGACAAGCTTGATTTTCGTCAGAATGAACAATTCGGGCGGAAGCAGAACGAAGGTTAACCAAGGTTATATATATATGCAAAGAAATCACAAAGCAACACGTGATCTTTTTTTCTTGTCCCTGAAGATGTGAATATATCACGAAAGCGCTCGGACTTCGTGTTTCCTTTTCCTTGTGGTTCTTTGCTTATATATATATATATATATATATATATATATATATATATATATATATATATAGGGTGTAACAAAAGTCTGTTCTCATAGGAAAATAAGAAAACTATTTTCTCGTTCAATTACAAACAATACAATTAATCCAGTACATTCTCAAGTTGCATTCCATGTAGCCGTTGACACATTTCTACTCGTCTTTGTAAGCTGTCGGTTACGTTTTGAAGTGTTTCCGCACTAATTCTGTTACACTGATCTGTAAATTTTCCTTTTAACTGCTTGATCGTTCGAGGTCTTGACTCATAAACAACAGACTTTCAAGTGACAAGTGTGTATGCAATTTGAGCATGTACTGGATTAATTGTTAAGTTGATTGTATTGTTTGTAATGTATAGTTAAAACTATTTTCTCGCTCAATTGTTATATCTTATTTCCCTATGAGAACGGACTTTTGTTACACCTGGTATATATATATATGGGAATGAACTCAGAATGGTTCCCTGAGTTTTTTATGATACACACAGACCGTGCATGGAACAAGGAACTCTTCTGGGACACTTAAATCTACTTATTCGGACTATAGTGGATTTAAGTATCCCAGAAGAGTTCCTTGTTCCATGCACGGTCTGTGTGTATTATATATATATATATATATATATATATATATATATATATATATATATACACACACACGGTGTTTGAAAACTTTCTGTACAAATTGTAATGGGGGATAGGCAACACCAAGACAAACCCTTTTCGTCTATAAGTGTGTGTCCGCTGACGTCACCATTCGGCGCTGCAATTGGCTAAAAGGTGAAGTGGGCTAGACTCGCGCTTGCCGCGGGCATTCTTAAATCGGACGTAGTACGCGTAACATGTTTATTTAAAGAAGGTGCTGAAAGTTGCGACCGGTAGCATCAATGCATGCCCGACAGCGTCGAAGCATTGACCGACGTACACGTCGAAAGATTCCCGGCATTTCGGGAACAGTTCCAGCGGCGACAGCGATTCTTGCTACGAGGTCTTCTGAGTAAATGGGAGTCTCGTACACGAGGTTCTTCATGTGGCCAGGCTACGGGCCCACCCCGGCCTATCCATCGGTCCCCAAAAGTGGCGTTCAGATAATCCCGCACATCGTTGCTGGAGTGTGCTGGGGCCCCGTCGTGTTGAAACCACATTCGTCTACGAATAGCCACGGGAACATCTTCCAGCAGTTCCGGCAACGTTTCTTCCAGAAATATCCGATAAACCCGCCCGTCGAGTCGGGCAGGCAGCAGGTACGGCCCAATCAACTTGCCATGGACGATACCCGCCCAAACATTGACGGCGAACCGTTCTTGATGAGCATGCACCCGTGTAGCATGTGGATTTGCGTGCGCCCACACCTGAGAATTGTGCATGTTAAACACACCCTCACGTGTGAAACAGGCCTCATCTGAGAAACAGCACATAAGCCGGAAAATTAGGCTGCACCGCTGTCTGCTGCAGAAACCAGCGTGCGAATTCCACACGAAGAGGGTAATCCCGAGGTTGTAATGCCTGGACACTCTGACGATGAAATGGATGTAACTGCTGCTCGTGCAACACACTCCAGACCAGGTCGTGGTTCACACCGAGGATACGTGCAACACCTCGCGTGCTTGCGCTTGGATTGTCCTCAAATCGCCGTAGGATTTCTTCTTCCATGTCAGGAGTGCGCACGTTTCTCTCCCGACCAGTGTCATGCATGTTTGCATGGAATGTTCCAGTTTCTCGCAGTCGCCGATGCAAATGCGCAAACGTTTGGTGGTTTGGCACACGTCTGTTTGGGAAGCGCTGTCGGTACAACCTCACAGCAGCTCTTCCGTTTCCATTGGCAGCCCCATACACCATATGCATGTCAGCCATCTCAGCAGTCGTGAAGCGCTCCATGTTACGCGTACTACGTCCGATTTAAGAATGCCCGCGGCAAGCGCGAGTCTAGCCCACTTCACCTTTTAGCCAATTGCAGCGGCGCCCTCTCGCGCCGAATGGTGACGTCAGCGGACATACACTTATAGACGAAAAGGGTTTATCTTGGTGTTGCCTATCCCCCATTACAATTTGTACAGAAAGTTTTCAAACACCTATATATATATATTTTTTTTTTTCATTTATTTCAGTTAACTCATCAGATTATCCAAGAAACAAAGAATGCTCAAAATGATAACCCGAAAACTGAGGAATTGAGTAAAGGCCAGAAAAAGTGCGAGGACAGTGGAATTGAGTTGAGTTCTTCCGAGGATTTTCAGAGAGCGGTGAAACGGTTAACGTCAGAGAGAGATGCTTTGTTGAAGGAAGTGAAGAATCAGAGGGAAATCATACTGTGAGTAAAGGTATTAGTTCAAATTCAATTCTGACGTCTGAGATTGACCTTGGCCTGCAGTCAAGATTTCATAAAATTTTGTTTCATTCGACGGTATTTTAATGTCTGTTTTCAGTTTAATTTTTCTTTGATAGAAACTTGGAAATCAAGTTCAGTCAGTCCTTGAAAGAATTGGAATCCGAAAAGAGGAGTAACACTGCATTATCGAGTCACCCCATAAGTCAGCGTTCGAATAAAGTTGTCGGTGATGTGTCCGACCCTAGGAAGCCAGATACGGGATCAGGAAGGGGCGTGTCTTCGGGTGCAAACCCCGCCCTCAATTTGCACCGTCACACCCCAGTTGACAGCGAAGCAGACTCTGCGTACGAAGAAAAGAGTTCGAAGAGTTCTAGAGCAGCTTCAAAGAATTCTTCGTCGTACAACGAGGGTCAGAGTTCCTCTGGGAATCATCTTCAACCCTCTCTACGACCTCGTGAGGACACTAACAAAACAGACGGGACCCCAAGGCGGGTATTGTCGGAATTGGGCCCTTATTTTAATAGTAAAGCCAATACGAAATTAAATAAGGATCATGTCCAACCCGCAAGCCACCCGAATTACAGCCCGTTAACTGGAGGCATGGAAGGCTTCGTTTCACCTCATGAACGTGTTGTGGGAGGCGGGGAACCCCTGCTGATGCCTCCGGCCAACTTTTCCCTCAGCATGTTTAGCGACGTCAGTGCTGAGGATCGTCTTCTGAACCCCCTGATGGAGTTGCAGCACGAGAACGAGAGCAACCTGAACAAGAGTCCGTTATCCGAAACGCCCGTTTTGGCGCCCACCGAAAGGTACTTCGAATCGACTCATGTCAATGAGAGAATGAAGTCGAGTAGTCTTTCCCCTTCCAAGACGATGACCGAGAGATTTCGTTTCGACCCTCAGTTGTCTTCCCTTCAGTCGACCTCTGGAGAAAGGACAGACATTGTGCCTGAACCATGTTCGGATACAAACGTAGATCAGGAATTTCAGTAGTTTTATTATTTTAAAATAATAAAACTGGTTACGGATTAGACTCGGAACGTGAAAGTCCTGAGTTTTACTTTCTTCTTGGGGTCGAGTTGGGCCGACCACTTACCCTACTAATGCTCGAGTTCGGGTGACTAGATCCGATTTTACGCCCACGTACCCCAACTGTGCAGAGAAAGTAAGGGTTTCAGATGTTGTCTTACCCCTATTTATTTTTTTTATCTGTATATTTAAATTTGTTCCATATTTTTTTTTCACTGCGGTTATTGAGTATTTTAATCGGTTTTGCTTGGAAAATAGCACCCGCCGCTGAAGGATTTTTATTTTATCTTGCTTAGTGATGATATCAGACGTTACTTCTCCCCCCCCCCCCCCCCCCCCCCCCCCCCCCCCTATCTTTCCAGCATGTTTTGAAGCTGTGATTGCATTTATCCATACAAATGATAGTGGCTTAGGTTTAAAAATAAAAAAAATATAGATACATATATGTCTTAAGAACACACAATTATTACCTTTATTTTAATTTAATTTAGTGACTATTAAAATAAAAACTATTTATTTTATTTTATATAAATATGCAAATAAAGCTGTTTATAAATATATGTATGGAACTAATTATTCACATTTCACAAAGAGTATCACAGAAAATACGCAGATGCAAAGTAGGTGGTTTGGAGCAGGACTCTTCAAATAGTTTAACAAAGGCCAGTTGGGAAACATGGCAGGAACACGTGGGCCAGAATTATTTTTCTAATTCCAATAAACTATTGTCTTGTATTTAAAAATTTAACATTTTAATAATGCTCCAACCAGCCCTCAGGCCCTTTACTTGGCTGTGCCTCGCGAGCTGCCAACTGAAAAGCCCTGGTTTAGAGTATTACACATTAGGCATTGAAGAACATTGGTAATGTATAAATCCGGAAGAGTTAATGAGCAATAATGCGCTAAATTTTAGCCAGATCAAAACTGCTAATGTAACCAAGTAACTAAGGTAAGCTAATAAACTGATTTTGGGTTCCTTGGACATCAGAATGTTAGTAGCATTAAAACTAAGTTGCATTATTGGTTGTAGATAAAACATTAAAGCTCGGACTACTGAAATTCTATGCAGCGGTTATAAATATTGAAAAAAAAAAATACTAAATTTCCTTTGATAGATTATATAGCGAAAACCAGCCTTCACGTATAAATAATGTACCTAAACTTCCGATTACTTTTCATAACCATTGGGTTTTTAAATATTCCTTTGGTATTCCTTTCTTTTGTCCTTTTAACCCTTTAAGGACTGAAGGTACAAATTGCTAACGTTTCAAATACAAGCATTCATAACTTAACCCTACAAAAAATTCAGGGCTTAAAAGGTTAAGTTAATTTTATAATAATAATAAAAGTGTATCTTATGGAATGTGCTTAAAAATGATGATTTTACTGGAATTAGTAAGTTTTTTGCAGTGAATATTAAGTGCTGATTTTCAGAATTGGCTTTAAAAATTATTATTAATATAGTTTAACACTTACAGTACCAGCTCATTTTGGAAATAAATCAAGCTTTTTCAACCAATGAATATGTAGTAAAAATTCTAAAATAAAGTTGTTACGTAAAGCAATTTGTAAACATTTAAAAAGGAATTATTGTATTTAACTTTCTAGAAGAAAAGCTTCAGTTTTTTGTTGGTGGGAAGGTGGGGGAAGGGAAATTACGTTGTATTTAATGTTGTCAGAAAGGGAAACTTCTGATAAATCCTGTTGCTGCGGTGGCTTGTTATGGAGACTGACCAACCCAGTAGGAATGGTGCAAGTGGGCAAGGAAGGAACTAGCTTCTTTATCCTGCTTCCGACTGGTCAATTCCACCAAGGCTTTATAGTCTGAAACGAATCATAAAAGGAAGCTTTTTTTAAGTTAAATTTCTACGTTAGCTCATTTTAATCTGGTTTTAGGGGTTCATGCAGCACATTATTCATTCATGTACCAAAGATATCCATCAGGTCCGGTTACGCTTTTAAAGTAAAAAATATCGAATATGCACAATTTAAGCTGTGAACAATGGCAAACGAAAGAACATTTATGAGAAAACAAATTTCAACATGTCCTCCATGTTTATGGCTTTATGCATAATTCTTTATATAAGGTCTAAATCTTTGGGTTCAGTTGCATTGGTGTTAGTTTTAATCTTTCTCCAAGGTAGATCTAATGGCGTAACATTGAGTGACCGCGGAGCCTATGCAATGGGGTGACAGCGTCCAGTTCATCTTTCCAGAAAGGTCTCTTCAATGAAGATCCAAAGACTTAAAACATAATGAGATAGAGTTCCGTCCTGGTGGATGATAAAGTTACACAAAATGTTTCGATCTACACTTGAAACAAAGAAAATCTGAAGCATCTTCAAATATGAGGTACTGCCAACAGATGGGTCACCGGAGAAAAAGGCCATAAGGTTTTCCTGCAGAAGAGCACATCAGACATTAACCTTAGAGGAGTCTCGTTTGTGTTCTCTCACTTCATGGAGATTACTTTGTACCCAAATTCTGCAGTTGTGTTTATTAGCTTAATAGCTTTACAAACAAACCCGACTTAGAATTGGATCCATTTTTATCAAATCCAGCAGTTCAGAACATGCCAATGCGTGTGCCCTAACCGTTCTCCAAAAGTGCTTACATGCATACACTATCAAAAATATAATTCCCAAATGAGTTGGGGTGGGAAGGCAGACACCTCGAATACAAATATTGAAACTAATGAAGAGAAGAGGTAGAAAACTAAAGCATACAGATTCATTCACACCGGCATCCTGGGGGACCGGCACTCAGCAACATGGCTAAATTTCACACCTGTGGCGCTTCCAGTTTTTGTCAAAAATAAATGACAGCGTTCCGAACTTGCCTCTAACAAACCTCCATTCCAGCCTACTTGCAGCCACTTCCCGTGCATCACCCAAATCAAGTCCACGCTTCCTCACGCAATCATTCACCATGTCTATCCATCTTCTCGGCCTTCCTCTCCTCCTACATTCGCAAATGTTCTTATACTCTCTGTACAAGTTTGTCATCTTCCTTTCTTTTAACACGTCCAAATTACCTTGGCACACTTCTCAATTTAGACTTTCACTGACTTCTGAACACATTTGTCCAAGACCACAGGATTTCTCACTCTATGAATCCAGTGCACGCCAAACATACTTCTCGGGTTATTCATCTCGGTTGCTCTTACCTTTGACTTTTCCCTTTCATGTCGTGTCAATGTTTCACATTGTACAAAAGTGTGTGTACTAACATGCCTTCATGTAAACATCTCGCATCATCTCTACCCAGTTTCCGCTTCCTTTCAACCGCTTTCAGTGCACCCGCCACCTTTCTTCCTTGATTCGCTCTACTATTAACTTCACCCGCACTCGTGCCTCTTTTGTTCAAAACACATCCTAAACACTTAAAGGTTTTACCACCTCTAGTGTCTCACCATTCCACTATCACATGACAGTCCAAGTTTCCCTCTCCCTCCACAATCAGTAACTTGCTTTTACGCACATTCACTTTCAACAACATTCTTGCTCACCGCCATGAAACTCTCGACAACCTTTTACATATCGCACTTATTCTGAGTAAATAGCACAGCATCATCCGCATGCAACATATTCGACAGGCCCCACCTGTTTACATCACACATCAGATTCATTCCTCTTTCTAGCAGTCGCACTTTCACCCGTCTCATGACTCTATCCATAAAGAGATTGAACAGCCACAGAGACATCACACATCCTTGACGTACACCAACACTTGTATCAAACCATTCACTCATTTATTTACTCAAACACGTGCACTACTTCCGCAGAAACTCCATCGCATTCATGAGTCTACTGCGAACCCCATATATACCCAAGACCTGCCACAATTCTTCTCTATTTACTCTACCATACGCTCTCTCAAGGTCAATAAAAGCCATTTATATCTTGCAATCCCTTTCACATGCTTTCTCAAGCAATGAGACAAATGTCACTGCCTGAATTGAGGTAATTTAGTAAGAGTACAAATGAAGCTTATCTTGCTGAACATTATGGACAGTCGGCTTTCGGGACTTTGCTTATTAACACTCTGGACTACTACTAACTCGTTTCGCGTCAAAACTCTATCCTACCCTTGGGTCACTTCTTACGCGAAACGCGTCAAGTTGATCTGGACAAGAGTAAATGCAAAATTTCTTCGAGTATTGTCGTCTTGACGCATGTAGTGTGTCAGCTGTGACGATGCACAGATCAACTTGACGCGTTTCGCGTAAAAAGTGACCCAAGGGTAGGATAGTTTTGACGCGAAACGCGTTAGTAGTAGTCCAGAGTGTTAAAAGTATTCAAGGGTCAAGCAATGGCGTCCCTGATCACGGTAAATTATGAACCAAGACCGTTTTCTTAAACTCGGTCACCACCTGTATAATGACAATTTCGCTGATGGATCCTTTCCATACTCCTAATTTTTCTCTGAAATATTATTACAAAATTATACTTGGATAACCATAACACGTTTTCTGCCTTCCCCTCTGCAATCGTTACTTCTGTTTGGTGGCATTTTAGCATTGACTTAATTTCTTCACGGCTGCGGTAGACCAAAACTTAAGAGCCCAGAATATTGCTATAGTTTAAAATAAATTTAGAAATCCACTCTAAATTTTCATTCTCAATTTTTTTTTTGTGTATATCCATATTTCTTTTTTAGTTACATTAAAAACCGTAACAGGACTTTATCGATATCCTACATATATAATTCAAATATAACTACCTTGAGAAGAAGACGGAGCCGAAAGCTTCAAGAAGGAGTGTTTGTGTCCCTTCCGTTCCTCAGAGGACAAAAGGGGAATGTCTTGGAGGGACAAGAGCGCCTCGGATTCTACCCCTGATGACGTCATCGATGAGTATTTGAGACGGAGGAGGAGGAATCCTCCTTTAACAACTCCTTCGTCGGTGTTTTTTATGTTACTTCAGCAGAAAAGAAATACTTTGTTTAGAAGGGGTGCTTGAAGCAGTTGTAAGTTTAGCGTTTAGTTAGAGATTGGGTCGGAGTCCCAACTATAAAAATAAGTTCAATGGTTAGAGTTAATCTCTGGCGTCGAAAATTTTTAAAAATAAATGTTCCGACTAACTGGTGTCGCAGACAATATTTTATAGTTGCTTCTTTACTTTTACTGCTGTGTGTGTGCATGTTTTGGTGATATGAGTAATAATTCGGTATGTGGATACAGTGCTCGCCAGTACTTCTGAATCGGAACTTTTAAAGGTCTTGGAATCTACAAAAAACCGCCGTTGGTAAGCGAACAAGGGTAAACCAAATAATAAAAACCACAATAGGATGTATCTTTTTATCATTATATTTAAGAATTTGTTATAAAGGGCAGTAGACATGTCGCCTGCAGTATTTATTTTCAAGAGATTTTGGCAAATCTTGCTTTAGTGGCACCGTACTAGAGGGGGAACAAGTTCATAAAGTGATACTAGGCAATAAAATGTTCAAAAGCTGGAAAGCACCACAGTACCCGAAACTCAAATTTTAAAAGAATATCTACAAAATGGGTGCTTCGTATTTAAAAATGATGTCACGTAAGTTTGGATATTTTTTTTAAATTCTCTTTCACGCAACTCTAATAGTTACTGTGGCACTGATGGACAACACGTTGTTTCTAAGTCACCTTTGGTACTATCCATTATCACCATTCTTTAATACACAATTTTAATTATAATCGATAGTAATCACACAACTCCATAACATTAATATTATATGACGAAGCCACTTTTATATATATATATATATATATATATATATATATATATATATATATATATATATATATATATATATATCATCCCATAAGTAATGTCACTTTTACGATAGATTAAATTTAAACTAGTCCTACTCGGTTTAAGCATAAATTTTCCGAAGGTTATATCTAAGAGGAGATCTATCGTGTTTCACTACATACTTTACAGACCTTGACCAGTGAAGACGTGTGTTTTGCTATATGTGAACCCCTCATAAACATGGCGGTATCAGAAGAGCATATCGGGCATATAATGCTTTACGAGTTCAAAAAAGGGAATAGTGCTACTGAAGCAACGCGAAACATTAAGGACGCTTTGGCAACGATGTTCTGCATGTGAGGAAATGTCAAAGATGGTTTCAAAAGTTTAGGAATGGTGACTGCTGTTTGACAGATGCAGCACGCTCTGGACGCCCTGCTGAATTTGATGATGACCTGCTGTTAGCCGCACGTGAAGAAGACTGTTCAACAACTGTCGAAGAAGAATTGGCCCAGAAACTCAATTCATCCCCGTCCACCATCCATCGACATTTGCAACAACTCGGGAAAGTGCCTAAGTTAGGAAAATGGGTGCCACACGAATTGTCGGTCGACAATCTGAGAGAGCGGGTAAACATTAGCACAGCTCTTCATTCCCGTGAACTCCAAGAACCGTTTTTGCACCGTTTAGTGACTGGTGATGAAAAGTGGATACTGTACCAGAATGTTAAGCGCCGTCGACAGTGGATTTGTGCCGGAGAACGAGCGACACCACAGCCAAAACCAAATCTTCACCCTCGGAAGTCGTTGTTTAAGTGTTTGGTGGAATAAAGGTGGTGTAATACACTTTGAAACATTACCACACAACCAAACAATCACCGCTCAAGTCTACTGTCAACAACTGGATCGATTGAACACTGCACTAAAAGAAAAGAGAGCTCCTTTGGTTAATCGGAAAGGAATCGTGTTCCACCACGACAACGCACGTCCTCATACCGCTCGGATCACTTCTGCAAAAATCGAGTAGCTTGGATGGGAAAACTTCCACATCCTCCATATTCTCCAGATCTTGCGCTTTCAGATTATCATCTCTTCAGGAGTGCAAAACTATCTTGACGAGAAACAGTATACTTCTTTAGATGACCTGCACACCAGTTTTTGTACGTTTTTTTTTTGCCTCAAAACCGCCTGAATTTTATAAACATGGCATTGAAAAACTTGTAGGAGGTTGGCAGTATCATTGATTCCGATGGAAAATATATACTAGATTAAAAAGTTTCAGTCGTTTTTTTTTGTCCTTCAAATTCCGATCTAAAAAACGACATTACTTATGGGATGACCTTATATATATATATATATATATATATATATATATATACACTATATATATATATATACATATATATATATATATATACACTATATATATATATAATATATATATATATATACTATATATATATATATATACTATATATATATAATGTTATAATGTTTCAGACCAACAAAGACCCTAGGATCCACTCATGGCTGGTCTACCTAACTGTGTTCGTAATCGTGTATTGTGTATACACATACGAGGAAAAGTGTAGGTGTGGCTGTAAAGACTGTACAGTAATGTAGAAATGTGTGTGCACCCATTATGGGTCTCCCATTTAAAGGTGTTTGTGGGGCAAGTGAAGATCATGAGTTTTTCAATACCTCACAGTACTATGGGGGGCACCGCTCGGCAGAGGAATCTCTTTAAATGGGGTGTGTAAGGACAGAGAGTATCCCCTAACCCAAGACGCTGCCTTCCATATATCCCACACACTTGTGTTGAGCTGTGGGATCTATCCCACAAAGCCTTAATTTTACTACCTTAAACTATACCCTTTCTATCAACATGCGCGTCAATCGATTCTTCTTAAACATGTTTTTATAGACGTGCTACTAATTACTTCTACCGGCAAACTATTCCAGCTATTTACTATTCTATGCGTAAAAATTTTTTCCGCAACTGCTGTCTCGAACCTTCTACTTGTCAACTTACACCCGTTATTTCTAGTCCTATTATATTGAGATATTTCGAAAAAGCTATCTCTATCTACGTTATCAAACCATTCATAATTTTTGAAAACCTGGATTAGATCACCCCTTAACCTCCTAGTCTCGAGTGTAGTCAATTTAACTCTTTAAGCCTATTCCTCGTACGACTTTGACCTAAGAGACGGAATCATCTTAGTTGCTCGTCTTTGAACTCTTTCGATTTTGTCTATCTTTGTCTATATATATATATATATATACTATATATATATATATATATATATAGATATATATATAATATATATACTATATATACTATATATACTATATATTATATACTATATATACTATATATAATATATATAATATATATACTATATATAATATATCTATATATATATATAAATATATAATATATATATATACTATATATATATATATATACTACGGGGTGGGCGTAAGTTTCCATACATAGGAAAATTTAAATTATGGTCTTCACGTGCGTCGGTATTGGATCAGCAGTTTCCGGATGCTTGATTGGTCGGCGTGGTCCTGTGGAGTGGCCTCCCAGATCCCCAGATCTCACCCCCTTGATTTCTATCTTTGGGGGCACTTGAAGGCCATGGTGTATCAGGAAAAGATACGAGACATAAATCATCTAAAGGAACGTATCACCAACGCCATTACAAGCATAACGTCAACTGTGCTAATGCGTGTTCATCAACAGTGGGGAACACGTATTGAATGTGTTTTCAAAACAATGGCAACCATGTAGAGCATATTATATAATAAAAATGGTTTGTCCATAAAAAAAATGTTTATTTTTCCTATGTATGGAAACTTACGGCCCACCCTGTATATATATATATATATACTATATTATATATATATATATATAAATATATATTATATATATAAAGGGTGATCCAGAGAATGGGACCCAAAGAAACCCCTGTAACTCTTAAAGTATAAGTCCTTTTATAAATCATACCATCATCGAAAGAGGATAGTTACAAGTTTGTACAGGATTGTATAGGTTTTGAAAATACAAGACAAGACAAGATAAGATACAAAAACAAAATAAAAGTGTTAATTAAAACTAACCCTTCAAGATGACTGCATGGACTGTGGAACAGCTGCGTTTCATAACTGAGCAATATTATGAGCATGGAAGAAGTGTAGTTTCAGCTCAAAGATCTTTCAAGACAAATTTTCAGATGTCAAAATCACCTTCTAAGAGCTGAAATCCTGTACAAACTTGTAACTATCCTCTTTCGAATGATGCGTATGATTTTATAAAAGGACTTATACTTTAAGAGTTACAGGGGTTTTCTTTTGGGTCCCATTTCTCTGGATCACCCTTTATATATATATATATATATATATATATATATATATATATATATATAATGTGTGTGTGTGTAATATATAATGCACCAGGAATGATAACTGGATGTTCTTTGACCTAGCTTTACATAGAGCATTGTTGCTTTCAATGGTGATGAGTCATGTACAAAAGCATCGTCAGTACTTTGACCCCACTATTTGCTTGGCATGCTGCTACGAGCTGCTCGTACCTGAAATGGTGTATAGGGCGGAAGGGTACTCTGGGTTAAAAGATGTTCACTCTTCTCACTTCCATTTAAACTATGAATGCACTGATAATTTATTTTAATATATTTTATATATATATATAATATATATATATTATATAATATATATATATATATATATATATATATTATATATATATTCCCTAACGAGGTGTACTTCTAAATACACGAAAGGCCTTGGAATCATTTTCCTTTTTCCTTGTGGGTTTGCACCATTCATTCATTCATTTCACGTGTTTAATTGTGAAATTCATCCTTCATCCCATATACTGTATATATATAATGTACGAATCAAACGTGTAAGAGTAAACAACTCAAAATAGAAAAAGTTAAGCTGCATTTAACCTTGGCAATCGCATCCATAAATATCCTTTCAAGTACAGAAATGGGATATACCGTGTTTGGGATTTTAGGAGGTGGGGACTAAACCAAAATTAAAAGATTTGGTTAGGTACGCGTTATATATGCAGAAAAAAAGAATTTGCGAACAAAGCAATTTGTTTTTTACCAATAGGATTTATGGGGATACGAAAGTTCTTTTTGAAAGAAACTAAAAAGATCAAAAGTAGGTCTATACGGTTTATATAAACAGAATTATCAATTTCGCCAAAAAAAAAAAAAGTTCGTATTACTTTTTCAAAGATAAATTTAATTCTTAATCACAGTTTTATGTATTAAATATTATTTACACAGAATACATTTTTACCTCGCGTCTCAATGTGTGAAAACATTCAGGTTGTAGGAAACACTTTCTAAGGCCCTGTCCGTAATTACAGCTTTAGATTAATTAAGAAACACTCTTGTGTTAAAGTTAAATGGGAGGTATACACTGTTACGTTAACTGATACGCTAAATTAAGTTAAGAAAAAGGTTTGGCCACCTCAAATTACTCAGTAACTCAAACGACTTCGATCTCCCCGCATTAATTTTGTTCCACTAAATTGATGCAGATTTGAAACATTTAACCCACAATGAGGACTACGCCGTGACCATATCGTTGCACCGGTTCCGTAAGATCGTTTAAGTGCAGGGTTGGCAAAAAACCCACACACAAAAAAAGGCCCAACCCACCTGGGTTTTTTCGTTTTTTTTTTAAACCCGGGCAAAACTTTTTTTCGGAATTGTATCATATAATAGTATAAAAGCAAATAATAAAAAAATTATATGCTCTATAAATGTTAATGATGACTGATTTTCACTTACTATAATCAACAGAGAGTGTATCAATCATTATTTTTACAAATTATTAAACTTAAACTGGGTTTTTCCAAATAAAATATCATAATAGCTTCTTAATATAAGATTATATATGCTTATAATGAATATAATGTGCATGATGATTGTTTTTTACTAACTATATTCAACAGGAAGAATAGACATCAGTCGTTGGGCTGTTACAGTGTTGGACCTGTTCAAACTTGCTACACTGTTGGACCTGTTTCAACATGTAACTTGGGAGAGCCTGGCATAGTCTTATGAGAAGATCAGTAGACTTCAGGCAGTGGGAGAAGAAAGTTGTACTTGTCCTGCTGTAGTGCATTACTGTTATCTGAAGCATGCCTCGTACACCAGGGTGTGGTAGAAAGAGAACAAATGAATGGAGTAAAGTGACAGCAATAGAAGACAACAACAAAGTAAATTGCAAGCACTGTAATGCTGAAATTAGTGCCAAAATTGAGAGAATTAAAGTCCATTTAAGAAAATGTACAAAAAGACTTAAAGTTAAAACTAAAACGAGCGTAAGTTTATCATCAGCCTCATCAAACCTGGCAGAACAGTCTGATGATGACCTATCATTGCTCTCTGGCTGCTCTGGCATGGACGACAGCCAGCCATCAACATCAGCAGGAACAGGTCATTAGAAGAGTTCTGAGGCCGAGGGGAAGCAAAAGAGACCTTTAACAACTTCATCTACATCTACTATGGCTGGTACTCAGAAAAAAGTGCAAACGAAAGTAAGTGACTTTACCATAGTTACAACAGAGCCACAGAAAAAGGTCCTAGACAAAGCAGTTGCAAGGTTTTTTTTATTCAAGCAACTTATCTTTCCTTACTGCTGAGGGAAAATATTTCATAGAACTCATGAACACTGCACGACCAGGTTATTCTCCGCCATCACGGAAGGATTTGGCAGGAGCACTGCTGGATGACATTTGAAGAAGTGGAAGACAGTCTGAATTGCCAGTTAAGTGATAGTGACACTACATTAACACTAATCATGGACGGATGGTCCTCTGTGAAAAATGATCCCATCCTTGCTTCATCTGTACATACTGGCAAAAGTGCATACACAAAAGTACAGGTACACTTCTGTATGTCTAAAGAAAACTATTCTGTTGCTATAATATCAGAGCCGTACCTTATAATTTTCACAATAGCTTTGGTTTAGTCTTTTTTTTTTCAAAGTTGATTGTCAGTATTTTTTACAATATTTATGTCTATGAGGAAAGAGTTTTCTTATTTTGAATTTTTGCAGATGAATCACAGAAAGATTCGAATTAATTTTAGAGCATTATCTTGTATTATGTTTTAAGGTACATTTTAAAGCAGCCTACAATTACACCATAAATTAGAAACTCAATATATATATAAAATTATAGAGAATCTGGGAAGAAAGAACGTTGTGTGCATACTCAAGGGTGTAGTTCTGGGATGTACAAATTATTATAAAGTAAAAGTAAAGTAGCTACCTTAAAGTACCTTAAAATATAAGATTAAAAAGTGTTTAATGAAAGAACAATTATTTCGTAAAAAATGAGTGATTGAATGGCTTAAAATGAACTAAAACTTCTTATTTTTGTTGTGCTAATGAAGCTAGATATATGGCTTCTTATTAAAATAAAATTATCTTTGGTAATGTATAATAGTTTTTTAAAACCAAACAAAGTGCAGGAGATGAGGATCTATAATTCACTAAAGCCAGTTCATTTTCAGCAAACTGATACGTTCAATTCTTAAGTTTTTATCCATTAAAGCATTATATTAAAATATTCCAATGCATAATGTATGAATACATGAATTATTTTAAGTTATTGGTAATTATTTATAAATAACTAAATGTTTTATGTATGGTTAAGCTCAAATTAACTTGAATATTTGTGATTAAAAGCAATATTTGAAAAAACCCAGTTAAGTGGGCAAAATAGCGTGTTTTCTCAAGTGGGTTTACAAAAAAAAAACCAGGTGGGGAAAACCGGGTCACCCACTTTGGTGCCAACCCTGTTTAAGTGTCATTAGGTCTGGGTAGTAGTTGAATGGGTGACTGTCCTCTGCATTCCAATGATGTAGCGACTTAGGGCTCGGATTCCACGTTAAGCTGCTAGTCTCTTCTGTCATGTGATCTAGTTATTAGTACGAAGAAAAAATCATGCAGTTAACAACATTAGCTTACAATGAAAGCTGGTCTTCGAAGACGGGAGGATTCCTCTGCGTAGATTTGGTCTTCTTCTCTCTGACTTTCTTGAACCAGTTCGAAGGCACTGGATGGCCTTTCACGTAAAAATTGACTGCGGACGATTTCGTTAACGACCCAATGACGCCAGAAGCTGTTCGTTTCATTTGTGTCGCCACTCTGAAACCTTTGAATAAACTCCTTGTGGTTTTCCTTTGGGACAAGTGATTATTCCCAGAACTTTCTTCGTTCGTATTCTTCAGAGAAAGTCTTCTGTCCATGGTCACATCTACGTATGGGGACATGTACACCCCTACTTTAAGAGTTTTGTCCTTACAAAAGTAAGCCTGGAAAAAAAATAGTTACAGTTCTGCAAGTATTAGTGTTGAGAAAAAGAACTACAGTAATAAAACTTACTACCAGTAGTGTCACAAATGAATATGCATACGCAACTTTTCACGTTGATGCGCGCGCGCGCGCAAAAATATATACTCGTATATATTTTGGAAAACCATGTTTCATTCTTTATATTGTGGGCGCGGCGCTAGAACTTGGGGTCCGGACTGCAATGTTCCCTCTAAGGTGTGCGTGTGCGCGCGCGCGCACGCTTTGTGAAACCCGCGCACACAGCGAAATAAAATGCGCACAGGCTCAAGCGTATCATGAGTCACGACAGTAAATGAAGTAATTTAAAAAATATACCGTCACACAAGGTCTGACCATTTGCATCAACATACTCTATAGTCGCTCTTTTAAGTATTAACCCCTCCCGCCCGACTTCGCCGACGTCCGCGCAATTACGCAATACGGATTTTTTTTACTTTATGTATTTGCAGTTTTTTCTTTTATACATTAACGCATTGAATATAAACCTTCTCTTTCTTATTTTTGCATAAAAACGAATAGTAATTATCTCATAATTCATAAAAAATAAAATTATTTTTTATTTTATTCCTATTTTGTGAATGGATAAAATCATGTATTAATCTTGATAGTCTATTTTAAATTGCTAAATGCTAAAAATTGTTTTGAGAAATGATAACTAAAATAGTCATTTTCAATTAATGTTATTTTTATTTTATTTCTTTATTTTGTTGAATTTTATTTTACTATTTTTTATTTTATTTATATTTTTAGAATGGATAAAATGTTTTCTTTTTAAGAATATATAATATTGTAAACAGTTTTTTAATATCCATTTAATAGTACCGTAACGATTAAGCTATCACCTTATGAAAATAATATTTATTAAGTATTTAATATTTATATATATATTTCATTTTGAAGATAATAGCGGTCAGAAAAGTTTGCACAATTTTTCACCATGAATCTAAATGTATGCACAACGAAAATTTCTTGCGCACACGGACTTAAAAAAATTAGAAGGAACACTGACTGGTTCGGAGACAGTCAAGCCAGACTATTGACATCCCAATATATATTAATATTTTATGATTGAATGATTCCCTTCAAATACCAAATATTCTTACATTAACGACAAGAGGTTGTATGCTCGAGGTTAACGATTCCTGTTCTTTATACCTCTCTGCAAAGTACATCTGAATCACTTCCGTTGTTGAACTTCCTTTCAGTTGAACTATTTCCATGAAGTTTTGAAACTCTAAATAAAATAAAATATACATCGGTAATTATATCTGTATTTCAACACTGGTAACCGGCATACCGGTCTTTTATCATACTTTTTATACCTGTACCGCGTAAGTTTTCAAATACCGTCTTTTTGTTTCTGTAGAATAGAAAACAACATACAGTTGCTATTAAAGTTAAATGATGTTAATCTACATTTGACTCGTGTTTAAGTTAAATTCTGAACTTACAAAACGAAATGTTCAACCACCATTCTTGTTAGGTGAGTAGCTAATCTGAATTACAAAATGTTAAGTGAAGAATAAAAATTGGTCGAAGTGTCGCCCAAATCTAAATTGCAATTAGAAATAAAACTGTTCCTTCGAAATGAGCACCTACTACAAACGATTACTTTGAATTTCCAACTCGGATTGAAATATCAAAGATATTTTTAATTTTGGCGTTTCCAAACAAATGTTCAGGATCGGCTACCGACCCTTCAGCATGCGTCTTCATTTGAGATTTGATGAAGGCGAGAGTCACTACCTACTTCTATCCAGCCTTCATGACTCGCCACGTATGGTTGGTCAAGAACTGGGTTTAAGAATTTATCACCAATTATAAATGTCTATACGGTATATTACGTTCAAATTACCTAAGCCAACTATAAAAACAAAAAAGAAACGTAGGTAGCATATTTCTTTTTTATAATTTCAAAGTAAAATTAAGTTAATCTACCTAATGAAGTTATAGAATATGCTGACCTCTCTAAAACTGGCACCACAGTTGGGCTACTGAAAAAAAATCGCAACACTTGAATAGTCGCGAGATGGACGCTGTCCGTTAAGTTTGGTACGTTGGTGATATACTTTCTCAACCAACTTCCATTCTTAAACCGGCACGCTCAGCAATCTAATGCTGATCCAATAACCTTGTTGCTGTTCCGTGCGTTGGTCTCTCTTCACACGAAGGTCAAGCTGGTGGCCCCGCCTCAAGGTCTAGCTTGGTGGAGGAGCGAGTTGTTTTCTTGCGCTCTCCACCGTACATAGCCAGGTATACACGGCTCATCTGGTACCGTCCTGAGCTCGGCATCTAGTCTTCTCTTGAAGACTTCAACTTTGACCCCTGTAACGTTTCTGAGGTCCTTTGGAAGCTGGTTAAAAAGCCTTGGCCCCCTGACAACCAAGCTATTTTCTTTCAGTGTTGAAGAGGTCCCTTGTCGGGCCTTTTATATATATACAGGGTGGGCCGAAAGTCTGGATCCATAGGAAAATATTTATTTTAATACATAAATTACAACAAATGGTAAATACTTAAAATGAATATCAACTTTAACTCGTAAATGCGTATCCGTGATACTGTACAGTAGTTCGTACTCCAGTATAAATACTCAAATACTTTTTTTATTTCAGCCCAGAAATGGCTTCGAATCTAACAACAGAAGACCGGGTAGAACTTGTGCTCATGTACGCGAGACAGGGCGCTACACACAGAGAAGTTGCTACCGAATTCAATAGAAATCATCCTGATAAGCATCCAGTAACACATGGGTCTGTTGGCAAGTTGTTTAAACGTTTCAAAGAAACAGGAAGTGTACATGATCGACGGCGTTCTGGTCGTCCAAAAACTGCAACTGATGAAAATACCTCTGCAATGGTATGTGAAACTTTAACGAATAGTCCAGTAAAGTCAACAAGAAGATTATCAAATGAAACACGCATCTCGAGAACGTCAATTCGAAGAATTATTAAAAATCATAAATTCCATCCCTAAGTGTCTCGATGTCAGAGGCCGCCAATTTGAGCATTTGTTATAATTTGTTGTTTATACTGGAGTACGAACCACTGTACAGTAATCACGGATACGCATTTACGAGTTAAAGTTGATATTCATTTTAAGTATTTACCATTTGTTGTAATTTATGTATTAAAATAAATATTTTCCTATGGATCCAGACTTTCGGCCCACCCTATATATATATATATATATATATATATATATATATATATATATATATATATATATATATATATATATACAATTATTTTATTTTTACTTACCAATTTGTGACTGGCTGTACAGGTCAATACGAAGAGAAATTTTATACAAATAGTAAAGTTTTTCAATAAAGTTCCCCAAAGTACGAAAATCCTGCGGCTGTAAAATAAAAACAAAACATTATACAGGGTGGGTTAATAAAATGTTACCACTTGATATGTCTATGAACGTTGACAGAAAAGTGGTAATTTTTTTACCTACCATATATATATATATATATATATATATAAAATCAATAGGAATATAAAGACGAGATACGACTCTCAACATTTATTGGCAAAACGTTTCGGTCCACTCAGGGGCCATCTTCAGTGCCTACATGAAAGCATCTAAAGACAATCAAATGAATGAATATTTCATGGCTTCCTTTGATGTTCAATCTTTGTTTACCATTGTACCTGTATTAGAAACTTGTGATATTATTATCAATTCTGTTTGGTTCCACCAATGACATTTTGAGATTATGCAAACAATTGTTTTCAAAACATTAAAGTTATCAGTCCAGGATACCATTTTCTTTTTTATTAAAGAACTTTTCCACCAACACAAGGGAATGGCAATAGGTTCGCCCCCTTGGTCCGTCTTTTGCTAATAGTTTTCTTTGCTTTCACGAGGAAAAGTAGCTGAGGGGTTGTCCGCCTGATTTTAAACCTATTTTATTAAAACGTTATGTAGACGATTGTTTTGTCATTTTTAAGCATAAAGATCATGCCCCTTTATTTTTAAATTACATTAATACTAAGCATCCTAATATTAAATTCTCTATGGAAGTAGAACAATACAATAAAATTTCGTTTCTTGATGTTACTGTAAATAAACATAGTACAAACTCAACACAGGTATACAGAAAACCAACTACCACCCAACTCGGTACTCATTTTTTTAGCAATATCCCACTTAGTTTTAAGCTGGCTAGTATTAAAAGTCGTATTTTTAGAGCCTATCACCTCTGTTCAAGTTGGTCTTCATTTAACTTAGAAATTCAGTATCTTAAGAGATTTTTTAACTATAATTTTTATTGAACTTCGACTACTGAGACTTTAATTTCAAAATTTTTAAATAACTTATATTCGCCCAAAATAATTCAGTCCACGGTTCCGAAACAGAAGGTTTATCTAAAGCTTCCTTTTTTAGACCAACTAACTTTTAAACTTAATAAAGATGTCCACTCTATTTTGGACAGACACTTCCCTCAATGCGACTTCATAATTATCAATTCTAATCCTAATTCTCTGCAATATTTTTTCTGCCATAAAGATCACCTCCCCGTGCTTTTGAGATCCTTTGTTATTTATCTATATACATGTGCGACCTGCCAAAATCGCTATGTAGGGCAGACTGCCCTGCAGTTAAAACTTAGGATTTCGAAGCATTTGGGTTTTTCTTTCGAACTTCTCGCCCTCTTTCCACTCCTGAATCCTCTGCTATTCGGCATCATTCAGAGACCCATGACCACCCGTGCCCCTAGGACTCCTTTACGATTCTGTCGTCTGCTGCTAATTCGCTTGATCTCAAAATTTTAGAATCCTTTTTTATTAAGAAATTAAATCCAGAATTAAACGTCAGCCTTTCCTCGATAAAATTACTCGCTTTCTAATCAACCAATTAACACCTTTTCAACACAACGCAGTAACTTAGGTTCTTTCTCCTTTCTTTTTTTCTCTCCCGTTGTTATTTGCGACTCTTACCATTACATCCAGGTTAGTCCTTTTTAAATTTTAAAAAAATTTTAGTATTTTTGTTTTATTTTTAATGGGTTTAACCTTTGTTGTTTTATGGTCTTACTATCCAGATAATTTTTTTAAAATCTATTTTTAACTATTTGCTTATTGTATTAGGTTTTATTATGTATAGTATATTTTTCTGACTTTTGTATTTACTTTAGTTATATTTTTGATTGTCTTTAGATGCTTTCATGCAGTCACTGAAGATGGCCCCTGAAGTGGACCGAAACGTCTGGCCAATAAATGCTGAGAGTCGTATCTCGTCTTTGTATTCCTATTGAGGATAAGGTTTCCGGAGAACACTTCTATCGTAACTCTCTCTCTCTCTCTCTCTCTCTCTCTCTCTCTCTCTCTCTCTCTCTCTCTCTCTCTCTCTCTCTCTCTCTCTCTCTCTCTATATATATATATATATATATTATATATATAGTTCGGGAAGAACCGATTCGCCTCTATTTAAAAGGGCATATCTCGCGGAAAAACAAAGAAAAAGTGAGAGGAAAGACAGAGGAAAAAGAAAGGGTGGAGGGGACAGTCGAAGTGGAAAAAGACCAAGGATGACAAGGACTGCAGGGTCGAGCCCGATCATCCTTGGGTGCTAGGGCCGGGAGGGCGCACGTGAAACCTCCAGGAACAAGCACGTACAAACGAGCACAAAGAGCACGAGCTTAGAATCCCCTTGCGTGGATATATATATATATATATATATATATATATATATATATATACACACACACACACACACCTTATGAACCTTATGTTGTTTCGTGCGTTGGTCTCTCTTCACACGGAGGTCAAGCTGGTGGCCCCGCCTCTAGGTCTGGCCTGGTGGAGGAGCGAGTTGCTTTCTTGCGCTCTCCACCGTACATAGCCAGGCCCGCCCGGCTCATCTGGTACTGTCCTGAGCCAGGCATCCAGTCTTTTCTTGAAGACTGCAACTTTGACCCCCGTTACGTTTCTGAGGTCCTTAGGAAGCTGGTTGAAAAGTCTTGGCCCCCTGACAACCAAGCTATTTTCCTTCAGGGTTGAGGAGGTCCCTTGTCGGGCCTTTAATTTGGGAACACTACACATTCTGCCTTTCCTATTTTCCAGTGTTGTTTGAATGGTAATTGGGTTTAGTTTTAGGTTTGGTACCAGTTTTTCGATCATTTTCCATATGTAGATTATGATGTACCTCTCTCTTCTTCTTTCCAGTGAGTACAGATTTAGTTACGTAGTCTTTCCCAGTAGTTGAGTTCTTTGTAGCCATCATTCTTGGCTGTGAAATGCCTTTGCGTTTCTTCTAGTTTATTAGTTTCTTCCTTTTTATATGGGGACGTCAAAATTGAGCAGTATTCAAGTTTTGGTATAATCAGTGTTTTTAGCAGGGGAATCATTACTGTCCTGTCCCTTCTCTTGAAAGTTCTTAGTACCTGTCCGGCGACTCTTTTTGCTTTATTTATCGCTATCTGATTTTGTGTTTCGAATTTCGCATCATCTGTCATTATTATCCCGAGATCAATCGCTTTCGTGCTTCTCTGAATTTCCTGTCTATCTGGAGCATAATATGCAGTCTGTTTAAGTTCTTCTTTTCTACCATATCTCAAGAGCTGAAATTTCTCGGCGTTGAATGACATGTTGTTGTCTTCTGACCATTTGTATATTTTGTTCGTGTCCCTCTGCAAGGCCTCCACTCATGTACATCGCTGATTTTTCTGCTGATCTTTGTATCGTCTGCAAAGGATGTTACTATACTGTTGCTGTTTATTCCGCTGTCTATGTCTGTTAACATGATTATGAACAGGAGTGGGGCCAGTACTGTCCCTTGTGGTACTGAGCTGCGTACTTCCGATTCTGATGATGATATACCTTGAATTTTGACGACCTGCAGACGATCTCTAAGGAAGTTGTAGATCCATTTTCCCACTTTGCCTGTTATTCCCATATATTTAATTTTATGTGCTATTATAACTTACCATAGTCACATTTATCGAAAGCTTTAGCAAAATCTGTGTATATAACATCGTAGTTGTCATTGCCTTCCAATGCATCTAGGATATTGTTGTAGTGTTCTATTAGTTGTGATAGGCATGATCTACCTGATCGGAATCCATGCTGATTTTCGTTGATTCTTTTTCGTGTCTCCAGGAAATCATAAATTTTCTCTCTAACTATTCTTTCAAATACTTTGGTGAGGTGGGACGTCAATGACACTGGTCTATAGTTCTTTGCTTGAGATCTGTCCCCTCCTTTATATATAGGGACAATGTTTGCTCTTTTCAAGATGCTCGGTATTTCCCCAGTGTCTAGGGATCTTCTCCATATCCAGTATAAAGGTGTAGCTATTTCATTTTTACAGTTTTTAATCAATAATGCGTTCCAATTGTCCGGACCTGCAGCTGAATGTGGTTTCATTTGTCCTATAGCTCTCGCTACATCTTCTGGTGTAAAATCAAAGTCTGTTATGTACTCTCCTTGCAATTCCTTTTCAAAGAATGCATTTATGTCAGGTATCGCTTTGTCACTTTTTGGGGTACTGAAAACTGATTCATATTGAGCTCTCAATGTATCAGATACACACACACACACACACATATATATATATATATATATATATATATATATATATATATATATACACACACACACACACACACATATATATATATATATATATATATATGGGTGTCCCAAAAGTCCCTATCTATTTTGTTGAAATAGGCTGAATTTCAAATGAATGTTTTTGACATGATTGCATACACCTTTCTAGACAAATACATGCATTAGATTTCTATTTTAATTATTTTTAAATTTTTAAATTTTTAATTAATTTTAGAACCTCAACTTCTTGAAGATGGCATTCTCGACAATGTAGTCTTTCAGCAGGATGGGGCACATTGTCATTATGCCAGAATTGTTCAGACATACCTAAAAACGAGCGTTTTCCAAATCGTTGGATTTGACGTCGGGGAAATATGCCCTGGGCAGCGCGATCTCCGGATTTGACCCCATTGGATTTCTTTGCTTGGGGTTTCATTAAATCAGAGGTCTACCGCAGAAATATTCGAGATTTACCAGATCTGCGAGATCGCATTAGGCAAGCAGTTGAGAAAATAACTCCTGAAATGCTCGGAAATGTGTTCCGCAATGCAGCTGACCGCTTTGAGATTTGCAGAGATATAGATGGAGCACATGTGGAAACTACTAATAAAAGATTTTAATGGTGTAATACTTGTAATTTGTATAGAAATACATCTGTATTCAGGTCAGTGTGACATTTATTTGAAATTCAGCCTATTTCAACAAAATAGATAGGGACTTTTGGGACACCCTGTATATATATATATATATATATATATATATATAATATATATATATATATAATATATATATATAGAAACGACGTAAGTATAGAGGAGTGTTCTGCACACGAGGAAGAGAAATAACGAACAAATGAAAAATGAGGTGACCGCCCGGGAATCGAACCCAGGACCTTCCGATTGCGGTCCTCATTTTTCATTTGTTCGTTATTTCTCTTCCTCGTGTGCAGAACACTCCTCTATACTTACGTCGTTTCTATACATTAATATACTGCGTGGTCATTGCAGTTAAATGTGTATATATATACACACACACACACACACACACACACATATATATATATATATATATATTATAATACACACACACACACATATATAGGGTGAACCAAATGTAGGTGGACAGTAAATGATAACGTTTATTTTGAGAATACATATTTAATTTTTTTGTATACTATAATACAAAATAAAATTTAAATAAATTTAGTTATAATATTTAATATAATAAAACACAAACACCATAGTTATAATGAACACCATAGTTATAATATAATATAACACAAACCGTATTCAACCTACTGTCCACCTACTTTTGGTGTATATATATATTTTTTTTTAAAGTTCGGGAAGAACCGATTTGCCTCTATTTAAAAGGGCATATCTCGGCGGAAAAACAAAGAAAAAGTGAGAGGAAAGACAGAGGAAAAAGAAAGGGTGGAGGGGACAGTCGAAGTGGAAAAAGATCAAGGATGACAAGGACTGCAGGGTCGAGCCCCATCATCCTTGGGTGCTAGGGCCAGGAGGGCGCACGTGAAACCTCCAGGAACAAGCACGTACAAACGAGCACAGAGCACTCAAGAGCACGAGCTTAGAACCCCCTTGCGGGGCACACACACACACACACACATATATATATATATATATATATAATATATATATATATATATATATATACACACACACACACATATATACATACACACATATTTACATACACACACACACACACATATATATATATATATATATATATATATATATATATATATATATACACACACACACAGGGTGTTTCATAACATGTGTGACGCACTTTCAGGATGGATTCAGGACCTGAAAACAATGAAAAAAGCTTATATAAACGTATGCTCGAAATCGCTTTGTTTCCGAATTACAGCCCGTTTTGTGTTCCAGCAATTCTTTCTGCAAACTGTTTACAAACACTGCTTGCCGACAATGTTTGTGAGTGTGTACAAGACTTATATTTCATGTATGGTATTGCCGATTGTAATGTTTTGTACACTCTAACATGTTTCAATATCGTTGAGTGTAGAGCCATCAGTCAGTCAGAGGTGCTTCGCGGTGTTTCACTGTTCGTATTCGTAACTTCTTACCGTGAATTAAAAAAAAAACTTAAGTTTTTGTACTATTCAGTGACAGTGTGCATTTGAAGTGAGAATGGAGGCTTATTCAAACAGAGAAATGGCAGACATGCATCTCGTGTATGGACTTGCCGAGTGTAATGCAGCCGCAGCAAGACGTCTGTATACGGAAAGGTTTCCGAATCGCCGTCTGCCAGATAAGAAGACCTTTCAGAGAATAGACGAGCGTCTTGGTGATACAGGATCATTCAACGAGCGAGTTTCAGATGGTGATAAACCAATCAGCGCCAGAACTGTTGAGTTGAAGGAGCGGGTCCTGAATCGCGTGGAGGAACATTCTGGTGTCAGCACCCGAAGGATAGCAGCAGCAGAAGGTGTAAGATATACAACTGTGTGGAGAATTTTACGGAAACAACAGCTTTACCCATACCACATTCAGAGAGTACGAGGCCTTACTGAAGCTGATTTCCCACCACGAGACTCAAGAGGATCGCGAGCACACTGTTGAAGGAACCAAGTAAAAAAAAGCCTCTGAGAGGCTTTTTTTTACTTGGTTCCTTCAACAGTGTGCTCGCGATCCTCTTTTTCTATCCTCCGTGTTGTTTTCTGATGAGGCTGCCTTCACAAGAAATGGCGTGATCAATTTTCACAACACTCATCATTGGGCCGAAGAGAATCCTCATGCCATCATCCAGTCAAGGCACCAACAACAATTTAGTATCACTGTATGGGCAGGACTTATTGCCGACAATTTAATCGGTCCCTTTGTTTTGCCTGGAAGATTAACAGGAGAATCCTATTCCAATTTTTTAAGTAATGGTTTAAGCGATTTACTAGATGAAGTTCCTCTTAGTGTCCGACGTCGTATGTGGTTTATGTATGATAGCGCTCCGCCTCATTTTAGTCGAGTAGCCAGAAACTATTTGGATGACCATTTCCCTGATAAGTGGATAGGCCGTGGAAGACCCATTGCGTGGCCTGCTCACTCCCCGGACCTGAATCCACTCGATTTTTACCTGTGGGGTCATCTGAAATCCATCGTTTACGTGACACCCATTGACAACGTTGAAATGCTTCGCCAACGTGTAGAATAAGGATGCCAGAAAATCCGAGCAATACCTAGAATGTTTGAACGCGTCAGGCAGTCTATGACGAGGCGTGTTCAGGCGTGCATTCAAGCGCAAGGCGTCATTTTGAGCACTTCCTTTAAAGGTAAGGCGAATACTTGCTGGAACACATAACGGGCTGTAACTCGAAAACAGAGCGATTTCGGGCATATGTTTATATAAGCTTTTTTCATTGTTTTCAGGTCCTGAATCCATCCTGAAAGTGCGTCACACATGTTATGAAACACCCTGTGTGTGTATATATATATATATATAATTATGCGGGTTGCTTCTACAGAGCTTCAATTTAATATTTAGGAGAAATCCAATGACAAGGAGAAATGTAAATGCCATGAAAAGTCTTCTTTATTGAGCAACGTTTCGAGCAATACGCTCATCTTCAGGCTGTTTAATAACAATGTGAAATTAAAATCAATATTGAATGAAAAACAAAACAGAAAATTTCTATAACCTATTCGTAAAGACAAATTTTAAAAGACTGAGAAAAGAGGGTTAAATTCTAAGTTATACAGATTTACATATAAAAATTAAGAAGTTATTTTTAAATACATGTAGTAAATGTGAAATTAATACACTGGAAAAATTACCAATAGTACACTGGAACAATGGAGCTATCTACCTTACACAGCAGTATCCGAGGCTGACTAATTTGAGCAGAGGCAAAGAACGGGAAACACGAAGATGGCGAGGGCGATAGGGGAAGGAGGGATTATAAGGAATTGGGGAAGGAGGAGGGATCATAGCAAATTGAGAGGGACGGACGATGAGTCAACATTCAGACTAGGGGACAATGCTTTAATGAAAAGGGATTCTAAAATTCTTAGTGAGTTGGGACAAGTATTACAACCAAGAATTTTAAAATTGTCTAAAGTGACATCAATTTTGCATTTAATGCTGTGTTCACGAATACTCGAGGCTTCCTTAGTTTTTAAAATTTTACCTGTTCGGCCACTTATTCCCATATGCGAATAAAATCTAGCCCTGAGAGAGCGAACAGTGCTGCCGATGTAATTCCCAAGGAGACACCTGGGGCAGGTAAATAAATATACAACACCGCTACGCAACGAGTCAGGGGTTCGATCCTTCGCTGAGAAAAACTACCTAAAGACGTTTTATTAATAAATATGATGCGGAAATCAGTATGATAAAAAAATTTCCTTAACAATTTTGTAAATTTAAGCTTAAATTCCTTATTCAAGGACCCATTTCAGGTACCAAGAAATATTTTATATCCTTCGGCACTGTAATACATGGAAGTTGAGGGCTATAAACATTATTTAAGAAGGATCTAATTAGTTTGTCTACATATTGAACAGGAAAACTATTATTAGTAAAGTATGATCTTAGATTATTAAATTCATCATTAAGTAAGGTAAAATTAGAGGTCAAATTATATCCTCTGAACAGGAGAGTTTTAATACAAGACATCTTATAGTTGAAATCAGTAAAACTAAAAAAATTCATGCCCAAACCAGTGAAAGTGGGTTTCCTATAAACCCACTGGTTTCACTGGTTTGGGCATGAATTTTTTTAGTTTTACTGATTTCAACTATAAGATGTCTTGTATTAAAACTCTCCTGTTCAGAGGATATAATTTGACCTCTAATTTTACCTTACTTAATGATGAATTTAATAATCTAAGATCATACTTTACTAATAATAGTTTTCCTGTTCAATATGTAGACAAACTAATTAGATCCTTCTTAAATAATGTTTATAGCCCTCAACTTCCATGTATTACAGTGCCGAAGGATATAAAATATTTCTTGGTACCTGAAATGGGTCCCTTGAATAAGGAATTTAAGCTTAAATTTACAAAATTGTTAAGGAAATTTTTTTATCATACTGATTTCCGCATCATATTTATTAATAAAACGTCTTTAGGTAGCTTTTTCTCAGCGAAGGATCGAACCCCTGACTCGTTGCGTAGCGGTGTTGTATATTTATTTACCTGCCCCAGGTGTCTCCTTGGGAATTACATCGGCAGCACTGTTCGCTCTCTCAGGGCTAGATTTTATTCGCATATGGGAATAAGTGGCCGAACAGGTAAAATTTTAAAAACTAAGGAAGCCTCGAGTATTCGTGAACACAGCATTAAATGCAAAATTGATGTCACTTTAGACAATTTTAAAATTCTTGGTTGTAATACTTGTCCCAACTCACTAAGAATTTTAGAATCCCTTTTCATTAAAGCATTGTCCCCTAGTCTGAATGTTGACTCATCGTCCGTCCCTCTCAATTTGCTATGATCCCTCCTCCTTCCCCAATTCCTTATAATCCCTCCTTCCCCTATCGCCCTCGCCATCCTTCGTGTTTCCCGTTCTTTGCCTCTGCTCAAATTAGTCAGCCTCGGATACTGCTGTGTAAGGTAGATAGCTCCATTGTTCCAGTGTACTATTGGTAATTTTTCCAGTGTATTAATTTCACATTTACTACATGTATTTAAAAATAACTTCTTAATTTTTATATGTAAATCTGTATAACTTAGAATTTAACCCTCTTTTCTCAGTCTTTTAAAATTTGTCTTTACGAATAGGTTATAGAAATTTTCTGTTTTGTTTTTCATTCAATATTGATTTTAATTTCACATTGTTATTAAACAGCCTGAAGATGAGCGTATTGCTCGAAACGTTGCTCAATAAAGAAGACTTTTCATGGCATTTACATTTCTCCTTGTCATTGGATTTCTCCTAAATATATATATATATATATATATATATATATATATATATATGGCGTCCCAAAAAAATGTATACACACTTTAAATACTTATAAAGGCAGTGTTTATTAAAATACATTTCATTTTCAAAATGTAATAGAATCTACAGACATTATTTAATTGTTTTGTCAACGCCTGTTTTCAAACTGACGTCCGTTCTGGTCCAGGCACTGCTGATAACGCGAAGCAATGGAATCGCAAACATCACGAAACATTTCGTTTGGTATTTGTGTGCATTCTCGTTCAATGGCTGCTCTCAATTCAGCGACTGTTGCAGGTTTTATAGCGTAGACTTTGTCTTTTAAGTATCCCCATAAAAAAAAGTCTAGTGGTGTGAGGTCTGGTGAACGCGGAGGGTATTCTACGAAACCCCTTCGTCCAATCCACATCCACATCGTGCCAAGTACCACTCGCAATACTCCACTCTTCGGTCCGGATCATCATCATCTTCATTAATAGCATGGACTAATCTTGGAATGTAACTTTTCCATTGACAGCGCTTCAAAATGCGTTGGACAGACGATTCTGAAATTCCTACCTCACGACTCGCTTGCCGCACATATTTTCTTGGACTTTGGTGATACGTTTCCAGTACTCTTTCTTGCTTTGTGGGGCTTGTCGATGTCCGTGGTCTTCCGGAACGCTTCTTGTGGACATTCTGAACAGTTCCATCGGCTTCAAACTTATCTCTAATTCGAGTGATGGTAAGTCGCGTTGGTGGATCTGTTTGAAACTCCCTCCTAAACTGTCTTTGCACTTCAACTGCGTTTTCACACTTCCAGTAGCATTTTAGAATGAATTTCCTTTGTTCAAAGCTTAGTCTGACTGCCATTATTAATTCTAATGGGTTTAACTTGGAAAGAAAGAAACATCAATTGAGCTATCAGCTGTTAAAGTGTGTATACATTTTTTTGGGACGCCCTGTATATATATATATATATATATATATATATATATATATATTATATATATATATTATAATATATATATATATATATATATATATATATATATATATATATTTCGCAGATTAAATTTTAAATACAGTATAAATATTTTACAGTACCTGTGAAAGGGATTTGAGTTTTTCCTTCACTATGTTGAAAACAAAGTCCCAAAAGTGGCGCAACAAAATCATGGAATTAGGGGAATAATCTAGAATCGGATCCAGAACAGACTTGACCCAGTCCATAAGGTAATCCGAGTTCATCTCTTTCTCTCGACTCGATAAAGCGTTCGTTATCCAAACTGGAAGTCTGTGCAAACTCTGTTTGACCAGTGGGTAAAGAAGGTTAAGAAATATTTTTATGTACATTTGCGGAAATAATTTCGCCTACGATATAAAATCTATGTAAAAAAAAATAATGAAAATTTTAAATATCAGCAACGTTTTATAATCTGACAAATAAAATAATTGACCAATTGGAATCGCAGAGTATTCGGTGCCCAATCATAGAAAAGCGAAGAACTTTCCAACTTTCCAAATTATTTTCCAGCCAATTATAAATTACTGAAAAAAAATTTAAACTTCAGTATTTTTTCCATAGATTTTATTTCTTCGACGAACCACTTACCACAACTGTTGCTAACGCCTCTATAACGTATGTATAAGTATTTATTACTTCTACGGTGAGTGATAAAATAAAGGAAGTTACACTAACGAATGCAATACGAGTTTTAACACACTCAATATTAGCTTCAACCATGGAGTAGTCTGCGACAGTATAAATACGATGAAACATCGCACATTTATAAATACAGTACCCTATTTCAGGTGTAAAATTATTTTTTTCCTCTGATTGGTCAGTTTTTGAAAGAAATGAAGCATGGTCCCTGACTGAACAATGTAACTACTTTTCTGTGAAAGAAAAATATTTTCCGGAGGTGATTCTCCTACTATTCTGTAAGGATGTATATAAAAATGGATAAAATGCATTACCAACATTTCTTTCATGATTATATATATATATATATATACCGGGTGTCCCATTCGAAATGAAACAACTTTGAAACTCTCTAATTTTTAAAGTATTAATGTGAGAATGTTGAAACTTTGCCAGTTTACCCCACAAGAAAAAGCGAAATGTGTGTTATCGGATGGCTGAGTTGAAGTCCCCTACTCTGGTGCAACGGCGATTACGTACAACCTTTCACAAGGAACCACCCACCAGAAGAGACCTATATGCATGGACCAAGAAATTTGAGGAGACTGGCAGTGTTCTAAAGGAACACTCTGGAGGGCGAACAAGATCGGAAGATGATGTTGAACGAATACGCGGCGCCTTTGGTAGTAGCCCGAGAAAGTCCATCCGTCGTGCCAGTGTCGAACTGCGGATTCCTCGTTCAACTGTGCATCACAGAAGCGGTAGACTCTGTAACCCCTGAGATGCTAGGCAACGTGTGGATGGAAATTGAGTACCGTTGCGACCTGGTCCGTGCTACAAATGGTGCACATATTGAATGCATACAATAAAGAACTCTAATGTATCTAAACGTTATAATTCACATATATCATATAAAACTTTATGACATTGACTATTTACTGTGTGAATATTACATTGTTTGCATCATTCAATAAAAAATTATAAGGTTTCAAAGTTGTTTCATTTCGAATGGGACACCCGGTATATAAAATGCAAATCCACAAGGAAAAAGAAAAATTATTCCAAGGCCTTTCGTGTATTCAGAAGTACACCTCGTCATTCGCTGACGAGATGTACTTCTAAATACACGAAAGGCCTTGGAATCACTTTTCTTTTTCCTTGTGGTTGCATCATTCATTCATTTCACGTGTTTAATTGTGAAATTCATCGCATATATACTGTATATATATATATATATATATATATATATATATATATATATATATCGAAGTGGAATGTAACGCGGGGTACGCGTACCCCCACTTCTCTAATTTGGCATTTTGCGTACCACCACTTCTTGTGCATGATCATTCCGTTGCGGTGTGTGATTACAGATCATATATATATATATATATATATATTATAATATATATATATATATATATATATATAAAGGAGATAATGGGAAGGAAAACTGAACATCCTAGAACTGTAAGAAATTCTAGCTTCCAAAAATAGTGAACATTTTACAAATAAATTTTTTAATGCTCTCATTTTGTGCCATCATAATCCTTTACGAAGTGCAGTGCAGAAGACCTACTAAGTACCATAAAGAACAGATCTACCTTCGTAAAAAGAAAGAAACACGCGTCTTCAGTTGGCGTCTTCAGAGGGAGAATATGTTTCACTTTCCTTTCCCTCAGAGGGGAAAGTGAAGAGATCAAATTGTCCGCTTCGACAGTCACGCGATCCACGTTATTCACCGCTAAGCACATCTGCGGATAGAGTTCAGTTTAACTCAACACTAATTGCTCTTTAACAGTAATTGTCCTTAAAATCGTCACGCTGATCTGACTACTCGAGAGAAAAGCTTGAAATATGAAATAAAAGAAAGATTGTAATGATGAAAAAGAAAATGTAAATGAAAAAGATAATGAGCTAAAATAAGAATAAAAATAACAAAGACGGGAGTCGACTAACCTATTACATACTATCAAATTAACTATCTAATTTAAGTTGATACAAAATGGTTACCTTATATTTTTACCAAACCAAATTAACTCTTATCTTTCTCATGAAGGCTCTGCTTACTTGGCGGGTCAGTATGTTGTTTTGGGAACCCTTTTCCAAGGCTATATTGCATATTTGAAACTGGTACGTTTGCACAACAGATTCTATTCCTTCTTCAAGAAAGAGAGCCAAGTTTTCTTTGAATATTTTGTCCGGTGGAAAAGAAAATCTAGAAAGTTTTTCTTGAATCTTAAAAAGAAAAAAAAATAGAAATGAAAAGTATCTGATCTACAGAAGTTTTATTTTTTATTGTTCTACTATGATATGAAGTTAATGAATCTATAAGTATGTACATTCATGACATAATTTTTCCATTACATATATACAGGGTGTCCGAGAATTATCTGTACAATTTTTGGCTGTTATTAAAAGTCAACCATGAAGTGTAGAAATTCCAGTGTTGTCCCATTTTATAGAGAATCTCATTAAGTTTTTTCTGATACCAAGTTGTGACAAGTTTTTTAGAAATTCCAGTGTGTCCGAACATTATCTGTACAATTTCATCTTTTAATAAAATTCTTGATAACACACGTAAAATTCTTAAACAAGATTATTTAGAATCTGTATTTTCAAAAGTTTATTTTATTAAAGTAACGTTGTTACAAACATTCGATATGTGCACCATTAGTGATTCGCAAAACATCCAATCGATACTCCAAATGTTGCCATGTACGCTGCAGCATATCCACATCAATTCGCTCAATAGCAGCTGTGATTCTTGCTTTTAAATCATCAATGTCTGTCACCCGCGTACATTTCTAAAAAACTTGTCAAAACGTGGTATCAGAAAAAACTGAATGAGATTCTCTGTAAAATGGGACAACACTGGAATTTCTACACTTCATGGTTGACTTTTAATAACAGCCAAACATTGTACAGATAATTCTCGGACACCCTGTATATCAATTAAACAACCTAAGATGATGTTACTGACCCTAATCTTTATTGACAACCAGCAGTTCTACCAATTTACCGTTTCGTTATTCTGAAGATCATCTTAGAATTTTATTTTTAACTGTTTTGGCCTTTCGTCATAGTGTTACTTCATACTTTTTATTAAGTTAAATTATTAAAATGTATATAAACTGTTGCTCATAAGCCTTGTTACATCAGCGTACAGTTGTTATACGACCGTCATTTGTTTTCGTTGTCAACATAAAACTCGTTAAAAACAACCTTACACACATTTTTCTTTGACTTTTACAACACACCTTAAATATCGTGTAAAATGAGGATGGATTGTGGTTAAGGTGTCTAGAAATTTTACTATCCACGTTTTTACATGGAAGTCTTGTGAAGTGTAGCTCACTTGTTCATTAGAAGGAATCTAAATACAGTACTAGGTAAACTTATAACAAAGGGAGCACATATGCTTTATGTTATTTTCGGAAGAAAATATCTAAGCAAATTCTAAGTGAGCAATTTCCATATTTTTGTATTAAAAGCTACAGCAAATAGCTAAGTTAAAAAATCAGCTATACAGCTATATTTTTCATCATTTTAATCTTTAGCTCATTATTTCCTCATGTTTACATGAATCTAGTAAAATTCTAGCCTGAGTCAACTAGTCTCCATGCGACAATATTTGTACGGAACACGCTGATGCGATGAACTCAAACAGTAGTCGACGAGTCGATGTTCGGCTTCAAAAACGATAATAGGCCTAAAACAACGAGACAACAAAACGATCTGGCAACTTTTATACGTCTCATCTTTATCTATCTGTTGTGCTGAACACCTGTAAAATAGGCTGCTATATTGGTACAATGATTGTTACTCATCTGATATATGCAGATGATCTAGTTCTTATTTCTCCATCTGTAAAAGGGCTCAGCACACTTTTGAAGGTGTGTGAAAGGTATGGGAAGGATAACGACATAAAATATAATCCTGATAAAAGTCATAATCATGAGGACCAAGGCCTACAAGTATATAAAATTTCCTGAATTTCAAATGAATGGAAGAGTGCTGTCAGAAGTAACCCAGACTAAGTATCTTGGCCACATACTAACGGATAGTCTTTCACAAAGGTGGGCAGTTGCGGCGCAACTTGCGGCGCAACATTTTTGGTTGCGCTTGCGCTTGCGGCGCAACTTTTTGAAAAGGGTTGCGCTTGCGCGTGCGGCGCAACTATTTCAGCAGAGTTGCGGTTGCGGTTGCGGCGCTACAAAAATTGTTGCGCGTGCCCACCACTGGACTCTTTCAGATGACTGTGATATTCTAAGGCAATGTAGACAATTATATGCTCAGGGAAATACTTTAGTTAGAAAATTTCATATGTGTATATTAGATGTTAAGTTGATTTTGTTCAAAACTTTTTGTACTCCAATGTATACAGCTCATTTGTGGTGGAACTACACGATGTATAATTTGAGGAAATTATATGTTGCATATAATAATATTTTTAGGAGTTTATTAAGGACTCCAAGATTTGTAAATGGTGCTCCTTCTAGTGTCAGTATGCTGTTTGTAGTCAATAAGGTGCCTAACTGTGCCATTGTCATTCGCAATTTTGTATTTAGATTTATCACTTGGCTTGGTAAGTCAGTCAATAAGATAATAGAAGCCATGGTTAGTGGACTGGTCTCCGATATATTTTATAAATCTCAAATCTGGAAGCATTGGTGTAGGCAATTGTATGTTCATTATACACAGTGATTCACTGGCCTACTTAGTCAGTGTTCCAGACAACTATCTTTTAATCTTCTATGGACCTCTTGTATAATGTTTGTACCTGTTGAGTCTGAAATAAAGTGTTTTGTTTGTTTGTTTGTTTGTTTATAAAAGTAACGACAAAAATGAATAAAAGTATTCTAATAACCACTACAGTAGACTCTTGAAAATTCGGCACTTCAAAATCCAGCATACTCCAAAATCCGACACATTTTGAAATCATAAATGAAAATAATAACAAGTCACTCTGCTTCAGAGACTAGTAAATTCATTTGTGAGCGGAAATCATTGCATAAACCTAAATTAGATCAACTTGATAAAGTTTTATAGGAATGGTTTGCTTTAAAAAGGTCAGAAGGTGTTGCTATTTCTGGGCCCATTCTGTCGACGTAGCAACAACAATGTTTTTAGACTAAGTTTAGAATACAATTTTCAAATAAATGAAGTTCCTTAATTACGTTTAATTGACAATGATGTTCTATAACACATTACTGGCCCAGTGGCCCATTGGCTCTTATAATTACGATCTTTGGATTAATAAAACAGTAAGTTCATGCTCATTTTTTGTTTACCCTGTACTTTATTATTATTATTATAAAATGACATCTCGAAAACACGGCATATTTTAAAATCTGGCACATGCAAATCCAAAAAGATGCCAGATTCTACAGAGTTTACTGTATTTTGCTTACCACATTAAATAGGTCGGTGAGTTCCCTCGCAGATGAACTTAATCCGTCATCGTTATCTGACGGATTTAGATCGTCCGTCCGGCATTCTAGTTCAGTCATTTCTTTGGCTCGGAGCAAACAAATGTTAAGCCATAACCGAGAGAGGAGAAAGAATGTCTCTGAGAATGTTTCAGGTAGGAGCTTTGAGTTGGATTCTTTCTCTCTCGTATTTTGAAACCTGTAAATGCAAAGAGATAGTAAGAATGAAGATATTCGAAGTTGATTATATTTTTTTTATTCTACATTTAGTCGATCGGTCAGAGCCATTGAGAAGGAATCACGGCTTCATGGACCATATTGCAGAAATTTCATACTTAAATATAAAAATTTAAAACCATATCTCGATCAGGCTCACTTTTCGATGGTTTAGTGTATGGGTAATGTACCGTACTCGGTGGGCATTTTGACTTATTAAAATAATATAAATTGAAGTTAACTAGAACTATGTCGGAATGATATCACTGCCTCTACCTCATCTTTATTGCCAAACACACTGTCATTTAGATTGCATTAGATTTCTGTAAATGCTTGATCATATATGTATGAAGTTTCATCATTTTATGTTGAGTGGTTCAAAGGCTGTGGCGCGGACCTTTTGATGCAGGGACTCAATTCTTGCTCGTGACACATTGGCTTGTGATGATCCATATATGTATAAAGTTTTATGTTCAACGGTTCAAAAGTTATTGCTCGGACACAAAAGTGTGACGAACGAACAGACGGACAAATGCAATCCACTATGGCTCTTCCAAATTTATTTGGCGGGGACATAAGGTAAAACAATAGGTTTTGGGTCACAGGTCCGGTTGGAGTTAGTTACTGAGGTAAACCTGCAAGGTTAGGTCCAGTTAAGGGAGACAACCGTGCTACTTTAAATTTTGCACTTGATTATCTGAAAATGCTTATAGATTACACAGTATACGCATACCCAATACCCATTTCCAATTCTTAATGTAGGGCATGGGAGTAAGGATCGTAATATTCACGAATTCCAGACCGAAATAAATTATAGCAATCCAAAATGAAATAAAATATCAATAGAATTACAATTAAATTTCTGTACGGGTCCATTCAATAAAATAAATTTCCCCAACCTTTGTAACTTGCTCAACTGGAGTAACAGAATCCACAAAGAAATGTGGAGATCTTGAAGAGATTCGAGTCCATCGTTTAAAACTGTTTTAGGTCCACTTGAGTGCAAAATGGTCTGGATTGGGCCTAACAATGTCACAAGGACAGACGTGATGGTTGGCCAAACGATCTGAAGGTATGACTCGTCCAACTCGCTGAAAAATACAATATATTAGATACGAAATAGTGTTTATTAATTAAGCCATACGATACTGAATTACCTTTTGCAAGGAATATTTTTTAAAAATTAACCTTTTGAAATTCGCATCGTACACCTTTTCCCCCAAAACGATGAAATCATTAATGGCGAGCATAGCTTTTTCGCCATTCATTATCGCTTGCAACAGGAAAGAGCTGGAAGCCACAGTCGAGGGGATTGCCGGAAGTACTCCATGGTTTCCATCGGTCTGAGAAACTGACGATATCAAGGGGCACTCTCTCTTCCCATTTCTTATTTCGCTAACTAATGCTTCAGTCCTGAAATGAAGTGTCACGTAAGGGGTATATATGCACCACACAATGTGCTAAATAGTATTTAAAATTCAGAATTCAGGTAGTAATAGTGTATGAATTGTTTTTGTACGATTAAAGCACATGCACAAAGTTAACTGAAGTCAAAAGCCAAAACCAGAAAAAACATGGGCTGCCTCAAAGCAACTCTGAGAAAAAGAACCAGTAGTGTTAATTTCTTCGACCCTTCCCAGGCCGCAAATTCTGGGAGAAAAAGTTATCTTATTTTTTCATTTGTGGTTAAACAACCAACGAAAATTCAGCTTTGAATAATTTGAATCCTTGTATTATTTTCTCAGTAGCACGGTAAATTATGGACTAAACTCGGAACATGAAAGCCCCGGGTTAAACTATTTTATTAATGCTCTTACTCAAGAGAGTTAAGAGTTAGAAGTTTCGAATATTACCCTTTAAGATAAAGGGTAATATTCGAAACTCCTAACTCTTAACTAATGAGATAAAGGCTTTATCCCATTAGAAAAGTTTATAACCACAATTACAACTTACCAATTTTTAGCATGGATCTGAACTGCATTTAAAATGTTTGACTTCGGCCACAGATTTCGCACTTCCAAATCGGCCCTTTCCATGATGCTTTGAATGCTTTTTGATTCAGCAAGAAGATGAACGCACCTAGAGAAGTGACCAACAATAGTTAAAATAAGTTTAAACCAGAGTTACCCAACCATCGGTTAATAATCCTTTTCTAGAATATTTTTTGTTACATTTCTTCAAATGGTGGGCTACGTTGTGGATACGTCATTACACGTGTCGCTTCGTGTACGATAAACGAAGTTAAGCGACATTGAGTCTAGGTAGTAGTTGGATGGCTGACCATGCTCTGCGTTTAGATGTAGCGACACGTGGTTCGGATTCCACGTTAAGCTGTAAGTCCCTTTATCATATGACCTTCCCTGATTGTTATGAAATAAATAAAAATTAACTTATTGGGGTGATGTGTGTGTGTGTGTGTGTGTGTGTGTGTGTTTTATGTAGAAAGGAGGGGCCAAGGGCAGGTGCCCACAAAAATGCTCCCCTTTATAAGAAAGAGAGAGCCAAAATAAAGGTCTCCGAGGCTCACGATGCCACTTTTTTTTATATATAAATTTTGAAAAGATTGTGTAGTGTGTAAAATGCATGTACTGTATATGTAGTGAATAGAGGGAGACGTATGTGTTTGAGAGCATGCTGGACTGCTCACAAGATAGATAAGACAGAAAAAGATCAGCTACAGAGGACAGTGGCAGGAGAAACGGGAGTTCGAGCACTCCCTGTCTCCTGCCTAACGTCACCCCCCCTCCTCCCCGGAGTACTTCCTTGGTTAATTGATGTCTACAGTCTCCTCCTTACATGGATGTATATAGTCAAAATGTTACCGAATGAAAAAAATCACTAAATGCTAAAATAGTAACATCGATTAAACAAAAATGAGAAGCGCCCTGTTTTGTGTGCGGCGTCTGTAAAGCAGCAGACATTTTTCTACCCTATCTAGTTAATATATATCTAGTGATTCTATATTATGTCTAAATTTAAATGAACGTTGGTGACAGCGTTTTAATTAATGTAATCTGAAAAGTCGTCTAATTATTATGTCAATTAGGGGTAAATGTTGTAGATTATTAACAGGTAAAATTGAGCTGAGTTGGTCGATGGTTTCGTTACCGCTGGAGATAATGGTCACCTAAATCGCGAAATATAGGCCTCCAATGAAAACCTGAAGCAAAGTGCCTTTAAGTATTCTTCATGTCTAATTTCTAACCTAAGCCTAACTGGGTCTAACACCCCACGCTATTACAACTTACAAAATTTTCAAGTGATCAAGTGGTAATAACGGGAATTCTCGTCAACTAGTAATAATGCGAACTCGGCTTCACTTACATTGATCAATTCTGAATAACGAAAATCTAATCGCGATTAAAATAATGACATTATTCTCTCAGGAAGTACTAATCTCCAATTCATAGCCAACTAAATGGAATAAAACACCAGATTTCGATAATTGGTCGTGTCGTCGTGCTCTGAAAATCGCGTTAAAGCAACCCAACAAACCTGAGGTTAAGTGCGAGATGAGAGGACTGATTGACAGGAAAGGAGGCGTGAATCCTCTCAAACTGCTGACACAAATTATTGACGAAATTCAGAATGGAAGATCCAATTTGCCGTTCCTACGAGTTTAATTAAAACGTTGCATCAGAAAACGTACAGTGTAATAATGAAGTCCTCCAGTACCATTCACTTTATCATCACAAGGTTGGAAAAAAGTTTTTAGTTGAATAAAAATAAACATTAATGATTAGTTTCTGCTAATTCTGGGGATTATTTTTCAGTGTAAGAAGTTAATTTATAAATGTAATTCAAAATATATAACGAAAGACTTTACGGAATAAAAAATGTACGAGTACATACCTAAATGTGAAGACATTTCTATACAAATTTTACATTGTTTTATTATATCCACACAACTTTGCGAATTTACTTTTTGGAGTTTACATTGTTTTTGATTGGTGGTGGATGTTGTTGTTTAGGAGGTTATTACATAGAAATTATAATTTGAGATTTTGAAGGGTAGAAGTTCAATAAAAAAGGAAAAATAAAAACCTCGAATATAAAAGAAATTTTGGAAATCGTTTCAAACTTTTTGTGGGGAGGGGATTGACAGTTCTTTTATTGTGAGTCAGCAGTAAAAGGGAAAATCTGTAACGATAAACATCTGCAGATTACCTAAAGCTGGAATGAAATGCTTCATATGCCATCAAATACAATTACATTTACATACGTAATCTATATACAAAATTTGAAATACCAGCCTAATCCCCAACACATTCGTAGAACAAAGATTTTTGTTATAAAGACTTCAGGGTTAACAATGCAAGACCTACATACTGCCAATGCGCTTGACTTATTGACTTCAAAAGAGGAATGATTGTTTTTTATTTTTTATGGTTTGAACTAATGACAATAATTATATAAATTTATTTTTTCCTCAATGTAATTTCAACGCTATTCAGAGAGAATATAGATTTTTTGGTCCAAGTATTCATACGTTTGCACCGAAGACAATTTTATTTAAATCTCTTTCTTGTAGCTATGTAGATACGGCGCTTTCAGTGGGATAAAAAAGTTAGTGTTCAAGTAAAGGTCTAGGTAATAGTTGGATGGAGAACCGTCATCTGCGTTCAAACGATGTAACGACCCGTGGTTCCAATGCCACGCTAAACCACAAGTCCCCTCGGTCATATAACCCCAACTGTTATATGGAGCAAAATCAACCACTTAACCTCAACAACAACCTTCATTTTATCAAATTATTCGTTTTTTAAACAGTTATTTGCGAAACCTACCTCGTCGTCCGTGTAAGATGAGCAAGACGCAGCAGCTTCAATCTTGGTCAACCAATGGAACAAAAATTTCGGGTGAATATTTCTGTACGCGCCAAAAAGTCTCCTCAGCTTTTTGGGTTGGTATTCAACCACGATCTCATCGCTTCTGCCTCTACCAATAACATCTTTAGAGAGCTTATGCTCCGTGGTATCGACAGGTGTCGCCGAGTCCTTTGAGGATTTAACTCCTGAAGAGGCTGTCAAATCGTGTCCCTGCGTCAGCACCAACCAACAAGCCAGGCTTATTTGTGCTTCGGGAATGTTATAAACGAACGCCAAACTCTTAAGGATAAGTTTCGATTTGGGGCTCAACGGAAGGCAAAGGCCAAAGTCCTATTAAAAAAGTATTAGTTAATCACTGATGACTGCCATCGTTCCTCTTATTGTTATTGTGGTCATTGTTGTAAATTTTCATTGACGTTGTTATTACCGGTTATTGTTCAAAGTTAAATATGGGTTTGGAAATTATTAATTAAGCTAAAACCATGTACAACCTCCATAACTAAACAAATATTAAAGAAAACTATACGAGTGCCTCGTGGCTCGATCGGTTAGGGCGGTGCCTGTCGTACTGCGACTCCGCTGAGTCGTGGGTTCGAGTCCCAGTGCTGCCTAGAGTTGAGCGGTTGTCTTTTCTGTAACTTGCGTCACGACGAAGCGGCGGGGCTGCCACCCCTTTTTAACTGATTCTGGCTAAGATAACCCAGGCTCGGGCTCCTATCCCCTTTCCTTGGGAGATATAGGATACGAGACTTGGATGCTACCTTTGTAAAAACTATATAGTACTAATTCTTTTCCAAGCTAAAAAAATCATTAGTATAAAATTTATGTTTTAAATATTTACATATTGAACAAATTAATTTATAAGTATCGCTAACTTGACTTAAGTTTATTTATATCTAATATGTTGTAACATTAATGGGTCAAGTTAGTCTCAGTTAATTAACTCAACACAACCTATGTTTTTTCACAACAATGAATGATGTAATTCGTGTAATTTCCCATAACCTATAACGAACAGCCCTAAATGTCGTTGCGTACTTCATGTTCTTTCACTTCTAAATTCTTTTCTACGCTCAAAAGTTGTTTTAAACATATGAAGAAAACTTTGCAGGGAGGAATTGGCACTGGCAGTGGCTGACATTGCAGTTGTAAAGTGAGTGCCACCCTCGGGGGCCTCGCAGGATTGCTTTCCTTCCTGGGTGTCGATGGAACCAGAATCGCTTCCTCTTCTACGGTCCATTTTGAGCAGTTCATCTGAAAAAACAAGAAGGTATTAGTGATCAGTTGAGCCTGCGTTTAACGCGTTTGTCTATGCATGCATTTGTTCAAAATATTCATCGGTCACGCATCAGACACGAATTTTTATAACGATAGTATTATATTAATATTATTAATATGTACAATTATTATTATTAATAATAATATATTCATATTAATATTTAAATATATCAAATAAATACATATATTTATCATTTATAAAATAATACCGACTAAAAATTTTCTCTGATGCGTGACTGATGGATTTCCGACAAGGGTGCGCGTGGCCTTTAACTACTAGTAAACGTACTCTCTACATAAACGAAGTCTTCAGGATGTGATGCATGAGGGATATGCTTCCAAAGGGTTAACTGTTCTCTCCGATTTCTATGTAAAATTCGCGGCAAATCGATTTATAGTTAAAGCTATACAGGAAAGTTGACCCTATAAGGATGAAGTTGCTTACGTTTTCCCCTGCACTGAATATGTCTATGGTTATCACTAGTATTATTATTATTAACTGTAAAAACGGTATATTATTCTATAAAATAACTTTAAATGAACAGAATACAGTAAAATAATTCTTGGGGCACGATACAAGTTTTTAAATTTCTGTAATAAAAAATTTCTTTTGGAACATACAAATCAGTAAAAGCTTTTGTAATATATATATATATATATATATATATATATATATATATATATATATATATATTACAGTCAAAGTGTGTAACCAGCCATTTCTCGTAATGGCTGAAACTTTTAGTCATTTCGCGAAATGGCTGTTTCATTTGGTCATTTCGCGAAATGACTAAATCTTCAGCCATTACGCAAAATGGTTGAAATTCCACCTTGGTCATTTCGTACAAGATCATTTGCCCTGTTAGGTCAACTGTATGCCCTTGACAATTGGTTAGGTTAAGTTGTGTTATTTTCGTTAGTTTTAACGAAAATAACACAACTTAACCTAACCAATTGTCAAGGGTATACAGTTGACCTAACCGGGTATACGGTTGACCTAACCGGGCAAATGATCTTGTAAGTTGTGTTATTTTCGTTAGTTTTAACGAAAATAATACAACTTAACCTAACCAATTGTCAAGGGCATACAGTTGACCTAACCGGGCCTTCAGTGGCGGACATAGGAATAACATTGAAGGCCCGGTTAGTATTTGAAAACCTCTCTATTGAAAATTCAAATGTGTTCAAATGTTCAAATATGTATTTGAAGAGTGTTTCTCACTTATTTGAACAGACCTGTGGATGTACAGTATGTATGTTTCAGCAGATTTAGTCAGTTAAATAACGGTTTCCAATTTTATTGTGATGTTTGTTATTTCTATGAATTCATGACAAAAGTCATTTTAGCCATTTTATGAAATGACCAAGGTGGAATTGCAGCCATTTCGCGTAATGGCTGAAGATTTTAGTCATTTCGCGAAATGACCAAGTGAAACAGCCATTTCACGAAATGACTAAAAGTTTCAGCCATTACGCGAAATGGCTGGTTCACACTTTGACTATAACATATATATATATATTTGCAGAGAAAATAGCAACACACAAAACAAATTTCATTAATCAAAACTCTTTCTTCTGAAATGCTGTATAATAAATAATTTTCCTACAAAGAAAAGAAAATAAAATAATTGCCTTCAGAAAAGAGTCCTTCAATTTAATTGAAGATGAACTAGTTTTGATTTTGATTCTTGAGGCCTCTGTTTCTTCCTCTCTGAGGGTCGTAACGTTGTTGTTGTTGTTGTTGTTTCCTTTCTGCGGTGGCTTGGACACGTCTTCCTCTTTCTGCTCGAAACGGAAAACTTCCATTTCGTCCTGCGCTGGACTACAGCTCTTGTCCCTCAGCGACAAACTCATTCGTTTCCACAGTTGAAATTCGTTCCTGGAGGAAAGTTTTAAGCTTCCGTACTTCGAGGAACTATTAAGCTTGGATTTCGGCGGATCTTGCTTGGTGTCATCGTCCATCTGATAACGGATCGGATCATCCGGTGAATCGTCAGTAAGGCTGACTGTACTGAAATCTGACATCGAATTTAACTCGGACAGTGGATTGACGACGGATATCGGCTTTAGATCGGATATCGGAATAACACCAGAAACGGGATTTACATCGGCAGTCACTCCACCTTCAGGAATAACTGAAGACGAATCCAAATCGTTTCGAAACAATTGCCGCTTGACATTTACTTCCGATTTGGCTTTAATGTCTCCCTTCTCTGGTTCTTTCTGACCTGCAGACTTATCATCTTCCTGTCCTCCGCCATTTTCCTGACCTCCACTACCTTCACGACCTCCAAATTTACCTTTCCCCTGGGCAGCATCGTACTTGGAGAAGAAACTCGTCTCGCTCTTCGTTCTCAAACTTCTGTAGGTTTCCCTGAGTGACTCTCGACTCATGGGAATCGGTGACTTGATGTCCAGAAACCTTCCTCTACTTGATTCGGCTCCCTTGCCGTCGGGAGGGGTCGTTTTCCTATTAGTGGGTCTTCTCAACGTGGCGAAGGCATTCAAAACCCAATTCGACGATTCGGACGCGTACATGGTCTGTCCCCTTTTCTCTTTATCTCCTTTCGCTTCTGTTACCCCTCGATTAGAGTCGCTATTGTTAAAGCCAATTTTGGCTGAGAGAGATCTCAATTCTGGGGTATTCGGTTCCTTCAATTTAGACCCCGAAGGCGTCCTGTTATTATTGTTGTTGTTCCCTTCGCCCAAAACGGTAGAGGACAAACCGGCCAAACTATGAGAAAAAAAAGAGCAAAATAAAAAATAGCGATGATTGACACACAAAGAAAAGGGGGGAAAAAAAGAGTTTTGGGATAGACAACTGATCCTCAAATTCAATTAGGCACTGAGGGTATTATGTGGTATTTGATATCGAGTTACATAAAAGAACTTTACTGCGTGTTCATCAATAAGATAACAAAAGATTTACATATAACATTACTGATCGTGCAGTGTGCAGACAAACGTCTAACTCTATTAATATACAGTATATGACTGTTATATATATATATATATATATATACAGGGCGTCCCAAAAAAATGTATACACACTTTAACAGCTGATAGCTCAATTGATGTTTCTTTCTTTCCAAGTTAAACCCATTAGAATTAATAATGGCAGTCAGACTAAGCTTTGAACAAAGGAAATTCATTCTAAAATGCTACTGGAAGTGTGAAAACGCAGTTGAAGTGCAAAGACAGTTTAGGAGGGAGTTTCAAACAGATCCACCAACGCGACTTACCATCACTCGAATTAGAGATAAGTTTGAAGCCGATGGAACTGTTCAGAATGTCCACAAGAAGCGTTCCGGAAGACCACGGACATCGACAAGCCCCACAAAGCAAGAAAGAGTACTGGAAACGTATCACCAAAGTCCAAGAAAATCTGTGCGGCAAGCGAGTCGTGAGGTAGAAATTTCAGAATCGTCTGTCCAACGCATTTTGAAGCGCTGTCAATGGAAAAGTTACATTCCAAGATTAGTCCATGCTATTAATGAAGATGATCCGGACCGAAGAGTGGAGTATTGCGAGTGGTACTTGGCACGATGTGGATGTGGATTGGACGTAGGGGTTTCGTAGAATACCCTCCGCGTTCACCAGACCTCACACCACTAGACTTTTTTTTATGGGGATACTTAAAAGACAAAGTCTACGCTATAAAACCTGCAACAGTCGCTGAATTGAGAGCAGCCATTGAACGAGAATGCACACAAATACCAAACGAAATGTTTCGTGATGTTTGCGATTCCATTGCTTCGCGTTATCAGCAGTGCCTGGACCAGAACGGACGTCAGTTTGAAAACAGGCGTTGACAAAACAATTAAATAATGTCTGTAGATTCTATTACATTTTGAAAATGAAATGTATTTTAATAAACACTGCCTTTATAAGTATTTAAAGTGTACACGTATACATTTTTTTGGGACGCCCTGTATATATATATATATATATAATATATTATATATATATATATATATATATATATATATATATATAGACGTAAAAGAGCGTGACGCGAAATTTGAGGCTAATAAACTGCCTTTTTATTACCAAATTTATGTTCAAAAGTGGTTCAAACTTACTTTTGACTTCGTAAAGTTGACCGAAATTTTTTGCTCAAATGGTCCAAGGATCGAAGCCAAACGCGTGTGAAGTTCTCTTTCAGTTCTTTCTCTTGCTCTTGCCTTTCCATAGAAAAAAGAAAATAAAAAAAGGAAAAAAGGAAATAAGCGAAAAATATCTTTTTGTAATGACATTAAAATTCGTCTTTCATTTATATTTGCAACTGCAAGTAAAAATAAATAAATAAATAAAAAAAATGGTTAGCCTCCTATTTGAGACATTTCTTACCAAGTTTCAATTTCAATTTTGTCTTTCCAGACATTCCCAATAACTCTGAAAAAAGTAAACACACATATTATATACACTGTGTATATATATATATATATATATATATATATATATATGTAAAGTCACAGAATAACACGTGATCTTATTAATAAGCAAACAACCACAGGGAAAAAGAAAAAAGAAACATGAAATCCGAGCGCTTTCGTGATATATTCACATCTTCTTTCTTGTCCTTGAAGATGTGAATATATCACGAAAGCGCTCGGATTTCGTGTTTCTTTTTCCTTTTCCCTGTGGTTGTTTGCTTATATATATGATACACACAGACAGTGCATGGAACAAGGAACTCTTCTGGGAAAATTAAATCCACTATAGTCCGAATAAGTAATGGTAAATGACAAATACCATAGTTTTTCTTTTTCATGATGCTAGCCCGACGTGGGCAACGGGTCACTCGCAAAGAGGTCCCATAAATATAGCTTCCCTCACCAGCTATCTGCAAAGCAGACAGGATCCAGCTTTGGGACATGGATCTAGGGTTTAAAGCAGCCTAGCCCTGCTACATTTAGAACCTCAATATAAGCAAAAGACTCGCTGCCTTCACGTCAGATTGAATACATAAAAGAAAAAGGGGTAACTATTATATTTTATCATAAAAAACTCGGGGGACCATTCTGAGTTCATTCCCATCTTGAAACGGACATGTTATGTGCCTTGAAAAGTGGACGCTCAATTCTACCAGTTGAGGTTTAAGTTTTGGTTTTTGGCTAAAAATATAATAGTTACCCCTTTTTCTTTTATGTATTCAATCTGACGTGAAGGCAGCGAGTTTTTTGCTTATATTGAGGTTCTAAATGTAGCAGGGCTAGGCTGCTTTAAACCCTAGATCCATGTCCCAAAGCTGGATCCTGTCTGCTTTGCAGATAGCTGGTGAGGGAAGCTATATTTATGGGACCTCTTTGCGAGTGACCCGTTGCCCACGTCGGGCTAGCATCATGAAAAAGAAAAACTATGGTATTTGTCATTTAACATTACTTATTCGGACTATAGTGGATTTAATTTTCCCAGAAGAGTTCCTTGTTCCATGCACTGTCTGTGTGTATCATAAAAAACTCAGGGACCATTCTGAGTTCATTCCCATATATATATATATATATATATGATAACCCGTTGTCCACGTCGGGCTAACATCATGAAAAAAAAAAACTATAGTGTTTGTCATTTACCATTACTTATTCGGACTATAATGGATTTAATTTTCCCAAAAGAGTTCCTTGTTCCATGCACGGTCTGTGTGTATCATAAAAAACTTCAGGGAACCATTCTAAGTTCACTCCCGTATATATATATATATATATATATATATATATATATATATGACAGAGACGATAATAAGTAAATCAAACTGCTCCGTGGAAACCCTTGCAGTGAAAATAGAGAAACTAAACGTGGTACTGATAGTCATCTATAGACCTCCAAACTCTCCAAATGAAAAATTTTCGGATGCCATTGATGATATCAGAACCCTAATAAAGTCCCTAAACTCTCCATCGCCTAATTTTTAATTTTCAATTTAATTTTCCATTTATAAAATACAAAAAGGTGGGTGGAAATATATTTATACAACAAGATAAGGGGTACAAGAGAGGACCAGGAGCAAGCAAAAATGCTGATGGCTCTCACAAACGAGTTTATGCTGACACAGGAGATAACAGAAAATAGTCGGAAAAATAACTGCCTGGATCTGGTATTCACAAATAACACGAACTTGATTGCCGATATAAAAATAACCCCATCTATTATCTCAGACCACAATATAATCGAGTTATCAACAAATATGGCGATAATTTAAAAGACAACACGCATACGGAAGGAAGAACAAAATTTGGGGCTTTTAACCTAAACTCCAAGACCATAAATTGGGAAGAAATCAGGTCCTAAATAGAGTGGCAAACAGCTTTAGAGAATAAGACAACTGAGAAAATACTAACAACCTTGGAAGAAAAGGCGTTGAGAATTTTGAAAAAATATGCTCCGAAAGCACAGCCAAAAGGAAAGAGGAACTGGCCAGAGAGGCAAAAGAGAAGAATATTCCATAAAAGAAAGAGAGTAGTGACGAAGTTAGCAAATTGCGGAGACAACAATGCCAGGAAAGTAATACAAGTAAAACTGGAGAGTATCGATAGGGAAATACAAACTCTGATAAAGGGCCATACAGACAAGGAAGAGGAAAAGGCGGTAGAAGCAATAAAGGAGAATCCAAAGTACTTCTACAGCTATGCGAAAAGGAAAACAAAAACGCGTGCTACTATCGGGCCCTTAAGGAAAGGGAATAATGAACTAACATACGATCAAAAAGGAATATCTGAAACATTGAAAACCCAGTATGAATCGGTCTTCAGTACCCCCAAAAAGTGACAAAGCGATACCTGACATAGATGCATTTTTCGAAGAAAAATTGCAAGGAGAATGGATAACAGACTTTGATTTTACCCCAGAAGATGTAGCGAGAGCTATGGGACAAATGAAATCACATTCAGCTGCAGGTCCGGACAAATGGAATGCACTGTTAATTAAAAACTGTAAAAATGAAATAGCTACACCTTTATACTGGATATGGAGAAGATCCCAAGACACTGAGGAAATACCGAGCATCTTGAAAAGAACAAACATTGTCCCAATATATACCGGCGGGGATAGATCTCAAGCAAAGAACTATAGACCAGTGTCATTGACGTTCCACCTCACGAAAATATTTGAAAGAATAGCAGAGAGAAAATCTATGACTTCTTGGAGACACTGGAAAGATTTAACGAAAATCAGCACGGATTCCAATCGGGAAGATCATGCTTATCACAACTTAGAGAGCATTATAACAATATCCTAGATGCACTTGAAGGCAATGAAAACTATGATGTCATATACACGGATTTTGCTAAAGCGTTCGACAAGTGCGATCATGGTATAATAGCACATAAAATGAAACATATGGGAATAACATGGAAAGTGGGAAAATGGATCTATAACTTCCTCAGAGAACGACTACAGGTCGTCAAAATTCAAGGTGTATCATCATCAGAATCAGAGGTACGCAGCTCAGCGCCACAAAGTACAGTGCTGGTCCCACTCCTGTTCACTATCATGCTAACAGACATAGACAGTGGAGTTAACAGCAACAGTATAGTAACATCATTTGCGGACAATACAAAAATCAGCAGAAAAATCAGCGAGGCAAATGAAGTGGAGGCCTTGCAGAGGGACACAAACAAAATATACAAATGGTCAGAAGAAAACAAAATGACATTTAACATCAAGAAATTTCAGCTCTTGAGATATAGGAGAAGTGAGGAAATTAAACAGACTGCATATTATGCTCCGGATAGACAGGAAGTTCAGAGAAGCACGAAAGCGGTCGACTTGGGGGTAATAATGACCGATGATGCACAATTCGAGACACAAAATCAGAAAGAAATAAACAAAGCAAAAAGAGTCGCGGGACAGGTACTAAGAATGTTCTGTTCAAAAGGAGGGACAAGACAGTAATGATTCTCCTGCTGAAAATACTGATCATACTAAAACTTGAATACTGCTCAGTTTTGACGTCCCCATATAAAAAGGAAGAAATTAATAAACTAGAAGAAACGCAGAAACATTTCACAGGCAAGACTGATGGCTGCAAAGAGCTCAACTGCTGAGAAAGACTACGCAAACTAAATCTGTACTCCCTGGAAAGAAGAAGAGAGAGGTATATCATAATCTACATATGGAAAATTATCGAAAAACTGGTACCAAACCTTAAACTAAACCCAATTACCTTCCAAACAACGCTGGACAATAGGAAAGGCAGAATATGTAGTGTTCCCAAACTAAAGGCACGACAAGGGATCTCCTCAACACTGAAGGAAAATAGCTTGATTGTCAGGGGGCCAAGACTTTTTAACCAGCTTCCAAAGGACCTCAGAAACGTTACAGGAGTCAAAGTTGAAGTCTTCAAGAGAAGACTAAATGCCTGACTCAAGACGGTACCAGATGAGCCGGGTGTACCTGGCTATGTGCGGTGGAGAGCGCAAGAGAGCAACTCGCTCCTCCATCAAGCCAGGCCTAGAGGCGGGGCCACCAACTTGACCTTTCGTATGAAGAGAGACCGACGCACGAAACCGCAACGAGGCTAACGATATATATATATATATATATATATATATATATATATATATATATATATAGGGTGGCGCAAAAATCGCGCATCATAGGAATTTTCAGTGTTGACTGTAATATATTATTTTTTCTTTTAGATGGGGGATGGCTGCGAAATTTACAATAACAAGAGGGTGAGCTTGGTTTTAATGTATGGCATATCATGTATAACAAATCGATGAATCGGTACAGAATTATTTATGTGATAATTTAAATTCTCTACCGATTCATCGATTTGTAGTACCTGGTATTTCATGCATTAACACCAAGCTCACCCTCTCGTTTATTGTTAATTTCGCAGCCATTCCCAACCTAAAAGAAAAAAATAATATATTATAATCAACACTGAAAATCCTATGATGCGCGGCTTTTACGCCACCCCGTATATATATATATATATATAATTATGCGGGTTGCTTCTACAGAGCTTCAATTTAATATTTAGGAGAAATCCAATGACAAGGAAACCCACTTTCACTGGTTTGGGCATGAATTTTTTTAGTTTTACTGATTTCAACTATAAGATGTCTTGTATTAAAACTCTCCTGTTCAGAGGATATAATTTGACCTCTAATTTTACCTTACTTAATGATGAATTTAATAATCTAAGATCATACTTTACTAATAATAGTTTTCCTGTTCAATATGTAGACAAACTAATTAGATCCTTCTTAAATAATGTTTATAGCCCTCAACTTCCATGTATTACAGTGCCGAAGGATATAAAATATTTCTTGGTACCTGAAATGGGTCCTTTGAATAAGGAATTTAAGCTTAAATTTACAAAATTGTTAAGGAAATTTTTTTATCATACTGATTTCCGCATCATATTTATTAATAAAACGTCTTTAGGTAGCTTTTTCTCAGCGAAGGATCGAACCCCTGACTCGTTGCGTAGCGGTGTTGTATATTTATTTACCTGCCCCAGGTGTCTCCTTGGGAATTACATCGGCAGCACTGTTCGCTCTCTCAGGGCTAGATTTTATTCGCATATGGGAATAAGTGGCCGAACAGGTAAAATTTTAAAAACTAAGGAAGCCTCGAGTATTCGTGAACACAGCATTAAATGCAAAATTGATGTCACTTTAGACAATTTTAAAATTCTTGGTTGTAATACTTGTCCCAACTCACTAAGAATTTTAGAATCCCTTTTCATTAAAGCATTGTCCCCTAGTCTGAATGTTGACTCATCGTCCGTCCCTCTCAATTTGCTATGATCCCTCCTCCTTCCCCAATTCCTTATAATCCCTCCTTCCCCTATCGCCCTCGCCATCTTTCGTGTTTCCCGTTCTTTGCCTCTGCTCAAATTAGTCAGCCTCGGATACTGCAGTGTAAGGTAGATAGCTCCATTGTTCCAGTGTACTATTGGTAATTTTTCCAGTGTATTAATTTCACATTTACTACATGTATTTAAAAATAACTTCTTAATTTTTATATGTAAATCTGTATAACTTAGAATTTAACCCTCTTTTCTGTCTTTTAAAATTTGTCTTTACGAATAGGTTATAGAAATTTTCTGTTTTGTTTTTCATTCAATATTGATTTTAATTTCACAATGTTATTAAACAGCCTGAAGATGAGCGTATTGCTCGAAACGTTGCGCAATGAAGAAGACTTTTCATGGCATTTACATTTCTCCTTGTCATTGGATTTCTCCTAATATATATATATATATATATATATATATATATATATATATAAGCAAACAACCACAAGGAAAAGGAAACACAAAGTCCGAGCGCTTTCGTGATATATTCACATTATCAAGGAGGAACAGAAAATATTTTCTGTTCCTCCTTGATAATGTGAATATATCACGAAAGCGCTCGGACTTTGTGTTTCCTTTTCCTTGTGGTTGTTTGCTTATTAATAAGGTCACGTGTTATTTTGTGATTCTAGTGCATATATATATATATTATATATTATTTTATTTTTTTTCCTGAAAGTTTACAATTTGTAATGAATGTGAAATGGCTTTTAAACGAGTCTTTATGGAGACGTTCACAAATTGGTGAGACAAATGCGTTGAATTGTGTGTATGGAAGGAAACGTCAAGTGAAGGTTAAACACGCACGCACATTATATATATATATATTATATATATACAGGGTGTCCCGTAAGTCTGGACCCATAGGGAAAAATAATAAAATTACAAAATAGTCCAAAAATTTATTGCATAATCTGTTCAAAGTGTCCGCCGTTGTGTCGCACACATAGTTGAAGACGCAATCTCCACTGCGACAGCACTTTCTGAATCACAGTCGCAGAAATTTCTTGACACGCCTCCACAATGCGTGCTTTAAGGTGGAAAATGTTCTGAAGTTTGACCTCGTACACTTTGGCTTTCAAGTGGCCCCACAAATAAAACTCGAGCGGAGTAAGATCATAATAAAAAAATAATAAAAATAATAATAAAAATAATAAAAAAAATATTATAAATAAATTTTTGGACTATTTTGTAATTTTATTATTTTTCCCTATGGGTCCAGACTTACGGGACACCCTGTATATATATATATATATATATATTGTGTTTTGTGCTAGTTTGATTGACTGTAATTTATAACCTGGGATTCTTCTGTAATAGTTTCTAAATAATTTTTCAAATAACTGTAGATAATTTTAAATTAGTGCAACCAATTTTTTAGTGTAAACACATTGAACATTAATTGAAATGTGTGTGTGTCAGTGGCGTAGCGTGGTCTTTTTTCAGGGGGGCCAAATGTGTTATAAATTCCCGACTGGACAAATTTGCCACCTTTTCCGCGACTAATATACAGTATGTTTTTCAACACTACGTCACAGGCTTAGCCATGCTATAATATAATGTATTATTATGAGAAGCTGAATTTAAAATTGGCCACAGGGAAAAAAAAAAATATATATATATATATATATATAATCATGATTTGGTTAGGTTACGCCAACTCAGGGCATGTTAGGTTAGCTCATTTTAGATTCGGATATGTTGGCTGATATCTCACGATTTATGCACTTAAGAATACACGCTTTTGAACTCTTAATTGTATTCGGACCACTTATTAGATACTTCACAGTTCCATGGCACTAAAATTTGTTTAGATTATATTGTTTATTTTTTCTCTCTCGGAGGAATCATAATTTTAGTTACGAGGGTTTCTAATTTTTTAGACAATTTCCCAATTACGTCGTTATTTTTGTTCTTATGACATACGTCGACAGAGATACTTTACCATTTTTAAAGTTCAGTTATCTCATAAATAGTACCCAAGTGAGGTGAGGTGAGGTAAGTTAGCATAGTTCAAATTATGATAATAAAAACCCACTCTAATAGACAGAGTTTATTTCCACAACAGTTTCGATGCCCACTGGCATCCCCTTCGGGTGGAAGAGGATGCCAGTGGGCATTGAAACTGTTATGGAAATAAACTCTGTCTACAGTATTAGAGTGGGTTTTTATTATCATAATTTGACCTTCACGTAGAAAAGTGAAGTTTTTTGCATTTAGCATAGTTCAGAAGCTGAATTTTCAAGTCGGGTAAGGCCAACTCAGGTGTGTGTGTGTGTGTGCTTAATTTTGTCTTACAAAATTTGTGTACATAGTTTTCAGTGTATACTTTTTTACGTAATGGTCTACTGTAAATCTAAATCAATATATAAACCACCATGCACAGGCGTGAAAATTTCCAGTGGAAAAGAAAACATGCGAAGGGCTCCCACAATGTGATTAAGCCCTATGTACACGCATATCATGTCTGTGTGTACAATGTACATAAGTAAAAATATTAAGTGTCTACATTTAATTTTTTCAGTTACGTGCACAGAATGTGTACATATTCTCAGTATGTGAAGTGGCATTAGTGAATGTGTACATTTACGCGTAATTATTCAACATAACCGCATTTCGCCAATGGTCTTAATTTCAAGATAACTTTGCGATTGACACGTTCTGTAATAAGACGTAGATAGTCCTTGCATGGCCTAGCGAAATGAAATCATTCCTCCTTTTATCTTTGAGGGTTCTGAAGTGCAACTCGAAAGATTAATAAAAGACGTGTGAAAATAAAAAAAATGAGAAAGAAGAAGGGAGTCCTTGTTTGAAAGGAGTGCCAGGCATCATGCTAGTTCAGATAAGAAAAGGTATTAAAATTGCTTACATTTTATAATGTGACCTTTTATATGCATGAACTGTCGCTAATTTACTGATTTAGTTTCAATTAAGAAAGATTCATAATTATTAGTGCATACGAGGACAGGATGAATTCGCTACCGCATGGGTTTAGCGAAACATCTCGTCTTACTGAAGCACTTTGCCAATTCATTACTTTATGTACTTTTTTATTATAACTGTATACTTTGCTATTCGGTAGTCTCGTCTTATAGTAAAATAATTACCTCTGAATACCCTTTACACTGTGAATTATTCAAGAATTTTTAGTGTGATTATAACGTTCTCTTAAAAAGCAAATTCTATTTTAACCTCAAAGCATTTAAACTATGGAATTTTTAAGTTTCGTGATCTCGAACTATAAATTTCCATTTTTGAAAAATTGCTTCCGTTTTGAAGACAGAAAAATAGAGCTAACTCCAAATAATCTATACATCCTTCTTGGTCTCACTTCTGTCTCATACATACCTAACTTGCATGGCACGTGTTGATACAATTTCTTGTTGACCACAATATGTACAATATGGTAACAAAAGTTCAAAATGTTGGTCTTTTCGTATGAAAGAAAATATGGGCCCGCGTTGAAAATGCTGAAATCGGTATTGTTTTGAGGCAAAACTAAACCCTTATGATATTTTCTTCATGTATGATAAAAATGTCAGGGGGTAATAAATTATTAGGCACTTATTCTTTTCCCCCGACAATTTCTTTTTTCCCGGTTAGGTCAACTGTACGCCCTTGACAATTGGTTAGGTTAAGTCATGATATTTTCGTTAAAATATTCCACTTATTCCTTTTCCCCAGCATTTCTTCCAACGAAAATATCATGACAGCCTAACCAATTGTCACGGGCGTACAGTTGACCTAACCGGAAAAAAGAAATAGCGGGGGAGAAAAGGAATAAGTGCCAATTATTAATACCATATTATGTCCATATACTATGTATACTATGGCGTTTTTACCTTATGGTATTTTTACTTCGTATCAACTCGATTCTTCCCTTCCCTTAATCATTTTCTTCGAAATATACTTACAACTCGTGATCAACATCCCACTCTGAATCACGTCCTTCCTTCGTCTGACATTCATTTTCCCCAACTCTGATAATGACACATCTCGCTCCTTGTACTCCTTCTGCCGAATATAAACACAAGTCTCAATGAAATCATTAAAAAGTTTACAAATAACTCCAAAAGTAATATTAATTAATGAGCCGTTAAAATTAAAGTATAACAATTATATAACAGTAAAATAATTGGATCTTTTCCTTTATAGCACCCTCATGCGTGTGTGTGTGTGTGTATATATATAGATAAGCAACTCAAAGTATATTAAACTGTGCAGTACATTCAGATTTAAAATATTCTAGCAGAGAAAAAGTATCCCGCCGGACAACTTTAAAATGAGACGTGAATGCACAAATTAACCAACTAGTTAGGTTAATTGAATGCCCGGTTAGGTCAACTGTACGCCCTTGACGATTGGTTAGGTTAAGTCATGATATTTTCGTTAGTTTTAACGAAAATATCACGACTTAACCTAATCAATTGTCAAGGGAGTAAACTGAAAAGAAAAAATTAGGGGTACTATAAAGGGAAAGATCCAAGATGTTGAGATGGATGTGTGGAGTGACGAGGAGGGATAGGGTCAGAAATGAGCATATAAGAGGAACAGTGAAGGTGGCGGAAGCATCTAAGAAGAGGTGCAGGAGGCCAGGCTGAGGTGGTATGGACATGTCAGGAGAAGAGAGGAGGAGTATGTGGGGCGCAGAGTGCTGGAGATGGAGTTGCCGGGACGGAGAAGAAGAGGAAGACCGAAGACGAGATGGAGGGACTGTGTGGTGGCGGACATCAGGGAGAAGGACTTGGAGGAGGACGTGGTATACGACAGAGGAGAGTGGAGAAGACTAATCAAAAACAGCGACCCCATGTAAAGATGGGATAATAAGCTGCGGAAGAAGAAGATAAAGGGAAAGATCCAAATGAGGATTAAACTGAAAAGAAGAAATTGGGGGCGCTATAAAGGAAACGATCCAAATAATTTATACTTAAGTGATATAAATATATTAGAAAATATTAATGAGATGGGATGTTGTTGAGGGGTCGACTGTAGGTCGATCCTGATCCGTCGTTCAAACCCTCAAAGTAACAAAGTAAGTAATATATACATACATTATCAAAATTCTCATTTAGGCCTACTGAGGATCTGGGGTGAGAAGGCAGAAAACAACCGGGTATATAAAATACAGAAATTAGTGAAAAAGAGAAAAGGCGGAAAGTAAAGCGAGCACATCCATTCACACAGGCGTCCTGGTGGAGCAGCGCCCCTCCAACATGGCAAAATTCTACACCTGCGGTGCTTCATAAGCCATGTGTGGTGGTGCATCCAGGCCGCCAAAAAAAAAAGTGTTCACACAGTTACGTAGACGGACAGGGAAGGCGCGGCGCCCACGTTCGAGGCTATTATTGCCTCTTGTCGGGAAAGAGAAGAAAGGATGGGTCCCCAACCTAATCCTTTCCCTCCTGTATCGCAGGAGATGCGAAGCTAGTTGCACCTTTCGGCGGGCAGTGAGTAGCCACATCCCGACGCCATAAAATATAAATATTACAAGTATAAATAAACGATATAAGTATAAATTATATGAATTCATTAAAATTATATACACTATTAGATTGTTAGAATCAGTGATTCAGGGTTAACTTCTTAATTAACCTAATTAGTAGGTCTCATTTATAGATGTGGTGGAGTAGCTACCGTTATAAATAGTATTTATTTAAAATTAGTGAATTAAAATAAAACTTGATACTTCATACAATTTAGTAACATTTAGATAAATGCAGTATATTATGCATTTTAAAGAAAATTATTTTATAAACATTGTAGACTAAACTGAACTACACAAGACAAATCGAGGAACCTAATATTCCTCCAAGTCAAATCCTCATATCACATAATTCCAGTTTTTGTTTATTTCCTTGTAATTTAGGATTTTACGTTGAATATTATGAGTTATATCTTCAACATATAGTATGTTATTTTACTGTTGTTATTAACAACTAAAAGAATTACTGGATCACCTGAAGATCAGAGCCCCCAGCCTTCTTTAGTTAGTTTATAAGGCTAACTAACGAAAATAGTACGACCTAACCTAACCAATCGTCAAGGGCGTACACCGTACAGTTGACCTACCGATTGGTTTGGTTAGGTCGTGATATTTTCGTTAGTTAGCCTTATAAGGCTAACGAAAGAAGGGCTGGGGCCCTTGATCTTCAGGTGATCCAGAATTACTAGTTAAGTCACAAATAAAACCAAATTTGGTCAAGTGCAAGTAAGGATGGAGATAATTATTATAATTAAAAAATGTGTCTGGACTCAATCATTTCCCAGAAATTATTATTCACCTCACGTCCCTCTCTGAATTTCGTTGACGTGGCTTGAGATAGCATATGACTAAGAAAATCTGGTGCTACTGTAGTATGCGGTCTACCGTTAAGTTTCTACTGTAGTATGCGGTCTACCGTTAAGTTTCTAATGTAGTATGCGGTCTACCGTTCAAAATATTTAAAAGGAATTGAAAATGAATTGAAAGGAATTATAATTTAATTTACACAATTAAGGAATTGGTGCTACTGTAGTATGCGGTCTACCTACGATTCGGCGGTCTACCTTTTAATTATAGCTTCTTATCTTGTTTACTAATTGTTTGTTTACAATTAGTTGTCAATCGCCCTTGACAATTGGTTAGGTTTAGTCATGATATTTTCGTTAGTTTTAACGAAAATATCATGATTAAACCTAACCAATCGTAGGTAGACCGCATACTACAGTAGCACCTAAGGAATTATTAAAGAAGTTAAACATACTACTACCGCATACTTAACGGTAGACCGCATACTACAGTACGCCCTTGATGATTGGTTAGGTTAATTCGTGATATTTTCGTTAGTTTTAACGAAAATATCACTACTTAACCTAACCAATCGTCAAGGGCGTACAATTAACCTAATAATAAAATAATAAGAAGATAAGAAGCTATAATTAAAAGGTAGACCGCCGAATCGTAGGTAGACCGCATACTACAGTAGCACCGAAAATCTGGTACTTTTCTGTTATACTACCGTAATTTCTTCTTTCCTGATTAAGTCGACTGTACGCCCTTGACAATTGATTAGGTTAAGTCATGATATTTTCGTTAGTACTGTATTTCGTTAAAATATTCGTTAGTTTAACGAAAATATCACGACTTAACCTAACCCAACTGTCAAGGGCGAACAGTTGACCAAACCGAGAAAAAAGAAATTGCAGGGGTATAACTAGGGTGGTCATTTCCAAATTTCCAAAAAGGAGGACACTGCGTATGTGGCCGTACGTTAACACATATATATATATATATATATAACTGAAAGAAATGAATATTCATTTTTACTCCTTGGGCAGACTGACTGTCCGACTCGTAGTCATGAAATTGAAAACAAATGCGGCTTATCAGCAGTGTTGTCAACTACATACAATAAAAATACGTTAACGGTTATTATGGCCTTCAGTACCCGCTATTTTAAGTGTACCTGAGGTAATTTATATAATTCTTTTTAGCCAAACCCCAAAAAGGAGGACAAATTAACGTCCGGCTCAAGGTGGCTCCGGATGGAGGACAGAGTGCTCAAAAGGCGGACTGTCCGGCCACCCTAGGTTTAACGGAAAAGTACCAAAAATGTAAGTATAATGAAAACGATTCAAATCATTATTACTATACAGTATAAATATGATATATACATACGTACCAGTTAAATTTTGCACACTTCGTAATTTAATTGACTTCACTTTTAAGCATAGCTTTGGTGCCTGAAATAGTTTGTGTAGGTAAGTACATAAAAATTAAATATAAGTTTCTTGCTAATATTACTTCAGCTTATACCAACATATTATTGAGTCAGAAAATGGGCGAAATTCCAGATGCCAAACGGAGTTGGGAGACAGAATTCATAACAGCTTGGTAATATATTAAAATCTGTTAGGTTAGGTTAGTGTTGGTTGGGTAGGTTAAACTAGGTTAGGATGATTAAGTTTGGTTAGGTTAGGCTAGTAATTAGGGCCTATGGACTCTGTTTCCGAAATGCGTCTGGCACCTGGAATTTTACATGAAAATGAAAAATAAACGAAAATATTATGCATAACGAATTTGAATTAAAGTGTAAACTACACAAAACAGCAGATCTAGTACCCACAAACAACAGCAAATGTATCTAAATGCTTGACATACTTTGTTGACACTATCACCAGTTCTAAGAATCTGTTTTAGTGCCTATCACGTGACTTGACCCAAACTAGTTCCGGAGGTGGCTTGAGAAAACGCGACTTACGCGAGATAATTTTTATTTTTTTTTTTTCGGGGTAAACAAACAATTTGTCATTTGTAGAATCAAAGTTATTTCAAGCACAGTCGATATATATAGGCTCGGGGATTATTCTTGTGAAAATGCCTGCACTTATAACCCTAAGTGAGTAGCCAAATAGGGGTACTTTCCTGTTATTCTGGACCCCAGACTTTTTGCCAGAATTCGTGCGCTACTTGCCAATTTTTTTTTAAATGTTAAGTAACTAACCTAACCTAACCTAACCAGGGGTTAGGTTAGTTACTTAACATTTAAAAAAAAATTTGGCAATGAAATTTGGCAAGTGGTGTACGAATCTGGCAAAAATTCTGGGGTCCGGGATAACAGGAAAGTACCTTTATTTTTATAAAATTATGCATTTAATTTATAATTCGGTCTTTCCTGTTTCATTAACTGTTTCCGATTTTTATGAAAACAACGTGATATGGACAGTTTTTCACGCTGATTTCAAAATTATAAACCATTTCATCGAGAAATACTTAGGTTAGGTTAGGTTAAGTTAAGTTAAGTTAGGCTTATTGGCATTTGATGTTTTCTAGGACACTGTTTTTCTTTAGGTATTAAGTTATATTCTTGTAAAAAATTTACTGTATTTTCTTCTGTCTCAGTCTTCCTATATAATTCTATAAAATTAAATTTGTCAGTCATTGGAAAGTAAAAAGATGTTGAAGTAGAATCTATGCTTGCAGCGGAAGAACAAAATAGATGCGCAACGCCACCGTTTAAAAAATATCCTAGCCTATGCTTGTAGTGATTACACCGTTCTAGTACTTTTTGTAGTATTCTATAATTTACTTTCATTTCGAAAAAACTTATTTTTAGAATGAGCGTATTATTTTAAAATTTCTATAGCCTACGCTGTTTCAAACATTTGCTAGTTTCGGCACATTATAACTTTTTGGTTATATATTTCTCGATGAAATGGTTTATAATTTTGAAATCAGCGTGAAAAACTGTACATATCATGTTGTTTTCATAAAAATCGGAAGCAGTTAATGAAACAGGAAAGATCCTTATAATTACCTAGTTAATTAATATTCTTAAAATTTTCAATATTATAATCATGCAACTCGGATGGGTACTATTTTCGCAGCTAATCATAGATGTTGAAGATTGATGACGTTATGACTCGACTATAAATTAAAAACTAATGGAATCACATTCAAAGCATTTAAAGTTAATTAAAGTTTGTTCATTGTAAATAAATGCAAAATGCCTTTGAAGCGTGCTGCGGTACTCCGTAACAATGTAGAAACTTCCACAAACAGTACAAGTTTCTTTAAATTCCCTAAAAATGAAGATCTTTTTAATATCTGGGCATCTAATTGTGGGAAAAATCAACTTAATATAGAATTATTATTGATATAGAGTAGATTACAAGAGTTTGTAATATTTAGAGATTAGTCAGTTAGAGAAAATACAAATTTATGGTCAACTTATCAAGCTTTCTCTTCTTCGTGAATGTAAAATATTTTTATATAATTACACTTTGAAATGAGTATAAATTATCATAAACAGGGTTTTTTTTTTTTTTTTGTTCAATTTTCCATAAATATAGATTTTGTTTTGTAATGAAAATTTTAAAATTTTAAAGAATCGGTGAGAGAATTGTTAAATTTGGCCGATGCCTGTGTGTGTGTGTGTGTGTGTGTGTTTGGGCTAGGCCTGGCGAAACTCTGGAAACTAATGCATAGCCTTGTCAAGAGGTGCCCAGAGGGTCGATCGGGATCGTCTGGTTGATTATAAACATGTATTTGAATTGAATATATATTAAACATATTCATTTGTAAAGCGTGCTTTTATCTCCTGTATGTCAATCGTGGAGTCAAAATTTTAACAGTAGTTCGCGGTGTAGTAACAATAAGAAAAGTAGATCTTATGGACCAAAAGTGTGAGCACCCCTGGCTAATGGCTTGGAACTAGGCCTAATTATTAAAATATTATGTAAGAGCTGCTTTCGCCTATTTTTTTAAAATATCTCGTAGGACGTAGGTTACGAGAAACATTCCGACGGTTCAGTTGCAGTCTTTTCTCCTGACAAAGCTGAACTCTTCGCTCAAACTTTCGTCTCCAACTCAACTCTGGACAATTCCGGTGATTTTCCTCCATCTCCTCCTCCCTCCGACTTAATTATGTCTGAAATTAGAATCTCTTTCAAAGATGTTTATTCTGCCCTAATTGGGTTCAACTCTAGGAAGAGTGTTTCGATCTGCTTGTCCTTGTCCTTTATTGTCCTATAACATTTTAAAAATTTTTTGGGAGCATCATTTTCTCTCTCTCTCTCTCTCTCTCTCTCTCTCTCTCTCTATATATATAAATTTGAGAATCTGGGAGTGGCAGCTTGAAAACGTTTTGAGTGTCCTTTAATCCGGTCATCAAAATCTGGCAACCCTAAGTCTGGAAGACGTACAGTCCTGACGGTGTCCTTCCTGTTGTTCTCAAGAGCTGTGTTTCTGTGCTGATACCCAGTGGCGTATTAAGGATTTTTGGGCCCTGGGGCCAAACTATTCTTCCGGCCCCTCAACAAGATAAATCTTCGAGTCATGTAAATTAATAAAACCATTTATTTCTAAATCAAATAATGCAAGTTTTACACATATACCAAGCTGCTACAATTACATCAAACCAATTACACAACCACCAGTCCACTACTAATCTACTGTACAAAAGTTGATCACAAAATTATCCACCATTAGTTTACAAAAGTTTTTTGCACTGCTTCATATCACTAAATTTTCCAATCACAAGCTCAGTATTTAAATTCTGCAAAATATCGTTTTCTTTGCAAAACAATGACAGACTTTGCAATTTCTTTTGGGTTAGCATTTGACGTTTAACATTTTTAATCATGCTAAAATGAGAAAAGAACGCTCCACAGTTGCATTTGACATCAGCAAACACAAATAAATGCGATAAGCAACGAAAGCATTTGGGAAAACAGCCCTCAATTTGTGAATTTCCTGTAGTACTCCTAATGGGCGAGTGTCGGCTAAAGGGTTTTGTTTGACAAACACTACAAAGTGCTGAAACTCAAATGGGAAGCTGTCCTCAAAATCATTTGGGTAATGGACTAGCCAGATTTTTTGTTGCTTTTGATGCTTCCTCTGAAGTTAGTTGAGAGATATTGTTGAGCATTCCAAATTTATCATTGATATCATTATAAACATCAGCCCCTAAAACAGCTGGGCCATGGGGCCTGGACCCTCCTTTCCCCCCTTAATACGCGTTCATCATAAATATTTTTCACGTGTTACTTTCGTGAAATAATTTTCATATATATATATATATATATATGTTAATAATGATGTAAAAAGAAAATGGGGAAGCGATGTCTCTACTTTGGGGGAATGGAGTCAAGAGTCACTGAGTGACTGAGCGTCTGCTTGCTGATTCACTCAGATTTCCGTGCAGGCTGGAAATAGCGAAAGCCCAACACTGTATGTATACTTACACGGTGTTTCAAGAATTCATTGTATTATTTAGGCCCATATTTCTTTTTATACCCAAACGCCTCTCCCACCGTAGTGAGGTCGCGTAAGGAACAGGCAGGAAGCGCCTCAGTCGCTCACATTCACTTCATCAGCTGTTATGACAATAATGCACCTGTCTCAGCGCAACATTATCCACAGCGCAGCCCCACAGACTACTCCACGGTTTACCCATACCACTTCATACACCCTGAGGCGGCACATTGCCAGCCCGTCGCCCCCCAATATATCGCATCGCTCCACTTTTTTCTATCCAGCGCGGGTCTTTCACCCTCCCAGACGTCCAAGCCCCGCCGACCCAAAGCTTCCTTCACCTCATCCCTCCATCTCCTCCTCGGTCTACCCTTCTGCTCTGCGAGTAGTGAGCATATACTTCCCTCCTTTGCTTCACAACATTTCAGCCTCGACATTCCACCATTCACTACCCCATCGTTTATGTCCAACCCCAATTTTCTGTACACCACACACTTCAGTCGCACACTTCAGCATCGCTTCACTAAATATCTGCCACTCCTCTTCCACACCCCTTGTTTCACTCTCTCCCACCATACATCATTCTTCATTCAGTCTCTCCTGATACATCCATTCACAATTCCTTTTCCTCAGTTTACTCACTTTCACTACTTCTCTCATAGGCACACTACTCCTTCTTACTCCATGCCCACCACAAACCTTCACTTTCGCCTCCGCCAAGAATTGGTCAGACATTCCATCTGCCACTCCTCTCAACACATTCACATCTAACAACCTCTCCCTAGAAGACCTCGTCATCAACACAATTCGTTAGTGCCCTATCACCTCGGACACCACTCACCCACGTGTATTTATGTACATCTCTTTTACGAAACCATGTATTCCCATTAATCAATTCTCTTTCAGCACACAACTCAACTAACCTTTCCCCACTTCCATTCACACCAGGCATCCCATGCGCCCCAACTATACAATCAATTGGCACATCCCCCACTCTCGCATTCAAGTCCCCTAGCACGACAACTCGGTCCCTCGCATCAAAACTACCCAAACACTCATCCAGTTCGTCCCAGAACGCATTCCGTATCTCTTCACTTTCTCACTCCCAGGTCTATACGCACTAACAATCACCCATCTCTCTTGGCCCACTTTCATCCTATCAGCCTTGAACTCACTTCCTTATACTCTTTCATACATTCCCATAGCCTATCACGTATCAGAAGCGCAACCCCCTCCCTTGCCCTTACCTTCTCCCCAACCCCAGACTTTACCCCCGGAACATTCCCAAACCACTTCACACCCTTACCCTTCAGCTTTATTTCACTCAAAGCCAGGACCTCCAGGCCTCTCTCACGAAACAGAGCACCAATCTCCTTTCTTATAATCCTGACCACATCCACGCACATTCAGACACCTCAGCCTGAGCTGTCGCGGGAAAACCCCCGCTATGCCCCTTCTCTGACCATTCCTGTTTGTGGAAAGTTACATACAGGTGGGAGGGGTTTCCAGCCCCCCCCGCACTCGTTCCTTATTTTTAGTCGCCTTTTACGACACGCTGGGACAACCTGGGAAGAATTTTTTAAATCCCCTATCCTCAGGGATATACAGTAACTCCCTGAGTTACGTCTTTCCGAAGTTACGTCGTTCGTATATGGGACTAAAATTTTAAAAAAATATAAAACTATAAAAAAAATATAAAAATATTAATTTTAAATTGCTCGCGCGGTATGTAGTCGCCCACTCCGCTATAGATGGCGCCAGCGTTTGGCGTTCTTTGCTGGTTAACTAAATATGGCTCCTAAGAGAAAAAGTGATAAAACAAGTAATAGTGGTGTTAAAAAACGTCATACTATTACTATGGAGGAAAAAATTGACGTAATAAAAAGAAATGAAAAGGGAGAGAAAATTATCGACATAGCTTGTAGCTTCGGCTGGAGTCGTACTACAGTAGAGACAATTTTAAAAGAAAAAGAACGAGTTTTGAAACACGTGCAAAGTTCTGTGGGACTTAAGTCCACTATTATTACAAAAAGAAGGGGTACAGCTATGGAGGAGATGGAGAGACTTTTAAGTGTGTGGCTGGAAGATCAGCATCACCGTCGTATTCCGATAAGCCTTATGTTAATTCAGGAAAAGGCTTTAAGTCTCTTAAGTCTTAACGATGTTAAAAGTAAACATGGTAAGTGTTCTTCTGAGGGGACATTTAGTGCAAGCCATGGGTAGTTTAATAGATTTAAGGTTCGTGTCAATTTACATAATATTAAGGTCAGTGGCGAGGCTGCCAGTGCAGATGACGTAGCAGCTAGTGAATTTCCTAAAACTTTGTCAGACATTATTGTTGAGGGGGAATATGTGCCTCAGTGTATATTTAATGTTGATGAAACTGGCTTGTATTGGAAGAAAATGCCAGAGAGATCATACATTGGGAGAGAGGAGAAGACTATGCCTAAAATAATACTGTATCTTCTTCTTTGTCGGCAGCATTTTCCCACGCCTAAGTGGGGTCGCTGTTCCTAATCCGCCTTCGCCACTCATTTCTGTCCAACGCCACATCCGCCGCCAGATTTCGCTCCCCCATATCACCACACACTCTCTCCATCTCATCCTCTGCCTTCCCCTTCTCCTTCTTCCAGGTGGTTCCATCTCCATAACTCGTTGCCCAACATATTCCTCCTCTCTCTGCATGACATGTCCAAACCAGCTAAGCCTTCTCTCTTAAGCTTTATTTGACACCTCTTTTACTTTCGTCGTTCCACGAAAATTTATTTCTAATTTTATCTCTTCTCGTGACCCCACACATCCATCTCAACATCTTCATTTCTGCTACATCCATCCTTTTTCCCAGATTCTTCCTCATAGGTCACGTTTCCGCATTGCAACATTGCAGGCCTCACTACCGCCTTGAATACCTTCCCTTTCAATTTCATTGATATTCTTTTATCACACAGTACCCCAGACACCTTCCTCCATTTATTCCACCCTGATTATACTCTATTATTCACTTCCCTTACCAGCTCTCCACCATCCTCTTCTCACGATCCCAAATATTTAAAAATTTTCACCTTCTTCACCTCACCTTGAAGTCGCACCTCATCTCTCTGCCCCTGTCCCGCATTGTACTTCATGTACTCTGTCTTCGCCCTACTAATCTTCAAACATCGGTTTTCAGTGCCGCTCTCCACCTTTCCAGTTTCCTCTCCACCTCCTCTCTGCTCTCTGCACACAAAACCACATCGTCGGCAAAGAGCGTACACCATGGCGCCTGCTCCTTCCTCCGTCATTACATCCATAACAATGTCGAAGATGTATGGCCTGCTCTAGATCTATGAACACTATGTGCAACTCCCTCTACCCCTTTCTACATCTTTCCATCAACTGTCTAAGTGCAGAAATGGCATCCGTTGTCCCTCTTCCCGGCATGAAGCCAAACTGCTCTTCCGCTATGCTTATTTCTTCCCTCAACCTGCTCTCCACAATCCGTTCCCAGACCTTCATTGTGTGCGACATCAGTTTAATCCCTCGATAATTTGTACATTCATGGACATCTCCCTTCCCTTTAAATATTGGGACCAGTATGCTTTTCCTCCACTCTTCTGGCACTCTCTCCTGGTCATATATCTTGCGCATCAAATCGCTAAGGATGTCTACACCTTCCACCCGAAAACTTTTCCAAACTTTCACTGGTATCTCATCAAGCCCTGTAGCCTTCCCATTTTTCATTGTGTCCGATGCTCTCTCCACCTCTTCTCTTCCCACACACATAACCATTCCTTCATTTGGTAACCCTTCTTCCCTTATCAATCTAAAATTTTCCTCATTTAACTGTATGTATCTAAAAAATAATACTGTATTGTACATACAAAAAAATTATGGTAAGTACGGTAATTTATCTGTGCCTTACAAGAGTAAATTTCGAGTTACGTCATTTTCGACTTACAGCGGAAGCACCGCATTGAAAAAATTATAAAACAATGTTTAAAAAGGCTAATTAATTTCGGCCGGTCACAACCAAGCCCTTTTCAAAGCTATAAACTAAAATGTCTAAAATTAATTAGTCTTTTTAAACACTGTTTTATAATGATAATTAAAACCCATTCTAATAGACAGAGTTTATTTCCACAACAGTTTCGATGCCCACTGGCATCCTCTTCGGGTGGATACAGAAAAACGAATCGTTCGTTTTCCTGTATCCACCCGAAGAGGATGCCAGTGGGCATCGAAACTGTTGTGGAAATAAACTCTGTTTATTAGAGTGGGTTTTAATTATCATATTTTGACCTTCACGTAGAAAAAAAGTAAAGTTTTTTGCTGTTTTATAATTTTTTCCCTGTGGGTTTGGGTGATATATACTGTACATGTGTAAATATTTTATTGATGTTAGAAAGCTATGCTATATTAAAGTTACACATTTATAGGCCTTAAGTAAAGAATTTGCCTTCAATCACTGCAATTTTGGGCCTATATTGGCTTAGAGCCTTAGACTAATATTGATGTGGTGAGCTCAAACCTTGTCCACAGTGTAAGCTTTACTCAGTCTTATTGCAGTCTGAATTCATGTAGATACCTGAAACTAGGATTCTGCTCAGGGCAGGATTAACCATTAGCTAATAAAGCTGTAGTCTTAGGCCCTTATATTTTTCAGGACTTCACGTTTAGGCCCAAATTTTTATATCATAAACCCTAAATCTTTGTCACAAGGTTGGTTAAGTAATATCATATACTGTATAACTGCATAATTATATCTTCAGAGGTGGAAAATAAGAGGATTTTTTAGTTTTAGTTAAAGGTTTTTTATTCATTATATTCGATGGTGTATTATTGTCGATATGTACAGTATGTTGTATGTATGATTTTCATTCATTTTTGTATGATTGGCTTGTTCAAAGGGTTAATCTGTTTCTGAAATTGTTTTTCTGATGTTGGGAACTTGGGCCTAGTGTAATGATCATTCAGCATGTCGAAGAAAGGGGGTTGTTTTGTTTGATATCACAGTTTAAAACCAGGAAAGAAATAATTTTCCATTTGAAATGTATGCTGTTTCGAGTTTTTTTTTTAATGTACATAGCTTTAATTTTTGTTAGTTGGTAAATTTGGATAAATATACAGTACATTTCTATTTGTTGGAAGATTTTATGAATTATATACAATATATTGTAAATTGTACATATATAGGCCCCTCACAGCCTTAATCCAGCCCTGATCCTGCTGCCCTGCACTTAGTGTCGACAAATGGGAAGTACAAAGTAAGCCAAGCCAAGAGTGTGCCTCACTGAGTTACGTACTCAAGTTGCCATGTTCTTTTCGTCCACAAATCTGACTTGAAGAAATGTGACTTCAAGTCAAGTTTCGGACGAAATGAAAAGAAGCCTTAATGTTTCTAAACATTCAATTTTCAAAAGCGCCGAGCATAACGAATTAACTTCTTTAACTGTTTAATCAGTATGACCATCAGTAAAACCTTCTCGCTTTAATATGCAATGAAGTCTGCTGATAAAGTGTAACGAGACTAAATTTAGTGCATACACTTTTCAGAACTAATGTAAAAGTGTTTTAACATTCTACCAATGAAAATTTATATCACAAAAATAAACTGACAGAAAAAATTGCATAGTATAATCGTGTAGTTCTTTAAAATTCTGTATGTATATTTTAGGAACAAAATTAGGCTACACAAGCTTACATTTTATTCGATTGGTATTAGATACTTCGTGTGATAATATTTAAAACTAAGCATTGAAGATGAAATTATTCTCATACTAATTTTTGTTATTGATTTTGTTTGACGAAATATTGAGTGCAGCAACTGAAAATAACTTTAATCTTAAATGCATTCATTTCATAAACAAATAAACTAATTTGAATAAACCTGTGTGAATTTCTAAAGTATCCAAATGAAACCAATTAGAAAATGTGTATAATTACATAATAAGAATTTCAGTGTTCAGTACAGACGCAGCATTAATTCTCTAACTCTAAAAATAAAGAGCTTAAAGAAAAATGTATTCCACAGATAAAACTGATTTCATTAAGAATATAATTTGAACTTTTGAAGTTTATCCCTACTTGGTAAAATTTTCATTGGATAGTTGTCAGATGTACGCTGACTTTTAAATGAAAACTGCATGTATTTGGATTTTTCAGTGAATTTGAAAGTAAATTATTTCGATATAATTTGCACTTATGCTGAAAATAATGATGAAAAGAATTATATTAAATGAAACATCATATGTTGATGTTAAATACTGGTTACAAAACTTATTCCTAATATACAATACTAATTAGGTCAGCATAAAATTATCGCCAATTAAGCTTTGTACGTAATAAATTAAGGAACTCTGTCACGAAGCAAATCTTACACAATGACCCCCACTATAATTTATCTCATTAAAAATTGGATAATATATGCTGAAGAAAAAGTTCTCGTTCTCTCTCTACATAATAAATAAATGCATGACGTAGATTAGATCAGTTGTTTAGTATTCGTGTTATCCTTTATTTTCCGCTGTCTTCTCGTAAATGAGCACACAAGATAAGTGTAAGCATGGTATGAATGAACTCTGAAGCTGCTCTTCTCATTGTACTTTTTCTTACAAATCTTCTTTCACCAATTTTCTGTCAGCAGTGGCTGGCGGAGGAGGGAGAGAGCCTTGTTTGTTCTATACTTTACTATTATTACTATTCCTGTGTGAAAGCGTTACATGGCTATAAGTGTAAGCATCAGGGTTGGCACCCAAAAACCCAACCCAAAACCCACTGGAATTTTCAGTGGGTTTTGGGGGTTTTGGGTTTTTGTTCTGAGATGTTTATTTTAAAATAATTGAAATTTTTCTGATTGCTACAGTGTTAAATTGTAGCTAATTAGAATGATTTGGCATGTTGATTATTTCAAGTAAGCTGACTTATAAAACAATTCTTAAATTATGCAATGTGTAAATAAAGATTATGAAAAATTGAAAAGTTATTAAAAAGGCTTTGCACCCATTGTGAACACTATGGGCAATTATTGGATCATTTGACTCATTGCTCCAACCATCTTGAATTAAAGTTACAGTAGAATTGACTAAGTCTTTTTTCATTGAATCCAGTACCTACTTCATTATTCACTTTGATTAGCGAGTCATCAGATAATTTTTTTCTGCTTGGAGGACAATAGCCTGGTCTTAAATTTTGGACCCATTTAATAAATTCTTTATTCTCTACAACTACAAATGGAATATTTGCTGAAAAGAAAAATCTGGCCATTTGCAAATCTAGTTGTTCTTTTTGATCTACAGTTGTTCTAACCACATATGGCATTATCTGACCTTGCGTTTTCTTGGCTGGAGTAGAATGAAAAAATGGTATGGAAAATTCAGAAGCGGTTGAAGTGAATGAAGTCTTTTTTGTACTTCCAGCATCTACTGCTGAAATCAGATATGGCTTTCTTCCATTATGAATACTGTGCGCAATAATAGGATCATTACCTACTGAACTCCAGCCATCTTGTATAAGGGTAATGGTACAATAATCAAGATTAAGGTCATTCTTCATTTCATGGATTACTTCATCATTAACTTTTATTAACAGATCAGATGCCAACCTTTTCCTGTTTGGTGGTTCATATCCTGATCTTCGACCTTTGATTAATTTTATAAATTCTTTATTTTCTAAAATGTAGAAGTGTATGTTAACTGAAAAAAAGAACCTTGCAACTTGTAAATCTAATTCTTCCTTTTGGTCCACAGTCGTTCTTACCACAAATGGTGTAATTGATCTTTGCCTTTTATGCTTTATTGGTGTTGAATGACAGAATGTGGATGATGAAGAACCTGCACTGGTGTCACTCATTTCAGGCACATTTTCACTTATAATCTTTGGATCATCTTTGCCAGAAGCCAAAGTTGGAGGAAGTGAATCAGTAGTTTCAACTGATGCTCCAAATTCGAGTCTCGGCATACCTCTTGCCTCATTTTCAAAACATTCCATTTTTCTTTTACTGCATTTCTCTAGATGATGTTTCACTCTCTCAATTTTTCGAGTGATACTTTCTTTGCAATAATTGCATAGTATTCTAGTAGGCTGATAACTTAATAAGTCACCTCGTCCCATTCGCTAGCTTTAGATCTTCCACCTCTATAACTCTTTGAGTTTGGCATCTTAAAAATTTAAATTTGAGTTAGGTCTAAATAAAGGTGAAATCTGTTGTTAAGAAATAAAGGAAAGATGTAAAATTAAAATGGAGAAAATTCTAATGTCATTATTATCTCTCATATCTGACTTTCTGTGAAATAAAGATGTCTTTTTAATATATATTGTAGATTAGATAAATAAATTAATAAAATAGATATATTAGGCACTACATAATTATCGAACCTTTCTAAAAATAAATTTCAACCTAGCAAAACCCAGTTGGGTTGGTTTTTTTGTGAAAAAACCTGGTTTTTTGCTAGGGGTGTGCCGGATAGTATTTTTTACTATCCGGCCGGATACCGGATAGCCGGATAATAAAAAAAATATCCGGCCGGATACCGGATAATATCATTCAAATAATTCATAATTTTTTATATATTATTATTTAGCTATTACTTGACTAATTGACTATACTATCAAATTTTAATCACCATTTGATGTAAATTATAGCTATCTTTCAATAACTTTACTAATTACCTATATTTTATCCTTTTCAGGATTGTTTCATTGCCTAAATCATATAGCTATATAGCTAGTTAGTATTAGTTACAGGCTTACAGCAATATTTTAACATTATTTACCCCCTAAAATGGCTAGTTTTATTTGGAAAATATTTACAATACATGAGACTAATCCAACGATAGCTATTTGCTCCCTATGTTCCAAACAGATTAAAAGGGGATCAGAGAAATTGGGTGCTAGGTGCTATAGCACAAAACCTTTGCACAATCATGCAAAGATGCTGCATTCAAAAGAATATAAAGAAGTGTCTCAACTTAACAAATCATCTGAAAATCAAAATCAACCTATAGCGACCACCTTAATGGCTCCGAAGGAGAAAAAATTAGTTGCCATGGAAAAGCAACTCACGTTAGAAGAAAGTTTTTCCTTTAAGAAAATATGGGATATAAATGACTCAAAAGCTCAAGCTTTACATAAAAAGATAGGATTAATGATGGCATTGGACAACCATCCTTTTAGTTTAGTTGAACAAGATGGCTTTATAGGACTGATGGCCCACGTACAGCCAAGGTATTTGCTACCAAATCGAACATATTTTTCAGAAAAAGTCATACCCAAAATCTATGAAGAACTCGAAGAAATTGTTATGAATAAATTGAAAGAAGGGAAATACATTAGCTTCACTTCCGATATTTGGACCTGCTCTTCTTCAAATGAATCATTCATTTCCTTGTCAGGTCATTGGATCATGAATGACTACACTCATTGTAATGCAGTATTGCATTCAGCTCATTTTTCAGGATCGCATACAGGAATTAATATAGCGGACAAATTGCAATCTATGTGGCAATCATGGAATATTGACAGATCAAGGCGTAATATATTGGTCAGAGATGGAGCTTCTAACATAGCTTTGGGATGTGACCTTGCGGAAATACCTTCTGTTCACTGTTCAATTCATTTGCTACAGCTAGTGGTGAATGATGCATTAATGGCTCAACGATCTATAAAAGATCTTTTGGCAAAGTGTCGACGTTTAGTGACACATTTTTACCACTCCCCACTGGCTACTTCTGAATTTAAAGCTCTCCAAACACAACAGGGTCATGTTCCTCTTCTATTGGTACAAGATGTTTTAACGCGCTGGAACTCATGTTATTTGATGCTAGAACGTATGGTTAAGTTGAAAAAATCAGTTCAAATATACCTTGCTGATCATAGTGAATTACTTGTTATTTCATCTAATGAGTGGCACTTGATTGAAAATCTTTTAAAGCTTTTACAGCCATTTTTTAAACTCACCCAAGAAATGAGTACAGAATATAGTTTACTCTCTACTGTTATCCCAAACATGTGCGCGCTTGAAAGGTTTCTTTCAAAAATTGGCCAGGATGATCAAGGAGTCCAAACTACAAAAGATGAACTGTTGAAGTCATTGCGGTCACGATTTTTTGCCAATGAAAGCAATGAAAAAAGAAAGTGTCTAAATGTCTTAACAAATCGGAAGTATGCTCTAGCAACTGTCATTGATCCACGATTTAAATTTTTGTTTTTCAAAGATCAACAAAAGGAAAATATTAAGACATGGTTAATTGAAGAAATAAATGAAATAAACAACCTAGAGAAAATTAGAGATAAATATTTTGAAGAACAGGCTCACAGCAGCGACGATTCTAATTCTTCTTCCTCCTCAACAGGAAGAAAAAAGGCAAAGTTTGATGATGATCCACTCTCTGCTTGTTTCAGGGAACTAACACAAGAAAATTCAGAAAAGATATCTGGTGAGAAAAAGTTTAAAAAAAAGCCGCAAGATGGCTTCATTCGCAGAAATAGCAGGAAATTGGGCAATATGCAAAAAAAACATATCAGACAGACGACTATTTCCACTTGAAATTTGGAAAAATGAAGAATCCTTTCCATCTCTCAAGAAAATTGCTCTAAAATGGCTAGTGACACCAGCATCTTCAGTTTTCTCAGAAAGAATGTTTTCCGAATACGGAAATATTTTTGAAGAAAAAAGAAGTACTTTGCTACCAAAGCGAGGGGAGATGCTTCTTTTTATCCATCACAATGGACGAAAATTTGATTTAAACTTGTGAATCTAGTGTCTTGAACATAGTATTAATTTTTATTGTTTAATGTGAGTTTTTACTTTAAATTTTAAGGTTTTGCTATTTTAATAATTTCACTTACCTTACTGGTATATTTGATTAGGCTATATGTTTTATTTTTATATCTCAAATCTTAATAAAAGGTTTTGCTAATTCATATTTTTTCATATTGTAATTTGCAATATATATAAAAATAAAAAATAAAAATAAAAATTAAAAAGTAAGGGAAGCTGGGATCTTAGCTATACGTCACACTTTTAGCTGGACCAAACATTTTGCCTTTTTAGCAGTGTTAATATAGTTACATACTAGTAGTGGTACATGCTTATTTATCAATTATTTTAATTTTAGATTTTTGTACAACTATACTATTCAACTTTTGCTAGCTAAAGGCTATGCAAGCTAAGATTGGAAAGGGGCGGGCCCAGATGGTATTCCCATTACAAAAAAGACTATCATAAATATCCGGCTATCCGGCCGGATACAGGATACCGGATAATAGCTGTTATCGGGCACAACCCTAGTTTTTGCCAACCCTGGTAAACATGGTATAAATTTTCAGTGTCCCTTTTTTAATGCTATTTATAACTTTTCGGCTTCCTTCTTGGACTAGCTTAAGAGTGGACCTTAGGGACTTTGTTAGCCTGTAACTGTAACTCTCTCTCCTAATATCTGAAACCAACTTCCCTCGAAGGTTGTTTCAAGCCAAAGTGTAAATATGTTTAAAAGTCAGCTGGACAAAGTTCTGAATACACTCAGGGTTTAAGACTATTCTCACATATAATTTAAGAAAATAGTATTATAACGTAACTCTGCGGGAGTTTGTTCAAAAACTTCCTTCTACACTTAATTCTCTCCCCACTTTAGAGAGACGTCTCTGGTTGATTGTGCTCCACATAGCATGATCAAGCATCGAACAACTAATTTTTTTATTACTTGCCTCATAAGCACATGTAAGTGGGAGACTCTTAAATTCGTCGTAACAACAATAGGTCAATAGGTGATCATCCACGAAACACTTTCATTCTCCATAAAGGACAAATACACGGAGATAGATACAGGGACCTCCCACTGATATTCCTCGCCGGAAAGAGATTTTCTCTACTCTCGTGATGGCACAACACCGCGAAGTATGAACACTTGCTGCATAAATACCTTTCACGGCGGGAGACCTAAGTTGAAATGGCGACATTTAAAGAGTTGGCAGACACATACAACTCACAGACATCTAATTACAGAAAATACGCTCACACACTTGCCTACCTTGTTAATATGTCTACGAAAAGAGTAGAAAATATTTTGTAGAAACATAATTTCACAACGAAAAAACTTTAAAAACATGCATGGTATGGACTAGAGTTGCGTTTCTGCCGACACGATTTCTTTTTTCTCTCTTCTTTCTCTTGGGTGGCTGGGTGCACGTGACGGGTGAGGTTATGGTGTAGAAAATCTGATTTCTGTTTTAGTTCTTGTTTTCATCCCCTTATGTAGAAGAATTTTATCACCTTGCCGGCGTGATGGCTCTGCACGTACATGGATGTAGACATGAAGAGTTTAACCTTTACCTCTCTCTTAATCCTTTTGGGGCTAGCCTGAAGTGGGTCATGTGGTCTTTGTTGGACCGATACCCCGGTAACTAGCGCTGTAAATATTTTGTATAAAATCAAAACCATAAGTTCGAGGTTTTTGTGACGATACCAAGTGGTTGATATGCGATCGGCACAAATATATTATTGGTTAGTTTATACAGTTGTGCTATCTAGTGTACGATCTCTGTGTGCCTAGCATTAATTGTAAAGCTAGCTTATATATTCTCCTCTTTCCTGTAAAATTTCCTTGGCTACTTTACCAGGGTCAAGGTGTTTTTTCAACCTTTTTCCATACCCGGCTCTGGCGGGGAGGGAGCGGAGAGTGGGGAGAGAGCCTTATGCTTTTATATCCAGTTTTCTACTACTGCTAGAACTTTGAGGCCTTCTCTTGTCCTTGTAACTCTTTGTAACTTCTTGTAACTCTCTCTCCTTTTGACCTTGCTTAAACTAACCAGACCTATAACCTAACCAGCTATATATAAGTACGGAGACATTCTGTCCAGCAATAATTACAGGCCTATTGCTGTCGCTTCCTGCTTCTCGAAACTACTAGAAAAACTCTTGTTACTCCGATTAAATGATTTCCTATGGACATCTCCTAATCAGTTTGGCTTTAAAAGGTCCCACTCAACTGATCTGTGTATCTATGTACTTAAAGAAACACTATCTAAATACATTGACAGTAATTCAACCATTTATAGCTGTTTCCTTGATATAAGTAAGGCATACGATAGGGTGAACCACAATATTTTATTTGCAAAACTAGAAGACAGGAAGGTTCCCATGTACATATTAAATTTATTGAAATTTTGGTATTCCCACCAATCTTTCACTGTTAGGTGTGGTAATGTACTATCCGAGTGTTTTGGCTCCTCTTGCGGGGTGAGACAAGGCTCCTTGCTCTCCCCTATGCTGTTTAATGTGTATATTGACGGATTAATTGCTTCACTTAATGAGGCAACAGTAGGATGTTGTATAGATAACACTAGGATAAATAACTTAGTTTATGCCGATGATATGGTGTTAATAAGTCCCTGTTAAAGGTCTGGATCGGCTTCTAAATGTCTGCGAAGTGTATTCGCAGAAACATGATATTCTTTTTAATGTTACAAAAACTAAGGTTATGCAATTTCATCCTAAAAGCTGTAATCAGCCAGCTGATATAAGGTTTAAAATGAATGGTGAAGTAATTGAAGAAGTACAAGAGTTTAAGTATTTGGGTCAAACTATTACCAGCTCCTTGAGTGATGACTCGGATATAAGAAAACAATCTCGAAGCCTGTGTGCTAAAGCGAATATGACCATAAGGAACTTTCGTTTCTGTACAAGTGAAGCTAAAGACATTCTTTCGTACTTTCTGCAGTAATATATACGGTCAGCAACTCTGGGTGAATTATAAAAAAGGTTCTGGCAGAACCCTAAATTTGCTGTACAACAGGTCTTTTAGACTCTTACATAAATTACCCCCGAGATGTTCAGCTTCGCAAATGTTTGCTACCCGCAATGTCCCGAGCTTCCCGGAGGTAACAAGACGTGCTCAACACAGTCTAATGCAAAGAATTAAAAAATCAATCAACCCGATCATCTAAGCTATCCATGAGTCCTGCCATTTATCCTCTAAGGCCTAAGCTATGGACTTCTTGGTACGAAAACGTCTGTCTGTAGCTCCACTTAACTTCGACAGTGCAGTATTAATTCTAATCAATTGTATATATTTATATCCTTAGTATATGAACTGTCATTGTATTAATAATATTTGTCATATGGACTATAGTCTGCCAATAAACCTTTTCATTTTCATTTCATTTTCATTTTCATTACCTAATTTAGCCTTACCTGCAGGAAAGGTGTCGATAATATATGTCTTGTAGTTAATTTATGTAAAATTCAGACGAATTTCAAGATACTCACAACTTTATTTTTGGAAAAGGATAAGTTCTAGGTGGCAAAATTATGATAATGGAACCACCTCAACAACACAGTATGAAAGAAAAAATGATGGTAGTGTACAGTAAAAGGTCAGTAATCTCAAAATAAAAAGCCTGCTGTGGTCATGTGATAAAAATTAGTAGTGATGGATGGAAAGACAGTGTGAATGCGAGGAGCAGAAGGACCTATACCTATTTTGTTGACAGGACATTCTATCAACATTGTAATAGAGTAACCTAACCTGGTCTAAGCCCTCAATTAATCTAAACCATAAAACTTGTCGATTAAAATGTCACGTCATGAGAATGACGTTATACCGGGAATAAAACACAGAAGGATATTACTGGTGAATTTACGGTATACATTGTGAATTAGTTTGATAGTGTTATTATTCGGGCAAGAAAGTGGTTCCCTCGTCAAGGGGAAATACTCAGTGGCGGATCCAGGGGGACTGAAGGTACTCCAGCCCTCCTCCTCCCTATTGAGAGAGAGGTTTCGCATTCCTAATGGTGTTTCCTGACTCAATCAACCGCATTCTCTCTGGGTAGACAAGCGTGCAGGAAGTAAATATAATGTTTAGTGCATAGCACTTTAGGGTGGGTACATGTGTGTGTATACATGTTTATATGTGAGACTGCATATTTTTTAGGTTGGGTTCAGAACCGTATCCCAACCCAACCAGACGCCAAAACAAAACTAGATCCGCCACTGGAGGTACTATATATATATATATATAATATATATATATATATATATATAATATATATATATATATATATATATATATGAAAAGGTTTATTGGCAGACTATAGTCCATATGACAAATATTATTAATACAATGACAGTTCACATACTAAGGATAAAAATATATACAATTGATTAGAAATAATACAGTAATGTCGAGGTTAAGTGGAGCTACAGACAGACGTTTTCGTACCAAGAAGTCCATAGCTTAGAGGATAAACGGTAGAACTCATGGATAACTTGGATAATCGGGTTGGTTGATTTTTTAATTCTTTGCATTAGACTGCATTGAGCACGTCTTGTTACCCCCGGGAAGCCCAGGACATTGCGGGTAGCAAACATTTGCGAAGCTGAGCATCTCGGGGGTAATTTATGTATGAGTTTAAAAGACCTGTTGTACAGCAAATTTAGAGTTCTGCCAGAACCTTTTTTATAATTCATCCAGAGTTGCTGTCCGTATATATTACTGCAGAAAGTATGAAAGAGAGTGTCTTAACTTCACTTGTACAGAACCGAAAGTTCCTTATAGTCATATTCGTTTTAGAAGGCTTCGAGATTGTTTTCTTATATCCGAGTCATTACTCAAGGAACTGGTAATAGTTTGACCCAAATACTTAAACTCTTGTACTTCCTCAATTACTTCACCTCTCATTTTGAACCTAATGTCAACTGGCTGATTATAGCTTTTAGGATGAAATTGCATAACCTTAGTTTTTGTAACATTAAAAAGAATATCATGTTTCTGCGAATATATTTCGCAGACTTTTAGTAGCTGATCCAGACCTTTAACAGAGGGACTTATTGACACCATATCATCGGCATAAACTAAGTTATTTATCCTTGTGTTATCTATACAACATCCCACTGTTGCCTCGTTAAGTGAAGCAATTAATCCGTCAATATACACATTAAACAGCATATATATATATATATATTATTGGGATCGTTTAACCTCCTTCACAACATCTAAGGTCATATGACGGAGGGAACCTACAGCTTTACGTGGGATCTGAACCACGGGTCGCTACATAATCTGGGCGCGGAGGATGGTCTCCCATCCAACTGCTACCCAGACCCAATGTCACTTAACTTCGCTGATCTCCGGGAAGCGGTGTTGCGACATTAGCCACGACATATATATATATTTTTTTTATTCAAAGTGAAAAATCTTAAGCCTGAGTCATAAAGGTATCTTCTTTATGATTTGGAGCGAGTCTTTCACTTAATTCCGGGAAGCAGCCATAAAGGCTATGTCTTCCGGAGGAGCTTCCGACCGAAACTCCATTTGTGATTTGTTACCAGTGCTGTGGCTTAACTAGTTACTTAGTAATCATTACTTTTTTTGTAACTGTAACGGTAACTAGTTACATTTTCCGGCGAATAATTGTAACTAACTAGTTACAAAAAATCAGGAATATTTGTAACTTCTACCAGTTACTTTTTTCTCTGAGGGCAAAAAGTTAGTAGCTACTCACAATCCTTGCTAATGATGTAGGTCTACATATTGTGCACAGTGCAAGTTTATTGACAACATTTATCTAATGGCAATATGATAAAATCTTGTTTATTCGTTAAATCACAATCAATTTGAAACAAATGAACAGTCTTGGCCACTATCATTGTCAGGGAAAGTACTTTTATCGAGCAGATGCTCTCTAAAACCAAGAAAAATGTCGAAAGTAACTTCTGAAGTAACTAGTAACTTGTTACTTTTTGAAACAGCAACTAGCAACTTGTTATTTTTTGCGACTAACTAGTAACTGTAATTAGTTACTTATCTGAGGCAGTAACTAGTAACTGTAATTAGTTACAAAAAAGTAACTGCCACAACACTGTTTGTTAAGCATATGTTGATTGGTTGTTTTGTTTTACTTCATTTATGCAACTGATGGACCGAGGAGGTATGTTGTTGTTGTTTTGTTTAAGCAGTGTTTATGTACGCAGTAAAATAAAAAAAATATGATGAAAAAAATAAAAGCAGTTAAAGTGATTAATAACCTCTTTGTATCTTCTTAACAGTGGCACTATTTACAACACAGGAAAAAAAAAAAAAAAATCGCAAAGAAAAAAGTTTTCAGTAATCAGTTTAATTTTGTTAATTAATTACAACAAATAAATAGTCGGATAAAAACCTTTAAGATAAGTAAATCAGCCTCTGAATATAATAGATGTTAATGTTTATTAGCTTATGATTAAAATATTTAAATTTTAGTCCCTTGGGTCCAGGGTACTCTCTTATCTATAAACGGACAATATTAACCTATCAGCCTCCTACTAGCTGCATACCTAAACAGATACCAGTGTATCAGTATTTTTTAAATTGTATTTCAGTTTAATAACTGTACATATATTGTATGAAATAGTATTTGATTTAAAGTGTAAAAATGTTTTCCTTCCTCTGAGTTATGGAAAAGGTGGAACATAGCTCTTCACTGGACAGTTCAAAATAACATAAGCCAATGAAACATTATAAATAATGAGTATACAGTTGCCTGTATATGCCAATGCTTCCAGATTCGGGATTTATAAAATACATCAATTACCAATCCATTAATCATTGTTTTTATTATCTTATTAAATGACTCACCAAGCCTAGTGATAAAGCTATATATAAATTGTGTATCACACTGGCACAGTTAGGTACATTATTGACTACAAACAACATACTGGCACTAGAAGAACATCATTTATAAACCTAGGAGTTCTTAAAAGCAGCCTAAATGTATTGTTATAAGCCACATACAATTTCGTCATATATCATACATCCTGTACCTCCACCACGAGTGAAAGTTTTGAGGAAAGTTACCCTAACATCTATTGTATACTCGGACATATGAAATTTTCTAATCAAAGTATTTCCCTGAGCATATAATTGTCTACATTGTCTCATATCACAGTCATCTGATAGATTATCAGTTAGTATGTGGTTCACATACTTTGACTGGGTCACTTCTGAATGACCCACTCCCTTGACAGGAAAGCTCCACTTTTGTAACCATAGTTATAACTTATGATGTGATATTATAATATATAACATCATTTAGAAAATAAACACTTGCATTTTTTTTGCTCTTTTTTTTTGAAACTTCACAAACTACTCTAAACCCCCCTCCGCACTGACTGGGTCATTGCACCAAAAGGTCCGCCCTTCTACAATTTCAACCTCCCCACTTGGGAAGACCGGGTTACGGGACTGCCATATCATTCAACTGAAATCCAAGAAATTTTGTATACTTATAGTCCTTGGTCCTCATAATAATGTCATAATGTCCTGATGATAATGTCCCTATCCACAGCAGTCAAATTCCCATAGTGAACGATATATTTAATATATGAACTTCTAAACTCATGTACTGTATATATAAATAACTAACTAACTGTGCCCCTAACCCACCACATTAAAAGGGTTAAAAGAAAAAACTTTGGCTTACCTGGTAATTTTCCGAAATGCTTTCTTTGGCTTCGAAGAATTCATCCTCGGAAATTCCAAAAGATTTTTGAAAATGGTTCAAAATTTCTTCTTCTTTTCAATAGAAAAGTATTTATATAATTAAAATTTTAATAATAAAAATTGTGTAAATTTTATTGCTAATATGAATAAATGTTTAAGTTTATGTAATAATAAATAAACTGATATTTTAAATTTGTCCTATACTCTATAGGATATCTACTTTATACTACTTTATAAATGTAGAGTGTATTCAAAATGCTGCTTTAAAAACAGCACAAATTTGGGAATTTTTGTATGAAAAATAAAACTTCATAAATGAGGTGGCTGATGGGTAGCCTAAAGTACAATATTCTTGGAAAAACGTTTACAATACTTTTAGCTCGGTAAGCTAAGCTTCTCCAATGCTGCTGTATGCATGCAATATATTAGACCTATAATCTCCTTTTTCTTGGTGACGTCTTACCGTAAGAAATTCTGACTGGCAAGACACTAATGATTGTTAATAGAACTTATTCCATATAACTACCTCTTGTATAATTATATTGTACATGGTGATTATGATTATTTGATGCAATAAGTATATATAAAATTTTTAAAGTTATTGATATGTTAAGCCTTTTTATTATTATTATTATTATTATTATTATATATATATATATATATATATATATATATATATATATATATATATATATATATATGTTATGAACAGACCAAAACCTACATTTATATTTGCCTTTTCCCATTCAGATCAAAGCTAATTATGTAGGCTTTGGTGAAGATAACTACCAGGTCAAAATATGAATAATGATGTCATGCAAAAAGACGTTAATAGGAGATGAGCATTAAGGAAATAAACACCATTATTACGGTAAACTAGAACAACACGTAAGTTTAACTATTTTTAAACAGTAAATGCAACTTGTTATGTCTCTGCTTTAACCTACATAGGCTATATAAGGATTAGGTCAGTACAAAATTAATTTAGTTTATACCTACTCCGTTAAATTAGTACAAGATGAATTATAAAACTGAACTTCGAGTGAATTTTAAATAAAATATAAATGTTTTATTTACATTCCCCTAAAATATCATTGCTATTCATACTGTCTGGTCCTTTTGATCGCTTAACCCAGTGGTTCTTAACCTGAGGGGCGCGAAAGTGGTCAACATATCTCTGACTCGGAATATTTATTCCCAATTAAATAAATTGGTAATTTAAGAATTACGAATCAGCAAGCATTGCGAGTGATCGCTCCTTTTTCTTCCACATACTGTACTTTTGTGAAGTAGGCTTTTCAACGCTTGTTACTGTGAAAACTAAGTGTCAAAACAGGCTGAATGTTGAGAGCGACATGGGGGTGCTCTTTCTTCGACCGCACCAAGGATTCAAATGCTTGTGGGGAAGAAACAAATAACTTCAAACAATGCCAACATTCCCATTGATTACAATTATGGGTGACATACGATCGATCCTGTGAAAATATCGCATTCTCTTACAAATACAGGTTTTTTTGTTGTTTTTGTTTGTTTATTTATTCAATCCAGAAAGGCATTAAAAGCAATGAAACTGAAATCGTTGAAAAACTTTTATTCTTTGGGGTTCAGGGGGGCGCCACGGATTGAAGGTTGACCGTTGAGGGGCGCAGCTCCACAAAGGTTAAGAACCGCTGGCTTAACCCTTTCAATACCAGTGGGACTGTAATGTCGCACAGGAAATAATATATGTACTAAAATCCAACTTTTCTACAAGTGTTTTTACATGTTTATATAGGTTTAGTTTAATTGTCGGAAAAGGAGCCCAAGGTGTGATTACTTACTGAAATATTTGGTTTTCAACAACAATAAATCTTATACAGTGGCAGATTTAAGGGGGGTAGGGCCAGTGGGCCGAGGCCTCCCCATGGGAAAAAATACACATACAAAGCATATATTTCTACATGTGCAATTGTTGAACTCACTAAATGTTTGAGTTTCTCCTAAATTCAAGTTAAAAAGCATATGAAGTTATACCAAAAATACCTTAGTTTGACAACTAGTCTTCCTCTAAATCCTCTTAAACTTCAAATTTGCCAGATTATAATTTGATTGGTAAACCCACCCCCACCTTACAGAATGGACATATTCTGAATCTGCCACGATCTTATACTTTTTGCTTTAACCCCTCCCGCACGACTTTGCCTCAGCATATGGTGTAATATACGACTTTCATGACAAACGCACGCTCGTCATCGTAGGGAAGGGGTTAAAGAAAAAATATTCGTAAAAGAAAAGGGCTATTAATCTTTGCTGAATAAATGTCACTACATACCCTACGTCAGTCTCCTCGAAACGAAAAAGCGTCTGAACAGGAAAGTGTTAAACTTGATCTAATCGAACTTAACCAGACATACCTTAAACTAACTTAATTTAACCTGTTAAATTAAGTTTCGATAATTAATTTTCCCTAATTTTTATCTCATTCCCGAGCTAATTTGGACATTTCTCTATTATGAACCAGAATTCTTATAAATAGGCCTATAATATACTTTAACTCAACCTACCCTAAACTGGCTTATCCTTAAAATAAGTCCTCATCTACAGGCATGTATAAAATCTAACGTCATAGGCAAATTTTATTGACTACACTTTAGTACGAGTAATTCCTATGAAGATGAACTTTATGGAGACTCTCTACATTCATTTAGTCTTACTTTAAAACATGGAATGTCTAAGTCTTTCCCCATTAAAGTAAATTTTTGGCCCCGAATTGAAGACATATTACCACATGCTATAATATTTAGTTAACAGAGACATAACATCATTACTTAGGTGTTTATGATCATATTATAGGCCCACAATACTGTAATGAGAGAGAGAGAGAGAGAGAGAGAGAGAGAGAGAGAGAGAGAGAGAGGAGAAGAGAAATTACTATTAAAAAGTCTACATTAAAAATAAATTACCTTCGTGTACCACCGATAAAACTGCATATATAATTTCTTCCAAAAGAGATCCATTTCTAAAAGTAAAAATTTCCTAAAGGAAAAAATAAATTTCAATGAAAAAATTTCTTCATAGCCAAAAACAAAAAATATATCTATATGTTGATTTTTTTGGGGGAAGGGGGGGACAAAAAATACATACATTTTATTATGTATATAACCCTACACGACCTCCGCTATAAACTGTAATGTAGGTCAGAGTTAATAAAATTTCAAAGTTCATTCAGAAAAACGTAAAACCCCAGCAAGTGAAACCACCACAAATCAAACAACAAAATTTTTTTGCAACTGGTAAAAAGAAAGAGAAAGTACGTCATTAAAATCATGAAAATAATCCATATAGGGCCTACACCAGAACGCCTAACCTACAATAATAAAAATTAGATCAAAATTAGTTAGACGTTCGACTGCAAGCTGCAAGGTGCTTGAACTGCTTGCAAAGCAGCTGACAAAGAATACCGCGAGATGTCGAGCTGTGGTTGTTTTAAATTGTAACGAATGACCAAGGCGAAACTTGGATAATTCTGCATCCGCAGCAGTTTTTAAAAATGAGGTCCACTCATTTTAATATAGAAATTATCATGCACAAACTAGTAACAATTTGCGAGGCATGTGGATTTTTTCTTTGCAAAATTTATGCTATTATATAATATATAACAAAGAACACAATTATTGTAAAACTAAGAACCAATGAGACTCGAACCTGTGTCGCAAGGAATCAAAGCCTCCGTTCTAACTCATTGCGCCATCTCAAACTCTAACAGAAATGTTGATCAGACTCTTTGGTCTTAGCAGTGTTTGGCCAAGTTCCAGCATACATGCTTTATATGGCGAAGGAATATCGTGAAACATCGTCAAACACTGCTAAAGTTTCACTTAATCTGAGAAGCTTTTTTTAGAGTTCGGGATAGCTTAATCAGTAAGTGGTGGCTCATACTTCGCGACGAAGCTTCAAGCCCCACACTGGTTCCCAGCTTCTTGGTAATTACTTTGATATATATATACTCGAGAGTACTCGGAGTAGATGTTTCATTTTTTCCTGCAGGTTACTTCAATATATATATATATATATATATATTGTAACTTGACAGTATCCCATGCAAATGTCGCAGACCACCAATAGTTATTTTACGATGAGAAGCGTGTCTTTAGTCGGCATACATGAACGAACCTGAACCGTCAACGTCAACGTGACAGGATTGAAACTATGTACAGTTTGCCGACATTTCAAATTATATGGCTTTCGAGGACGTGTCGCCCGTGTGTGTGTGTATATATATATATATTATATATATATATATATATATATATATATTTTTTTTTTTAAATATATTTTTAAATAACCTATATTCGCCTAAAATAATTCAGCCCACGGTTTCGAAACAGAAGGTTTATTAAGCTTCCATTTTCAAACCAACTAACTTTTAAAACTTAATAAGGATGTCCACTCTATTTTGGACAGACACTTCCCTCAATGCGATTTCATAATTATTAATTCTAATCCTAACTCACTGCAATCCTTTTTTCGCCCTAAAGATCACCTCCCCGTGCTTTTGAAATCCTTTGTAATTTATCTATATACATGTGTGACCTGCCAAAGTCGCTATGTAGGGCAGACTGCCCCGCAGTTAAAACTTAGGATTTCGAAGCATTTGGGTCTTTCTTATCGAACTTCTCGCCCCTCTTTCCACTCCTGAATCCTCTGCTATTCGGCATCATTCAGAGACCCATGACCACCCGTGGCTCCAGGACTCCTTTACGATTTTGTCGTCTGCTTCTAATTCGCTTGGTCTCAAAATTTTAGAATCCCTCTTTATTAGAAAATTAAATCCAGAATTAAATGACAGCCTTTCCTCGATAAAATTACATACTTCATAATAATCAATGAACCCACACCTTTTTCAACACAACTAACGCACTAATTTAGGTTCTTACTCCTTTCCCTTCTCTCCCGTTGTCATTTGCAACTCCTATCAACCAGGTGAGTCCTTTTAAATTTTAGTTTATTCTGGTGTTTTATTTTTAATGGGTTCGACTTCTATTGTTTTTATTGTCTATAACAAAATAAAAGAATTTCGATCACTTTAACATATTGCTTCCCAAAGCATTCGGGAAGCAATATGTTAAAGTAACATATTGCTTCCCAGGAGAGATCAAAGTGATTAACACTGAGAAGCAGTATGTTAAAGAAAGGTTCCTGGGAAGCAATATGTTAAAGTGATCCAAGAATTTTTTTTAAGCTATTTTTTAAACTATTTTGCTTATTGTATAAGCCTTATAAGGTTTTATAACTACAGTATGGATATTTGTCTTACATTATTTTCTGTAAAAAAAATTTTTGCTTGTGTTTCTTTAGTTATATATTATTGATTTTTTTTTCCTCTAATTTTGATGTTCTTTCATTTAGTCACTGAAGTGGACCAAAACGTTTGGCCAATAAATGTTCAGAGTCGTGTCTCTTGTCTTTATATTCCTGTTGAGGATAAGATTCCCGAAGAACACTTCTATCGTAACTATATATATAAATATATATATATATATATATATATGCAGTAAAATCACAGAATAACACGTGATCTTATTAATACGCAAACAACCACTTGTTTTTCCCTGAAGATGTGAATATATCACGAAAGCGCTCGGATTTCGTGTTTTTTTTCTTTTTCCCTGTGGTTGTTTGTGTATATATAATGTAAACCCACAAGGAAAAGGAAAAATGATTCCAAGGCCTTTCGTATATTCAGAAGCACACCTCGTCAGGGAATCCCTGAGAAGGTTACTTCTGAATACACGAAAGGCCTTGGAATCATTTTTAATTTTCCTTGTGGATTTACATCATTCATTCATTTCACGTGTTTTATTGTGAAATTCATCATAATATATATATATATATATATATATATATACACACACCCTAATTTAAGGTGGGTAAGCAATAATAAATGTACAAGAGACATTAAACTAAACTATACATTTTAGAACGCAGAAAAGATGTACCACGCCCACATAAGGATTTCAAAAATTATGGTTTAAAAAGACTATTTAAAATATGTAAATTTACGGATGACAAACACAGAAACTCGACTGATGAATGTTAAAAAATGTGTATCTTGATTTTGAGAATCTTATAATGCATTTGGATGACATGAAACCATTTGGGCCTATCGAGGTTATCCAAGTCAGACATAGAGTCTGAAGCTGCCTCAGATATTCAGGTGTCTCGAGCATAGAGCCAAATGAAGAAGAACTTTGAAATAATTCGATATGTGGCAACTTTTTCACAGTCCTTATCTCTTTAATACTCATTCTTCCTCCATACATCATTAACTGAGTTCTACAGATTATCGTACACTTCTATAGCACTCGTTAACACTGAAAGCAATAAGGGTATGGATAAGCCTAAACTTTCATCATCAGAAAAATATGAGACTAACCAAAATTGAATTTTTTCATGATTATCTTAATCAAATTACGTTATACACTTAAAGTGAATATTTTAGGCCTCACAAGCATAATATTGTAAGTGTCTTTTGACTGAAATAATAAATTTGGACATGATTACTGACAGTCATATATATATATATATATATATGTGGTATAGTGGTTAGCATCGCTGACTACGAATCCATCGGCCCCAGGTTCGAGACCCGGCGCGCAGCAAAACCCAGCTGCTCAGCCTTCCACACAATAAAGAAAGTGGTTTGTAGATAAATGGGTGGCCTAGTGGTTAAGACGCTGGGCTGCTGATGGAGCGTGGTTCGGATTCCACGTTAAACTGTAGGTCTAAGGTGGAGTGAAAAGCTTGACCTTCGTCAGAATGAACAATTTGGGCGGAAGCTAACCAAAGGTGTGTGTGTGTGTGGTATATATATATATATGTGTATAGAAACGACGTAAGTATAGAGGAGTGTTCTGCACACGAGGAAGAGAAATAACGAACAAATGAAAAATGAGGTAACCGCCCGGGAATCGAACCCAGGATCTTCCGATTGCCGGTCAGATATGCTATCCACTACACCACGGGCCTCCATCAGTCAGAAGTCGTAATTCTCCTACATAGGGCAGAAACCAATGCCCTCTCAAGGCATTGGTTTCTGCCCTATGTAGGAGAATTACGACTTCTGACTGATCGAGGCCCGTGGTGTAGTGGATAGCATATCTGACCGGCAATCGGAAGATCCTGGGTTCGATTCCCGGGCGGTTACCTCATTTTTCATTTGTTCGTTATTTCTCTTCCTCGTGTGCAGAACACTCCTCTATACTTACGTCGTTTCTATACATTAATATACTGCGTGGTCATTGCAGTTATATATATATATATATATATTTAGAGAGAGAAAGGAAACAAACTTATGGTCCAGCCTGCTCCTGAAGAATCATGCGCCTGCAATACAAACTGACAAAAACCGAAAGGATTTGGCTATTCTTTGAATTACGATAATACAGAATATCGTTGCTTTCAGTGGCGATGAACTACGTACGGTTCAAGTCGTTTCTATTTTAGCTTTAACCCTTTAACGCCGAACGTGTTTGTAGGGTTAAGTCTAAATGCGTGTATTTGAAACGGTACGTATTCGGCCCAGTCGGCGTTAGAGGGTTAATTACAGCTGTATTAAGCTGATATATGACTTTTTTTTGTGCCGGAACGCGCTGGAACCTTTTTTGAGATGTGTTCAGTTTATTAATAAATTAATAAAAACAGTATAACATACTCTTTTTATTAATTTTGCCATTCTACAGGGTGGGCCGTAAGTTTCCATACATAGGAAAATTTAAATACGTGCGTCGGTATTTGGATCAGCAGTTTCCGGATGCTTGGATTGGTCGGCGTGGTCCTGTGGAGTGGCCTCCCAGATCCCCAGATCTCACCCCCCTTGATTTCTATCTTTGGGGGCACTTGAAGGCCATGGTGTATCAGGAAAAGATACGAGACATAAATCATCTAAAGGAACGTATCACCAACGCCATTACAAGCATAACGTCAACTGTGCTAATGCGTGTTCATCAACAGTGGGGAACACGTATTGAAATGTGTTTTCAAAACAATGGCAACCATGTAGAGCATATTATATAAATAAAAATGGTTGTCCATAAAAAAATGTTTATTTTTCCTATGTATGGAAACTTACGGCCCACCCTGTATAATATGTGCGTTCCGGTTAGGGTGGCCATTTAAAAAGGAGGACACTGCGTATGTGGCCGTACGTTAACATATATATATTATATATATATATATATATGTTAACGTACGGCCACATACGCAGTATCCTCCTTTTTGGAAATTTGGAAATGGCCACCCTAAGGACAGAATGCTCAAAAGGCGGACTGTCCGCCTAAAGCCGGACGTCTGGCCACCCTAGTTGCGGTACCTTTTTTTCTATAAAAAAAAGCCCTGTGTGTGTGTGTATATATATATATATATATATATATCCCTGGTGAGGGAAGTTATATTTTGTGGCCTCTTTGCGAGTAACTCGTTGCCCACGTTAAGCCTTCCATCATGAAAAAGAAAAAATATAGTATTATTTGTTGTTTGAGGGTTGTTTAACCTCCTTCATAACGGCAAATGTATATGACGGAAAGGATTTACGGTTTTACGTGATAACGGTGATGTATACTGTATATGCGGCGAAATCCATGATTTTGATTCAGTGTTGACATATTTCACGCAGGAAAATGAAAGCAGGAGTAGCGACGTTTCGCTCCAATCATTGAAACGAAATGTCGCTACTCCTGCTTTCATTTTCCTACGTGAAATATCTCGTGTGTGTGTATATATATATAATCCTAGAAAACCATTTAAGACTAATACTGTCTGTTCATATAGTTCTGAATACCTTTGATAATGGACATGAAAACATTTGGATATTTAAAAAATTAAATGATTGGAAGGGACATGTGTATCGTTGGGTTTGATTCGTAAGGGAAAGAAAGGGCATTTATACCCCGCATCAAAGACTGAGTCGGCGGAATTGTCGTTTTGTGGAATGGGCATGTTAAATAATGCGTCAGATAAAAGTCGAAGGTGCGCCGTTAAAAAATCACAAGAACGATCTGAGATACTGGTTTTTATGTACTCGATAAGATGTGAACGGATGTAACAACTATACAATACAAAACAATTCCTATATCTTTACTTAAAAGAAGTTACATAACAAGGTAACCAAGATAAGATCCACTCTAGGGCAGCCCAAATAAGAAAAAACTAAGAGAGATAGAAACTGAGATAAACAAAAAGAAGAACAAATACCATTACAGAGACGTCTAAAAGAAAAAGAAAAAAATACCATTACGTAAACGCCTAAAAGAAGAAGAAAAAATAGAATTACAAAGACGCATAAGAGAAGAAGATACCATAACAAAGACGCATAAAGAAGAGAGCTTGAGTTCGGTCGGAAGCTCCTCCGGAAAATAAAGTTTATTGCTGCTCCCTGGAGTTAAGCGTGAAAGATTTCAACTCCACTCCAAGAGAGAGAGAGAGAGAGAAGAGAGAGAGAGAGATACCGTAACAAAAATGCTTAAAGTGAACACGCTAAATAAACTGATGAATGCAATTTTTTCCTTTTCTTTTTGTAAGCCTCTTAAAGCGAAAATAGCAACAGAGCATATTTTGTTAACCTCCAAATGTTAGATGAATAATGAATACCCAATCATAAGATGAAATTCTTCTCATGACAAGACATTAAAACAGACAGAAACAGACAAGAGGACAGATCTGATATTTAATAGATGCCTCCATTCATTCAGGTGTAAGATGTTAAAATGCAATAAATAATAAGTTATCATAAATTGGTTTAAGTGCGTGTACTTCTGCGTGATAGCCGGATAGCCGGTATCCGACATTTATATCCGTTCCCTTCCCCACGCATATTTGAAATTTATGTACCACTGCTTTTATTAATTTTACTAAAATATATGCAGTTAGGCATTACATCTAACTATCTATCTATAAATTGATTTTATCACTAAATAAGCCTTCTCTACTTTTAGTTTGTCTCGCTTTACACTTCAACATTGCTTTGATACAATTTCATATTTGTCCCTTTAATCCACAATATTTCAGACATATTTTTATTCCTTTAATACTTATTTTCTGCAATGCACACGAGTGTCATATATTAAATAAACATACTTTAAACCTCTTTCAGCTGAATACCTTTTAACGTCTTTGACAGTCTTCCCTTTCATAGTTCGCCCTCTATAAATCTTAATAGATACTTCTAAATGGAGAAATTTGATTTCATTCAAAAGTAAAAGTGTCATAAAGGCGTGACCATAATAAATAACGTCAACATTTGAAAAATAAAAAGGAAGGTTCTGAAGTCAACATCTCCGGTCATTTCGTTGACGTGATATCCTATATCAACGAGTGTTATGTTATGGGCTAAATACAATTATATAGGTTACACTAGATTGGGTTAGATTAGTATAGATTAGTAGCAATGTCGATAACATTAACTCTGCAGAACAACGAAACTGTTATTTCATCAAAATTGAGGATAAAATCTTCACAATGTAAAATAAGTAGTTTGAAAATTAAAGTTAAAAAATAATTTAAAAAATAGAATGAATGCAAACAAAATTTCTTTAATACCTAAAGAGGAGCATAAAAATATCTACTATTTTATATTTTATATAAAAAAATGACTATTCAGACAAAGGCTTTTATTAAATTATCCAATTAATTTTTATGAAGAATAAAAGGATAAAGGAACCGCGAGAGTGACTGCCAGTGCCAACCCCTATATGGTGTTGAATCCCCTGATTCGAACTCTTACCTATATTATTTTTTATGCAGGAAAGGGGAGGCCAAGGGCAAACGCCCGCAAAAACAGCCCCCGCACCCCACCCCATAGAGAAAGAAGAAAGCAAAAATCAAGAAACAAGGTTTTCAAGATGCCTGGACACTCTGCGTTTGAAAGATTGGAGGTCATAGACAGGGGGAAAGATGGATTCAGGAAGATTGTTCCAGAGTTGACCGGTTGAGTAAATGAAAGATTGAAAATACCAAGTGCTCTCCTTAAAGGAAGAGGCATTCAGTTAGAGAGTTCGGAAGAGCAGTGTCCGTTATAATACCGATAGTAAAGAGAGTGTGAAGCAACATTGCGGCGAAGAGAGAGAGAGAGAGAGAGAGAGAGAGAGAGAGATTGAAGACAGTCAGTAAGAGGCGGCCTTAACTGATGAGACGAAAAGCCTTCGATTCCACCTGGTCAAGTAGAACTTTATGGTTAAGCCACCTCGCGCATGAGAAACGTACTCCATACAGGGGCAGATAAGACTAAGCGCTGAATTAATATCTTTGTAGGCCCCGGCACTTACATCCCGTAGGACAAATATCCACACACAAGAAAGAAAATTTTTATAGGTATACTACAAATTTTATATTTCAACCATTACAATGACATGCTGAATAAAATGTTTGTAAGTACCGCTAATTGTAGGAATTGGTCTTTACACTGATACTTTTCTGCTCTTTATTTTTGCAAAATTTCCTATAATGTCACAAAAGTTCATTGAAAAAGTGATTAGCAATAGAAGAATTTTTTCAAGGATTAGGTAGGGAGGAGGTACACAAAACTGAATCTTCACCCGTTGTTGACCATTGTTTATAACATATATAAAATGTATTTTTTAACAAAACTTTCGTAGGCCCTATTACTTTCGTAGGCAGTAGGCACAGTGCTTATGGTGCCAAGAGAATAATCCTGGCCTGACAAAACCCCTGTACAGAGACAGCAAGTGAATGGGGGAGAAGAATCAGCGGCGCCAGCCAGTACAGCACACCTAACCTCTTAGAAACTGTTTTAGGAAGAGAATATATGTAATCTCTTCAGGAAAGATGACGAGAAAAGGAAACACCAAGAATGTTAAGAGAAGAGAAAGAATTGAGATGTGTATTGTTGAAGGTTAAGGGATTAATCGTGTGGAACATTGTGACGAGTAGACAGATGAAGGAGCTAAGTTTTTGAGGCATTGAAAGCCACAAGGTATTCTTCTCTGTCCTAATCAAAGATGGTAGAGAAATCAGAGGAAGTCAGGTGCACCATAGCCGTCCAACGCGAATCATGGAGTGACTACTGAGAGGGACGCTTTGTGGGGCGGGTGGAGAATAGGAGTGGATAGGACAGGAAGTGCAACGTAATAGATAATTGATAAATAAAAGGAAAAGAATGGGTGACAGAAGAGAGTCTTGAAGAACACCACTATTAACAGCTTTAGGAAAAGAACAGTGGCCATCTACAACCACAGTTATAGATCGGCCAGAAAGAAAATTAGAGATGAAGGCACGGATAGAAGGACAGAAACGGAAGTAGAGCAGTTTGGAAATTTAAGATTTGTGCCAAACTCTATCAAAAGCTTTTGATATGAGGGGTCGCGCGTCTTAAGGTACCTAAGCGCCACCACCGGCGAAAACGTGTTTTTGATGGATATCACTATTTTCACCCTTCCTCTATCGCGTGGTTTGGGTTATAATGACCTTACTACACTAGAAGTATGGTTGAAAACCTTATGAAGCGAACTACTTTTTTCACCTCTATCGCCAGCCAAAAGTTCACCCAAAGTTCGGCATAATAAGAAAATTAAAAAATTAAAAAAATATATATATAAAATATAAAATATGAAAATCTATTCCAAAAACTTATCAACATCTTCATTAGCATACTTAGGACTCTAATTTAGCCAAAAATGAACGTTCTAGCTCAATTAATAACAGATACTATTGCGAGAATATTGCTGAACTTTGGAGACGATTTCTGGCCAATTTTAATTTTGGCGCTTAGGTACCTTAAGACGCGGGACCCCTCAATTATGTCTAAGCAGTAGAAAAGGTTTCACCGAACTCTCGCAAGGAGGATGACTAAAAGCCAGAGAGATATGCAAGAAGATCGCCAGTAGAGCGTCCCTTGTGGAAATCATACTGGCGATCTGAAAGAAGTGCGAGAAGAGAGGTGTTTAAGAATCTTCCTACTAAGGATAGAGTAAAAAAATATTAGAAAGGTAAGCAACTGAACGATAGTTAGAAGGTTTAGAGCGGTCATCCTTCTTTGGGACAGGCTGAATGAAAGCGAACCTCCAGCAGGAAGGAAAAGTACCAGATGAAAAACAAAGACGAAAGAATTTGCCTAGCAGGGTGTCAGCACAGAAGCACATTTCTTGAGAACAACAGGAGGGACACCATCAGGACTGTACGCCTTCCTAGAGTTGAGGCCAGATAGCGGAGAAAAAACATCTTTTTAAGAGATCATAATTTCAGACATAACTGAATTAGAGGGAGGAGGAAATGGAGGAGCATTATCGGAATCGTCCAGGGTTGAGTTGGAGACGAACGTTTGAGTCAAGAGTACAGCTTTATTGGAAAAAGAGACGGCAACTGAGACGTCGGAATAGAAAAGAGGAGGGAAAGAAGAAGTAAAGTTGTTGAGAGGGTCTTAGCTATATATATATATATATATATAACGCGTGCATGCTCATGCGTGTTATGTCATCTGTGGAACCCAATGTTAAACCAGAGAGATTTGAATTAAATACTGTCATTACCTTGAGTGCTGGAGGGTTAACAAGTAAAACGCCTCTGGACGCGAAAGCTTTATGCTTTTCCTTTTATATATGTACTTGTATATGAAATCTAATAATGACTGTTATAGTGTTATATATAAATTTCATAATAATTATGAGGAGAGGGCTTTTGCCCAGATTGTTGACAGATGTAGAGGCTGACATGTATTTTCAACCTCGCCAGTAGGTTATGTTTAGTTAAACGAGTAAAGTTAATTTAGGTCAGGTCAGGCAAAAGTTTGCTAGGCCTAGGTTTAAAAAACACACACACACACACACACACACACACCAATGAAAAATGATGTCAGGCAGAGCAGTTGAGGAATGGTATAGCTTTTTTCGGTAAGTTAGGTATAGTTCCTTATTTCAATAGGCCTTGTCTTTTACCTATATAGGAGCCTATGGAAAATAAATCTGTGCTTATCAATTGCTTCAAGTATTCACATTAATACTGTGCTAATTATGCATGAATTGAAATTAACTTAGTTCCATGAAATAGTACAACAAAACATTTTTAATTTGTTATCAGCTATCATCCACTATTCAATTCAAGAAATAAATAAAATTATTTTCTATCGCAGTTCTGTACCAAATATGTTCAGTTATTAATTAATAACTAAGTTTACTCACCTCCATTAAAAATCCTATAAAATTCCACACTAATTAAAACCAATTTTAATTTACTTTTCCCCAATTATCACTCACTCCCCTCACCAAATAACGTCAAGCCTATCCTATCCGAGGGAACTGACAGAGTCAGAGGTACCATAAGAAAGAAAACGGAATTAGGAATGACACTAGCTGAATTATAACAATTAATTTGGCAACATTTATTCAGCTGGAGACATCCGAAAACTCTTCTCAGAATTTATAAATGATGTTTGTTCTTCCTCCTTCTAATTATTCAATTATAATTTATGTGCATCTGCAATTTGTTCATTCAAACAGAAAAAATAATTGCGTCTGACTGTACCAAATACATTAATCTCATTTTTAAAGTTAGAGGTTATATTGCCATACATTACCTTCCTTAACGATATCCCACTGCCTTTAGTGTTTTAGTGGGAATTAAATTTGTAATATTTCAATATAAGCAAAGTGTATGCATGTTCATACGTTCATATGAAGAACGTATTGTTTACGTTAGGTTAGACTGTTAATTTGTACTTATTATATCAGCCTATTTATATATTTAATAAGGTAAAATTGAAATTGTTTATCTTTCAAGTTACTTCAGTATACGTATTTATATTTATATCGTCCCCACCAGGGTTCGAACCAAACACCTAGCTAGTATGTGAGGGAGCTAGCCACTACACTATAACGGGATAAAAACTAACACAACCTGTCATATATTTAAACAACCCTTCACGTCCAGAGACATTTTACGTGTTAACACTCCCGCACCCGAGGTGATAATCAGCATTTCATTCAAACTATCTGGTGCAACGCTGAGGTCCCATAAATGGAATATCATGCATGAACACGCATGATTTTTCATGATGGTGGGGGCGATACCGGTAATAATAAAACAAAAGTTAGTGCAATAGGACACATTAGTTAGCCTAAGCAGTGTGTTAGTTTCTGGCACTGAATAATTATATTATTAGCAGGTGGGTAATACAAATCACTTCCAATACTGTTGATTTTTTCTAACTCAGCATCCATGTATTCCGGACTGGCGATCCTAAGAGCGCGGAGAAACATCGAAGAAAATATGACTTTCTTGATGGGGGTGTCATGCCCGGAGTAAAAATGTACAAAGGATAAATTGGATTTTTTTTCCGATAGATACTAAACTTAAAACCTGGGCTTTCCCTATGTACACTAGGGTGGAGTGAAAAAACTTGTTTTAGAATTCAGTTTTGTAGGGGGACACAAAAGTTAGTCTGTGGTACCAATAAGAAATCTGTAAAATATTAGCTGCCTGCAACATCAACTTCACTGGCCCCAAGGAGGTCAAAGATTTTGCCTTTCAGGTCCTTCAAAAAATTAAGAAAAAATTCAAAGGTTTAAGTGTATCTTCCGTTGTATTTATGCTAGGAAGGTCATTTTTGTTTCATTTGATTTGGTTATTTATGTTCTTTAACTTTACTCTTATACACTTTTTCCCATTCCTCACAGAAATTTGGAAAATTTGGTATTTCATGAAAAATACTAACAAAAAATAAGTTTTTATTGCTTTCGTTTACTGGTTGATGTTAAGCGTCATTCGGTAATTCAGTTTTCTTTTAGAAGCTCATAAAATACCTGCATGGCTTTAAATATATTGGTTTATTGGAGCAGCTCTCCGCTGCATACCTCGGCTTAAATTACCCAGAACTCACCACGTGGAGGTGGCTGTTCTTTGAGTTCCACCCTAACCCACCCACCACATTAATTTAAAAAGCTTCTTATTCAGTTTTGTAGTCTCTCTTGGTTTCAAATGATTTCATTATTGCTTGAGATGCAATTTTCGTTTTAACGTAGCCATCTCTCCTCTCACTTCCATAAACTGCTCATGCCGCTTCTGTTACAAGTTTGATACTCCTTTTTACTGCTTGTGTATGACAAGGGAAATGAAAGAGTTTTAATTTTTCTTCGCTAGTGTTCTTAGCCAATGATGTTAACTCCTCTTTAGTTAAGTGTTTTGTCAGTGGTGGATCAAGCCTGATGGGACTATCTGTCCAACATATATCAGTGTAGTCAAGTGCATGGAAATTTAGCTGCGGTACACTGAACTCGCGAATGCTTTTCATTTTTTCAGCTTGAGATCTTGCTACTGTACTTCGATCTTTCGTATTGCTAATTTTCGAATGTTTGGCCGGTTATCAGTAATCACTGTAAGAAGAAGGTTCTCATTCTCATTTGTGAAGGTCCGGGATTAAACGGCTCACTGCTCTCGTCCGTTTCGCTGGAACTTGATGAAACAGTTGCAGCAGTATCAAATTCTTTCATTCCTCATACTTTTGTGTAGCCTTTTTCTTTTTTCCATCTTTTTGGTTACCACTTTGTCTACAAATCCACTCATCATTTTTCGAGACGTTCGTTGATCAATAAGGAAATCATTTCCCAGAACAGGAACTTTTAGGTCTTTTTCACAACGACATGTCAGGAAGTCTTCACATTTACAAGAAGCTATATCAAAGAGCTTCAGTGAGTCAAGTTTAAATTTGTGAAGCAGTGCTTGATAGGATGCTTGGTCTTTCCGCCCTTTGAATTGTTTCAAGACATTTTAATATTTTTCGTACAAACCTCGGATGCGTTAAGTTATGGTCTTATGATGGGTAGTTGGAATAGAAGCACGATCCCTTACAGTCTTTACTTTTTGGGCAACGACTGTAGCAACATCATAAATTTTTGGATTAGTTTCTCCTGACTTAATTCTTTCCTGTCTAACATAAAGGAAACACTGAAGTATGATATATCTTCGGACGAAGGCAAATAAATCAGTGAGAGATTCTTTGGTGGTCCAAAGATTGGATTCAGCTGTTGAGTATTCCTTGTCTTCCTTTTTTTGCTGAATCATTCGCGACTATGGAAGCCATGCCTAATTTTGCTTTGTGCGTCGGAATAGAATTAGACTAAATTAGTGACTGTAAATGTTTTTAGCGAATCAGACTCAGTATAAAAATTTATCAAAGCAATCAAATAATCTGAAAAAGAGATATAAATTATAATATAATATAGTATAAATAACAAGCCCTAAATAATATAATTATGAAGTAATTTAAATCTGTGAAAATCTAAACAAATGGAAACCTTAAAATGGTACTAAAACATATACTAAAGTTGAGAAACTCAACGAAAAATATAAAAATTCCTATTTTTTGTTAGTATTTTTCATGAAATACCAAATTTTCCAAATTTATATGAGGAATGGGAGAAAAGTGTACAAGGGAAAAGTTAAAGAATATAAATAGACAAATCAAATGAAACAAAAATGATCTTCCTAGCATAAACACAACGGAAGATACGCTTAAATCTTCAAATTTTTCCTTAATATTTTGGGGGACCTGAAAGGCAAAATCTTTGACCTCCTTGGGGTCGGTGAAATTCATGTCGCAGGTAGTTTACAGATTTCTTATTGGTACCACAGACTAACTTTTGTGTGCCCCTACAAAACTGAATTCTAAAAAAAGTTTTTTCACTCCACCTTAATGTACACGCACATCCAAAAACGGGGCTGAGTTGTTTTGCTCCACCTCCAAAGTAAACTTAGTGAAGGGGACTTGATTATTTAACTGAAGAAGGAAGTCATCTAGGTCACGCTTCATGGGCCAGATACACAAAATATCGTCGACGTACCGTAACCATGGGATGCCAACCCCCAGGATTCTCGGAATGTAAGTTAGTTTGAAAAACTCCATATTGGCGAGGAGGTGCGACAAGGGATTACCCATGGCCATCCCAAAAACCTGTTGATAATATTCACCATTAAACGTGAATTTGTAGTCTTTGATGCAAAGTTTAATGAGTTTCAAAACAATGTGTGCAAGTAGTGGCAGGTCATACTTATGTAATTCTCGTGAGAGAAAGTCAAGCATATCATCAATTGGCATTTTTGTGAACAATGAACAAACGTCGAAACTGATCAAACTATCGTTGGTTTCAGTGCGTATATTATTCAGTTTTTCAGTAAGGTCTATGGAATTTTTTACATGTGAATCAGAGATCGTTCCGAGAATGGGGGACAAAACTTTGACAAGCCATTTGGAGAGTTTATAAGTAATGGAACCCAAAGAGCCAATAATAGGGCGCATAGGGTTGCCAGGTTTGTGGGTTTTAATAAGACCGTAAAGGTAGGGAAAAGAAGGCGAAGTGGACGTGAAAAGGGAATTAAGTCCTTATGATTTTTGAGAATACGTTTCAAGCCACCATTGAATGATATGATGACGTCATCCTGCGGGTTGTTCCTGAGCTTTCTGTATGTGGCGGGGTCCTGGAGAAGCTTGTTCATCTTTCTAATGTATCCAGCTTTGTCCATAATAACTATGGTATTAGGCTTGTCTATTTGAGTAATATGGAGATCACCATCTTTTTTTAATTGTAAGAGGGTATTACTAAACGTTTAGGAAAGTTTTCTTCGTAAGTGCTATTCGCAGCACCATATACAAGGCCTTTAACTATATTAATCAAAGACTAGGGGAGATTACACTGTTTTTCAAAACACGTATAAAAATTTATCAAAGCAAGTAACAGATTTGTAACGCAAAAGGTTTTTAACAATAAAAAAGGACATACCAAATCCAATAACGTTTATTGCATTGTCGCTGATGTTCTTTCGAAGAAAGGTTCGAAACATACTTTGAACTTCCTTTTTACTCCATTGACTGTTTCGAATGAGACTTTTAATTTTGCGATCCAAAATGTTAAGAAGTAAAGAAGTTCTACGCAACTCAACTCGTTGTAAATTCAATTGTATTCAACTGTAGATGTTCATAAAATCTGCGACAGTGCAGATTTGATACTCCTGCAGGAGCACTGGCTACCTAAGCAAGAGCTAAAATTCCTCTCTACCATCCATGATGACTTTATGTACCATGCGTCATCAGCAGTAGACTTGTCAGATGAATTAATGTATGGTAGGCCTTTTGGTGGTGTTGCTTTCTCAATAAGGAAAAATTTGTCAAAACATATAAAATTTTTAACAAGCGATAATGTAAGGTTGTTAGGCATTGAATTACAAGTGAACAATGATTGCATATTAATTGTAAACTGCTATTTACCATATAACAACGGCAGTAATCTAGATGAATATATTGATTTGCTGTACAAAATTAAGTCATTATCAGATAACCCCAAATATTCTCACTGTATAATGATGGGGGACTTTAATGCACATGTGAACTCGGAATTCTTTGTAGAATTGGGTAACATGTGCGAGTCGGCCAATTTAATTATAAGTGATGTAGATGTATTAGGGGTAGCCAGTGGTAATTTTACATACGTCAGTGATATGAGTGGTACCACCAGGTGGATTGATCATTGTCTCACAAGTAATAATCTAAAGGATCGAATTGTTAGAGTTCATATACTGCATGATTTCCTTCTTTCTGATCATAGACCATTAGAAATATTAATTAACGTTACCAATTTATGTGCAACACGACTTAACAAGAACTCATTAGGTAAGAATAATCGCGTCGATTGGTCCAAGGTTACGATGCAGCAGAGAATAGAATACAAAGACAGAACAAGTCACCTCTTTAATAATTCAGAAATTTTGCACCTTGCCTGTAATAATCCTTGCTCAAATGATTCTCACTGTAAACTCATAGATAGGTATTATAGTAAGATAATATCCCTGTTAAGAGAAGCAGGAAGCCCCCTGATTAAATCTTACAACTATCATACTAAGATTATTCCTGGATGGAATGATTTTATTGTCCCCCTGAAGAGGGAATCGAAAGACGCCTATGATTTGTGGTGCTTTCATGGTAGACCAAGATTAGGACCAGTATACTTGAATATGGGTAGAAGTCGGGGTCAGTATAAGGCGGCCATAAGGCGATGTAAACAGGAAGAAGAGTCTATTCGAGCACCAAAAGCCTGTGAAGCTCGCATAAATAACGATAATAACAAATTTTGGAAATTTGTTAAGAACCAAACGGGTGTCAAAAATGTCCGGATCAAGTAAAGATAATCCCTCCCAACAGAAAAAGGAGGGACTATCTTTACTTGATCATTTTTTGGGAGGGATCATCTTTACTTGGTAAAGTTGGTAATACCTCTTTACCGCAATACCGCAATACCGCTTTAATTAAAGTCTTTGGATCAAGTAAAGTTAAGCACCCCCAACCTTTTTTAGTTAGCTTTATAAGGCTAACTAACGAAAATATCACGACCTAACCTAACCAATCGTCAAGGGCGTACAGTTGACCTAACGATTGGTTAGGTTAAGTCGTGATATTTTCGTTAGTTAGCCTTATAAAGCTAACTAAAAAAGGTTGGGGGTGCTTATCTTTACTCGATCCATTGTAATAAATGAATTTTAATAAATTTTGTTTTCAAATAAATCATTTTTTAAAAAAAGATTCTCTTAATTTTTATCCTTATGTCAGACTGCTTCACTTTACTTTACTTTCTGGGAGGGATTATCTTTACTTGGTCATTTTTGGGAGGGATTTGCTTTACTAGTGTGACCTGGGAGGGATTATCTTTACTTGATCCAAATGTCCTCCCTCCGACAATCGATGGGGTGTCGGGGGAAGATGAAATTGCAAAGCTGTGGAAAAACCACTACTCTAACTTTCTTAACAGTGTGAGTAGGGATAATCTTAAGATAGATTGCAGCGAAACGATTGTGGGAGGGACAAGGGAAAATACTTTGATATCATTTTCTGAAGTAAAGAGGTTAATTAAAGAGTTAAAGACTGGTTCTGCGTCAGGGGTAGATGACCTATCGAATGAGCACTTAAAATATGCAAATGACGTAGTATGTCTGCATATATCATTGCTCCTATCAGCCATGCTTGCTCATAGCTATATCCCTGCAGAGTTCATGAGGGTATATATCTTGCCCCTGGTCAAAAATAAGTACGGAAACATTCTCTCCAGCAATAATTACAGGCCTATTGCTGTCGCTTCGTGCTTCTCGAAACTACTAGAAAACTCTTGTTACACCGATTAAATGATTTCCTATGGACATCTCCTAATCAGTTTGGCTTTAAAAGGTCCCACTCAACTGACCTGTGTATCTATGTACTTAAAGAAACAATATCTAAATACATTGACAGTAATTCAACTATTTATAGCTGTTTCCTAGATATAAGTAAGGCATATGATAGGGTGAACCACAATATTTTATTTGCAAAACTAGAAGACAGGAAGGTTCCCATGTACATATTAAATTTATTGAAATTTTGGTATTCCCACCAATCTTTTACTGTTAGGTGGGGCAATATACTATCCGAGTGTTTTGGCTCCTCTTGCGGGGTGAGACAAGGCTCCTTGCTCTCCGCTATGCTGTTTAATAGGTATATCGACGAATTAATTGCTTCACTTAACGAGGCAATAGTGGGATGTTGTATAGATAACACAAGGATAAATAACTTAGTTTATGCCGATGATATGGTGTTAATAAGTCCCTCTGTTAAAGGTCTGGATCGGCTACTAAAAGTCTGCGTAGTGTATTCGCAGAAACGTGATATTCTTTTTAATGTTACAAAAACTAAGGTTATGCAATTTCATCTTAAAAGCTGTAATCAGCCAGCTGATATAAGGTTTAAAATGAATGGTTAAGTATTTGGGTCAAACTATTACCAACTCCTTGAGTGATGACTCGGATATAAGAAAACAATCTCGAAGCCTGTGCTAAAGCGAATATGACCATAAGGAACTTTCGATTCTGTACAAGTGAAGCTAAAGACACTCTCTTTCGTACTTTCTGCAGTAATATATACGGACAGCAACTGTGGGTGAATTATAAAAAAGGTTCTGGCAGAACTCTAAATTTGCTGTACAACAGGTCTTTTAAACTCTTACATAAATTACCCCCGAGATGCTCAGCTCCGCAAATGTTTGCTACCCACAATGTCCCGAGCTTCCCTGAGGTAACAAGACGTGCTCAATGCAGTCTAATGCAAAGAATTAAAAAATCAACCAACCCGATCATCCAAGCTATCCATGAGTCCTGCCATTTATCCTCTAAGCTATGGACTTCTTGGTACGAAAACGTCTGTCTGTAGCTCCACTTAACTTCGACATTACAGTATTATTTCTAATCAATTGCAGTATATTTCTATCCTTAGTATATGAACTGTCATTGTATTAATATTTGTCATATGGACTATAGTCTGCCAATAAACCTTTTCATTTTCATTTTCATTTTCAAATGTCATCAAACAAAGGTTGGATCCACGGTTGGGGGATAACGGTCACAAAATTACGTTTAGCAATGTGTAAATTTTTGAAGGTGGACCACTCATTTTGCTTTGTGACTTCAATATGCTTCTGTAAAATTAATCTGCTGAAGCTGTTGAATAGATGAGATGGTCGTCAAATTGTCTGAGACGAATCGGAAGAAGGGACTTGGGAAGGACCTGCTCTTGCAGACAGTCAGAAACTTTCGTCAGATACGAATTGCATGCGCCTTCATTCAGTGCCGGCTCCAACCTTTTGGGGGCCCTACGGACAAATCTTTGGAGCCCCTTTTATATATATGTATATATATTTCGCACAATAAAATGGTTTATATACAATTAAATATACAAAAATCTAATAAGTTTATTTAGATAGATATATATCACATACATTCAAAACCTTTCTCCTCTGGCTTTTTTATTGCAAACTCATCAATAATATCATCATAGGACAGCTTCCGGCCTACCTCCCGATTGATGCTCATGATGGTAAGCCCACTCAGACGTTCTTGTGCCATTGTTGACCTGAGGTACGTTTTAATTAACTTCAACATGGAGAAGCTCGTTTCAGCTGTGGCTACGGTTACTGGAAGAGTGACTGCAATTCTGAGAGCAATCCATAGGTTTGGATATAACGCTATCAGCTGCTTCTCGTGTATGACTATGTAAGTCAGCAATTATAGTGCAGTTATCTTCTGAGATGGCAGATCTGATAGCACACATTAGGCGTTTGTTTACATTTTAATTTTTATGATTACAACAAAAATTGCTAGATTTTATATGGAAATAAAATGAATGGCGCTGGAAGAGTTTAAAAAAAAAATTTGGCCCATTTTTTTTATTTCTGTCAATCATTCATTAATTAATTTTTTTATACCGCTCGCTGGGAGCTCTCCCGCCTCGCGGGACCCCACGCACACTGCGTGAGCTGCGTAATAGAAGAACCGGCGCTGCGGCTTCATTAATGTAGAAGAAAACACAAACACAAACAGAGGCAAGAGAAAGAACAGGAAGCCAAATGAACGCCAAAGAAAGCTCAGGAACAACCCGCAGAATGACGTCATCAAATCATTCAATAGTGGCTTGAAACTTATTCTCAAAAATCATAAGGATTTAATTCTGCTTTTCACGTCCACTTCGCCTTCTTTTCCCAACCTTTACGGTCTTATTAAAACCCACAAACCTGGCAACCCTATGCGCCCTATTATTGGCTCTGTGGGTTCTATTACTTATAAACTCTCCAAATGGCTTGTCAAATTGTCTCCCGTTCTCGGAACTATCTCTGATTCACATGTAAAAAATTCCATGGACCTTACTGAAAAACTGAATAATATACGCACTGAAATCAACGATAGACTGATCAGTTTCGACGTTTTGTTCATTGTTCACAAACGTGCCAATTGATGATATGCTTGACTTTCACGAGAATTACATAAGTATGACTTGCTACTAACAGCACCCATTGTTTTGAAACTCATTAAACTTTGCATCAAAGACTGCAGATTCACGTTTAATGGTGACTATTTTCAACAAGTATTTGAGATGGCCATGGGGTAGTCCCTTGTCGCACCTCCTCGCCAATATAGAGTTTTTCGAAATAACTTATATTCCGAGAATCCTGGGGGTTGGCATTCCATGGTTGCGGTATGTCGACGATATTTTGTGTATGTGGCCCATGAAGCGTGATCCCTATCAGTGCCGCATTCAACAAACCAGTAGAAGGGACGCTGCCAGTGCCCCCAGAAATGATGCCACAAGAACCCCGAAAATACTAGCTCTAAATTAAGTGAATTTTTCACTAACCTTACAATTATGAGATGGATATTATATACATAAACCTTAACTTAATATATACAAGCAATGCTGCACTAATTAGCTTGGTTGTAATAACGTGGGGGGTATTAGACCCCGCCAGTTATTAAGTTATTTAAATAACAATAAAGGTACTTACAGGTGCTTTGATTCTAGATCTTCTTTAGGGCCTACCATAGATGCCAGCGTCCCACAAACGACCTACTACTAGTCCTACTTTACTAATTTAGAAGCTATAGACATTACCCCTAACTGATATAATAATTAGACAACTTCCTGCTTAAATTAGTCACTTTAGAAACATCACCAAATTACACTTAGCACTAACGATTTAGTCAGACACAAAACTACATCGTTTTTGTTCAGCCCAAATTAACGAACAGACCGCGTTCCGCTGTTTATCTTTTTGTGTTGCCATTCAGTTTTCTTTTAGTGACTTTTCCCTTTAGTGACTTTTAGACTATATAATATACACACACACACACACACACGTCACCTCATTAGTCATCAGAAATTACAAGAAAGCTGATTGGGAACAGTTCAAAATATAGACTGAGGAACAATTCACCAAATTAAACAGCACACCTGTCATAAACATCAATACAACACTCAAGACATTTAATCAGATCATCAATAATGCAAACAAATACATATCCAAGGGCAACATTAAGAAATACAACCCAAATTACACTAGAGAAATAGCCCACCTCATAAGGCAACATAACAACCTCAAACATAACACACAAACACCACACACAGAAGCCATAAAACAGCAGATACAATAACTCAACACAGAAATAAACAACAAACTTAAAGAAAAACAATCAGAAACATTTAGGGAATTCATAACAACACTAAACCACTATAAACTACTATAAACAGCATTACCCACTCTAACAATGGCATTCACACTTCACACGCGGCTATCTATCGCAGCCAAAATCAGGGCCGGCCCCAGCTATGTGCGGCCTGTGCGGCTGCAAAGGGCCCCCATCAATTAGAGGGCCCCTCCAAAAGCCATTTGTTCTTCGTATTTTTAGTTGCTATAGCTTCACCAAACTTATAAAAACGACACAAAACCACATAAAAGAATGTAAATAAGCAACATAAATAAGCGTGTATTATTATATTTATATTTGTAAGTTACTTTTTGTCATTATGTGTCCAGAACTGTCACTGTTAAAATTCTTTTCGTTTAATTTTTTTCGTCTCTTTATGTACGTAATGTGGCGTGTGCGCGGTGTATACGATATTATTATCAGTGTTTCTGTTCGGGCATCAATCTATTTTTTTGTGACGGTATATTTTTTTGATTATTATACGGCATATATCAATTATATCTAATATATCAACTCTCTATTACATCATCAGTTTATTGATCATAATATCAAGACATATATGATATAACAAATAAATCTGACCATCCGTCACCTCAGCGGCGCCTCATGTAGTATTGCCATAGAGACGTCATCCAAAAATTTAAAACTGTGTCACCGTGATCTGTAGCCACCAGCCAGTTGGCAAGCAACTGTTTTATGGAGAGGTATGTTTCTCTCTCAGGTTTGAGCATAGTGCTTTAGTTTTGATATATTTTCTTAAGCAGCTTTATTAATCAAATGCTATAATTGTATAAATCTATGCATGTCAAAGTAGAAAGTACTTCGTGTCGGAGATGCTTTCATATTTTTGGATGTAATTATTTCAAGAACGGTGCAATAGAAGTTGCTCGTTTATAACAAATGAAATTAGTGTGTTATTTTTAATTATTAGAATGAGAACATAGAAAGGAACAGCAAGTGCTTTGTTACCAGTGACTAAGTAGAAGTGTCTCTTGCAGAAGCCGAGAGGAAGCGTTGGAGGGAAGTACTCACTCGTTTAGTTTACATCATCAAGTCTTTAGCAGAGAGAAACCTAGGGTTTAGGGATTCTGTTGACAAATTGCACCATCAAAGCAATGGCAACTTCCTAAAAGAGGTAGAACTTCTTACCAATTTTGATCCAGTAATGAAACAGCATATCAGCCGAGTGAAAAGTGGAGTGGGTACTCATGCTACCTATTTAGGCAAAACTATTCAAAATGAGCTGATTACCTCCATCAGTGACAAAATAGTTGAGAAAATGGTGACAGAAATTAAGCAGTTCAAATACTATGCCATTATTTTGGATTGTACTCCTGACCTAAGCCACCAAGAACAAATGTCAGTTATCATCAGAACTGTCAAACTAGAAGGAACACCAGAAATCAAAGAATATTTTCTGGGATTCCTGTGGCATCAGAAACAACAGGTCTCAGTTTGTCCTCTCTCATTTTCAAAAGGCTTGAGGAGCTAAACTTACCCTTCAATGATTGCAGAGGGCAGTCTTACGACAATGGAGCAAATATGAAGGGAAAGAATAAGGGTGTTCATTTCAAATTTATACTGGATTATATAATTTTGAATATTTGTAATTTTTTAAATAATAAAAGAGGAACACTGATACTGATTTACCTTCCTGTCATATATATACACGGTGAACCAAAAGTAGGTGGACAGTAGGTTGAATACGGTTTGTGTTATATTATATTATAACTATGGTGTTCATTATAACTATGGTGTTTGTGTTTTATTATATTAAATATTATAACTAAATTTATTTAAATTTTATTTTGTATTATAGTGCGAAAAATGCTCTGTATGAATTGGTCCACAATTAACCCACCCCTTATATCTCCAGTCTAACTATAGAGTAGATCAAGTCTAGCCTAGAGGGGTCAGCCTAGAGATTCCGGAAATGGTCCAGAGCGGGCAGATAAATTGAGGTCCACAGTAGGATTCCTCACAAGATTAGGTTAGGGCAATCTACCTTCACCTTTGTTAAGCTATGAGTTGATGCTGGGTCTTAGGTCACAATGTAGGCCTAACTTGTTTGACCCAGCTTAATTTAATGTTATTAACTGTTTGGTGTAAAAACTCAATTAGTCACTTACTTTTAGTTATTGGAGTCTCCCTTCTCCGGTTGGATTTTTGTCGAGAGCGCACTTTGCTGGTACGTCCTCTCGCCCCTTTCTTCGTTTTCGTTCTTCCTCCTCTTCGCGGGGCTTCTTGTACCAGCGTTGTCTTGGTTTATTCCTCGGTTGGTTGAGCGGTAATGTATCTCCATTACCGAGCACGCTCCTCCCACACAGTATATAAATACTAGTGTGGAGAATAACTCTGGTGAGCAACCAATTGGTTTCTTCCACCCAGTTATTGACATAAAAGGAATTTAATAATTGTTAGATTAACTACCTACCTACTCAGTGAACCATTTCCGTTACCTCCCAACTACCCACTCATCGGTTTTCCATATACTGGGGGCCCCGGGAGATAAAAATTTTGGTGTCATTGTCACCAATTTTTGTCTGAGTGTAGACTAGCTAACTATTTAACTGTAAATGCCTGTTAATCTGATTAACAGTGCCTGTCCTCACCTTCTCATGGAGAAGAGGTAGCATTTAATTAGAAGAGAAAATATACATCCATAGGATGAAACTGTCTATGGTCTTTACCATAAGAAAAGAAAAAATGAAAGTTAGAAGATAAAATTACAATTCCCCAGCATCTATTTTTTGTTGTAAAAATAGTCGCGCCTTTAATGCTGTTTGTCGCTGAGGTCTTGTGTCTGTCAATGTTGTAGTAGGATGCGTTACCACTCCTACTGTCAAAGGAATAGTTACTGGAAGTTCAGTGTCTCCAGTTGTTACTGTCAGTGGAGAAGGTTCTCCAAAGTCCATTGTTTTGGGTCCAGACTCTAAAGGGTACAAAAGAGAAATGTCTCTTGTTGTGTCACCCGTTGAAGTCCTTAATTTGACCACTCTTGTTACCCCGTCTGCCCCTGGTCTGAGTTCTGAAACTCTAGCCAGAGGCCAGTATTGTCTTGGAGTACTGTCATGTATGAGAACAAGGTCCCCTTACCTAATGTGTCAACCATCCTTAGTCATTTGTTTATGTCTCTCCCTTAGACCCATCAAGTACTCAGTTTTCCACTGTTTAATGAAATGAGCTTTAACTCTAGTTAAATGTTGTAACTTAGTCTGGAGCTCATCATGTCGTTGAGTCCAGTTTGGGTCTTCTGAAGAGTCTATATTGTAGTCCGGCAGGAGACTAACTTGTTCTCCCCGAATCAAATGATTTGGAGTTAATGGTTCTGGGTCATTAATGTTGTCACTCACATAAGTGAGTGGTCTATTGTTAATGATGTTCTCAATCTCAGCCAGGAGAGTGAGTAACCCAAATAAGTGTATCTGTTTTTTGCCAATTGCTTTCTTCAAGCAATTCTTTACTGTTTGTATATTCCTCTCCCAGATAGAACCATACCAAGGAGAGGCAACCGGAATATACTTCCACTTTATGTTTGAATTTTTTATATATAATTGTGTGATTTCATTGCTTAACAAGTCGTGGATGACTTGTTCACCAGCTTTGAAATATGTAGCATTGTCAGTCCAAACTGTCTTTGGTACTGAATGTCGTGCACAGAATCTCTTAAAGACAGCAACAAAAGATTCTGCTGTAAGGTCCTCCACAACATCCAAATAAACAGCTCGTGAGGCAGCACATGTAAACAGTACAATGTACATTTTTTGTTCAGTGTCACCCACCCCTACAGTCAATGCTCCTGTATAGTCAATGCCTACAGTCTCAAAGGGTCTGTTGAGAGTAACTCTCTCCTCTGGCAAAGCAGGAGGATTTGGTTTCCTATAGGGCCTAGCATGAATACGCCTACATGTGACACACTCACTCAGGACTGTTTTAACAGTGATCCTTCCCTTGGGTATCCAATAAGTTTTTCTTAATGTAGTTAGTGTCTGTGGTACCCCCATATGATATACATCATTGTGTGTTTTTCTGATTATTAATGTTGTCAAATAGCTAAATCTAGGTAAAAGGATTGGATTTTTGCTTTTGTATGACAGTTTTGATTTGTCTAATCTCCCTTTACACCTTAGAAGGCCTTCCTCATCTCTGAACAAGTTTAGATCCACAACTACTGATGGTACAGGTTCTTTTGTTTGTTTCCCATTAGTTAAGAATTCTAACTCTTTATTGTACTCTTTTTGTTGGGCTTGGCCTATCCAGTATTGGGTTGCAACTTCTGTATAATTATGATTGTTTTTATTTAGCTGTTTGTTAATTGTAGCTAAACAGTTGTGAGCAAACCTCAAACAGTAGGCTGTCACCCTGACAAGTTTGTTGAAATCAGAATACTTTTCATAATTAGTGATTGGTTCAACCTTTTCATTTGAAAAGATTAAATTTAATGTCAAGTTAACTTGTTCCACAGGCCATTGGTCTGTATTACAGAGCCACTTAGGTCCCATAAACCAAGTTTTGTTTGACTTCAACAACTTGTAGGATAAACCTCTGGTCAGAAAGTCTGCTGGATTCTGTTTAGTTGGAACATAGTGAAAGTTTACTTGTAGGCTTTCATTAGCGTCAGCTATTTCTTTTAGCCTATTTCTTACAAAGATATTCTTACTATTAATGCTATCATTCCGTATCCAGGCAAGACAAATCTGACTGTCAAGCCAGACGTGGATATTAGTTATGAACACATCATAGTAAGCATCCTTAAGCAATGAAATGGTTTTAATGGCTAATGTAGCAGCCAATAGTTCCAATTGAGGTATGGTTCGGGTAGGTTTGAGAGGTGCAACTTTCCCTTTTGCATAAATTAGATGACTTTCTGTAGGGCTTACAAGATACGCACAGCACCCATAAGCTTGTGTGCTTGCATCAGCAAACACATGAAGCCTCTGGGGCTTATCCCTAAACCCACAGCACCTTTGAATTTTAATGTTCTGCACTTTTGTTAAATCAGTAGCTAACTTCTTCCAAGATTTTTGATTTTCATTTGTTATTGGATCATCCCACCCAACATTTGTCCTCCAAATTTCTTGGAGGAGAATCTTTGATTTTATTGTTGAAGGCAGGAATAGACCCATAGGATCAAAAATTTTGGAAGCCTCTGATAATATTTGTCTTTTAGTATTTGCTTCCTCATCAAGTTTAAAACCTTTAGTACAGATTGAATCATGACTGTTAGAAGTTGCATCCAAATACCAGTTCATACCTAAAGTTTTAACTCTGTCTAATGGCTCAGTAAGACCATTATTATCCTTTAAAATCTTTTTGTTTAAATCCTCATCATTTGAAATCCACTCTCTAAGTTCAAAGTTACCTTGTTGCATAATGTTTTGAGAGTGTTCATAGACTTCAGATAATTCAGATTTTGTTGTCGTTGAGCCTATTAGATTGTCTACGTAAAAATGTTCCTTAAGGAAGTTCAATGTTAGAGAGTTATTAAACTGGTTTAAATGATGTCTAATTGTCAATGCTAATAGGCTAGGTGAGCAATTGGCTCCAAACAACACAACATTAAATCTATAGGTTATGAACCCTTTATTCAAATCAAATGGATCCTTGAACCATAAGAACCTAAGTTGGTTCTTATCATATTCATTTTTAAGATTTATTCTCAAAAATGCCTTTGAAATGTCACTTTGTACAGCATATTTGTCTAACCTGAACCTCAGTAAGATCTTCACAAGGTCAGAAATGAGATTAGGACCCTCAATCAAGCAATCATTCAAACTGTGTTTATCACTGTCTTTGAGGCTACAATTATATACTACTCTGAGTTTTGTTGTTGGGGCATCTTGTCGATAAACCCCCCTGTGGGTTAAATAATGACAACCATCTTTTTTAAAAGGGTTATCTGTTACTTCTTCAATGAAGCCTTTCTGTAGCTGTTCTTTGAAGACATCATTATATGATAGAATATTGTTATCTTGTTTGAGTTTTTTCATTACTTTATATAAATGTCCTTTAGCTACTTTGAGATTGTCTCTTAAAGTTGGACAATTTATTTTCCAAGGTAACTCAACAAAATAACTATTGTCTTTGCACTTTGTGGTGTCTTCAAATCTTTCTACCATTAACTGATCTTCTGAAGTTTGATTTGTGTCATGTATACCCACAGATTCTAGCAACCATAACGTTTGAATTGCCTCATCCAAAGTTTCATTTGATAATGATGAATTAATGTTCTCAGTTGAGATAATATTATTCAAAGTGTTGCTATTCTTACAGGTGTTATGTAGGACTGAGTTGAGGCACATAGTATTTGTTGGTCATGCACTGTTTTGGTTTAGGTCTAGGTTGTATTCTGATAGGTCACCCAAAGGGGCTATCCCTGATGGAGTCTGATTAGCTATACCATTACCTATCTCTACTATGCCCTTATGAATAAGATTAATATAATCTGCCCCTATTAGCATTTCTATGTTAGCTACTGTGTTGTTAGTGATATGTCTATCAGCTATTTTGTAGTGTTTTTTCAAATGATTTATGGTTTGTTCTAGTTTGGGTATAACCAGTTTGTTTTGTCCTACTTTAGAAATAATAACTGCTTCAATTTTCTTGAATTTACTTTCTAAATGTAGTTCCAGGTCAATTGTCTTATAACTATTTTTGTCCGAGTTATCCTTAACAAAGGACGCAACATTGAGGTTTTGTTCATTCGGGTTTGGTGTCAAACCCAATTTATTAACTACATTTTTTGAAACAAATGTTTGTTGAGAACAACAGTCTATAAGACATCTCACTGGAGTGGTACTACTCTCACTATTCACTAAGTCCAAAGTAATAGTTGGTAAAAGAATCTCAGTGTTTCTTGTTACATTGTTTGAACAAGCAGAATGTCCCATGAAAGTGGCATTTTCTTGATTACCTTTGTTTGGGGGAGGTATCTTTTGAGTTTGAGTACTATTGTTTGGACACTTTGGTGAATCACACATTGATGAGACATGTCGTAAACTTTTACAAAACTTACACTTGAATCTTAACCTAGATTTACAGTCTTTCTTATAATGTCCCTGGCCAGTACACTTTTTACACAGGTTCAACTGTTCACATCTTTTAGCCCTTTGGTTAAAGTCTGAATATTTGTCACACCCAGTACTACTGTGTTCATTACTTGCACAAAATTTGCAATGTGGTGTGTAAGTTGAGGCAGCAGTTACATTAAAGTTCTGTAATGTAGGTGTTCGTGTATTATAGTTGGTCACATTTGATTCTCCAGTATCAAGTTTTGTCTGTTTAGCTGTAGCTAGTTGGTCTCTGGGAACAGTCTTTGGTTTATCCATAGTCTGGGTCTTATGTGTTGGAAAATCTCTCAAGTTGTAATTAATTAGGATATTGGGGAAGTTTTCTCTTATTTGTTCTAAATTAGGATAATTTTTTCCCGTCTTTAGAATTAAATTATCTTTAACCCTCGAAGGAAGGCACCTAAGTACTATGCTTTGTATAAGCCAAGATGAAGTTTTAATATCTATCTCATTGCTAACCAGTTGTCCTATAATAGCTTCTAATTTTGTATAAAAAATTTCCATATCACTATGGTTATCTTTTATGGGTGCAAATTCAAAAATTTGTTGAGATAATTCATATACAATCATATCTTTATTAATGTAATTACGTTTTAAAAGATCAATAGCTACTTCATATGAATCCCCTACGGCTGGTAAATAGGCTATTAGGTTCATGTCTAAGTCAAAATTGTTTAACTGGGGATCGTAATGAAATAGAGGACAAGAAGAAATTACCAGAGAAGAGAGAGAACAGACAAAACAGTCAAGTTTAAATTTGGTTTAATCCCCCCCAAGTACTTATGTGTCACTCAGGTCTAAGCTTATAAGAGAATGAGACTCCTTAAATGTAAATGTTTCCTAGTTAGGCCCTAGGTTGTAGACCTAATTAGGCTTGCTCAGGTTAGGCTTAGGCTAGACCATTTAGCCTAATTCTGCAATTTTTGTTAAGTAAGGTTAAGGTTTGTAAATTCCCCACACACGGACCACCAATGCGAAAAATGCTCTGTATGAATTGGTCCACAATTAACCCACCCCTTATATCTCCAGTCTAACTATAGAGTAGATCAAGTCTAGCCTAGAGGGGTCAGCCTAGAGATTCCGGAAATGGTCCAGAGCGGGCAGATAAATTGAGGTCCACAGTAGGATTCCTCACAAGATTAGGTTAGGGCAATCTACCTTCACCTTTGTTAAGCTATGAGTTGATGCTGGGTCTTAGGTCACAATGTAGGCCTAACTTGTTTGACCCAGCTTAATTTAATGTTATTAACTGTTTGGTGTAAAAACTCAATTAGTCACTTACTTTTAGTTATTGGAGTCTCTCCCTTCTCCGGTTGGATTTTTGTCGAGAGCGCACTTTGCTGGTACGTCCTCTCGCCCCTTTCTTCGTTTTCGTTCTTCCTCCTCTTCGCGGGGCTTCTTGTACCAGCGTTGTCTTGGTTTATTCCTCGGTTGGTTGAGCGGTAATGTATCTCCATTACCGAGCACGCTCCTCCCACACAGTATATAAATACTAGTGTGGAGAATAACTCTGGTGAGCAACCAATTGGTTTCTTCCACCCAGTTATTGACATAAAAGGAATTTAATAATTGTTAGATTAACTACCTACCTACTCAGTGAACCATTTCCGTTACCTCCCAACTACCCACTCATCGGTTTTCCATAATAGTATACAAAAAAATTAAATATGTATTCTCAAAATAAACGTTATCATTTACTGTCCACCTACATTTGGTTCACCCTATATATATATATATATATATATATATATATATATATATATATATATATATATATATATATATATATATATATATAAGGGGGCGCCCATATAAGAGCTTGCCTAGGGCGCCAAATACCCTTGCGCCACGGTGTATATATATAAAATATTGGGTGTTTGCTTTTATGAAGATGATGTCCTCATAGAAAATCAGAAACATATGTGGGGCCCTGGGAGGGTTGTGTGAGGAATGGGGTCCCCCAACCATCTTGCACAGGGCCCATCAGAAGCTAGGGCTGGCCCTGGCCAAAATAATATCCCAACTTATACACAATAAGCTAACATTTTAGTTAATCACTACACAAAGATAAGTCACTTAAACAGAGACAACAACCAGAAACACGCAGACAGACAAACAGCCAGACACAAGAAAACCTACAGACTCGATACGACCATTACACCCTTCAATACAGACCAGACCAATAAGATCATCAAAAACATTAAGAATTCGAAGGCTACTGGACCAGACAACATATCTAACATACACCTTAAACACTTGGGCTCACAGGGAATAGTAGCTCTCACAAACATCAGCACATATTCATACCAACACTAAATTATTCCTAACATATGGAAACAAGGTAAAATTATTACACTACTCAAACCAAACAAAAATCCAACAGAACCAGGCTCCTATAGACCTATTATTTTTTTTATTGGGTTCAGAATCCCAGCTGAGCCGTGAACGGCCAAGCTCTGAAGGGCCAGTTTAACCTGCAGCCCAAGTTAAGCTAGACTAAAAACTTACGGACTTGAAGGTCCTATTAGGTCCTACTTCAGGGTTGCTGACTTGATGTGGGCCTACCTTAGGCCTCAGTTGCATAAAATTAAGATAAAAACAAAAGGGGCACTATTTATGGTCTTCTTTCTAAACCTTGCAACAACAACACAACCTGCACCATTGGCACGATGCAAATCTTGTATCTAAACACCAAACTGAATTGCAAGAGAGCTTTCTATAAGAACCACGCCCTGTAAGTGCCGCATTCAACAAACGAGTAGGAAGGACGCGCAGTGCCCCCAAAAAATGATGCCACAAGAGTGCCCAAACAATGATGCCACAAGAGCCGAAAAATGCTAGCTCTAAATGAAGTGAATTTTTCACTAACCTTACAATTATGAGATGGATACACACACACCTTAACTTAATATATACAAGCAATGCTGCATCAATCAGCTTACTCATCATATCGCCTTGGGACAACAATGGCTCTTCCTCTTCTAGATTTTCTAACACTCCCCACCGAAGAGGCATTGTTGTGATTACCTTCTGCAAATTTAGCCAAGCCTTCTCCATGAGGCTGTAACTCAAATGTTTCAGCTTGACTATCCGTGTTTTTGCTGATTTCTAAAGCATAGAGTTTTTGTATAGGTCTCTTTAATTTTCCTCCTGAAGTCTTTACCTGTTAGAAAATCTAGAAGAGGAAGAGCCATTGTTGTCCCAAGGCGATATGATGACTAAGCTGATTGATGCAGCATTGCTTGTATATATTAAGTTAAGGTGTGTATATATCCATCTCATAATTGTAAGGTTATTGAAAAATTCACTTAATTTAGAGCTAGCATTTTTTTTCTCTTGTGGCATCATTGTTTGGGCACTCTTGTGGTATCATTGTCTGGGCACTCTTGTGGCATCATTTTTTGGGGGCACTGCGCGTCCTGCATACTCGTTTGTTGAATGCGGCACTTACAGGGCGTGGTCTTATTGAGAGCTCTCTTGCAATTCAGTTTGGTTGTTTAGATACAAGATTGTTGCATCGTGCAATTATGGAAAACTGATGAGTGGGTAGTTGGGAGGTAACGAAAATGGTTCACTGAGTAGGTAGGTAGTTAATCTAACAATTATTAAATTCCTTTTATGTCAATAACTGGGTGGATGAAACCAATTGGTTGCTCACCAGAGTTATTCTCCACACTATTATTTTATACTCTGTGACAAGAGCGTGCTCGGTATAGATATACATTACCGATCAACCAACCGAGGAAAAAACAACACGACGCTGGGGAAAAAGCCCGCGAAAAGGAGAACAAAAGAGAACGAAAACGAGGAACGGGGGCAAAAGACGGAACGAGGGAAGGGAGAAGAACAGACAAGAAATAAGATCCCCCCAGCAAGTACGCTCTTAATAAACAAACAAGACGGGAAAAGGGACTCTCTAATAAACTAGTTGTAAGTGACTAATTGTGTTTTTAACCCAGTTTACGTAGATGCATTAAATTAAGTTGGGTCAGACAACTTAGGCTACATTGTGCCTAAGACAGCACAACTCATAGCTTAACAAAGGTAAAGGTAGATTGCCCTAACCTAGTTTGTGAGGAATCCTACTGTGGACCTCAATTTTATCTGCCCGCTCTGGACCATTTTCCGGATCTCTAGGCTGACCCCTCTAGGGTGGGTTAATTGTGGACCAATTCATACAGAGCATTTTTCACATTGGTGGTCCGTGTGTGGGGAATTTACAAACCTTAACCTTACTTAACAAAAATTGCAGAATTAGGCTAAATGGTCTAGCCTAAGCCTAACCTAATCAGCCTAAAGTAACAAACTTGCCTAATTAGGTCTACAACCTAGGCCTAACTAGGAAACATTTACATTTAAGGAGTCTCATTCTCTTATAAGCTTAGACCTGAGTGACACATAAGTACTTGGCGGGATTAAACCAAATTTAAACTTGACTGTTTTGTCTGTGCTCTCTCTTCTCTGGTAATTTCTTCTTGTCCTCTATTTCATTACGATCCCCAGTTAAACAATTTTGACTTAAACATGGACAGTGCGGAATTGAAAAAGTTAAAAAAGAAAAGGGGGGCAAAGTTGGGTGCTGTTACAAAGGCCAAGAACACTTTTAACAATATTACACAACCAGGTAAGGAAGATTTAGAGTGTGTAATTCTTAAATTGGAAACTAAAAAGAAGGAAGTAATAGCCATTGATGAGAGTATTTCAGAGTTAGTTGAATCCGAAATAGCTGAAGAACAATTGATAGACCTTTACGCTGATAATGATGATCAGGTAATCTCAATTGAACAGCAAATAAGGAGACTACGGTCTCGTTTGACTGACATAACACCAAATAAACCTAATTCTGATTTTAATCAAAGTAGAGCTAACCTTCAACAAAATTTAAGTGGCATGCTAAATCCTGAGTCACAAGAATTGAGGGCTCAGTTACCCATTTTGCTAGTACCAACATTTGAAGGGGACACGGTACAATTCCCATCTTTCATTGACAAATTTGAGAGTTTAATAGGTAATAAACCTTATATTTCAACTGTTGATAAGTTTAGCTACTTAACTAGTTTCCTTAAAGGCCCAGCCTAAACCTGATAGCCTATTTACCAGCCGTAGGAATTCATATGAAGTAGCTATTGATCTCTTAAAACGTAATTACATTAATAAAGGTGAGATTGTATATGAATTATCTCAACAAATTTTTGATTTTGCACCATAAAAGATAACCATAGTGATATGGAAATTTTTTTAACAAAATTAGAAGCTATTATAGGACAACTGGTTAGCAATGAGATAGATATTAAAGCTTCATCTTGGATTATACAAGGCATAGTTCTTAGGTGCCTTCCTTTGAGGGTTAAAGATATTTTAGTTCTAAAGACGGGAGAAAATTATCCTAATCTTGAAAGTATCAGAAAACACTTTCCAAATATCCTAACTAATTACAAATTGAGAGATATTCCAACACAAAATAAGACCCAGACTATGGAAAACCAAGACTGTTCCCAGAGACCAACTAGCTACAGCCAAACAGACAAAACTTGATACTGTAGAATCAAATGTGACCAACTGTAAAACACGAACACCTACATTACAGAACTTTAATGTAACTGCTGCCTCAACTTACACACTACATTGCAAATTTTGTGCAAGTAATGAACACAGTAGTACTGGATGTGACAAATATTCAGACTTTAACCAAAGAGCTAAAAGATGTGAACAGTTGAACCTATGTAAAAAGTGTACTGGCCAGGGACATTATAAGAAAGACTGTAAATCTAGGTTAAGATTCAAGTGTAAGTTTTGTAAAAGTTTACGACATGTCTCATCAATGTGTGATTCACCAAAGTGTCCAAACAATACAGTAGTACTCAAACTCAAAAGATACCTCCACCAAACAAAGGTAATCAAGAAAATGCCACTTTCATGGGACATTCTGTTTGTTCAAACAACGTAACAAAAAACACTGAGATTCTTTTACCAACTATTACTTTGGACTTAGTGAATAGTGAGGGTAGCACCACTCCAGTGAGATGTCTTATAGACTGTTGTTCTCAACAAACATTTGTTTCGCAAAATGTAGTAAATAAATTGGGTTTGACACCAAACCCGAATGAACAAAAACTCAATATTGCATCCTTTGTTAAGGATAACTCGGACAAAAATAGCTATAAGACAATTGACCTGGAACTACAGTTAGAAAATAAATTAGAGAAAATTGAAGCAGTTATTATTTCTAAAGTAGGACAAAACAAACTGGTTATACCCAAACTAGAACAAACCATAAATCATTTGGGAAAACACTACCAAATAGCTGATAGACATATCACTAACAACACAGTAGCTAACATTGAAATGTTAATGGGGGCAGATTATATTAATCTTATTCATAAGGGCATAGTGAAGATAGGTAATGGTATAGCTATTCAGACTCCATCAGGGATAGCCCCTTTGGGTGACCTATCCAAATACAACCTAGACCTAAACCAAAATAGTTCATGACCAACAAATACTATGTGCCTCAACTCAGTCCTACATAACACCTGTAAGAATAGCAACACTTTGAATAATATTATCTCAACTGAGAACATTAATTCATCATTATCAAATGAAACTTTGGATGAGGCAATTCAAACTTATGGTTGCTAGAATCTGTGGGTATACATGACACAAATCAAACTTCAGAAGATCAGTTAATGGTAGAAAGATTTGAAGACACCATTCAGTGCAAAGACAATAGTTATTTTATTGAGTTACCTTGGAAAATAAATTGTCCAACTTTAAGAGATAATCTCAAAGTAGCTAAAGGACATTTATATAAAGTAATGAAAAAAACTCAAACAAGATAATAATATTAAAAAGTACAGTGATGTCTTCAAAGAACAGCTACAGAAAGGCTTCATTGAAGAAGTAACAAATAACCCTTTTAAAAAAGATGGTTGTCATTATTTAACCCACAGGGGGTTTATCGACAAGATGCCCCAACAACAAAACTCAGAGTAGTATATAACTGTAGCCTCAAAGACAGTGATAAACACAGTTTGAATGATTGCCTGATTGAGGGTCCTAATCTCATTTCTGACCTTGTGAAGATCTTACTGAGGTTCAGGTTAGATAAATATGCAGTACAAAGTGACATTTCAAAGGCATTTTTGAGAATAAATCTTAAAAATGAATATGATAAGAACCAACTTAGGTTCTTATGGTTCAAGGATCCATTTGATTTGAATAAAGGGTTCATAACCTATAGATTTAATGTTGTGTGTTTGGAGCCAATTGCTCACCTAGCCTATTAGCATTGACAATTGGACATCATTTGAACCAGTTTAATAACTCTTTAACATTGAACTTCCTTAAGGAACATTTTTACGTAGACAATCTAATAGGCTCAACAACAACAAAATCTGAATTATCTGAAGTCTATGAACACTCTCAAAACATTATGCAACAAGGTAACTTTGAACTTAGAGAGTGGATTTCAAGTGATGAGGATTTAAACAAAAAGATTTTAAAGGATAATAATGGTCTTACTGAGCCATCAGACAGAGTTAAAACTTTAGGTATGAACTGGTATTTGGATGCAACTTCTAACAGTCATGATTCAATCTGTACTAAAGGTTTTAAACTTGATGAGGAAGCAAATACTAAAAGACAAATATTATCAGAGGCTTCCAAAATTTTTGATCCTATGGTCTATTCCTGCCTTCAACAATAAAATCAAAGATTCTCCTCCAAGAAATTTGGAGGACAAATGTTGGGTGGGATGATCCAATAACAAATGAAAATCAAAAATCTTGGAAGAAGTTAGCTACTGATTTAACAAAAGTGCAGAACATTAAAATTCAAAGGTGCTGTGGGTTTAGGGATAAGCCCCAGAGACTTCATGTGTTTGCTGATGCAAGCACACAAGCTTATGGGTGCTGTGCGTATCTTGTAAGTCCTACAGAAAGTCATCTAATTTATGCAAAAGGGAAAGTTGCACCTCTCAAACCTACCCGAACCATACCTCAATTGGAACTATTGGCTGCTGCATTAGCCATTAAAACCATTTCATTGCTTAAGGATGCTTACCATGATGTGAACAAACTGATATCCACATCTGGCTTGACAGTCAGATTTGTCTTGCCTGGATACGGAATGATAGCATTAATAGTAAGAATATCTTTGTAAGAAATAGGCTAAAAGAAATAGCTGAAGCTAATGAAAGCCTACAAGTAAACTTTCACTATGTTCCAACTAAACAAAATCCAGCAGACTTTCTGACCAGAGGTTTATCCTACAAGTTGTTGAAGTCAAACAAAACTTGGTTTATGGGACCTAAGTGGCTCTGTAATACAGACCAATGGCCTGTGGAACAAGTTAACTTGACATTAAATTTAATATTTTCAAATGAAAAGGTTGAACCAATCACTAATTATGAACGTTATTCTGACTTCAGTAAACTTGTCAGGGTCACAGCCTACTGTTTGAGGTTTGCTCACAACTGTTTAACTACAATTAACAAAGAGCTAAATAAAAACAATCATAATTATACAGAAGTTGCAACCAAATACTGGATAGGCCATGCACAACAAAAAGAGTACAATAAAGAGTTAGAATTCTTGACTAACGGGAAACAAACAAAAGAACCTGTACCATCAGTAGTTGTGGATCTAAACTTGTTCAGAGATGAGGAAGGCCTTCTAAGGTGTAAAGGGAGATTAGACAAATCAAAACTGTCACACAAAAGCAAACATCCAATCCTTTTACCTAGATTTAGCTATTTGACAACATTAATCATCAGAAAAACACACAATGATGTATATCATATGGGGGTACCACAGACACTAACTACATTAAGAAAAACTTATTGGATACCCAAGGGAAGGATCACTGTTAAAACAGTCCTGAGTGAGTGTGTCACATGTAGGCGTATTCATGCTAGGCCCTATAGGAAACCAAATCTTCCTGCTCTGCCAGAGGAGAGAGTTACTCTCAACAGACCCTTTGAGACTGTAGGCATTGACTATACAGGAGCATTGACTGTAGGGGTGGTTGACACTGAACAAAAAATGTACATTGTACTGTTTACATGTGCTGCCTCACGAGCTGTTTATCTGGATGTTGTGGAGGACCTTACAGCAGAATCTTTTGTTGCTGTCTTTAAGAGATTCTGTGCACGACATTCAGTACCCAAGACAGTTTGGACTGACAATGCTACATATTTCAAAGCTGGTGAACAAGTCATCCACGACTTGTTAAGCGATGAACTCACACAATTATATATACAAAATTCAAACATAAAGTGGAAGTATATTCCGGTTGCCTCTCCTTGGTATGGTTCTATCTGGGAGAGAAATATACAAACAGTAAAGAATTGCTTGAAGAAAGCAATTGGTAAAAAACAGATACACTTATTTGAGTTGCTCACTCTCCTGGCTGAGATTGAGAACATCATCAACAATAGACCACTCACTTATGTGAGTGACAACATTAATGACCCGGAACCATTAACTCCAAATCATTTGATTCGGGGAGAACAAGTTAGTCTCCTGCCGGACTACAATATAGACTCTTCAGAAGACCCAAACTGGACTCAACGACATGATGAGCTCCAGACTAAGTTACAACATTTAACTAGAGTTAAAGCTCATTTCATTAAACAGTGGAAAACTGAGTACTTGATGGGTCTAAGGGAGAGACATAAACAAATGACTAAGAAGGATTGGTCTGACACAATTAAGGTAGGGGACCTTGTTCTCATACATGACAGTACTCCAAGACAATACTGGCCTCTGGCTAGAGTTTCAGAACTCAGACCAGGGGCAGACGGGGTAACAAGAGTGGTCAAATTAAGGACTTCAACGGGTGACACAACAAGAGACATTTCTCTTTTGTACCCTTTAGAGTCTGGACCCAAAACAATGGACTTTGGAGAACTTCTCCACTGACAGTAACAACTGGAGACACTGAACTTCCAGTAACTATTCCTTTGACAGTAGGAGTAGTAACGCATCCTACTACAACATTGACAGACAAGACCTCAGCGAAAACAGCATTAAAGGCGCGACTATTTTTACAACAAAAATAGATGCTGGGGAATTGTAATTTTATCTTCTAACTTTCACTTTTCTTTTCTTATGGTAAAGACCATAGACAGTTTCATCCTATGGATGTATATTTTCTCTTCTAATTAAATGCTACACCTTCTCCATGAGAAGGTGAGGATAGGCACTGTTAATCAGACTAACAGGCATTTACAGTCAAATAGTTAGCTAGTCTACACTCAGACATAAAAATTGGTGACAATGACACCAAAATTTTTATCTCCCGGGGCCCCCAGTATATGGAAAACTGATGAGTGGGTAGTTGGGAGGTAACGAAAATGGTTCACTGAGTAGGTAGGTAGTTAATCTAACAATTATTAAATTCCTTTTATGTCAATAACTGGGTGGATGAAACCAATTGGTTGCTCACCAGAGTTATTCTCCTCACTAGTATTTATATACTGTGTGACAAGAGCGTGCTCGGTAATAGATATACATTACCTATCAACCAACCGAGGAAAAAACCAACACGACGCTGGTGGAAAAAGTCCCGCGAAAAGGAGAACAAAAGAGAACGAAAACGAGGAACGGGGGCGAAAAGACAGAACGAGGGAAGGGAGAAGAACAGACAAGAAAATAAGATCCCCACCAGCAAGTACGCTCTTAATAAACAAACAAGACGGGAAAAGGGACTCTCTAATAACTAGCAGTAAGTGACTAATTGTGTTTTTAACCCAGTTTACGTAGATGCATTAAATTAAGTTGGGTCAGACAACTTAGGCCTACATTGTGGCCTAAGACCCAGCATCAACTCATAGCTTAACAAAGGTAAAGGTAGATTGCCCTAACCTAGTTTGGTGAGGAATCCTACTGTGGACCTCAATTTATCTGCCCGCTCTGGGCCATTTCCGGAATCTCTAGGCTGACCCCTCTAGGCTAGACTTGATCTACTCTATAGTTAGACTGGAGAAATAAGGGGTGGGTTAATTGTGGACCAATTCATACAGAGCATTTTTCACACAATAGTGCAGGTTGTGTTGTTGTTGCAAGGTTTAGAAAGAAGACCATAAATAGTGCCCCTTTTGTTTTTTATCTTAATTTTATGCAACTGAGGCCTAAGGTAGGCCCACATCGAGTCAGCAACCCTGAGGTAGGACCTAATAGGACCTCCAAGTCCGTAAGTTTTCAGTCTAGCTTAACTTGGGCTGTAGGTTAAACTGGCCCTTCAGAGCTTGGCCATTCACGGCTCAGCTGGGATTCTGAACCCAATAAAATAAAAAAATAACATGGTCCTTCGAAACCGGATTCTAGCCCAAGACTGAGTCAGTGACTATTTTCCGGCAAAGTTCTGATTGTGCAAATTGTAGCCCAAGTTAGGCCTGGAAGGGTTGAGCATAATTGAGTTAAGGTCCCAGGGTAGAAAGTTTGGTCGCCCAATTGCGAAACTTGGCCACTAGTCTGTCGTTGTTTTGGGCCTACATTTTACCGGTTTTGTTAATTTTGGTTTATTGTCCGTAGGCGACGGTTGCAGACTTCAGTGCGCCAGTTACTTGGATGGAAAATTTGGTCTTCCATACTGGTGGTTGGTCAGTACTCCAACCAAGCAATTCAGTTTATTTTAAACAAAGCAAAATTTGAGTTTGATCAGTTTGGTTAAGTATTTTTGCCAATTCAGCTTATTTGGCATTGAGCCCAATTGTTGTTTGCATTGAAGATGAGTGCAGCTGAATTGAACAAGTTTAAAAAAAGGAGAAGCGCCTACAAAGGTCTAATTACAAAGGTCATTGCCACTATAGATTCTGCCATAGAGCAAGAGGATTTAAACTTAGTGACTGCGCAGCTTTCCATATTAGAAACTAAAAAGGTTGCTCTAAGCGAAGTAAATGTTAAAATTGAAGCTCTTATAGAAGAGGATGAAATAGAAAATAACATAATTTACTGTGAAGAGATTATTGATGTCGAGTTTAGCAGCTCAGTACAGTTAGAGACCAGGTCTAATAACTCAAAACTTTTTCTGGAAGTATTCAGGGATGGCAAGGATGGGCAGACAGTTTTCAATCAGCAGTTCATTCTAGTCAAGTGTTAAGTGCGGTGGAGAAGTTTAATTATTTGCAGTCCCTCTTGGAAGGGGAGGCAGCAAAGACAATAGCAGGATTAACATTAACAGAGGTTAATTATAATGTGGCTTGGGATATATTAAAGAAACGGTTTGGTAAGCCAGAGATCTTAATTAAAAGCCACCTCCGCGAACTTTTAGCTATACCTCCTATTAATAATCCCAATAGTATCAAGGAGTTACGGCAGTTATATGATGAATTTGAAGTTAGAACTAGGTCCCTGGACAACTTGGGTGTAGGAATGGAAAGGTATGGCACAATGTTGGTCACTGCGAAAAATGCTCTGTATGAATTGGTCCACAATTAACCTACCCCTTATATCTCCAGTCTATACTATAGAGTAGATCAAGTCTAGCCTAGAGGGGTCAGCCTAGAGATTCCGGAAATGGTCCAGAGCGGGCAGATAAATTGAGGTCCACAGTAGGATTCCTCACAAGAATTAGGTTAGGGCAATCTACCTTCACCTTTGTTAAGCTATGAGTTGATGCTGGGTCTTAGGCCACAATGTAGGCCTAACTTGTCTGACCCAGCTTAATTTAATGAGATTAACTTTGGTGTAAAAACTCAATTAGTCACTTACTTTTTGTTATCGGAGTGTCTCCCTTCTCCGGTTATGTTTTCGAGAGCGCACTTTGCTGGTACGTCCTCTCGCCCCGTTCTTCGTTTTCGTCCTCCCTTTGTTCTCCTCTTCGCGGGGCTTCTCGTACCAGCGTTGTCCTGGTTTATTCCTCGGTTGGTTGAGCGGTAATGTATCTCCACTACCGAGCACGCTCCTCCCACACAGTATATAAATACTAGTGTGGAGAATAACTCTGGTGAGCAACCAATTGGTTTCATCCACCCAGTTATTGACATAAAAGGAATTTAATGATTGTTAGATTAACTACCTACCTACTCAGTGAACCATTTTCGTTACCTCCCAACTACCCACTCATCAGTTTTCCATATACTGGGGGCCCCGGGAGATAAAAATTTTGGTGTCATTGTCACCAATTTTTGTCTGAGTGTAGACTAGCTAACTATTTAACTGTAAATGCCTGTTAATCTGATTAACAGTGCCTATCCTCACCTTCTCATGGAGAAGGTGTAGCATTTAATTAGAAGATAAAATATACATCCATAGGATGAAACTGTCTATGGTCTTTACCATAAGAAAAGAAAAATGAAAGTTAGAAGATAAAATTACAATTCCCCAGCATCTATTTTTTGTTGTAAAAATAGTCGCGCCTTTAATGCTGTTTGTCGCTGAGGTCTTGTGTCTGTCAATGTTGTAGTAGGATGCGTCACCACTCCTACTGTCAAAGGAATAGTTACTGGAAGTTCAGTGTCTCCAGTTGTTACTGTCAGTGGAGAAGGTTCTCCAAAGTCCATTGTTTTGGGTCCAGACTCTAAAGGGTACAAAAGAGAAATGTCTCTTGTTGTGTCACCCGTTGAAGTCCTTAATTTGACCACTCTTGTTACCCCGTCTGCCCTGGTCTGAGTTCTGAAACTCTAGCCAGAGGCCAGTATTGTCTTGGAGTACTGTCATGTATGAGAACAAGGTCCCCTACCTTAATTGTGTCAGACCAATCCTTCTTAGTCATTTGTTTATGTCTCTCCCTTAGACCCATCAAGTACTCAGTTTTCCACTGTTTAATGAAATGAGCTTTAACTCTGGTTAAATGTTGTAACTTAGTCTGGAGCTCATCATGTCGTTGAGTCCAGTTTGGGTCTTCTGAAGAGTCTATATTGTAGTCCGGCAGGAGACTAACTTGTTCTCCCCGAATCAAATGATTTGGAGTTAATGGTTCTGGGTCATTAATGTTGTCACTCACATAAGTGAGTGGTCTATTGTTAATGATGTTCTCAATCTCAGCCAGGAGAGTGAGTAACCCAAATAAGTGTATCTGTTTTTTGCCAATTGCTTTCTTCAAGCAATTCTTTACTGTCTGTATATTCCTCTCCCAGATAGAACCATACCAAGGAGAGGCAACCGGAATATACTTCCACTTTATGTTTGTATTTTGTATATATAATTGTGTGGTTTCATTGCTTAACAAGTCGTGGATGACTTGTTCACCAGCTTTGAAATATGTAGCATTGTCAGTCCAAACTGTCTTGGGTACTGAATGTCGTGCACAGAATCTCTTAAAGACAGCAACAAAAGATTCTGCTGTTAGGTCCTCCACAACATCCAAATAAACAGCTCGTGAGGCTGCACATGTAAACAGTACAATGTACATTTTTTGTTCAGTGTCACCCACCCCTACAGTCAATGCTCCTGTATAGTCAATGCCTACAGTCTCAAAGGGTCTGTTGAGAGTAACTCTCTCCTCTGGCAAAGCAGGAGGATTTGGTTTCCTATAGGGCCTAGCATGAATACGCCTACATGTAACACACTCACTCAGGACTGTTTTAACAGTGATCCTTCCCTTGGGTATCCAATAAGTTTTTCTTAATGTAGTTAGTGTCTGTGGTACCCCATATGATATACATCATTGTGTGTTTTCCTGATTATTAATGTTGTCAAATAGCTAAATCTAGGTAAAAGGATTGGATTTTTGCTTTTGTATGACAGTTTTGATTTGTCTAATCTCCCTTTACACCTTAGAAGGCCTTCCTCATCCCTGAACAAGTTTAGATCCACAACTACTGATGGTACAGGTTCTTTTGTTTGTTTCCCATTAGTTAAGAATTCTAACTCTTTATTGTACTCTTTTTGTTGGGCTTGGCCTATCCAGTATTGGGTTGCAACTTCTGTATAATTATGATTATTTTATTTAGCTGTTTGTTAATTGTAGCTAAACAGTTGTGAGCAAACCTCAAACAGTAGGCTGTCACCCTGACAAGTTTGTTGAAATCAGAATACTTTTCATAATTAGTGATTGGTTCAACCTTTTCATTTGAAAAGATTAAATTTAATGTCAAGTTAACTTGTTCCACAGGCCATTGGTCTGTATCACAGAGCCACTTAGGTCCCATAAACCAAGTTTTGTTTGACTTCAACAACTTGTAGGATAAACCTCTGGTCAGAAAGTCTGCTGGATTCTGTTTAGTTGGAACATAGTGAAAGTTTACTTGTAGGCTTTCATTAGCGTCAGCTATTTCTTTTAGCCTATTTCTTACAAAGATATTCTTACTATTAATGCTATCATTCCGTATCCATGCAAGACAAATCTGACTGTCAAGCCAGACGTGGATATTAGTTATGAACACATCATAGTAAGCATCCTTAAGCAATGAAATGGTTTTAATGGCTAATGTAGCAGCCAATAGTTCCAATTGAGGTATGGTTCGGGTAGGTTTGAGAGGTGCAACTTTCCCTTTTGCATAAATTAGATGACTTTCTGTAGGGCTTACAAGATACGCACAGCACCCATAAGCTTGTGTGCTTGCATCAGCAAACACATGAAGCCTCTGGGGCTTATCCCTAAACCCACAGCACCTTTGAATTTTAATGTTCTGCACTTTTGTTAAATCAGTAGCTAACTTCTTCCAAGATTTTTGATTTTCATTTGTTATTGGATCATCCCACCCAACATTTGTCCTCCAAATTTCTTGGAGGAGAATCTTTGATTTTATTGTTGAAGGCAGGAATAGACCCATAGGATCAAAAATTTTGGAAGCCTCTGATAATATTTGTCTTTTAGTATTTGCTTCCTCATCAAGTTTAAAACCTTTAGTACAGATTGAATCATGACTGTTAGAAGGTTCATACCTAAAGTTTTAACTCTGTCTGATGGCTCAGTAAGACCATTATTATCTTTTAAAATCTTTTGTTTAAATCCTCATTATTTGAAATCCACTCTCTAAGTTCAAAGTTACCTTGTTGCATAATGTTTGAGAGTGTTCATAGACTTCAGATAATTCAGATTTTGTTGTCGTTGAGCCTATTAGATTGTCTACGTAAAAATGTTCCTTAAGGAAGTTCAATGTTAGAGAGTTATTAAACTGGTTTAAATGATGTTTAATTGTCAATGCTAATAGGCTAGGTGAGCAATTGGCTCCAAACAACACAACATTAAATCTATAGGTTATGAACCCTTTATTCAAATCAAATGGATCCTTGAACCATAAGAACCTAAGTTGGTTCTTATCATATTCATTTTTAAGATTTATTCTCAAAAATGCCTTCGAAATGTCACTTTGTACAGCATATTTGTCTAACCTGAACCTCAGTAAGATCTTCACAAGGTCAGAAATGAGATTAGGACCCTCAATCAAGCAATCATTCAAACTGTGTTTATCACTGTCTTTGAGGCTACAATTATATACTACTCTGAGTTTTGTTGTTGGGGCATCTTGTCGATAAACCCCCTGTGGGTTAAATAATGACAACCATCTTTTTTAAAAGGGTTATCTGTTACTTCTTCGATGAAGCCTTTCTGTAGCTGTTCTTTGAAGACATCATTATATATTTTTACATTATTTTCTTGTTTGAGTTTTTTCATTACTTTATATAAATGTCCTTTAGCTACTTTGAGATTATCTCTTAAAGTTGGACAATTTATTTTCCAAGGTAACTCAATAAAATAACTATTGTCTTTACACTGAATGGTGTCTTCAAATCTTTCTACCATTAACTGATCTTCTGAAGTTTGATGTGTGTCATGTATACCCACAGATTCTAGCAACCATAAAGTTTGAATTGCCTCATCCAAAGTTTCATTTGATAATGATGAATTAATGTTCTCAGTTGAGATAATATTATTCAAAGTGTTGCTATTCTTACAGGTGTTATGTAGGACTGAGTTGAGGCACATAGTATTTGTTGGTCATGCACTGTTTTGGTTTAGGTCTAGGTTGTATTCTGATAGGTCACCCAAAGGGGCTATCCCTGATGGAGTCTGAATAGCTATACCATTACCTATCTCTACTATGCCCTTATGAATAAGATTAATATAATCTGCCCCTATTAGCATTTCAATGTTAGCTATTGTGTTGTTAGTGATATGTCTATCAGCTATTTTGTAGTGTTTTTTCAAATGATTTATGGTTTGTTCTAGTTTGGGTATAACCAGTTTGTTTTGTCCTACTTTAGAAATAATAACTGCTTCAATTTTCTTGAATTTACTTTCTAAATGTAGTTCCAGGTCAATTGTCTTATAGCTATTTTTGTCCGAGTTATCCTTAACAAAGGACGCAATATTGAGGTTTTGTTCATTCGGGTTTGGTGTCAAACCCAATTTATTAACTACATTTTTTGAAACAAATGTTTGTTGAGAACAACAGTCTATAAGACATCTCACTGGAGTGGTACTACCCTCACTATTCACTAAGTCCAAAGTAATAGTTGGTAAAAGAATCTCAGTGTTTCTTGTTACATTGTTTGAACAAGCAGAATGTCCCATGAAAGTGGCATTTTCTTGATTACCTTTGTTTGGGGGAGGTATCTTTTGAGTTTGAGTACTATTATTTGGACACTTTGATGAATCACACATTGATGAGACATGTCGTAAACTTTTACAAAACTTACACTTGAATCTTAACCTAGATTTACAGTCTTTCTTATAATGTCCCTGGCCAGTACACTTTTTACACAGGTTCAACTGTTCACATCTTTTAGCCCTTTGGTTAAAATCTGAATATTTGTCACACCCAGTACTACTGTGTTCATTACTTGCACAAAATTTGCAATATGGTGTGTAAGTTGAGGCAGCAGTTACATTAAAGTTCTGTAATGTAGGTGTTCGTGTTTTGTAGTTGGTCACATTTGATTCTACAGTATCAAGTTTTGTCTGTTTGGCTGTAGCTAGTTGGTCTCTGGGAACAGTCTTTGGTTTATCCATAGTCTGGGTCTTATGTGTTGGAAAATCTCTCAAGTTGTAATTAGTTAGGATATTGGGGAAGTGTTGTCTTATTTGTGTTAAATTAGGATAATTTTCTCCCGTCTTTAGAATTAAATTATCTTTAACCCTCGAAGGAAGGCACCTAAGTACTATGCTTTGTATAAGCCAAGATGAAGTTTTAATATCTATCTCATTGCTAACCAGTTGTCCTATAATAGCTTCTAATTTTGTATAAAAATTTTCCATATCACTATGGTTATCTTTTATGGGTGCAAATTCAAAAATTTGTTGAGATAATTCATATATAATTACATCTTTATTAACGTAATTACGTTTTAAAAGATCAATAGCTACTTCATATGAATCCCCTACGGCTGGTAAATAGGCTATCAGGTTATAGGCTGGGCCTTTAAGGGAACTAGTTAAGTAACTAAACTTTTCAACAGTTGAAATATAAGGTTTATTACCTATTAAATTCTCAAATTTGTCAATGAAAGATGGGAATTGTACCGTGTCCCCTTCAAATGTTGGTATTTGCAAAATGGGTAACTGAGCCCTCAATTCTTGTGACTCAGGATTTTGCATGCCATTTAAATTTTGTTGAAGGTTAGCCCTACTTTGATTAAAAAGAATTAAGTTTTTTTGGTGTTAAGTCAGTCAACCGAGACCGTAGTTCCCCTATTTGCTGTTCAATTGAGCTTACCTGATCATCATCATCAGCGTAAAGGTCTATCAATTGTTCTTCAGCCATTTCGGATTCAACTAACTCTGAAATACTCTCATTAATGGCTATTATTTCCTTCTTTTTAATTTCTAATTTAATAATTACACACTCTATATTTTTCTTACCTGGTTGTGTAATATTGTTAAAAGTGTTCACAGCCTTTGTAACAGCTCCCAACTTTGCCCCCCTTTTCTTTTTTAACTTTTTCAATTCTGCACTGTCCATGTCTAAGTCAAAATTGTTTAACTGGGGATCGTAATGAAATAGAGGACAAGAAGAAATTACCAGAGAAGAGAGAGCACAGACAAAACAGTCAAGTTTAAATTTGGTTTAATCCCCCCCAAGTACTTATGTGTCACTCAGGTCTAAGCTTATAAGAGAATGAGACTCCTTTAATGTAAATGTTTCCTAGTTAGGCCCTAGGTTGTAGACCTAATTAGGCTTGCTCAGGTTAGGCTTAGGCTAGACCATTTAGCCTAATTCTGCAATTTTTGTTAAGTAAGCTTAAGGTTTGTAAATTCCCCACACACGGACCACCAATGCGAAAAATGCTCTGTATGAATTGGTCCACAATTAACCTACCCCTTATATCTCCAGTCTATACTATAGAGTAGATCAAGTCTAGCCTAGAGGGGTCAGCCTAGAGATTCCGGAAATGGTCCAGAGCGGGCAGATAAATTGAGGTCCACAGTAGGATTCCTCACAAGAATTAGGTTAGGGCAATCTACCTTCACCTTTGTTAAGCTATGAGTTGATGCTGGGTCTTAGGCCACAATGTAGGCCTAACTTGTCTGACCCAGCTTAATTTAATGAGATTAACTTTGGTGTAAAAACTCAATTAGTCACTTACTTTTTGTTATCGGAGTGTCTCCCTTCTCCGGTTATGTTTTCGAGAGCGCACTTTGCTGGTACGTCCTCTCGCCCCGTTCTTCGTTTTCGTCCTCCCTTTGTTCTCCTCTTCGCGGGGCTTCTCGTACCAGCGTTGTCCTGGTTTATTCCTCGGTTGGTTGAGCGGTAATGTATCTCCACTACCGAGCACGCTCCTCCCACACAGTATATAAATACTAGTGTGGAGAATAACTCTGGTGAGCAACCAATTGGTTTCATCCACCCAGTTATTGACATAAAAGGAATTTAATGATTGTTAGATTAACTACCTACCTACTCAGTGAACCATTTTCGTTACCTCCCAACTACCCACTCATCAGTTTTCCATAGTCACTATACTGGAGTCTAAATTGCCTAACTCAATTTTGCTTGAATTAAGTAGGAGACACTCTACAGAACATGTGTACATCCCCCTTCAGCAGATGTTAAGTCTTTTAAGCTCAGAACTAGCAAGACGAAAGGGAATTGAGTTTGCACAGTGGAATTTTAAACAAGGGGACAAAGGCAGGCACAGCACCAAAGTTTCTACAAAAAGGAATAGCCCAGGTACAGTGTCAGCTCTACATGCATCCTCTGATAATAAATTAAAGGGAATCAGGGAATACATATTTTGCGAAGGCAACCACAAGTCATATAAATGTGAGGTGGCTGAGGCTTTACCTGTTGAGGAGAGAAAGGACAGGGTAACTAAGTCCACAGCATGTTTTAAATGTTTTTTGAAAGGTCACAGAGCAAGGTTTTGTAAGTTTAAAATTTTGTGCAAAAAATGCCATGGCTGGCATCAGCCATTATTGTGTGAAAACACTCCTAGTAGGCCTACCCCAGAAGTAGAGACATCAGTGGCACATGCCACTGCTATGAAAGGAAGTAAAAGTAAAGGGGTAGTATTGCAAACAGCTGCAGCATTATTAATTGGGAATGATGGAGAAGCTACTGTAAGAATGTTGTTTGATAGTGGTAGCCAGTGTAGCTTTATTAAGACCAGAATTTCCAGAAAATTGAAGTTTAAAGAACTTAAGAGGGAAAATTTAAGAATTTCTGGGTTTGGGGGTTCCGTTCAAAACCGAACCAAAGTTAAGAAGGTAGAAGTTCTGGTTAAGGGGTTGTTACCACAAGGTCCCACTATCAAGGTCCAAGCTGTAGAGATTGAGGAACTTTGTGCTCCAGTCACTACTTGTTTAGATAAGGCAAGTGTCCAAGAATTGCAAGTTAAAGGAATTAATTTGGGCAATAATAAGTTTGAAGGAACAGAAGATATTAGTCTTTTGATTGGAGCTGACTATTACTGGGAGTCTGGGACTATTACTGGGTTTGGGGGTTCCGTTCAAAACAGAACCAAAGTTAAGAAGGTAGAAGTTCTGGTTAAGGGGTTGTTACCACAAGGTCCCACTATCAAGGTCCAAGCTGTAGAGATTGAGGAACTTTGTGCTCCAGTCACTATTGTTTAGATATGGCAAGTGTCCAAGAATTGCAAGTTAAAGGAATTAATTTGGGCAATAATAAGTTTGAAGGAACAGAAGATATTAGTCTTTTGGTTGGAGCTGACTATTACTGGGAGTCTGGGACTATTACTGGGTTTGGGGGTTCCGTTCAAAACAGAACCAAAGTTAAGAAGGTAGAAGTTCTGGTTAAGGGGTTGTTACCACAAGGTCCCACTATCAAGGTCCAAGCTGTAGAGATTGAGGAACTTTGTGCTCCAGTCACTACTTGTTTAGATATGGCAAGTGTCCAAGAATTGCAAGTTAAAGGAATTAATTTGGGCAATAATAAGTTTGAAGGAACAGAAGATATTAGTCTTTTGGTTGGAGCTGACTATTACTGGGAGTCTGGGACTATTACTGGGTTTCGGGGTTCCGTTCAAAACCGAACCAAAGTTAAGAAGGTAGAAGTTCTGGTTAAGGGGTTGTTACCACAAGGTCCCACTATCAAGGTCCAAGCTGTAGAGATTGAGGAACTTTGTGATCCAGTCACTACTTGTTTAGATATGGCAAGTGTCCAGGAATTGCAAGTTAAAGGAATTAATTTGGGCAATAATAAGTTTGAAGGAACAGAAGACATTAGTCTTTTGATTGGAGCTGACTATTACTGGGACTTCCTCACTGGTAATATTGTCCGCACATCTCGATTCCTGGCTCCATTTGTGATAAAGTAACTTGGTTGGGACCAAGAGTTATCTGATCATATGGTGGTAAGGTGGAAATATTGGTGCAAAGAATTGGCACATCTTGGAGACATTGAAATCCCAAGATGGTACTTTGGAGAGTTGAACAATAGTCCAGGCAATTTGGAGCTGCACATCTTTTGTGATGCAAGTGAGGAAGCCTATGCAACTTGTATTTATATAAGACGCACATTCAAAGAGAAAGTAAGTTTCAGGTTGGTTGCTGCAAAGAGCAGAGTAGCACCTTTGAAAAGGTTTTCTATTCCAAGGTTGGAATTGATGGGTGCAGTTATTGTTAGTCGGCTTGCAGTTACAGTGCAAAAGTCTTTGGCCCTTTATGAAATTCCAAGCTATTAATGGACAGACTCCACTATAGTTTGGCACTGGTTAAGAAGCCAGGCAAGGAAATGGAAACCATTTGTGGCCAATAGGGTGGAGGAAATTCAAGCACACACAGATCCAAAACAATGGAAGCATTGTCCAGGCACCCAAAACCCAGCTGATTTACCAACACGAGGAATTTCGGTAAAAGATCTTGCACAGTCAAGTTTGTGGTGGAATGGACCAGAGTGGCTAAAACTTGGAAGTGAAAACTGGCCTTCTAATCAGCCTATTGTAGGAGAATGCCAGGCTGAAGAAGCATGGGTGAGTGAGGTGAGAAAATGCACTGTGAACAGTTGTCAAGTTATGCAGCAGTACCTCATATTGAAGCTTGAGGACATTAGCAGTCTGAGAATTTTGTTAAGAGTGACAGCATGGGTATATAGATTTACAAACAACATTAAGGGAGAAACAAGAAGGGAAGGAATTCTGAACAGTAAGGAGATTCAGCAAGCCAGGCAATACTGGGTGGTATATGTGCAGAAGGAAAAATTTGGTGAAGAGAGGGAATTGCTTACCAACAGTCCATTACAGGTTCTGCCAACGCATTCTGCTCTCAAGGGTTTGGATGTGTTTTTGGATCAGGATTTATTGAGAGTAGGAGGTAGACTACAGTTTTCTGGGCTTCCAGAGGAGAAAAGCCATCCAATTTTGCTACCTTCTGGGGGTGCACTTTGTGGAACTTTTGATCCTGGATACTCATCATAAGTTGTTACATGCTGGAGTTAGAGAAGTGATAATAGAGATCAGACAACAGTTTTGGATTCCCAAAATTAGACAAGTAGTAAAAAAGGTCTTGCATAAATGTGTGGTTTGCAAGCGTTGGAGTGCAAAGCCTTATTATGAAAAGGTGGCTCTACTTCCAAGAGAACGGTGTGTCTATACTGCCCCATTTGATGTAGTGGGAGTAGACTTCGCAGGTCCAGTCTATGTGTAATGTGTATGAGCAAGGGGAGTCTAACACAGGTTATATATGTCTTTTCACATGTGCTACCACCAGAGCAATCCATTTGGAGTTGGTAAGCAACTTAAGTAGTGATGTATTTCTTTTGGCCTTTAAAAGGTTTGTGCATCGGATAATGCAAAAACCTTCAAAAGGGCTGCAAAGGAACTCCAAGAAGTTTGGTCCTTGTTAAAAGAGAAGGGATTCCAATCCTACTTTTCACACCATGGGGTACAGTTGGAGTTTATTGTTGAGAGAGCACCATGGTTGGGAGGATTTTGAGAAAGGCTAGTGAGAAGTGTAAAGTGTCCATTAAAGAAACTATTAGGTAATGCTCATTTGAGCAAAGAAGAATTCTGCACTGTTTGGTGTGAAGTAGAAACAATGGTGAACAGTAGGCCTATCAGCTTTGTTTATAACAGCATGCAGGATGCAGAGCCATTGACACCAAATCATTTTCTTTGTGGTAAACGATTAACATCAAGCCCCAGTTTGCCAGAAGACTTACAGCCTATCCAGAGCACTCAAGAAGAGTTAACCAGAAGGGTCAAGTACCTTGAAGAGCTACAAGATCAGTTATGGAAGAGGTGGCAGATAGAATACTTGCCAGAACTCAATTATTACCCATCAGGCAATGTAAAGGGCTCCAATGCAGATTGTATCAAGGTGGGAGAAGTGGTAATGATTGGGGATGAAAGGCCAAGGCAATGCTGGAAGCTTGGCATAATTGAAGAGTTGTTTGTTTGCAAAGACAATTTAGTTAGGTCTGCATTGGTAAAGACTTCAGTAGGAAAATTAAAGAGACCTATACAAAAACTCTATGCTTTAGAAATCAGCAAAAACACGGATAGTCAAGATGAAACATTTGAGTTACAACCTCATGGAGAAGGCTTAGCTAAATTTGCAGAAGGAAATGACAACAATGCCTCTTCGGTGGGGAGTGTTAGAGAATCTAGAAGAGGAAGAGCCATTGTTGTCCCAAGGCGATATGATGACTAAGCTGATTGATGCAGCATTGCTTGTATATATTAAGTTAAGGTGTATATATATATCCATCTCATAATTGTAAGGTTAGTGAAAAATTCACTTAATTTAGAGCTAGCATTTTTCGGCTCTTGTGGCATCATTGTTTGGGCACTCTTGTGGCATAATTTTTTGGGGGCACTGCCGTCCTTCCTACTTGTTTGTTGAATGCGGCACTTACAGGGCGTGGTCTTATAGAAAGCTCTCTTGCAATTCAGTTTGGTTGTTTAGATACAAGATTGTTGCATCGTGCAATAGTGCAGGTTGTGTTGTTGTTGCAAGGTTTAGAAAGAAGACCATAAATAGTGCCCCTTTTGTTTTTATCTTAATTTTATGCAACTGAGGCCTAAGGTAGGCCCACATCGAGTCAGCAACCCTGAAGTAGGACCAAATAGGACCTCCAAGTCCGTAAGTTTTTAGTCTAGCTTAACTTGGGCTGTAGGTTAAACTGGCCCTTCAGAGCTTGGCCGATCACGGCTCAGCTGGGATTCTGAACCCAATAAAAAAAAAATAACATTACCAGTGCAGACCTAACTAAATTGTCTTCACCAACAAACAACTCTTCAATTATGCCAAGCTTCCAGCATTGCCTTGGTCTTTCATCCCCAATCATTACCACTTCTCCCACCTTGATACAATTTGCGTTGGAGCCCTTTACATTGCTTGCTGGGTAATAATTTAATTCTGGCAAGTATTCTATCTGCCACCTCTTCCATGACTGATCTTGTAGCTCTTCAAGGTACTTGAACCTCCTGGTTAACTCTTCTTGAATGCTCTGGATAGGCTGTAAGTCTTCTGGCAAACTGGGGCTTGATGTTAATCGTTTACCACAAAGAAAATGATTTGGTGTCAATGGCTCTGCATCCTGCATACTGTTATAAACAAAGGTGATAGGCCTACTGTTCACCATTGCTTCTACTTCACACAAAACAGTGCAGAATTCTTTTTTGCTCAAATGAGCATTAGCTAAAAGTTTCTTTAATGGACACTTTACACTTCTCACTAGCCTTTCCCAAAATCCTCCCGACCATGGTGCTCTCTCAACAATAAACTCCCACTGTACCCCATGGTGTGAAAAGTAGGATTGGAATCTGTAATAGCTTGGGGTTAGTGACCCCGCTAAGTTACTAGGTTTCTAAACAACAAACAAAGGCACTTACCGGTGCGTTGAATTAGATATTCTTTAGGGCCTACCATAGATTTCCTGCGTCCCACAAAGCAGTGTACCTAAACTCTCTAACTTTACTAATTTAGAAGCTATAGACATTACCCCTAACTATTATTATTTACTGACAACTTTCTACCCCATTTGTCACCTTAGAAACATCACCAAATTAAACTTAGCACCAACGATTTAGTCAGATACGAATAACCATGCTCTAGTCCAGCCAAAACCCAACGAACAGCCCGCGTTGCTCTGTTTATCCCTTCGTGTTGCCATTCAGCTTTCTTTTAATGATTTTTTCCTTTAGTGACTTTAGACTATATATATATATATATATATATATATATATATATATATTATATATATATATATATACACACACATCACCTCACTCCTCCCCTACAAGTTTAGTCTGTCAGGAGAGTGAGAGACCCTAGACGACCTGCGGAGAGGGGTTGATGTAGTAGGAATAGGTGCAACATGCATAGGCAGACGAATTGAACCATTTTCCAGAGGATCGGTTCTCTCTTCCGGAAGACTCCGGTCATTCTGCAATTCACGTTCCTATATCTGGTCCTGATGGCGTTTAATAGAACGACCATCTTCTAGTTGGCACTTGAAGGAAACAGGGCCCGTTCTCTTTTGCACAATTGCAGGAACCCATTTTGGTCCAGCCCCATAGTTGCGAATCATAACTGGATCATTAGGTTGCGCTTCTATAACGCTCCCTTTTTTAGTGTCGTGGTACAACTTCTGTTTTTCCTGATGGCGTAAAACTCGTCGTTGTAACGTTTCGTTTGGACGTAACAAATCGAAAACTGAACGAATTCCCCGCCCAATCATAAGTTTAGAAGAAAACACCCCCGTCGTTGTGTGAGGTGTTAGTCGATATTTAAACAAAAATTTATCCAACACCACTTGCATTTCCTCCCACGAGAATGACGCAAGGCCGACTTGAAAGTACGGACCATGTTTTTCGCAAGACCGTTAGTAGACGGGTGAAAAACATTAGACCGGACATGTCTAATGCCATTTAAGTGGACAAAAGAACGAAATTCCTCACTGGTAAAACAAGTACCATTGTCGGAAACCAGGACTACGGGTAAACCACATCGAGCGAAATACGAACGGAGTAAGCGAATAGTAACACCCGAAGTCGTGGAAGTGGTTGGAAAAATTTCCACCCACTTAGAGTAGGCGTCCACAATGACTAGGAAATAGATATTATTTATAGGACCTGCATAGTCAACATAGATCCTATGCCAACGTATAGTAGGCCATTTCCAAGGATGAAGTGGACTTTTCCTTGGGAGATCTCTGTTCTCTAGGCAGCTTTGACAGGAACGGACCAATGATTCGAGTTCTCCATCTAAACCGGGCCACCAGAAATAAACTCTCGACAGCTCTTTCATTTTTGTTGCACCCATGTGTTCAGCGTGAAGTTCCTTCACTAAATTCGATCTGTCTTCATTCGGAATTATCACTCTGTGGCCCCATAAGAGACAGCCATTTTGGATCGCGAGTCCAGACTGACGTTGATAAAAAGGCTGTAATTCACTCTCAACCTTAGTAGGCCAACCAACTGAGCAGTAATGGATGACCCTAGACAGAATAGGGTCTGATTTTGTCCACTGCTCTATTTGTACCGCAGATACCGGGTGTCTCAAAATAGATGGAACCCATTGACATGATAATAATTTATTACTCAGAAAATAAACTCCAAAAAAGATTACATTTCCTGGAAGCTGATATGATAACAATTAAAAACTGAAGATTTGAGGTCTCTAGATCAAAGGATACATTTATTAGAGCACATGTTCCAAATGACCGCCGTTGCACTGCAGACACACTTGAAGCCGACGAGCGAAGTTGTCAATCACCCTGACACCCTGCACAGAGTGCAAGGGCCTCTGAAGCACCTCGTCTGGGGCTTGTGTGCCCCAGAACACATTGTTCTTGCTATTGACATACCCACTGAGCAAGAAGTGTGCTTCGTCGCTGAACCAAACATCATCAAGAAAGTCAGGATCCTCTTCGATCTTGTTCTCGAACCACCGGCACATCACAACACGTTTTGCCATGTCAGCTGTGTGAGTTTATGCTTGATCTGGATCCTGTATGGGTACAGCTGAAGATCCTTGATCAAGATTCTTTGCACTGACGCACGTGAAAGACCCAGATCTTGGCAACGTCTTCGGATTGACTTTTTCGGACTCCTTCCGACAGAATCTCTCACCGCATTCACATTGTCAGGAGATCTTGCAGTCACCTTCCTGCCAGATCTGGGTGTTTCTGCTTCTTGTTGAGATTGTTTACTGATCCTGTGGCTTGAAATTGTGTGCCCAACGATAAATTTGGTTTTTCTGGGGATAATTGTTGAAGTTGAACTTCCTGCGAAATTTCGCTTGCACAGTTTTGAATGATTTCGTCTCCAAATAAGTAGTGACGCAAAAATTTTTTTCCTCCTTTGTCCAAGGCATTCTGATTGATAATTATTAGTTGTTATCGTCTCCTCTCTTCAAATCTGAAAAAATAGAACGAGAACATTAATATTGGCAGAATTATTAGCAGTGACATGGGTTGCATGTATATTGAGACACCCTATACTTGTTAGAAAATCTAGAAGAGGAAGAACCATTGTTGCCCCAAGGCGATATGATGACTAAGCTGATTGATGCAGCATTGCTTGTATATATTAAGTTAAGGTGTGTATATATCCATCTCATAATTGTAAGGTTAGTGAAAAATTCACTTAATAAGAGCTAGCATTTTTGGGCTCTTGTGGCATCAGTGTTTGGGACGCTGGTGGCATCATTTTGGGGCGCTGCGCGTCTTTTCTACTCGTTTGTGGGATGTCGTACGTACAGGGTGTGGTCTTGTAGAGAGCTCTCTTGCAATTCAGTTTGGTTGTTTAGATACAAGATTGTTGCACCGTGCAATAGTCCAGGTTGCGTTGTTGTTGCAAGGTTGAGAAAGAAGACCATAAATAGTACCCTTTTTGTTTACATTAAATTCATGTAACTAAGGTCTAAGGTAGGCCCGCATCGAGTCAGCAACCCTGAGGTTACCCTGAGGTAGGACCTAATAGGATCTCAAATCCGTAAGTTTTAATTTAGCTTAACTTGGGCTTCAGATAGAACTGGCCCTTTAGAATTTGGCCGTTCACGGCTCAGCTGGGATTTTGAACCCAACAAATAAATAAAATAACAATACTGAAGTGGGTTCCAAAAACTCCACCAAGTGAACCCATTCTGTAGGTATAGGTACACATTCATTTGGATTTTCTAAAGGCAACCTACTTAGCGCATCAGCCGTACCTAGAAGTTTGCCTGACCGATGTACTAAGTCAAATTTATAGGCTTGTAGAATCAGTGCCCATCGTTGAGTCCTACCTGAGGCCATAACTGGAATATTTTTATAAGATGAAAATAAACCTATAAGAGGCTTATGGTCAGTAATTACAGTAGTTTAAATTCATGACCCCATAGATAGAAATTAAATTTTTTACTGCAAATACTAAGGCTAGGGCTTCACGTTCACGTTGTGCATATCGTCTTTCAGTCTCAGTTAGTGTTCTAGAAGCAAAACAGATAGGCCTATCTACACCATCAATGTGGTGAGATAACACTGCCCCAATTCCATAAGAACTGCTATCTGCTGAAACTATGAGAGGAAGTTTAGGATCATAATGCACTAGGAGAATGGACTTTAGTAGTACGTCCTTGGAAGCCTCAAATGCTTCCTTTTGGGTTTTCTCCCATCTCCACTGTTCCCCAGATCGTAATAGCTTATTTAGAGGTTCAAGGAAAGTCGATGCATCAGGCAAAAATTTCCTATAAAAGTTTAAGAGACCTAAATAAGTTTGTAACTGTGTGATGTTTTGTGGAGGTGGTGCATTTTTTATTGCTTCTAGTTTATCCACCGTTGGATGAATGCCTGAGGCATCTATGCGGAACCCTAAATATGAAACCTCGTTAGTGACCCACGAACAGTTTTCTTTCTTTAGCTTAAGCCCGGCATCGCGGAGTCTTTTTAGAACTGTGGTTAATCTAGTTAGGTGTTCTTTTTTAGACGAACCTGAAATGAGGACATCATCTAGAAAACAAAGCACCCCCGGAATGTGACCTAGAACTTGGTCCATTGTCCTCTGAAAAATACCCGGAGCCGATGCTATTCCATAGCATAGCCTATTGTACTTATATAGGCCTCGGTGCGTATTTATGATAGTTAGTTCTTTAGGATTTTCATCTAAACTTAGTTGAGCATAGGCTTGGGACATATCTAGTTTTGTGAAATATTTACCCCCAGCAAGAGAGCTAAATAACACCGATCTGCATGAAAATCGATTTCTTTATTTTGAGTTGTGATTCTGAAGCAGTTCGCTGCGTTGAATTCAAAAGTGCTACCAGTTTTTTTCTATCACCCACAGTTTTAAAGTTATTAGCAAAACAATTTTGGGGCGTTTTGTAATTTTTTACCTTTTTTATCTTTAATTAATTTCGTTTTTTCATATTTTTCAGATAGATAATTCTAACATTACGTCTTTAAAATTTTAATAATGGCTTCTAGAGGATGTACCCATAGTCCAGACATTTTGTTATATTTGTGGTCGGTATGTTGTTGTAAAACAAAGGACAAATGTAACGACCTTCATTAAGAGAGGTTATCATGCTTATTTTGGAATTAAATTAGGAGATCAAGACAAAAGTTGGGCTCCACACAAGGTTTGTCTTACGTGTGTTGCGGCACTAAGGAATTGGAGCAAAAGTAAAAAGAAAAGTTTGCCATTTGGGATCCCTATGGTATGGCGCGAGCCTAGAAACCATACCGACGACTGCTACTTCTGTTCTTGCAATGTTAAAGGTTATAATGCAAAGAATAGAGAGAGCCTTCAATACCCAAGTCTTCCATCTGCAATAAAGCCGGTACCCCATGGTCCAGAAGTTCCTATTCTCCGCCCACCCGAGAGTCTGGATCAATACAATTCAGATTCTGATTCAGCTCCAAATCCAGACAATGATGATGTTTATGAACAGCCAACAGCTGACCGAGATCCTCCTAAACCATTAACCCAAGCCGAACTAAATGACTTAGTCAGGGATTTGAATCTGCCTAAGGACTCTGCAGAATTTTTGGGGTCTAGATTGCAGGAGAACAATTTATTGGCATCGGACACATACTTCGCTTGGTACAGAAATCGTGAGAAAGATTTCGTGCCTTTTTTCGAAGAAGATGGTCCCTTGGTATTTTGCAAGGACATCACAGGATTAGTGTGCAAGCTAGGCATCGAATACCAAACCAGTGACTGGAGGTTGTTTATAAATTCCTCTAAAACCAGTCTAAAAGGAGTGTTACTGCACAATGGTAACAAATATGCATGAATCCCAGTGGCCCATTCTACTCATTTAAAAGAGACCTATGATAACATGAAACTGCTTCTGGAAAAAATTCAGTATCAAAATCACAGATGGATATTGTGTGGAGATCTCAAAGTCCTTTGCATGTTACTTGGGCAGCAATCAGGATACACTAAGATGCCATGTTTCATCTGCGAATGGGATAGTCGAGCACGTGACCAGCACTGGAAGAGGAAAACTTGGCCTCCTAGAGAGAATCTTACTCCAGGATCAAAGAACATTTTACATGAACATCTAGTTGAACCAAATAAAATCCTCCTACCACCCTTGCACATTAAGTTAGGCTTGATGAAGCAGTATGTCAAAGCATTGAATAGAGAAGGTGAGTGTTTCAAGTACATTTGTTCAAAATATCCAAAGATTAGCTACGAGAAAATAAAGGAAGGTTTTTTTATAGGTCCTCAGATTAGAAAGTTATTGACAGACGATCATTTCCTGAACACAATGACCAATAAAGAAAAAGAAGCATGGCTTGGTTTCAAAGATGTTTTTGAAAACTTCTTGGGAAACTACAAAAGCCAAAATTATGAAAGACTGGTGGAAAATATGCTTAAAAAGTTTTGCGCCTTAGGCTGCAACATGAGCCTGAAAGTTCACTTCTTATTTTCGCATCTTGACCGTTTTCCCGAAAATCTCGGAGATGTCAGTGAGGAGCAAGGGGAACGATTTCACCAGGACATCAAAACCATGGAAAGAAGATATCAAGGAAGATGGCATACAGATATGATGGCGGATTACTGCTGGTGTCTGCAACGAGATCAGCCTAACGCACAGGCCTAGGGTTGCCAAACGTCCTTTATTTCGATCTGCTTGTCCTTGTCCTTTATTGAAGCGTCAAAGGACGGCATATGTCCTTTATTTCTATTTTTATGTCTATTTCAAAATCATAAATAATAAATCCTTTAAGAAATTCATTATAATTACATAGGTATTTTTTTGCGTTTTGTTCCTTGACAGAGTAGGTAACCATTATCATTGCATCGTTAAGGCTTAATAAGTTAATAACAGTGTAGGCTCATTGATTTCTATGTAGCCCTGATTTTAACTCTTTTGTGGAAGTAGTAGAGCATTTGAAATTGGTTGAAAAACTCAAGTTGAACATGAATGATTTATTTGATGAGGTTTCAGTACTAAAAAAGAATTATGCAACTTTATCAGCCTCTGATAAATTTCAAAGTTGTTCGAGCACTTCAGGGCGTTGGTATTTACTTTTGAAAAGCGTTGATTTCAAGTTTTTAAATTTCAAGGTGATTTCTTACGTTCTTTCAGTGCCAGGCACTTCAGCATTTTCAGAAAGGATATTTAGTGTTCTGAACTCAAAGTGGAATGATGAGAGAAACAGATGTTCACTTCCTCTTATTAAGAGCGAACTATTGATTTACTTCAATTTTAAAGATAATTGTTTAGATTTTGCAGAGAAAATAAAAAATGATGTCAAAGTTCTTAAGGCTTCTCGAAGTAGTACTAAATATGCTCAACATGAATAATTCCTAGATTAAATAGTTATTTTTGTTTTACTTTTTGCTGTTTTCTTTTGTATAATATTAAATGAAGTAAAAAGTAAAAAGAATTTATTTTATTTTTACAAATAAACTACCTAACTGACGAAATTAGTTTAGTTTAGTTAGATACAGTAGTGGTACTGCTCTCGTCTATATTCAAGAACATTTTAAATATAGTAAAAATCAAAGATGTTGAAATAAATATTTATCCTATAACATTTAAAAAATTTTTTGGGAGCATCATTCTCTCTCTCTCTCTCTCTCTCTCTCTCTCTCTCTCTCTCTCTCTCTATATATATATATATATATATATACATATATATATAAATTTGAGAATCTGGGAGTGGCAGCTTGAAAACGTTTTGGGTGTCCTTTAATCCGGTCATCAAAATCTGGCAACCCTACGGCACAGCATAAGAAAACATCAAAGAAGCACCGGTTTAGTCGTCATTAGTCAGATCTACCTTCGTAGTGGTACTGCTCTCGTCTATATTCAAGAACATTTTAAATATAGTAAAAATCAAAGATGTTGAAATAAATATTTATCCTATAACATTTAAAAATTTTTTGGGAGCATCATTCTCTCTCTCTCTCTCTCTCTATATATATATATATATACAATTATACATATATATATAAATTTGAGAATCTGGGAGTGGCAGCTTGAAAACGTTTTGGGTGTCCTTTAATCCGGTCATCAAAATCTGGCAACCCTACGGCACAGCATAAGAAAACATCAAAGAAGCACCGGTTTAGTCGTCATTAGTCAGATCTACCTTCGTAGTCTTAAGTCTTTGGAATAAGTCCTGAAATGTTTGCAAGTAAAGAAGGTAAATATATTTTGTTTCTTTCAATTATTTTTTTATTCTTTCATAAACAAGCAATATGCTTGTCCAAGAGCTAGGAGCTATTTAATTCTGCTTTAATTAGGTTTTACTCTATCACCTAAAGATTTCGTGCTACAAGGGGTGTTGTAATACCTCATCTGTCCCCAAATGTTAACCACCCATTGATGGGAGGGGAGAAAGTATTTTGCTGGGAACGGGACTGGTTGTTATATATATTTACCCTACATTATTATGCAAGCGTTACTGTAGTCTATAACAACAAAATTTATGGTTTAGCATGTGCAATCCAATGTTGGTCTCGATAAGATGGTTCACATTTAGGGATAAATGGGGGATTTATGACACACCCTGTAGTAAGAAAACCATACGTGATAGGGAAAAACTAACTATATTTTTGAGATCAGCGCACTCAAATTATATAGAATCACCAACTAGTTTGTAAAAATCAATCGACAAGTTTTAAAATGTGTACTGGTGTAATTCATCAGGCTTGGGTATAGGGTAGCAATCTAGAAGGACTGCTCTATTTGCTGTTAAACGGTGATCCCCACATAACCGCACGAACTTGTCAGGTTTTAGTACAGGAACTACTGGGGCAGCCCACTTAGCGTGTGTGACTGGTTCGATAATTTTATCTTTGAGCAGCCTGTCAATTTCTAAATCTACCTTCTCCCGCAGTGCATGCGCAATTGAACGAGCCTTACAAAATTTCGGAGTTACATTAGGATCTACTTCTATACAGACCTGATGGCCTTTTAGGTTGCCTACTTCAGGCCCAAAAACAGAAGAAACTCCCTTAACAATGAGTCTATGTCAGACGGATATGAGAGTGTATGCACATCTGCCTGACCCTTTAGCAAAATTTTGTCAATAGGCATTTTCAAAGCATCAATCCAATCACGGCCTAGTAGAGTAGGCCCTTGCTTATCCACCACTAAAAGAGTTAAGGGATGAGACAAAGTTTTCTTGTTGAGTGTAACTGTGATGGATGCTTCTCCACAAATAGGTATTTGTATGTCCCCATATTTTTTTTAGTATTGTTTTAGATGCATGTAGTTTAGGTGCATTTTTTAAAGTTTTGTCAAAAACTGTTTTGGACATGACAGTTCGGGCAGCACCTGTATCTAGTTCTAGAGGAACTGTAATTCCATTTAGGCCTACCTCTACAATATATGGGCCTGTATTATCATCACTTTGCTGCTCATAAAATAAGTACTCCACTCCAATGTTCGAAGTATTTCCCTTTTGAGGATTTACACTAGAAATGTTATAATTAGAATTTTCACCCCTTGTTTTCTTTGAAAAACAAACTTTAGCTATGTGGCCTATTTTACTACAGTTTCGGCAAACTGCTTCTTTAAAAGGGCAGTCCTTCTTCCAATGGTGTTTTCCACACCCAGTACATGGCTTGGAAGGCTTTTCCTCCTGCTTAGCGTTTGAATTAGTAGGTTTAGTCGTATTTGACGCATACCTTTTATTTGTCTGTCTAGTAGGCTCATTAGGTCTGCCAGGCCTAGAAGATTTAAAGCTATTTACGTGTTGGGCTTTATTACTGTGACTGCCAAAAGCTCTAACATCTTTAGCAGCTGCTTCTCAAGCCGCAGCTATTTATACAGTCTGACTAAAAGTTAGGTCCTGTAGATCCAATAGGGCTCTCAGGGTAGACTCCTCTTTGAGACCCATTACAAACCTATCTCTTAGCCTTTCGTCTAATTTGTCCCCAAATTTACAAGTACGGCTATAGGCTTTTATTCCTGCAACAAACTCTGCAATGCTTTTATTCACCGTCTGATGCCTCGAATAAAATTTGAAATGTTCATAGATGAGAACTACTCGGGGTTTGTAGTGATCGGTTAGGGCCTGTACCAATTCACTATAGGTGCAAGTTTCCGGTGCTTTAGGAGCAACTAGGTCCATAACTAAGCCAAACGTTTTAGGGCCTATTATAGTTAAAAAAGTAGGTACTTTCTTAGCATCAGGAATGGAATTTGCCTCTTCGTAGGGGCTTATATGGCCAATCACCGACATGCTAGAACAAAACCGATTTAGGCCAAATAACGTGAAATAGGTTAGATTTGGTTTAAATTTGATCTAGTTACTCCCCAGTTAGGGCTGAATATTAAATTGTATTAGAGTTAGGGCTGAGAAGGAATTAGTATTAGAGTTAGGGCTGGGTAGGAATTAGTTTTAGAGTTAGGGCTGAGTAGGAATTAGTATTAGAGTTAGGCTGGCGGGACCTAAGCTATAGTACGGTAGCTTACCCACACAAACCAACCAAATCGGACGACCCACTAGGCTACATCCAATTTTCCAAACAACCAATTGAACCCAATAAGCCAAATTAAATCCAATTAGCCAAATTAAATCCAATGAACCAAATTTAATTCAATGAACCAAATTTAATCCAATGAATCAAATTGAATCCCATGAACCAAACTGAATCCCATCCTCGTCGCCAAATGTAATAGCTTGGGGTTAGTGACCCCGCTAAGTTACTAGATTTCTAAACAACAAACAAAGGCACTTACCCGTGCGTTGAATTAGATATTCTTTAGGGCCTACCATAGATTTCCTGCGTCCCACAAAGCAGTCTACCTAAACTCTCTAATTTTACTAATTTAGAAGCTATAGACATTACCCCTAACTATTATTATTTAATGACAACTTTCTACCCCATTTGTCACCAACGATTTAGTCAGATATGAATAGCCATGCTCAAGTCCAGCCAAAACCCAACGAACAGCTCGCGTTGCTCTGTTTATCCCTTCGTGTTGCCATTCAGCTTTCTTTTAGTGATTTTCCCTTTAGTGACTTTAGACTATATACATATATATACAGGGCCGTTTCTAGCCATTAGGGGGCCCTAAGCAGTATCCCCATTTGAGGCCCCACCCCTCCATCCACCAACTCACGCCTTACTACATCACCTCAGCACACACACATACAAAAAATGGCTGTGTTAATAAAAAACAATTATGAAACAATTTTAATGAAACATTTATGTCCAAAACAACAAATATGTACTTTCAGAAGGTAAACAGAAAAAATACTCTTCATGAAATTCCTGAAAATTAGCTTATACATTATTTAGAATAAATGACAGAACTATGTATAAAAAATAATGCAATTATCAACTACCAAACAATTACTAACTCTACGATACAATCGTGTAATAACTAACAGTTATACAGAACAGTTTGTATCTTCAAAATTTTTGCCTCCTAGATTTTTTCTGGTCGAAATCATCAATAACATCATCATATGAAATCTCCCTGCCAACGTCCTGGTTGATGCGATGCCAAGGCCACTGAAGCGATCCTGCCCCATCGATGATCTGAGGTAGTTCTTGATTAGCTTCATCTTAGAGAAGCTCCTCTCGGCTGACGCTACTGTCACAGGTAGGGTGCAGGCAATTCTTAGTGCAACCCAGAGATTGGGGTATAGTTCCTCCAGTTGCTTCTGATGAATGAAGGAGAGAAGCTCCAATGCAGTCATGTTGTGTGAAGGTAAAGTCGGCAAGTTCTTAATTTCGAGGGCCAGTTCTCTTCCATCAATGTCAGAGTCAGCTTCAGAGCTCAGTATCTTAGAGAACTTTTCACACTTGCCGGACAAGTCTTCCTTGTTCATTGTGGTGAAGTTTAGGAGAACCCCAAATATGTCCCTCACATCATCTAATGTTTTGAATCTCTCATTTATTGACCCGATGGCACAATCCACCACAACATTGAAAAATTTGACTTCCAGCCTCTTTAAGGCTTCTGTAAATGGTTCGTCAGGAGCTTCGTAAGCAAAGTGCTTTTTTGTGGATCTGAGCCTCTTCTCCTTCAGCACAGCCTCCACATTCATTTCCTCACATATGTCCCTAGCTACGACTTGTGCTGCAACAAAACCTGTGTTTTTGTAGCTGGTGAGTGAGTCTTTTGTTTTTGTGAAGAGGTTGGCTGCCACATCAAACTGCATTGTAAGAGATTGCAGAAGTTTGCTCACATGGTTAAATGCATGAAGAATGTCATACCGTACTACTGTGCAAATCTGAAAGCGATAAGACCCTACCTCCTCTGCAAGTGTTTGTGCTTCAGTCCTGGCTATGGCATCTGTGGCATTGTTTCTGACTTCCAACAGGGCCTCTCTGATGTTGTGGCTCTGGTATCGCACAGCCTCAATGCTCTTAAGCCGGCTCTCCCACCTGGTTTCACTCCAAGACTTGAGTGTTATGTTCACGTGCTTCTTTAAGATTGTCCATCTCTGTGTAGCTGCTGCAAAAAGGTTGTACAATTTTTGTACGTTGCCAAAGAAGCTGATGGCATCTGTGGAAGCTTTAGCTGCATCAGCCACTACAAGATTCAGAGTGTGAGCCCCATATGGAACATAGAGTGCACGACAGTTCTTCTCTAATAACCTTGCCTGAACACCTTTGTTCTTGCCCTTCATGTTCGCTCCGTTGTCATATGACTGTCCTCTGCAGTCATCAAAGTGAATATTCAGTTCATCTAGTCTCTTCAGAATCAGAACTGATAAACCCAGGCCTGTACTTTCTGAAGCCTCAAGAAAGCCCAAGAAGTATTCTTTTATTTCTGGTACTTCACCCATTTTAACAGTTCTGATAATAATCGACATCTGTTCTTGGTGGCTTATGTCTGGAGTGCAGTCTAAAATGAGTGAGTAATATTTAGCTTGTTTTATTTCTGCCACAATGGCATCCAAGATCTTCCCACTAATGGACCCAATGAGCTCATTTTGAATGATGTTTTCTAGGTAACTTGAATGACTATATTGGCCACTTTCGACTCTGCTGATGTGTTGTTTCATCACTGGATCAAATTTGGCAAGCAGCTCAACCTCCTTCAAGAAGTTGCCATTGTCTCGATTGTACAATGTAGAGGAAGACCACCTGAAAGCAAGGTTTCTCTCTGCCAGTGATTGGATTATACTTACAAGACGTGTGAGAACATCTCGCCAGCGTCTTCGCTCTACCTCCATTAATAACATTTCAGTTTGGTCAATGGTCCTCCCAGTTTTTAGCCACAGTTCCAGATCCTTCCATGTTGCCATGTTATCTGCATGTTCTGAACTATTTTCATGACCTTTCAGAAGCGAACCAACGTTTATCCAGTCTGAAAGTCCATCCGTAATTAGTTTGTACGACTTCCTTGAAAAACTTGCAGCAGAAGCAATAAGGATCATTTCCTTCTAGAGTACATCAGCCACCTTCGCTTTATTTTTTCCCAATTAATTAATGTTCTGTACGTGTAATGGTGATGAACGCTTCTACCGTCCTCTCTTTCAGGGAATGTGAAATCTGGACTGATTTGAAATGGTCCTCGAGATACCAGATCTGTCTTCAAGGCATCTGACAGGACAACTGGCCAGTCATACGGATCAAGCGGTGGAGCAGATCTTGGTTCTTGTTGCTCAGTAGAAATGCCTGTGTGTGGTGTTTGAAGCTGAACAGAAGATGGGCCACTTGTTGGTTCATCAGGCTCTACTTCTACTGGTGTTTGAGGTTGCATAGAGGATGGTCCTGCTGTTGGCTCATGATGCTCATCAGGCTTTGCCGAGGATGGCTTTTCCAGATATTTCAGTAGTGCTCCTGAGAAGAACAACATTACATATTCTGTTAATTTTTGCTAAAATACTCTTTCTTATCTTGTTTGATAATATAATTGATCTGTGTGAACAGAATTTGAGGTGATGCGATCCATTAAATTTCACATTTCGAAATATTATAAATATTACAGAGACTAGCTTACTCTACACGATTCCTGAGCACTTGCCTAGCTTGATGGTCTACCTAACCTAGTTGCTTGAACTGTAATCATAAGAATATACAAGTAGCACATCTCACCTGTGCTACTGGAAAGCTTCTCCTCTATTTTCTTCTTTTTCCGTTTTTCAACTCCTGATGGATAATGTTTCATTTTCCAAGATGCACGAAGTCACATCTAGTTAACCACAACTAATCTGCTAAATAATAATAATAATAATAATAATAATTGTTATAATTGTAACGTTAATCAAATACATTCAAATAATCAGACCATTTAGGTTTTAAGTTTTAACTAACAAAATTCACATTATCTGAAAAAGATGAGAAAAGAATTAATAAACTTGAAAACATAACGAAAATAATCCTAGGTTTTAAAGGGTTACAAAATTTCTTAATAATTAGTAAATTAGTGAAATAATGTTTTACAATACTAGAAAAATTAAGCATTTAGGAAAGTATAAACATATAGTAAGAATAAAGTTAAATAATATAGAAATAAGATCTCAATAGTTATTTACACATAACGACCAAAACGTTTCGTTTGTCTCCGTTTTATCACATTTGTCTCATACAAAAACTTTAATTAATACGACAATAATAATAATAATAATAATAATAAGGATAATAATAATAATAACAATAATATTAATAATAACTTCAGCTATATTCCTATTCTTGCCCACTGAACTATGACCTGGGAGCCTGTCTAGGGGCCCCCTAGTAGCAGCGGGGCCCTAAGCGGTCGCTTAGTCTGCTCATGCCAGGAAACGGTCCTGTATATATACTAGGGATTGTTTCCCGGGATCCCGGGATCCCGAGATCCCGGTTGATTTTATGTGCGGGATATATCCCGGGATTTTTTCGTTCATCCCGGGATATCCCGGTGCTAATTACTTACATAATAATTAGTATATATAGTATAAATACCCTGTTTACACGATCATACATGTTGTATCATGATCATACAGTAATCGCAAGTGTCGTCACACACCCTTAGTGTGCGGCCACACTGGCGGCGTGCGCGCGTCTTACGTCACAGCGTGAAGACGCCAGTGTGGCCATACGAAGCTGGCGTTCAATCACAAGCTCAATCAATTGCAAAGAACTTCTCCAAGGAGTTCGACATATTTGACGCAACTGGTGAGAAAACAGTTAACATAATCAAAATAATGAATGCTCTCGAGTCTATACCACCAACTAGTGTCGAAGCGGAAAGAGCTTTTTCAGCTGCAGGACTGTTTATAACTAAACTTAGAACTCGGCTGAGTGATAAGAGTGTGAATTGTCTATGTTTTCTACGTTCGTATTATAAGTCAAATTAGTTCTTTTAAATGCGCTATGTTTTGCATTTTCATATGTTTAGTTGTTTTTGTGTTTTTACGAGCATGCTTATTCTTTACAAGGATATTATTCTTTACAAGCGTTGATTTTCTTACAAATAGCTGTCTTGTTGCACTCAACTGTCTTTTAAGCTAGTTATTTCACACTCATAGTTACCTAATGGAATATGTTTAAATAAATAAATGATGAAATCTTTATAATTTTATATTAATTCCTTTTTAAAAGTATAAAAAATTTAAATACATATAAAATAAAAATCCCGGGAAATCCCGGGATCCCGGGACGAAGACAGATTTTATCCCGGAATCCCGGGATAAACAAAATGACTCAAAACGACAATCCCTAATATATACACACACACACGTCACCTCAGAATCCCTCTTCTCTTAGCAAGGACCAAACTTCTTGGAGTTCCTTTGCAGCCCTTTTGAAGGTTTTTGCATTATCCGATATGATTTTATTTGGGAAACCCCTTCTGTTCACAAACCTTTTAAAGACCAAAAGAAATACATCACTACTTAAGTTGCTTACCAACTCCGAATGGATTGCTCTGGTGGTAGCACATGTGAAAAGACATATATAACCTTTGTTAGACTCCCCTTGCTCATACACATAGACTGGACATGCGAAGTCTACTCCCACTGCATCAAATGGGGCAGTATAGACACACCATTCTCTTGGAAGTGGAACCACCTTTTCATAATAAGGCTTTGCACTCCAACGCTTGCAAACCACACATTTATGCAAGACCTTTTTTACTACTTGTCTAATTTTGGGAATCCAAAACTGTTGTCTGATCTCTATTATCATTTTTCTAACTTCAGCATGTAACAACTTATGATGAGTATCCAGGATCAAAAGTTCCACAAAGTGCACCCCAGTAGGTAGCAAAATTGGATGGCTTTTCTCCTCTGGAAGCCCAGAAAACTGTAGTCTACCTCCTACTCTCAATAAATCCTGATCCAAAAACACATCCAAACCCTTGAGAGCAAAATGCGTTGGCAGAACCTGTAATGGACTGTTGGTAAGCAATTCCCTCTCTTCACCAAATTTTTCCTTCTGCACATATACCACCCAGTATTGCCTGGCTTGCTGAATCTCCTTACTGTTCAGAATTCCTTCCCTTCTTATTTCTCCCTTAATGTTGTTTGTAAATCTATATACCCATGCTGTCACTCTTAACAAAATTCTCAGACTGCTAATGTCCTCAAGCTTCAATATGAGGTACTGCTCCATAACTTGACAACTGTTCACAGTGCATTTTCTCACCTCACTCACCCATGCCTCTTCAGCCTGGCATTCTCCTACAATAGGCTGATTAGAAGGCCAGTTTTCACTTCCAAGTTTTAGCCACTCTGGCCCATTCCACCACAAACTTGACTGTGCAAGATCTTTTACCGAAATTCCTCGTGTTGGTAAATCAGCTGGGTTTTGGGTGCCTGGACAATGCTTCCATTGTTTTGGATCTGTGTGTGCTTGAATTTCCTCCACCCTATTGGCCACAAATGGTTTCCATTTCCTTGCCTGGCTTCTTAACCAGTGCCAAACTACAGTGGAGTCTGTCCAATAATAGCTTGGAATTTCATAAAGGGCCAAAGACTTTTGCACTAACTGCAAGCCGACTAACAATAACTGCACCCATCAATTCCAACCTTGGAATAGAAAACCTTTTCAAAGGTGCTACTCTGCTCTTTGCAGCAACCAACCTGAAACTTACTTTCTCTTTGAAATGTGCCTCTTGTAAAGGGTGATCCAGAGAAATGGGACCCAAAAGAAACCCCTGTAACTCTTAAAGTATAAGTCCTTTTATAAAATCATACGCATCATTCGAAAGAGGATAGTTACAAGTTTGTACAAGATTGTATAGGTTTTGACAATACAAGACAAGATAAGATACAAAACAAAATAAAAGTGTTAGTTAAAACTAACCCTTCAAGATGACTGCATGGACTGTGGAACAGCTGCGTTTCATAACTGAGCAATATTATGAGCATGGAAGAAGTGTAGTTTCAGCTCTTAGAAGGTGATTTTGACATCTGAAAATTTGTCTTGAAAGATCTTTGAGCTGAAACTACACTTCTTCCATGCTCATAATATTGCTCAGTTATGAAACACAGCTGTTCCACAGTCCATGCAGTCATCTTGAAGGGTTAGTTTTAACTAACACTTTTATTTTGTTTTGTATCTTATCTTGTCTTGTATTGTCAAAACCTATACAATCCTGTACAAACTTGTAACTATCCTCTTTCGAATGATGCGTATGATTTTATAAAAGGACTTATACTTTAAGAGTTACAGGGGTTTTTTTTGGGTCCCATTTCTCTGGATCACCCTTTATAAATGCAAGTTGCATAGGCTTCCTCACTTGCATCACAAAAGATGTGCAGCTCCAAATTATCTGGACTATTGTTCAACTCTCCAAAGTACCATCTTGAGATTACAATGTCTCCAAGATGTGCCAATTCTTTGCACCAATATTTCCACCTTACCACCATATGATCAGGTAACTCTTGGTCCCAACCAAGTCCAATTTCCCAGAGGCTCTGAAACCAAATTTTTTACTTTATCACAAATGGAGCCAGGAATCCAAGAGGATCAAAAACCTTCGAAGCCAAACTAAGAGCTGTATGTTTTGTCCACCTTGTCTCATTCTCAGCCAGCTCTACTAAAGATTTCCCATTGAAGGTAAACAAATCCTCTCCTTGCTGCAAACAATGCCTAGCAGTCTATTGCCATCAACTCCTTAATACCAGAATCCTCAATACTTTCTGCTGCATCAGGTCCTACACAGGACTGACTCATAAACTCTTGTAATTGAGAATGATTAGTCTGCCATTTTCTAAGCTCCATGCCAGCCTCCCTCATTATAGCTATAGCCTCCATGAATATCTGTTTAGCCATTTCTGTATTATCCACGGAGCACAGCAAATCATCAACATAAAAATTTTTCCTTATGTGTTCAATAGTGTTACTGTGTTAGGATAGACTTCAGAATATTTCTTAAAATGATACTGCATAGTAGCTGCCAACAGAAATGGACTAGAGCTGAGGCCAAACAACACTGACTTCATTCTATATGCTTGAACCTTATGTTCATTTTCCAACAAGTCTTTCGTATCCACGAACAGATACCTTACTGCATCTCTGTCCTCTGGTTTTAACTTTATCCACAAAAAGGCTTGCTTCACATGTGCAGTCAATGCTACTCTACCAAACCTGAATCTCAGTAACAAGGAAAATAAATCTGCATTTAAATTTGGCCCAACATCCAAACAGTCATTCAAGGACACACCACCTTTGTCCTTGGCTGAGCCATCAAAAACTACCCTCAGTTTGGTAGTAGTTTTGTCTCGCCGTACCACTGCATGGTGTGGCAGATATTCACTGGTCAACAACAATTTTGTCACAAGGGTTTTGATGGGTGTTCTAAGTGTACTTTTTCATGCTGAATCTAAATATGAAATCAGATTTTTTCTATCAGGCTTAGTTTACTTGTGACACTATGTTCATTTTTTCCTCATTTAGCATGATCACCGGATAAAAAAATAATAACATATTATATATAATTAAGTATATAACAATATTATAATATAAAACATTATAAAAATAATAAATATAATAATATATTATATTAATTAATATAACTATAATAAAATATATTAATATTAATATATATGTTGTATTAATTTTTCTGTAAAATTAGTACAATTTATTCCTTTGGGGAGAAAGTTCTGATAATGCTGGCAGGATAAATTTGGTCGGAGCAGCAGACTGTGCAGGTTGAAACATGTTTGTACCTGTTCAGACATGAGCCTAGTTTCTGTGTGTAGAGCAGCTCCAAATTAGTCTGCTTGTAAATGTCACAGTGTTAACAGCTAGTGTCTGTTGCTTCTTGTTAATTTTACACCAGTGTTGTATTCATATAGATGTTTTGTAATGCCGCGGAACTATCTGAATCATCCTAATTCCTTTTGTTATGTATGTGGTGATCTAACTTTAAAATCCCAGAAACGTAACTTTACACCATTAGTAAAAAAATGCTATGAACTTTATTTCGGATGTAAAGTAGGCGATCAGGACAAGAGTTGGGCCCCTCACATTTGTTGTGTGACATGTGTAAGACTACTTACAGGATGGCTAAACGGTTCACGTCACATGCCATTTGCTATTCCAATGATTTGGAGGGAACCCAAAGATCACACAACAGACTGCTATTTCTGCCTGGTAAATACAAAGGGGATCACTTCAAAAACAAAGAGCCTTATGAAATACCCTAATCTACCGTCTGCAATGAGACCAGTTCCCCACAGTGCTCAACTTCCAGTACCTCATCCTCCTGAACATGTAAGTTTAAGTGATGAGGAATCAAACGTAGCTGTAGCGGGTCTGTATCGAAGGAGTGACATTTCAAAGGAGTTACATAACAAAGGAGTGACATAAATACCGTAATGAAGGAGTGACAGAATTGTTAAAATTAAGATTTTATTTCAAAAACTAGAAAACTAACCTAACCTAACCTAGCCTAACCTAACCTAACCTAACAGTTGCAAGCCTCTCTTCCCTCTGGATTTGTTCTTTCTTCTTCTTTGTTGGTATTTTCGTGTCACTCCTTTGAATTTTATCTCCGATTTGTCACTCCTTTGTTTTGTCACTCCTTCGTTATGTCACTCCTTTGAATAGGACCGAGCTGTAGCATATCACGAGGAAAAAGATGAAGACATTTCTGATCCAACATTCCAGGCTACCTGTTCCTCCAATGAACCACATTTACTGTCACAAGGAGATCTAAATGACCTAGTTCGTGATTTGAAATTATCTAAGAAGCAGGCTGAACTTTTAGGTTCAAGATTAAAGGGTTGGAATCTACTGCAACGTGACACTAAAGTTTGTTTTTTTCGCAGCCGCCATGATGAATTCAAAGAATGGTTCTCCCATGAAGATGGACTTGTGTTTTGTAAAGATGTTAATTCAGTCATGGGGGCTCTTGGTCATGAACATAACGTGGATGAGTGGCGATTGTTCATTGACTCCTCAAAAGTCAGCTTGAAAGCAGTCCTTCTTCACAACGGAAATAAATTTCCTTCTGTACCTATTGCACATGCTGCAAACATGAAAGAGTCATACGACAACATGAAGTTGCTTTTAGAAAAGTTTCAGTATCAGAAATATAAGTGGAATATCTGTGGAGATCTGAAGGTCATTGCACTTTTGCTAGGGTTGCAGCTAGGTTACACCAAGTACTGTTGTTTTTTATGAGTGGGACAGTAGGGACAAGCAAAACCACTACGTTAAGAAGGATTGGCCAAAACGCACCTCACTTGTTCCAGGCAAGAAAAATGTTGTGAATAGTTCACTTGTTGACCCTGAGAAAGTGTACCTTCCTCCTTTGCATATCAAGCTTGGACTTATGAAAAACTTTGTTAAAGCGATGGATAAAGCGCAAACAGGATTCACATACTTGAGAAATAAGTTTCCCTGGATCAGTGATGCCAAGATTAAAGAAGGCATTTTTGTAGGCCCTCAGATCAGAGAATTGTTAAGAGATGAGAGATTTGAAGGAGAGTTGAATGAAGTTGAGAAAGCTGCGTGGCAGAGTTTCAAAAGTGTCTGCACAAATTTTTTGGGAAATCACAAGGCCGAAAACTATCCTGAAATAGTAGGAGATCTTCTTAAGTCTTACCAAGCAATGGGGTGCAATATGTCATTAAAGGTTCATTTCTTGGACTCTCACTTGGACTTTTTTCCGGAAAACCTGGGTGCGGTAAGCGACGAACATGGTGAGCGTTTTCATCAGGATATTTCTGCCATGGAAAACCGTTACCAAGGCAAATGGAGCCCCAGTATGCTGGCTGACTATTGCTGGACTCTTAAGAGAGACATGCCTGAGGCAAAGCACAGCAGAAAATCAAAACAAGCTACTTTTTAAACTACAGGTATGTCTTTTCGATCATATTTTAATAAGTATGTAACTATATGGGTTTTTAAAAATTAAATTGCATGTCACACAAAAACCAGACCTGATAGAGAAATTTTACAAACTTATTTGGATTCAGCACAGAAAATACTATAAGAATAAGGTAGTTTCATTCTTGGGACACGAAAAAATTTTTTTTTTGTTGCCCAGTGATAATGTGCCTCCTGGCTCACCAGCTCACCTTGCACCCTTTCAGCATAGCCCTCCTTTACATAGCTTAGGATAGCTTCATTGTATTCAATTAACAACTCATTTTTTCTTAGCCTGTGCAATGAAGTCTCCAACCTCCCATTAGCTGGCTGAAGGTTTGAACTGGGTTTGCAAGAATCCTTCCAAGGAAGGCCAACTTCATAGCAACCATCTCTAAACCCAATTCCTTTTTCAATTTGCTCTAAAACATCACTGTTCACTGTACTTGCCTGCTTCCCCTGTTTGTCCTTTATTTCAATGGATTCAAGTTCCCAAAAGGCTTTCGAATGCCTTTCCAAACCATGGCTGTTCTCATTCTTAACAAAAAGAGATTTAACCTCCATTTCATTGCAATAGCTACCATGTAGCATTAGGGTGTGTCAGTTTTGGGGTTGAAATGACTAAATTGAAAATCATGTGATTTGGTAGCAATTTAATGTAATCATTTGGCATACAAAATAATATCCTTGCTTCAAAAACAATAAAAAATAACTCCTACCTACATTAATTTTAATTAAAAAATTCCATTTTTCCGTAAATTCGTAACAAAATAACAAATGTGCGCAAACATCCTATCAACATTTAAAGTGGCAATAAGATATCATTCAGAGTCCTTATTTGAAAGTAACCAATGCAGTCATGTCCTTTTTGCTGCGGTTCCTTGACATCAGCATTCGGCTTGCTACTTGCGCTTTGATGTAGCCTTCTCGTCTCTCGTGACTATAAACTTGACTAGCTGCTTCTGTGACCATTTTCACACATCTCTCCACACTCTGAGTGTGAGAAGGCCACTTTGGCACTTGCATTGGGGCCTCTTTAAGTTGTGTTAAATCTTTGTTTGTTATACATGTTGTCAGTGGTGGCTCCAAAACTTCCGAACTCAAGTTAACTAATTCTGACAATTTCGTGGCATTGACGTTTATCGGAGGTACCTTCCTTGTCTGAACAGAGCAGTCTCCCAGCTGGTCATCATCTAGTGATGTTCCTCTAAGCTTTAGGATGATTTCCACAGCCTCAGTTTGCTCTTTGGTACATTGGCTGCAGAGTATTGCTTGCAAAACTGCCTCTGGCCTAGCATACCAAGCGGACTTTCTCACCACAGGTAACACGCTGTCCACCACTACTTTCCTTTGGGTTCCCAGTAGCTGTAATTGAAACAAAGATGTGGTTGGGCCCCTCCATCCACATTGGATTAAGTTTTACATTGAACCAGTGAGGAAGATAAAACCCAATAATAAATTCAACAATCAACATCAAATTCTGTAGCATTTTGCCCTTCAGTGCATGTTTGGAAACCCAAATCCTGCAGAAACGAATCGCTGTAGTTAACCAACGACTGTGACTTACGGGTCCAATCTCCAAGAGAGCCAGATTTTGAGGCAACTCTCCTGATCTGATTGCTTGAACAATACGATAAGCGTAAAATTGATCCGTGCTGAGGTCTTTGATAACTTCTTCAGACAACACTGGAAGGGGAGGGTCTACTTCGACCTTTGGAAATTTTGTATTTATTTCTAATTCCGTTGCTTCATCTAGCATGTTGCCAAGGGGGCCTGACCACTTGTTGTTGCTCTTTGTAGGACCATCAAGTTCCTGGATGAGACGACGAAGAGGTAGATCCCCTGTGTGCAAATCACATACAATCCAAACAAGCTTCTTCTAAGTTTTTTCTCTAAATGCGTCATAACACCGCCCTGCCATCCAGTGTTCACCGCAGTTGAGCTTCCACCAACGGCCTGCAGTGAACTGTCAAGTCTTCTTTCTTGAAGCCAACATATTATTTGATCAGCAATTGCCTCTGCATGTTTCTTGCCTTCTACTTCTGCTTCAGGAACAAAGTGAAACAAATAGCTGCCACCAGGTTTGGAACACACAGAGTAGTGTTCTTCTTTGATGAGACCGGGAAACTTTCTGTCCATTCCCTACCTCTAGGAGAACGTTTGTGTCATCTCTTCTTCCATCAAACAAAAAGCAAGAGAGACCTTCCTCCTTCAAATCTTTTTCACTCTGATCAGATATTTCCTTCATTATTTTTTCTTGTGCTCTTCTTATCTTATTATGATCTATCACTAAGGATGTATCCTCTCGGCTGATGAGGCCTGCATCTATCCAAGCGGCAGTGGCAATCTCTGCAGTCTCTCGTAGCCCGTATGGTGGCGAATACTGGCAAGGGCAATGTTTGAGATGTCTTTAGTGTTGTATTTCATTCTCTTCGGCGAAGGTTCAGATAGCATTTTGGAGCTATCATCTGATGTTGTTTCTTTCTGTTCATCTGAAGAGCTTTCAAAGAAGTGAGAAACCTCTTGATAGAGCTCTCCATCTCTTTGGGTGGCTTCTTCACTCTTCTTTTTCTTCCCTTTCTCGGATTTTCTCTTTTTTCTTAGCAATAACAATCTGTTTTTGGTTTCTGAATAATCTGCCGAATCAATCAATCTGCATACTTCCTTGGCCTCCTGCCTTTGTTCTCTGCGCCTTTATGAAAGCCAGCTCCAAAACAGGGATCTTCTTTTCACGAGGACAGCGACAATCAATGTGAGGGCTAGGTTCTCTTCTGCATGAGGGAGAACAATTGGCTTCAGAACACAACTCTATGGGACACTGGCAGTTAAAAATGTCAAGAAGAGTATCAAGTGTGTGCAGAAATTTATTTTTCTTTGCTAGTTTTCCTTTACCAAGTGATGTCTCAACTGCTTTGTGCCACAGCTTTATTAATTTTAGCTCAATAGTTCTATACTGATTGAGTACAGGTGGTTTATTGAAAAATTTATTGAAGAATTTATTACTTAGCTTGAGAGAGATTATTTTTATTTAGGTGTAATATTAAGGTTAAGTTTACTTTAAATAGACACAGTAATTATAGAAATAATAATGGCCTATTTAGACACTGTCAACAAAGCTACAGACTTTTTCACTGTAGGTTGCAGTGGTTTTCAGGTTAAAATTTGGTCAGCAGCCAGATTACTAACTATGGTGAAGCTAAATTCATTAAAATTAATTTAGACTTACCAAAAATGAAGTTGCCAGTTGAACGTTACCCTTTCTGTTTCTAACTAATCCATAAGTTTCATTTAGTTTCCAGGTTTGAATTTTATTTGTTAAGTTTTAAATTATTATTTAACACACTGCTAGGTTATTTATTTGTAGGGGCTATTTCCCAGACCTAGGTTTTGCAGGTTAAGTTAGGCTAGGGCTGTATTGCCCTTAAGTTTTTGTTTTTAAAGGTTTAAGGTTTAAGGTTTTGAAGGTTTTACTCAAGTTAAGTTAGGGCTATATTGCCTTTAGGTTTTAATAGGGGCTATAACAGCCATTTAATTATTGAGTTAGGGCAGTTGTAGCCCGGTTCGAGTTTCTTCTAGGTACCTAGTTTTTCTCTTACCTTAGTTATTTTCTTTAATTAACTTACTTATACCTAGTTCTGATAGGCCTCTATTTAGTTAAACAGGGTTTGTGTTTAATTGCAGTGGTTATTAAGGATAAGATTTAAAGGTTGTGAGGTTTAAAGGTTGACTTTAAGTTGCCCAGTTAGTTGGGGAACCACGAGAATTTTACTTTTCGAAAAAACTAGCCCGCTTTATGCAGTCAAAATTTTTCAAGAATGGACAAAGCTCCGTTTTTCTTTGTCTCAGAAACTTTTTTCTTTCTTCTTTTTGTCAATTAGGGAAACCCAACTTCACTAGTTGGTTAGAAACGAGGGTTGTTATTTTTATTTATTTTGTTTATATTTTATTTGGAAATATTTGCGGTTATTTCTAACCACTTTTTTTAACATTCCCCCCAAGGGGAAAAAATTTACCCAGAATTATATTCTTGGGAAATTTTATTTATTTATTTTTTGATGAATGAACAGGGCCGGATTAACCATTAAGCAAAATAAGCCCGTGCTTAGGGCATCAAGGGAAGGGGGGCACCACAGAAATTTTCCATTGTCGGATTTACCATGGATTTATTATACTATTATAATCGCGGCTTATAGCCTATAAGCTGTTGAAAACTGAATTATATATATTCATTTTCTTTTCTAAGTGATGTGCCACATAATGTCACCACTTCATCATCTACTGAAATTGAAAGGTATTCTCAGGGTTGTAAAAAGATGATTGATGCTTACCCAGAGGACTTGAACACTAATTTCTCTGCTGAGCTTCAGCAGTTTCACTCATATGTGTGCCATAAGTTCAGTGCAAAAAAAAAAGTAAAAACAAGATTCAGTCATGCTGAACTTTATAAAATAATTGTAGAAGACAATATTGAGTGTGCCTTCCCAAATGTAGAAATTGCCTTTCGTATATTTTTAACATTAATGGTCACAAATTGCTCAGCTGAGCGTTCATTTTCTCAGTTGAAGTATATTAAAAATACCAACAGAACAACTATGCAACAAGGCAGGCTGGATGCCTTATCTCTACTAAGTATAGAAGCAGATGTGTTACGTAAGATTAGTTTTGAGGATCGGATCAAAGACTTTGCAATTAAAAAAAGTAGGAGAAAACTTTTCAAATATAAATGAAGTGGAAGTATACAAAAATAAACATTATTTTCCATCTTACTGTAAGTTTTGTTTCATTTCAAAAAATAAAATTTTATTTTATGGTTTATTTTTGTTTATATTTTGAATTACATATATATGGGGCACCAAAATCTTTTAAGTGCTTAGGGCCTCTAAAGGTCTTAATCCGGCCCTGTGAATGAAGATGACATGCTCTACAGAAAAGTTCCTTTTAGGTGAAATATGAAAATGAAAGCGTCTTTTCTGTAGAACGTTAGTCCTAAGTTATAGCTATTTACAATTATTTACAATTTTCAATTTGTGGTCTTCACAAAGATCCACTCTGTATTTTCCTTTGCAGTTCTTCCCGAAATCTAACTGCAGCTTGTCTTTGTGGTCTGGGTTGAATAGCGGCAGTAGTAGTGTCAGGAGAATCTACAGTTCCTGATTCTGTGGAAGAATTTTCCAGTTCTTCCAGGTCAATATTCGGTTTATCAGTTATTTCCAGTGGGTATAACCGATATATGTGTCTTCTGGAGAGATGACCATTGGGTGTTTTTACAGTTACATGCCTGATTATGCCATCTTCATCTGGGTGTAATGTTTCAATTACAGCAATCTTCCAGAAGTATTTGGGATTCATAGAATTTTCATCTAAGAACATAGTTCTCCTACTTTAGGTTCTTTACTTACTGGTTGTTTGTGTTGTTGGTATTCTTTTTCCCTCAAACTACTCAAATATTCGTATCGCCATCTTTTTTGATTTCTTGAGATTGTTTAACTCCCTTATGAAAGTAATCCAGTATTTTCTTTCTTTCTTTGTCCTCTGTTGCTGTCATATAATCAGCATCCACCTGATCACCTTCATTAACAGCTTCTTGGGTATCATTAGTGGTTAAAAAGTTGAATTTGGTATTGTCATACCCAAAAAGCAACTTGAAAGGAGTTAGTAGATCAGAGGAGGATCTTCATTTGAATTAACATAAGTGAGTGGTCTTGAATTAATTGTATTCATTATTTCAAGAACAATTGTTTTTAGTTCAGTTAAAGGGATTTTTCTTCCTTTTAGGGAGGTATAGAGGGCTCTTTTGACTAAACCCACCATTCTTTCAGCTATTCCTAAGGTTCTGGGTGAATAGGCTGCTGTAAATTTCCACTGGATACCATGATCAGAGAGGTACTGAGACACAAGAACATTTTGGAACCAATGTTTAAGGTAATCTTCAGATCTTTTGAAGGTGGATTGATTGTCTGAAATCAAAACCTTTGGAAGGGAGTAGTTTAAGGACAAATGGTAAGTTCTCTTAAAAGGTTTTAGCAGAAAGGTCAGTGCAGATGTGAAGGCTGGTGAATCTGGTGGCGCAGCAAGTGAACAATAATAAGTAGACTTTCATGAATTGGTTATTCTCATCCTGGACAGAAATTGGACCAGCATAGTCAAGGGCAGTTTTTTCAAAGGGTTTTTCATAGCTTAAACGTTCCGTTACTAATGGTCCAGTAGTAGGCACTTCATAAGCCATGGCAAAGTATTTTTGGCAAAACAGACATTGTTTCAGAACCTTTTTAACTACTTGCCTTATTTTGGGGATCCAGAATTCCTGTCTGAGGAAATTGCATGTGGTAGCTAAGGTTGCATGACTGGCTTTTGCATGACATTCAGTTATGATTAACGTTGTTAAATGAGAATTTTCAGGCAGTAGTACAGGATACCTAGCAGAATAGTTAAGGTTGGTTGCATATTTATATCTCCCCATTGTTCTGACTAACCCTTCTTTGTCAATGAAGAGTTTTAGATTCTTTTGCAGCTTTGTTAGGTCCTCAACTTTTTCTCCTTTATTTAGTTTGTTGATTATTTCTTTTTCTTTTGAGAAATGTTGTTGCTGGACTAATTTTAGCCAGTAATTTGGCCTTAGTTTTGTAAGCTGTATGATTTTTCTCCAAAACAGCAATTTGTTCTTCCATTGTTAGGTTACATTTGGGGTTATATTGTGAGTGCGGAAGTACTTTAAGTTTTCTATGAACCGTAGAACATAGGCAGTGATTCTGACCAGTTTTTTCCTGTTAGAGAATTTTTCCATGTTTAACAAGGGAGTTTTTTCATTTATTTCTTTACAAGTTGTTTGACACACATTTATTGTTGTCTGTAAGGTTTCTTGGTGGGGGTTAAAAATTAAGTTGGTTGGCCATTCAATTTCATTTCTCAAAAATGTGGGACCATGTTGGTAAAAGGGAAGAAGTTTTTGAAATTTCTTGAAAGATATTGGTCTGGTGAGTAGGTCTGCTGGGTTGTCTTCTCCTGCTACATGTCTGAATTCCAGGTGATGGTTTAAGTTTCTTGTTGCTTCCTGAATGTCTTTCACTCTGTTTTTTACAAAGATGATTTCATTTTTAGAGATTTTTGAGCAATCCAATTTAAAGCCACTGTGAGTCTGTCCAAATTATTGTTTTGAAGAACTTTTGGTTTTCTGAGTTTTCTTCTAGGTAGGTTTCTTTAAGGTATTCTAGTACTTTGGTTCCTAGGCAGATTGCCATTAATTCCAAGTTACAAATGGTCCAATTTTTTGATTTGGGGTTGACTCTTGATTTAGCGTAAATTAGTTCGGATTTTCCATTTCCAACTAGATAGCAACTCACTGCATAACCTTCTTGGCTGGCATCACAAAAGATGTGGAGTTGAAGATTTTCCACGAGAGGTTTGGGATTTTCAAAAGCTTGTCTAGGAAAATTCAAAAATTCCACTTTGTTTATTTCTTTACAAAGTTTTTTCCATTCACGCAGCATTTCAGGTTCTAGATATTCATCCCAATCTTTTTTGGTAGCTGTTACTTTCTGCATGAAGAGTTTTAATTTAAACACTAAGGGTGCAACAAATCCAATTGGATCAAACAATGATTGCACAGAACTTAGTATTTCTCTTTTAGTTTTAGATGGAGTGTATCAGCATTTGCGTTCCAACCATATCCTAATAGTTTTACATTTTCTTTATCTTCTGAGGATGCTATGTCATGTTTTTCAAATAGTCCTTGAAGTTCTGAGTGATTGGAGGCCCATTCATATAGCTTCAAATTATATTCAATTAAGGTGTTTACACTATAATTGTAAATGTCTTTGAGTTCTGAGAGATTGTTGGCATTAATTAAAGCATTGTCCATGTAAAAGCGGTTAGCTAGGTAGTCTGCCACTTGGTTTTGTTGTTCATTAAAAATGTGTTGGAGAGATTGTTGTAGTAAAGATGGACTGCTTTTGTTGTCAAAGGTAACTCTTTTATATTTATAGCAGATCAGGTTGTCGTCATTTGGAGCCAATTGGGTATCTTTTAACCACAGAATTTTGTGGGCATTGCAGTCAAATTCTGTTTGATATTTAAGTTGTAAATATGCTTTTTGAATGTCTCCAATCATCAAATATTTACCATGCTTTAATTTAATGCACAATTTTGCTAAATGAGGTAGGAATGAAGGGCAGTCCTCAGTAGCATCATTTACTGTTATTTCTTCTGGTTTGCTTTTACCCGAGGGATCTACTGCAATACAATCCTAACTTTAGTTGTTTGTACTCCAGGGCGAACTACTGGAAAATGAGGTAAAAAATTTCCTGCTTGTTTTAAGTTTTCTGTTAAGGCTACTTCTTCTATTATTCCTTCCTGGAATTGTTGTTCAAGGATGTCTGAATAAGGTTGCATTAAGCTATCTTTTTTTAATTTTTTGCAAGTGGATTTTAACCTGCTAATAGCATAGTTAAAGTTTGGTGAAATTTTATCTTTTTGGTCATTCCATGGTACCTTAACAGACAATCTTTCATCTTCTATTGTAACTTCCTTTTCGAAGTTCGCAATCAGATCTTTTTCTTTGTTTGAAAATGGTTCATCCCCAGAGATACCCAAGTTTTCTAGTTTGCTAAATTGTGCAATCTGTTGTTCAATTTTTTTTTAGATCTTCATTAGAAGTTGTACTAGTAAGTAGCGGGTTGGTAATACAGAAGCTGATCTGATCTCTTATTGGTTCTTTTTCTTTTACAGGGTAGTAATCTGAAGGGAAACCCAATAAAAGTATTCCATAGGGAGATTTATAACAAGAGGCAGTAGGAATCTGATGACTGCTGAGGGCAAAAAGTTTGTGGGTTGCAGCCCCAAAAATTAACATGAAGTCGGCCACTTCATCAGCTTCATAGTGATCTGCAAGCTGATAATTTAAGGATTTTAAATAAGTTTGAAGTTTCAGTAATCCCGGAACTTCATATTTAATATTAATATCATCAATTATGATGGCTTCTATTTCTTGGTAGTTTCCAGGGTTTCTAGAATCCTCCAATTTAATTATAGCTACTTCATAATTTGGTTGTTTCTTGTTGGCTATAAATCCTGTTATGGTTATGGATTCCTCGTAGTGTTTAGTTGGAAGATTTAATTTTTTCACAAGTTCCTTGGTAATGTAGCTGGCTTGACTACAATTATCCAAAAGTGCTCTGCATTTAATTGATTTTTCTGAGTTTCTTATTCTCATCTGCATGGAAGGAATTAACGCTACTTCTTGATCAGTGTTTTTTAAACTTAATAAGTTAGTAACTTGTTTCCCTTGTTTTGAGTTTTCTTTTTGGGTAGCTACTTCAGTACTGGTTTTGGTTTTCTTATCTTCCTCTGGTTTTTCTTTTTGTTTGGTACAAAGGAAGGATAAATGGTTAGAAAACCTACAAAATGAACAGGGTTGGAAAGAAATGGGGCATTCTTTGGCTTGGTGTTTAGATGAGGTGCATTTAGTACAATAATTTAATTTAGCAAGTTTTTTCAATTTATCCCAACTTTCAGGGAAAGAATCACATTTTGAGATTCTGTGTGAGTTTTTCTTACACAATTTGCAGTAAAGTTCTCTCTGGTCAGTATGTTGAGCTCTTCTTGAGGATTGTCTTTGGGTGGAAACTGCCAGAGTAGCTGTAGTTTGGCCAGAATACCATGGTTTTCTGGCTGGTTCTGGAGAGAAGTTTCTTTTTTGTTTAGGTATTAAGGTGGTTAATTCACTTTGACTTAGATCAAAATTAACATTAGCTAAGGTTTTGGTAGATTCAGCAATGGCTTCTTTAAATCTATCAAAGTGGTCATAGAGTTTAAACCCACAAGTTCTTAGAAATTCCTGAGTTTCTTGACTTAGTTTATTATAATATACATACAAGAGTATATCTTCTAATTCTAATTTTTGAGTTTGCATTAAATTTATGGTAGAGTGCATATCTGCTTGAAAGTCATGAAGTGATTTAAAATTTTTGGTTATTATGGATTTGGTTAAAAGTGATTTTATTATGGAGAATTTAATTTGGCCTGGTGTTGCATAACAGCCCTCCAACTGCTGCCATGCTTCTTCATAAGATGTTTTACTTTCTTGCATGCAGTTTATTTGAATGGCAGGGTTTCCACTCAAATGTTGTTTTAGGTAGGCAAATTTCTCTTCTTCGGAAAGACCTATGTTATCATAAATGTTTCTGAATGAGGTCTTAAAGTTTTGAAATTTAGAGGGATTTCCATCAAATGGTAATATTTGAAGCTCAGGAATTTTAGTACTTATTCTTGGTTTAGGTTTGGCTTCGGCATTATTTTCTTTTTTAGTTGTTAATGCTTGTATCATTTGATATATTTCAATGTGGTAATAACTATTTTTTTCATCCAGTTTTTCTTGTTTAGCCTCTGAGAAGCCTTCGGAACAAACATACATTCTAAGGATTTCCTCATCTAAATTTTGTAACTTGTCCAGTTGTGAGGACAAAAGCCGAGCATATGAATTTTTTTGTTCCTCAGTCCAATCATCCAATCTCTCTTTGATTGTAGCTAAAAGTTTAGTAGCTGAGGTTCTGATTGCTCCCCTCCTTTTTACCAATTTACTAGTTTCAAGTGCTTCCACATTACTTCCCAACCATGTCTCCATACTTTTTCCTGGAGTGGCTTCAGTTTCATTATCCATTTTTTAGGTTTAATATTATAAATGATATTATCAATGATATTTATAATTAAATTTTCAGATTATGTAAAAAATTTAATTCACTGGATTTAAAACTGTTGTATCAGAAATAAAACAAAAAAGGGTAACTAACTTCTCGACTGCCCACCCGGGGGCGCCATATTGAAAAATTTATTGAAGAATTTATTACTTAGCTTGAGAGAGATTATTTTTATTTAGGTGTAATATTAAGGTTAAGTTTACTTTAAATAGACACAGTAATTACAGAAATAATAATGGCCTAGACACTGTCAACATAGCTACAGACTTTTTCACAGTAGGTTGCAGTGGTTTTCAGGTTAAAATTTGGTCAGCAGCCAGATTACTAACTATGGTGAAGCTAAATTCATTAAAATTAATTTAGACTTACCAAAAATGAAGTTGCCAGTTGAACGTTACCCTTTCTGTTTCTAACTAATCCATAAGTTTCATTTAGTTTCCAGGTTTGAATTTTATTTGTTAAGTTTTAAGTTATTATTTAACACACTGCTAGGTTATTTATTTGTAGGGGCTATTTCCCAGACCTAGGTTTTGCAGGTTAAGTTAGGCTAGGGCTGTATTGCCTTTAAGTTTTTGTTTTTAAAAGTTTAAGGTTTAAGGTTTTGAAGGTTTTACTCAAGTTAAGTTAGGGCTATATTGCCTTTAGGTTTTAATAGGGGCTATAACAGCCATTTAATTATTGAGTTAGGGCAGTTGTAGCCCGGTTCGAGTTTCTTCTAGGTACCTAGTTTTTCTCTTACCTTAGTTATTTTCTTTAATTAACTTACTTATACCTAGTTCTGATAGGCCTCTATTTAGTTAAACAGGGTTTGTGTTTAATTGCAGTGGTTATTAAGGATAAGATTTAAAGGTTGTGAGGTTTAAAGGTTGACTTTAAGTTGCCCGGTTAGTTGGGGAACCACGAGAATTTTACTTTTCGAAAAAACTAGCCCGCTTTATGCAGTCAAAATTTTTCAAGAATGGACAAAGCTCCGTTTTTCTTTGTCTCAGAAACTTTTTTCTTTCTTCTTTTTGTCAATTAGGGAAACCCAACTTCACTAGTTGGTTAGAAACGAGGGTTGTTATTTTTATTTATTTTGTTTATATTTTATTTGGAAATATATGCGGTTATTTCTAACCACTGAATAACACATTAGTTTTTTTCCACTGATGCAGAAGAGGGGGGGATCATGTCCCTTATGAGCTCTTTCTCTGTGTAGTTCCTTCTATCCTTTGTATTTTGTTCACGAAGGAGTAACCCTAGTCTCAGCATGTCTCGCAATGTTGGTAGTTCTGATACGGGAAGCTCCTTGCCTGTACCGACTAACAAACTCAAGTGGCATGACGATTGACCTCTTGTCTTCAATTTTGGCATCTTAGGAATATCTGAAAAGAAAGAAAAACGTTTAAGTATTTTATATCAATTACGATGTTTCAAAGTTTAGTCATTCGATGTTCTAAAATTCAATAAAAAAATATTTCATGGGATTACAACATAATTAGACAGAAGAATATGATAATAATAAATAATTGTAATAATCAATAATCCATACTTACAGTTAAACTGTAGTATTCTTCTAATAAAATAACTATGAAGTAGGTACAAGAGCAATAACAGCAAACCACTGCCTATGACATCTAAGAGGCAACTGAGGACTGAGAGTGAGGGACAGTTCTATTCATGTTGTGACTTGTACATTATACAACAACTATATGACCTTGAAAACACTCCATATGCGATCAGTGAGATAATTCTGTGACAGATGAATAGTTAATCAATTTATGTCCTATTATTTAGTAAAACAATCAATTTCTGAAACTTTAAGGTAAAATTGACGTAGGTAAGGGTTATTTTATTTCATTTTGGTTGACCAATTTCAAGTTTTGACATGAAAAGGCACTATATTTTCACTACCAAAATTGATTTGAAAAAAGTTGACAAAATTGACACACCCTAATGTAGCATCCAGCCTAGCTTACTTTTAATAGCTACCGGACCTCGAGATGTGCGAACAATATTACCAGTGAGGAAGTCCCAGTAATAGTCAGCTCCAATCAAAAGACTAATATCTTCTGTTCCTTCAAATTTATTATTGCCCAAATTAATTCCTTTAACTTGCAATTCTTGGACACTTGCCATATCTAAACAAGTAGTGACTGGAGCACAAAGTTCCTCAATCTCTACAGCTTGGACCTTGATAGTGGGACCTTGTGGTAACAACCCCTTAACCAGAACTTCTACCTTCTTAAGTTTGGTTCGGTTTTGAACGGAACCCCCAAACCCAGAAATTCTTAAATTTTCCCTCTTAAGTTCTTTAAACTTCAATTTTCTGGAAATTCTGGTCTTAATAAAGCTACACTGGCTACCACTTGTAATGAGTCTTTACTAATTATTGTTTTCTGTGTAACAAGTCTTTACTAATTATTGTTTTCTGTGTTTCAGATCTATGCTATGTTTATGTTGAATAAAGCCTCAAATTGGCCTTTACTTTATCTCTAGCCCGCTAACAAACGCGGCACCACAATTTATTCAACATTTCAATCAGCCATTCAGTCGGCCTTTCAGATACAGCAAGCAAATATTCATCCAGTAATCTTACTATATCATGGAGAAGGTGATTCGCCTGGATAAATTTATTACTTCTCCGAATTCTCCCCAAGCTGGGAAACTATGGAAATTATGGTCGCGCGGATTCAAATATTTCTTGAGTACTATCGCCGAACACAACCCCAATAAATTGGAGGTTCTATTCATACATATCGGCCCCGATGTCGCTGATATCATTCAAGACTGCTCTACTTATGAGGATGCCATGGCAGCCTTAGAGGCCACCTACGTCAAGAAGCCAAACGAGGTATGCGCTCGCCACCTGTTGTCCACCCGTCACCAAAAGCCCGAGGAAACCCTCGATGAGTACTTGCAAATTCTTCAACAACTAGCCAATGACTGCAACTTCAAATCGGTTTCCGCCGACGAAAACAGGAGTTCATCTGTGAGAGACGCTTTCATCCGAGGAATTAGAGATAGCGCCATCCGTACCCGCTTACTCGAAAATGACACACTCTCACTGGAAAAGGCTATCGTCCAGGCTCGAACATTAGATCAGGCCCAGAAAAACTCAGAATCGTACCTCACTCATTACGGTGCTGTTGCAGCCACTGGCTCTCGCCACGAACCGTCGCCGACTACTGACTCTGCCCGGCCTGCCTGCGTCCAAGAAGACGATCTCCCAAACTCTTCAGCCGCTACGAATTTCGACAACAAAGCCGCTCTGTGCTTCTTCTGCGGGTCTCGACGCCACCCACGAAGCAGGTGTCCAGCAAAGGATTCTATCTGTGCGAAATGTGAAAAGACCGGCCACTGGGCCAAAGTCTGCCGCTCAAGTACTTCCTCGGCACGTCAAAAACAGGATAAAACCACAGCGTCTCATTCAGCCGCAGCATTAGCGACCATTAGTGCCACTCTATCGTGTAGCTCCTCCATGCCTACCAACTCAACAGTCGATATCCTCGTCAACGGCCGTTCGTGTCTCGCCTTGTTGGATACTGGTAGCTCGGACAACTTCATTCGTGAGGATCTAGCCAAACACTTAGAGCTGCCCATTCTTCCGCACTCGGGCGTCGTATCAATGGCTTCGCCTAATCTATCCGCAGCCATCTCAGGTCGATGTACAGTGAAGGTTACGATGGGAGACCGCGACTACGAAAAGCTCGAACTATCCGTCTTGTCGGATCTGTGCGCTGACATAATACTCGGTACCCCATTCTTAATCAGACACAAGGAATTGAACATCAATTTCGGATGTCCGGAGCCAGCACTCCATATATGCGGCCTTACTCGATCAAGAATTTCAGCCCCACCACTATTCAGCAACTTAACTGCCGATTGTCGTCCCATCGCCACGAAGTCCAGACGATTTTGCTCTGAGGACAAAATTTTCATTGGGAAAGAAATCGAAAAGCTACTCAGGGATGAGATAATTGAACCCAGTAACTCACCCTGGCGTGCTCAAGTAGTCATCACATCTACCGAAACAAAAAAAAAACCGCATGGTAATCGATTTCTCTCAAACCGTCAACCGATTTACCATGCTAGATGCATATCCTCTTCCGCGAATCGATGATATAGCCAACAAAGTCTCTCAACACAAATACTACAGCGTAATTGATCTGTCAAGCGCATACTACCAGGTAGAAATCGATCCGTCTGAACGACCTTTCACAGTATTCGAGGCTGACGGAAATCTATACCAATTCAGAAGGATCCCTATGGGAGTAACTAACGGAGCCGCGGCCTTCCAGCGCGTCATGAACGAATTCATATCCTCGAACAACTTATCATCAACATACGCCTACCTCGACGATCTCACCATCTGCGGAACCACTTGGGAAGAGCACGATGAGAACCTTCGACATTTCTGGGAAGCCGCTAAACGAGTAAATCTGAGTCTAAACAAGGAAAAATGCAAGCTTTCGATGACATCAGTGCACCTGCTCGGATATTCTATCTCTCATGGCGTATTGCGGCCCGATCCCGAACGCCTCCGGCCACTACAAGAACTTCAAACTCCTCGCAACAAGTCGTCTCTACAACGCGTAATCGGACTATTCGCATACTATGCTAAATGGATTCAGAACTATTCCCTCAAGATCAAACCTCTGCTCAACGTTTCATCATTCCCATTAACTCGCGAGGAAGTATCAACGATCCAAACACTCAAAGATGATATCTCGAAAGCTGTCGTCGGTTCAATCGATGAAGAACTGCCGTTCACTGTGGAGACGGACGCTTCCTCTTCAGCAATCGGAGCCACCCTCACCCAGAACGGCCGCCCGGTGGCGTTCTTTTCTCGCGCTCTGAATAACACAGAACGTCGCATCACATCGTTGAAAAGGAGGCATACGCTGTAATCGAATCCATTCGCAAGTGGAAGCACTTCTTAGCTTATCGACACTTTACTGTCGTCACCGACCAGCGGAGCGTATCTTTCATGTTCGATGGAAAAGCTACTGGTCGTATTAAGAACGATAAGATTCTCCGTTGGCGTGTAGAACTAGCCGGCTACTCATTCACGATAAAATACAGACCGGGCCCCGAGAACCGAGCCGCAGACGCATTGTCGCGATCCTTTTGCGCTGCTACTCCAAGAATATCCCTCGCCCAGCTGCATGTTAATCTGATACACCCAGGAGTCCGCCGAATGACTCATTTTGTGAGAGCTAGGAACCTACCATTCTCAGTGGATGACATCAAACGAGTTACGTCGGAATGCCAAACATACGCTAAATGTAAGCCACAGTACTATAAACCAGAAGTTAGTCACTTAATACGGGCCATGTCCCCGTTTGACCGACTTAACATCGACTTTAAAGGCCCGCTTCCGAGCGCAACTTCGCGACCTTACATCCTAACAGTAATCGACGAGTATTCACGCTTTCCTTTTGCCTTCCCGTGCCGTGATACGAACACGTCAACCGTTATCGCCCGTCTCACCGAGTTATTTTCTACCTTCAGAACTCCCTCTTACATCCACACAGATCGAGGGACATCGTTTATGTCTTCGGAACTAAAACTGTTCCTAACTAAACATGGTATCGCGACTAGTCGCACAACGCCGTATCACCCCCAAGGAAACGGGCAATGCGAACGTTACAATGGAATCATCATGAACACCATCAAACTAGCCATAGAAGATCGCGGGTTGCCGATGTCGCAATGGGAGTCCGTCCTACCAGACGCGCTGCACTCGATTAGATCGCTGCTGTGTACGGCCACGAACGAAACTCCTCACGAGCGTCTATTCACGCACCCGCGGCGTACTTCTACCGGTTCTGCACTACCGACGTGGCTGTCTTCTCCGGGAACTGTACTCCTTCGCCAATTCATTCGCCGATCCAAGAACGACCCCCTCGTCGAGGAAGTTGAATTAATTGAGGCAAACCCCAACTACGCGTTTATACGGCATCCGAATGGGAGAGAAGATACCGTATCCATCAGGGATCTGGCACCGGCGGGACGTAGCAATATGGATGACACGAATCACTATGAACCCCCCCGTACCCAGTCCGCCAATCAATTCCACCCCGCTAACGGACGACTCAGAACCCGCTGAGATCCGCCGACACACGGTCCCAACAGCTCCCGTCGAAGCGACTCCAGTCGAAGTCGAGAGAGGCCCACCTGTGTCAGTAACCTCCGAGACGAGTCCCCCTCTGAGAAGAAGCACTCGAATCAGATACCCAGCTCAACGCCTAAACTTGTAGACTCTTCTTTCTTCCAAAATATCTTGAACTTGTCGTTTTGTTTCTTACCGTGCAATGTATCACGTATTATAAAAGAAGAGAGGAATGTAATGAGTCTTTACTAATTATTGTTTTCTGTGTAACAAGTCTTTACTAATTATTGTTTTCTGTCTTTCAGATCTATGCTATGTTTATGTTGAATAAAGCCTCAAATTGGCCTTTACTTTATCTCTAGCCCGCTAACAAACGCGGCACCACACCACTATCAAACAACATTCTTACAGTAGCTTCTCCATCATTCCCAATTAATAATGCTGCAGCTGTTTGCAATAATCCCCCTTTACTTTTACTTCCTTTCATAGCAGTGGCATGTGCCACTGATGTCTCTACTTCTGGGGTAGGCCTACTAGGAGTGTTTTCACACAATAATGACTGATGCCAACCATGGCATTTTTTGCACAAAATTTTAAACTTACAAAACCTTGCTCTGTGACCTTTCTAAAAACATTTAAAACATGCTGTGGACTTAGTTACCCTGTCCTTTCTCTCCTCAACAGGTAAAGCCTCAGCCACCTCACATTTATATGACTTGTGGTTGCCTTCGCAAAATATGCATTCCCTGATTCCCTTTAATTTATTCTCAGATGATGCATGTAGAGCTGACACTGTACCTTTTTGTAGAAACTTTGGTGCTGTGCCTGCCTTTGTCCCCTTGTTTAACAACCCACTGTGCAAACTCAATTCCCTCTCGTCTTGCTAATTCTGAGCTTAAAAGACTTAACATCTGCTGAAGGGGGATGTACACATGTTCTGTAGAGTGTCCCCTACTTAATTCAAGCAAAATTGAGCTAGGCAATTCAGACTCCAGTAGAGTGACCAACATTATACCATACCTTTCCATTCCTACACCCAAGTTGTCCAGGGACCTAGTTCTAACTTAAAATTCATCATATAACTGCCGTAACTCCTTGACACTATTGGGATTATTAACAGGAGGTATAGCTAAAAGTTCGCGGAGGTGGCTTTTAATTAAGATCTCTGGCTTACCAAACCGTTTCTTTAATATATCCCAAGCCACATTATAATTAGCCTCTGTTAATGTTAATCCTGCTATTGTCTTTGCTGCCTCCCCTTTCAAGAGTGACTGCAAATAATTAAACTTCTCCACCGCACTTAACACTTGACTAGAATGAACTGCTGATTGAAAACTGTCTGCCCATCCTTGCCATTCCTGAATACTCCCAGAAAAAATTTTGAGTACAAGCCTTGGTAATTGAACTGCAGATCTGTTAACCTTAACTTCACAAACACTATTTGTTGAGGGTTGTGTCTCATTATTAGACCTGGTCTCTAACTGTACTGAGCTGCTAAACTCTTTTGCTCTGTGGCATACTTCAATTATATCGACATCAATAATCTCTTCAAAGTATCAGGTCATCCCATAAGCAATGTCGTTTTTTACGATAGATTAAGTTTAAACTAGTCCTACTCGGTTTAAGCATAAATTTTCCGAAGGTTATATCTAAGAGGAGATCTATCGTGTTTCGCTACATACTTTACAGACCTTGACCAGTGAAGACGTGTGTTTTGCTTTATGTGAGCCCCTTATAAACATGGCGGTATCAGAAGAGCATATCAAGCATATAATGCTTTACGAGTTCAAAAAAGGGAATAGTGCTACTGAAGCAACGCGAAACATTCAGGACGTTTATGGCAACGATATTCTGCATGTGAGGAAATGTCAAAGATGGTTTCAAAAGTTTAGGAATGGTGACTGCTGTTTGACAGATGCAGCACGCTCTGGACGCCCTGCTGAGTTTGATGATGACCTGCTGTTAGCCGCACTTGAAGAAGACTGTTCAACAACTGTCGAAGAATTGGCCCAGAAACTCAATTCATCCCCGTCCACCATCCATCGACATTTGCAACAACTCGGGAAAGTGCCTAATTTAGGAAAATGGGTGCCACATGAATTATCGGTCGACAATCTGAGAGTGCGGGTAAACATTAGCACAGCTCTTCATTCCCGTGAACTCCAAGATCCGTTTTTACACCGTAAATTTAGTGACTGGTGATGAAAAGTGGATACTGTACCAGAATGCTAAGCGCCGTCGACAGTGGGTTTGTGCCGGAGAACCAGCGACACCACAGCCAAAACCAAATCTTCACCCTCGGAAGGTGTTGCTTAGTGTTTGGTGGGATAAAGGTGGTGTAATACACTTTGAAACCTTACCACACAATCAAACAATCACCGCTCAAGTCTACTGTCAACAACTGGATCGATTGAACACTGCACTAAAAGAAAAGAGACCTTCTTTGGCTAATCGGAAAGGAATCCTGTTCCACCACGACAACGCACGTCCTCATACCGCTCGGATCACTTCTGCAAAAATTGAGGAGCTTGGGTGGGAAAAACTTCCACATCCTCCATATTCTCCAGACCTTGCGCCTTCAGATTATCATCTCTTCAGGAGTCTGCAAAACTATCTTGACGAGAAACAGTATACTTCTTTAGATGACCTGCACACCAGTCTTTGTACGTTTTTTGTCTCAAAACCGCCTGAATTTTATAAACATGGCATTGAAAAGCTTGTAGGACGTTGGCAGAGTATCATTGATTCCAATGGAAAATATATACTAGATTAAAAAGTTTCAGTTGAGTTTTTTTTGTCCTTCAAATTCGGATCTAAAAAACATTACTTATGGGATGACCTGATAAATTATGTTATTTTCTATTTCATCCTCTTCTGTAAGAGCCTCAATTTTAACATTTACTTCGCTTAGAGCAACCTTTTTAGTTTCTAATATGGAAAGCTGCGCAGTCACTAAGCTTAAATCCTCTTGCTCTATGGCAGAATCTATAGTAGCAATGACCTTTGTAATTAGACCTTTGTAGGCGCTTCTCCTTTTTTTAAACTTGTTCAATTCAGCTGCACTCATCTTCAATGCAAACAACAATTGGGCTCAATGCCAAATAAGCTGAATTGGCAAAAATACTTAACCAAACTGATTAAACTCAAATTTTGCTTTGTTTCAAATAAACTGAATTGCTTGGTTGGGGTACTGACCAACCACCAGTGTGGAATGCCAAATTTTACCCCCAAGTACCTGGCGCACTGAAGTCTGCAACCGCCGCCTATGAACAATAAACCAAAATTAACCAAACCGGTAAAATGTAGGCCCAAAACAACGACAGACTAGTGGCCAAGTTTCGTAATTGAGCGACCAAACTTTCTACCCTGGGACCTTAACTCAATTATGCTCAACCCGCCCAGGCCTAACTTGGGCTACAATTTGCACAATCAGAACTTTGCCGGAAAATAGTCACTGACTCAGTCTTGGGCTAGAATCCGGTTTCGAAGGACCATGTTATTTTTTATTTTATTGTGTTCAGAATCCCAGCTGAGCCGTGAATGGCCAAGCTCCGAAGGGCCAGTTTAACCTACAGCCCAAGTGAAGCTAGACTAAAAACTTACGGACTTGGAGGTCTTATTAGGTCCTACCTCAGGGTTTCTGACTCATTGTGGGCCTACCTTAGGCCTCAGTTGCATAAAATTAAGATAAAAAACAAAAGGGGCACTATTTATGGTCTTCTTTCTAAACCTTGCAACAACAACACAACCTGCACTATTGCAAGAATCTTGTATCTAAACAACCAAACTGAATTGCAAGAGAGCTCTCAATAAGACCACGCCCTGTAAGTGCCGCATTCAACAAACGAGTAGGAAGGCCGCGCAGTGCCACAAAAAATGATGCCACAAGAGTGCCCAAACAATGATGCCACTAGAGCCGAAAAATGTTAGCTCTAAATTAAGTGAGTTTTTCACTAACCTTACAATTATGAGATGGATATATATACACCTTAACTTAATATATACAAGCAATGCTGCATCAGTCAGCTTAGTCATCATATCGCCTTGGGACAACAATGGCTCTTCCTCTTCTAGATTTTCTAACAAGACCCATTACTTTACTATGCACACCTTCCAAAGTAACAGAAAGACTAATCTTACAAATCGCCAACCCACGCATACCACTATCGCCTACTCAACATGGATTCAGACCTCACCACTCAACCACGACATTACTCACTAACTTCACACAGCACATCATGGATGGCATCAACTCCAGACGACCAGCTCAACGTACACTACTAGCAACAACAGACATTAGTAATCATTTGATGCTACCCCACGCTTACCCCTTATAAACAAAATACTCAACACAAACATGCACAATAATACCAAAAAGTGGCTGAGCATCTATCTTTCAGGAAGATACGCACATGTCACATTTAATGGTAAGTCATCCAAAAACAAGCTTTTTCCAAACGGGGTCCCTCAAGGCTCTGTTCTCTCACCAACCACTGTTCAACTTATACATGCATGACATTCCAACACCCATAGATAACAAGCTTACCTTATCATTATATGCAGATGGCATCACTCTAACATCCACCCACAACAACATCGACACCGCTACATATAACCTACAAACATACATAAACAGTATACAAGACTATCTCACACACAATAGACTCAAAGTAGCGCCCACAAAATCAACCATCACCTTGCTAACAAGCAACACAAAAGACCACCAGATAACTCCACAGCTTACACTAAACAACACCAACATTCCACACACTCACAGGATCAAAATACTTGGGGTCACATACAGCACATCATTATCTTTTGCAAACCACATTCAGGACATTAAAAACAAATGTACGTCAAGACTTAACACGCTTAGGGTACTAACAGGCACAAACTTTGGACACCAGTAGGAAACAACATCACTCATATACAAACAATATATTCGCTCAGTTATGGACTATGCTAGCCCATGCTGGACACCCATTATCTCAAACACACGCATAAATACCTTACAGACAATATAAAACAACGCACTTCGTATCATTACAGGATGTACTTAAACAACACCAATAGAACACCTGCACACAGAAACAAAAATACTGAAAGTTAGGGAACATTTAGACATGAGGGGAACACAATTCATGGCAGCAGCAACAACTAACGCACAACACCCTTGCCACTACATGTACAATCATGCACCAACAACTCGCACCATTAAGGTAACACCAGAGAGACATTATAACCAAATACTCCATTCCGTACCATGCCCCACAGACATCACACAGTACAGAAAACACATACACACAAACACACACCTGACCCACAAAGCACCCACATGACTGGTCCGAATGCGGTCCTAGGTGCGAAGCCGCCACCCATTGACAGGACAGAGACCAGCCTGAGCAGATCGGATCGAATTAACTTGACACGATTCCAATGTGGACATCACCCCAACTTACAGACATATAAACACAGACTAGACAACTCCACAGACGACACCTGCCACTGTGCCAGGCAGGCATGGGGTTGATTATTAATCATAATCTATGATGGTGATTATGCAATCATAATCAAAATTAGAAAATATATATAATCATAATCAAATCGTAATCAAAATTATGAACGTTATAATCAATGATTATTCAATGATTAAAGTGTATTATGTAAAATGTAATAAACATGTCAATCGCTCATTGTAACTTCACCATGTGATAATGATGGAAGAATAATTTACGTAAGATGTTTTCTTTTGTGACTTTTTGAGTGTAAAATATAGTACATATACTAGAATACGGCTGTATACACTGTACATTTATTCATTAACATATTCTGCTTATATGCTATTACTTGTGATTCCATATTTAAATACACATAATCAGTATCTGACATGGTAATCATAATTTAATTATAGTTGTTATTTTATTTATTTGTCTGGTTCAAAATCCCAGCTGAGCCGTGAACGGCCAAATTCTAAAGGGCAAGTTCTATCTGAAGCCCAAGTTAAGCTAAATTAAAACTTACGGATTTGAGATCCTATTAGGTCCTACCTCAGGGTAACCTCAGGGTTGCTGACTCGATGCGGGCCTACCTTAGACCTTAGTTACATGAATTTTAATGTAAACAAAAAGGGTACTATTTATGGTCTTCTTTCTCAACCTTGCAACAACAACGCAACCTGGACTATTGCACGGTGCAACAATCTTGTATCTAAACAACCAAACTGAATTGCAAGAGAGCTCTCTACAAGACCACACCCTGTACGTACGACATCCCACAAACGAGTAGAAAGAACGCGCAGCGCCCCAAAATGATGCCAACAGTGTGACCAAACAATGATGCCACAAGAGCTCAAAAATGCTAGCTCTAAATTAAGTTAATTTTTCACTAACCCTACAATTATGAGATGGATATATATACACCTTAACTTAATATATACAAGCAATGCTGCATCAATCAGCTTAGTCATCGTATCGCCTTGGGACAACAATGGTTCTTCCTCTTCTAGATTTTCTAACAATAGTTAACTGTGGCAAACAAATTAAAATTTTAATGAACATTTTTAAGCCATGTAATCATAATCTAATAATAATAAAAAATGTTAATCATAATCAAATCATAATCATAAATCTTTCGAGCCCACTAATCATAATCAATTAATAATCAACATTTTTGCAAATCCACTAATCATAATAAAATCAAAATAAAAAAATTCGCACCCCACTAATCATAACCAAATCATAAGCAAATTTTGTAATCAGCCCCATGTCTGGTGCCAGGACACACCACAAACAATTGAACACATTATGACCAGACTGTACCGGTCTGACACAACACAGAACACAACACAACATCACTCGTGCGTTGAACCTCTGGTCCATTCCGGAGAGGGCGATCGGTTACCTGCGTGCCGCCGGCTTGCTCGATCAGGGTGGGCTGATCGGCTAACCAACAACAACAACAACAACATTGGTCATCATCGCTTTGGGATAACAATGCCTCTCCTCTTCTATATTTTCTAAAACTCACCTTTTTAGGCATTGCTAATGTACTTAAACTTTTGAACATTAAGGTAGCATTTTCATATGACAATATTGTGAAAAATATCATAATAAAGAATAATCCTACCAATAATTCAGGCATTATCTATAAAATTTGTTGTAAATGTGATTTCTTTTACAGTGGGCAGACGGGAAAAGATTTGAACACGCGTGTAAAACAGCATCAATATTCCGTCAGAACAGAACAGTCGTCCAATGCCCTTTTTGTCCATTTGTCAAAATTATCCCATTGTATTGACTGGAATAATTCTTCAGTTTTGTTCCACTCAAGCAACATTGTTCATAGAAATATTCTTGAGTTTGCCATTATTTCAACCTTAGCCAGGGCCTTTTTCCGCTTGATCCTGTTGTTTTGAATTCATTCAGAACGGATCTAGACAAGAAGGGCAAGGCGCTAAAACTCTGATAGCTTTTCTACATAAATTGTATGCTCCTCATACAGTATTTTTCTGCGCCAATCATATTATCATTTTTTTTTCTTTGTGACCTATATATAGTCTCAATCTTGATATTAATTTCACTGCTCCTGAGAATGTCATTAGAGCATTATTTTCGCGTTTTCTTTTTCCTTCGGGGTTATTGTCATCATATATATATATATATATACACAAAATCTGCAACAGAAACTAAAAATCTTAAACTTTTTCATCATTTCTTTACTTTCTGAAAAGACATTTAAACAAAAATAGTCAAAAGATTTCGACATTGCACTTTTATATTCTCCAAAATTTTATTGGAAAGTACGGACATGCAGCTTTTCAGGTGCATCTGAAGATGATTATAGTTTTTCTTATAATTATTGTACTTTAAACTAAGAAATGTAATTCGGTTAACTGTCCGCAAAGCCGTGTCCCCGGATAATCGTAATAAAACTGTTCTTAAGTTGTATATAGTGTACTACTATAGGCTATAACCTAATAAAAACTAATAGAATTACTCCATAATTCAATAATTAATTTTTTAAAAATTAGCCTCAGATTAAATAAACTTTAAACTGAAAAATGTGAGACTATCTTCTATCTGTATTGTCCTCAGAATACACCTTTAGGGGATCTTGAACGACTTCATGAATTTGAGCTACTTCTCTACTGTGTTTGACCTATTCAGTGAATATCCACATGGAAAATTTGAAAAAAACTGTTTTTTTGATTTGTTCTTTCGCGTGCTGTAGGCGAAGAGTACTCATCGACTGATTTGGGTTGTGCTTTCTTTTTAGTTGAAGTTTCAATGAGAAGTTCTAAAGTTTAAGCTAAAGTAACTTTAAGTGTGCTTTCATGTTATACTTAAGTTAAACCTACCCCTCAGCTGCCCCATTGTTATGCGTCCAACTATCCAAAAGCTTTATCAAATTGTTGCAATTTCAGCTATTGGTTGAGGGTCCTGCTTGTAGACCTGTCAACTCCATGAAAACTATCCCTAGTTATGGCAGTTCGTGTTATAATACATTAGTATTAATGCAAAATTGGTAATTATGCAGTAAAATACATGACCCAAAATTCTAGTAAAAAATATATTTTTTCTAGTGTAATTCAGTGTTTTGTTCAAATGTGACCATCGTGGGCAAATTGCTGAAATCTGAGTTTACACAAGGAATGAAGGTCACGTGAATAAAATATGGGTTAATCTTAAGATGTCATCACCTGAATTTTGAAAAACTATATGGTCATATCCTTTATTTCCTATAGTATCAAAATGGTAAAGATTCAGTAGAACACATCCACTGGACTTTTTCGGTTAACCTTCGTAGTTATAGGACGTACCTAGAATTGCTTGAAATCAGAGAGTTTAAATTAGATTACTGAAGCAAGTTAGTTTCAGCCTGGTTATACATTTTATAACCTGATAGTGTAACCATCAAACTTAATAATCCACTTTTCTTACATTAAGTGCAGACTCTAAGTGTCACAACAAAGGGCCAGGCTTTGCCTGGCTAAGGCTTGGCCAATTAGGCCTAGGCTCATATACTGAGATTCGTACTTATTTAAAACTTCTATCGATTGATAATTACGATTTAGACTTTATCACTTTTTAATTGTAACCTAGTCTCTGAATAGGATAGGTCCATTGTGTTAGGGGTCCTCGGCTCAGCTCGGGCTTTTGCCTAGCCTGAGTACGGGGGATTCGCCTGGTTACGATATGGATGCCAGTTCGGACCTCGAGAGGTTGCGAGGTAAGAGGTTGCATGAGTCTGATTCAGAGGAGGATGTCTCTCTTGCTCCATCGGTTCTTCGGGCTCATTCTCCTTCTTTGCGTTCGCCCCCACCAAAGGTTCGGAGTAGAGAGGTGGATGGGCCTTGTGAGGCTGGTGTGGTTGGAGGGGACGTTTCTCCCCAATCTGGTCTCCAGGGACTGGATAATGTTGGGCCTAGCCGGCCTCCTCCTCCTGCGCCTCTGGCCCCTGTAGATTCGGAGCTCTCAGACCCAGTGAGGGCATCCTTTTTATATAAAATTACTCCCAAGAAACAAGATATCTCTTTTGCGTCAAGACCTTTGGCCTTTAGCATAGGACTAAGGGATTCGCCTTTCCATGGGTTGGGTATGCAGGCACCAATTTTCCAGAGACGCTCTGGCACGGTGCAAATAAAAACTACCTCTGCCCTTCCCTCCCAGTTTTTGGGAACTCCCTGGAAGTTGGGCCCATGGGAGGTGGATTGTTCTTTGGTTAACGATACTCATATTGTGCATGGTGTTATAGGACCTATAGATTTGGAGGAAGATCTACTAGCTATTAAGGATGAGTTAATTCATAATAATTATCCAGTTGCAACTGTCAGTAGACTGACAAAAAGAACAGGTTCAACATATATTCCAATTCAACAGATTAAAGTTTCTTTCAATGCACAAGTTCTTCCGGTAAAGATCTATATAGCATATATCCCATATAGAGTTCGTCAGTTTATTCCACATCCAATTCAATGTTTTCAGTGCCAGGTATTTGGTCATATGGCTAAGTCCTGTAGGTCAAAACAGTGAGATGTGTTTATTGTTCTGGAATCATGTTGTCTCCTCTTGTCCAAAGACTACTAAAATTTGTGCCAATTGTTCAGGTCCCCATACAGCTAGCTTCAGTGGCTGTTCCTATTTTAGAACAGCGCAGGAAATAGAGAGGCTCAAACTTACATCTAATCTCTCTTATAGTGAAGCTAGATCTGTTCTCCGAAATCAGGACCCTACTGTAGTTTCAGAAAGAACATTTAAAAGTAATGACTTTCCTGTTCTACCAAAACCTATTATGTCAAGAGAGGTGACTCAAGGCTTGGATGTGGTGGATCCCTCTCCCCCCCTTCAGAATTCTTGGAGTGGAGTTGTGAGGGGAAGACCTGGCTCGACTAAGGCAATGTCCCAGGGGCCTTCTGGGTGGGGGTGGATGGTGGGGCTGTGGTCCCTGAACCCTCTACCCCTTTTGGACCTATGGCTCTGTCATCAGACATCATTAAGTTCTATGTTTAAGTTTATTCAGCTTCACCCTTCAGAGTGGTGGTAGTCTCTCCAAGAAGACTTTGAGTACATTATCCAATTTTGTTTCTTTATTTAATGACGCTTTTCACACTGACCTCAAAACTGACCAGCTGACGAAATTCCTTGATAAACTGAAACCTAAGCCTATGCCCAAACAGAAACGTCATGTCCAAATTCGCAAACCCACTTAACATTTCATATTCAAAGGTTTCTAACCTTTGTTGGCTCAGTGGAATGCCCGCAGTCTCCAATCTAACTTGTCAGAATTTAAACTTTTTCTTTATACCAAAAAACCCCATTTAGTGGCAGTTTGTGAGACCTGGTTAACTATAAGGCTCCAGCCTACTTTTATTAATTATACTCAGATCAGAGCAGATAGGGTTGGCCGAGGGGGTGGGGGTTTGCTATTTCTGATTCGTTCAGATTTGTGCTTTCAACCATTACCTCTCCATCCCTTTCCAGCAGGAGTTCTTGAGGTCCTTGCTTTATCTTTAAAAGTGAACAGTGGTACTTTAGATATACTACAGTTTACAACCCACACCTTTCATTAACCACTATAGAAATTGAACACTATGCTGGTCAACTCGGTCAACAAGCTTTTATTTGTGGTGATTTTAATGGTAGACACAGGGCTTGGGATACAGGTATGTCAGGTTCTCCAACACCAACGGCCTTAAATTTATTTAATTTTATTCTCTCTTCGGATTTTGTGTTATTGACTCCAGTAGATCTCCCAACAAGATTTAACATTAATAATGGAAGTTATTCAACGTTGGATCTCTCATTATGTAGAGGTAGGTTTGCTCCTAACTGTGCAGTGGCCATTGGTGGAAGCCTGGGTAGTGACCACTTTCCTGTCCTCACTGCTCTGCAAATTTCACCAGTATCCACTCCTCATAAACGACGTCCGACTTGGAAACTACGTGCCATAGATTGGAGAATTTGGTCTAGAGCACTTCCGGATGCCCCTGCTATAGAAGGGACTTTAGATGAGAAAATACAGCACTTTACAGCCTTATTAGTGGAAACAAGTACCTCTACACTGAAGAAGACAACAGGAAATTTTGTTCCAAAATACCACAAATGCTGGTGGACGGAGGATTGCAGTGTGGCAGTGGCCACCCGCCGTCGGGCTCGGCGTTTTTATTCTCATCACCCAACTCAATATAATAAGATCCTCTTAAATAAGGCAACGGCTATAGCTCGTCGTACTATTCGTCAGGCAAAGCGAATTTCATGGAGTCGGTTTTGTTCAAACCTCAGTTTTACTACACCTTCCACTGAGGTTTGGACTCAAATTCGGAAAATCATTAAGGGTACAGATTCACACTTCACTTACCCTATTGTTGTAAATGGTTCCATAGTAAGTGATGTACGTGACAAAGCAGAAGTTTTGGGGGCCTTCTTCCATTCGTTTTTTGGGACTGTAGCAGTTATTGAAGATGAGGAGTTTTGCAGGGACATGCAGTCTTCCTTATTTCTTGATTACAATGAAGATTATAATCTGGACTTCACATTGCAGGAATTACAATCCTCCTTAAGGCAATGTGAACATACAAGAGGTGGTGCAATGGGACTGGATAATACATAAATATTTTCTTAGTCATCTTCCATTGGAGTACTTGCCATTTCTATTATCAGCATTCAATGATAGCCTGAGCACAGGGGTCTATCCTTCATCATGGAAACAGGCAATCATGATTCCTATCCTCAAACCACAGAAAAACCCTTCAAGTCCATCTTCATATCGTCCTATCTGCTTATTATCCTGCTTGGGTAAAGTACTAGAGAGGATGGTCCATCAGCGATTGCTATGGATTTTTGAAACGTGTCACGTTTTTCGAGATTCGCAGTGTGGTTTCCGTAAGAAGAGAAGCACAGTGGATCAACTTCTGAGGTTGGAAACATTCATACGCCAAGCTCTCCGACGGAAAAAATATGTTCTTGTATATTTTTTGACCTTAGTCGAGCTTTTGATACCATCTCCCATACTGGCCTACTTTATAAGTTAGGCGATTTGGGGATTCATGGTCGTTTACTAAGATGGTTGCACAACTTCTTGTCTAACCGCACATTTCAGGTGCTAATTAATGATGTCTACTCAACACCTTTCCCCTTTAAAAAGGGTGTACCCCAGGGTTCAGTTCTTAGTCCATTATTATTCACAGCATATCTCTCCGATATGCCAGTATTGATCCAGTTCAATCATCAGAGTTTGCTGATGATACAGCTTTCTATGTGGCAGCTAACACCCCTTTAGAAGCCCAACAGATGTTGCAAAAAGCAACAGATAAGTTCTCATCTTGGTGCAGACCTGGGGTCTTTCCCTGAATCAAGAAAAATCAAAAATTATGTTCTTTACACATCAAAAGGTTTCAGTGAATCCTATTGTCCAAATTAGTAACACCCCGGTAGCTATGGTCACATCCTACCAGTTTTTGGGAGTGGTCCTTGACAGCCCCAGACTGACTTGGTCTTGTCATATTAACTACCTGGTAACATCTTGTATGAAACGTCTAAACTCGTTAAAATCTGTTGCCTCTCATCGATGGGGTGCAGATCGATCTACGCTTCTCACTTTTTATCGATCATTTATCTTGGGTAAAATAAAGTATGCTGATGTTGTTTATGATTCAGCCTCTTTACCTTGAAGAAGAAACTGGAAATATTGCATAATTCTGGAATGCGCCTTATTTTGGGTGCCCGCCCATCAACTCCTATTATTGCCCTACAGGGTGAGACTGGTCTCCATGCCCTTCAATATGATAGAGATCTCTCTACACTGAGGAAGTACTTCAATATTCTGGCTTCCCCATTTTCCCACCCCTTACGTCAGTCATTTGAGGCGGATTATCCTTTGATCCTTGCAGTGGACTGGACTGTGGCAAATAAGCCGCCATTCTTCTTTAGAGCAACTGGACTTCTTAATAAGTATCAATTACATTTTAAATTTTTTACAGTTCCAGTTCCCTTCTTTCCCACCTTGGAGATTGCATTTGGTACCAACCTGTCTCTCTCTCCCATTTTTATATGAACCTCCTGTCCCCAAAGAAGTGATTGTGCAGTGTTTCACAGCATACTTGGAGAGAAGTATCCAGATTACTTGTATATTTATACTGATGGATCTAAGATAGATGTGCCTGGACCATCTTGTTCATCAGCTGTTTTCATTTCAAATCATAAAAGGTGTTTTTCCTGGAAACTATCCCCCAATCATAGTATACAGGCAGCAGAGTTATTTGCCATCCAACAGGCATTGTTTTTTTAGTATCCAGAAGTAATGCTTGTAATGTCCTAATAATTACAGACTCCCAGACCTCTCTTCACCTGATCAACTCACCCACACTCACTACATATCTGGCTTTAACAACTTCTATCCATTCTTTACTGAAGACCCTCTCTGTTTCAGGTATTCTGGTTTCCTTCCAGTGGGTTCCGAGCCATGTTGGAATTACAGGTAATGAGATGGTTGATACGCTGGCCAGGGCTGCTCATTCCCTCCCTGCTATAACTTCGCTATATTTCCATCCAGGCGAGGGTTTTGCAGTAGCTAAAATGGCAGTGCAAAATGATTACAAAACCCAATGGGAGAGATTACGGCACTCAACTCTCTATGGAATGTTTAAGCCTTCCTGGGGCACAAGAAATTGGCCTGTACCTTCCCACTATAAAGCTTCTATAATATTTAGATTCCGTTCAGGCCATGTAGGCCTTCAGGCTTACTTACACCGGATTGGACTAGCTTTCTCCCCATTATGTGTTAGTTGTAATTTACCAGAGACACTGTCCCATTTCTTTCTTTTTTGTCCATGTTATACTAGGCAAAGGAAAAAATTAAGATTCTCTCTTTTGCAATATGGTGTCAGGAACTTTACTTTATCAGTCCTATTAGGTGGGGATAGTTTTTCACCCCCATTGATACACTTCACTATGGACCAAGTATTCAAGTTTGTAGTGGCATCTGGGCGGTTGAGAGAGTTTTAAATCTTGCATTGTATACCGATTTTCATTCCCACAGGTTTATTAATCTGTTACCTCCTAGTTACTCCATCTGGCTGTTACTGTTGACTTAGTACTTGGTTCCATTTTTATCAGTTCATGTTTAGTAGTACTAACAGGCCTCATATTCATCCCTTTCTGAGTGTTCTGGAATTGGCCCCAGAACTGAAAAAGGTAATGGTGTGCTTTCTCTATTGCTTTCTCATCCCAATAATAATAGACCCAGCACTTGATGTAGGAACAGTGGAAGTTCTCCTGGAACAAGGTGTTTTGGTCTTGGAGGATGTAAATAGCCTTATTGGCTGAGCTCCTCCATATAAAACTTCAAACAATCAAATCAATCACATCCACTCAAACTAGTGATGAAAATACGTGTTTCTGGTGTATTTCATAGTTTCAATTGAATCTGACCTTCATTTTTGGGTATTTTTTTTACAAGAGTACATTACAAGTTTTTGAGGAATTTTGGAATTTTAGGTTGTTATATATTAAAACTGTTTGATAATAATTCGTTTTTACACTTTTTTTATGATGAGAAACTTTTCTGGTCAATTTTGACTTGTTTTGCACGAATCTGCCATCTATTTCTTGTGCAAATTCGTAGTTTTTGAGATGTCACCTCAAAAACTACATATTTGCACAGGAAACAAATGGCAGTTTCGTACAAAACACCTCAAAATTAACCAGAAAAGTTTGCACTAGTCATTTTTGTTTAAACTAACGAAAATATCATAACCTAACCAATCATCAAGGGCCTATAGTTGACCTAACTTGGTATTCAATTGATCTAACTGGTGTCACGTACTGAACTATCCACAAAATATTAGGACTGATCAATTTGTGATAATGAACTTTATGGGGGCTTTGCCCCCATACCCCCAAGACCTAAATTATACAAATGATGTAAACATGTGCCCACCTTGCCTGGGTAGTCCGCTAAATTTTGTCCCTTCAATATTAAAATACTGAAATGATACTCGCGTTTATTTTTAAGATTTTTTTTTATGGTACCTAAAGACCTGGTCTTTTCTTAAAATACAAGCATTATTGCATTTAGGGCAGGTCACGGATGTCTTAATTATTCCGTGATTGAAAAAAAGGTCAACTCGTCTTCATCGAGGGCAATATGGCGGATTAAGTCTTCAAAGTCACAGTCGAACCTCGTTTAATGTCGTGCTTGGTTTATGTCTTTTCGTTTAGCATCAAAGCCTCCATTGGTGTACATGCATTCATTCTACGTCACTTACCCCATTTACTGGCTGTTAGAATTGTTGTAAAGGCATGGAAAGAGGTAACCACAACCACTATGAACTCTGCGTGGAAGAAATTGTGGCCCTCTGTGATCTATCATTTTGTGGGCTTTGAGGAACAAAGCAATCCTGAAGCTGAAATTCTCCACCTTGGGCAGGCAATGGGACTGGAAGTTGATGCTGATGATGTGCAGGAACTTCAAGAGCATGAGAGGGAGTTAAATGCAACAGACCTCTAAGAGATGGCAAAGGAATCTGAATCTCTGGAGTGGATTACCTAAAACCCCCATTGAACATGTACATAAGAACATAAGAAATTTTTATAGTGGGCACACTAGGGGCCACTTCGGCCCATCGAGGTGGCTCCACTATGTAAAAACTGCCTGTACATTGGCAATAACCAATTTTTACAAAACTAATTAAGTATCAATTTAAAACTAATTAATTATCAATTTAAAACTAAAGATAGAATCTCTGGATCCAGAGGATCAAAGTCATAATAGGCTACTATCCACAAATATGTTACACACTATATCTATTTATAACTGACATGCAAATATATCAGATCCAAAGAATCCAGTCAATTTCATTATGGTACCCATCAATACCAGTACCATGCCAATCAAAAATAAGTCACGGTCCATATCAATTGCGGACCAAGTCACAATTTATATCCATATACATTACAATATATATACTTAAGAGGAAAAGTGTAGGTGTGGCTGTAAAGACTGTACAGTAATGTAGAAATGTGTGTGCACCCATTTTGGGTCTCCCATTTAAAGGTGTTTGTGGGGCAAGTGAAGATCATGAGTTTTTCAATACCTCACAGTACTATGGGGGGCACCGCTCGGCAGAGGAATCTCTTTAAATAGGGTGTGTAAGGACAGAGTATCCCCTAACCCAAGATGCTGCCTCCCTATATCCCACAACACCTGTGTTGAGCTGTGGGATCTATCACCCAAATGCACATAATATATATGAAATAAACTAGTACCATTCATGCAGAGGTGGGGAGTCAGAGTCGGGGCGTTTTTGAAGTCGGGAGTCGGTAAAAACGGCCGACTCCCGACTCTTTGATTCAATTTCTATATGCCAACAATTTACCAGAATACTACGGTACTCTGCCCTAAATAAATATCTTCCTGAACTAATTCTAGATTCACATTTCCACATTTGATTTATTGTTCTGGTAAATCTTAGCAAATGAATTTCATATTTCTATTTTAGGATACTAGGTACCATATAAAAATTAGCAATATATTAATTATTGATTTAATTAGACTCTATTAGTAATGAGTCATGGGCCTAGTAAAAAATCAGCAGTCTTTCAATATTTTAAGCTAAATGAGGATGAAAGTATTTTTATTTGTCAAGTAGAAAAGGATGGTAAAGAGTGTAATGCAAAAATTAGTGCTTACACTGGGAAACATGCTAATGCTCCAACTAGAGCCTCAAACTTGAAATGCCATCTACGAAACAAACATCCCAATATTTATAAGGTTGTAGATCAGCATGATAAGGAAAGAGTCGGGAGTCGGAGTCAGTTTTTAAAAATATTGACTCAGGAGTCGGGAGTTTTTGGCCGACTCCCCATCCCTGCATTCATGCAATAAAAATAGGCTTAAACACCATCACCAGATGTCCCTTGCAGACATCAAACTATCCAACCTTCTTTTGAAAGAATCAAGTGTATCTGAAGTCACCACTTCTTCTGTCAGACTGTTTGAAAACTTAATTACTCTGTAAAACTATGTTTTCTTAAATTTGTTCTACATCTTGGCTTAAATAATTTCATACTATGACCTCTAGTCTGATTATTGTGATCTTTAATGAAAAGAGACTCAAAATCTATCTTATCCAACCCTTTTATCATTTTATACACCTCTATCATATCCAGGGCTATGGAGCTGGCACCAAAATCTTAAGCTCTGGCTCCGACTACAGCATTTTCAAATTTCTGGCTCCAGCTCTGGCTCCAGCATTTTTTTTATGCCCAGCTCCGGCTCCGGCTCCTCTCACCATATATTAATGATTGATAAATCTCTTGAAATTGTACCTTGCTACTCATAGGCCATAGCAGGTAGCCACACAAAACATTTCATCACCATTACATGATTCATCAGGCTACTTTTTAAAATTTAGACCAAAGCCTGTTGCAGCTATTAATGTAAATTCTAATGACTATAGTTATGCCTTTGTGGCTTTTTTTTTATCATTTATTAATAATATTACCTACACCTTTCATGACAAAAAAAAATATTTTACAAAAAGACAAAAAAAAACTTATTTGTTTGTATTATAGAATGTTTATTTGGAAAATGTAGCCTTTTAAAAAAATTAAAATAATTTTTATTACTTTTTATACCAGTACATCTTCATTACATGCCTGTCCTCAGAAATAAAATGGCTTCTGCTAAGTCATCCTTCACTGATGCTCTTAAATCAGATTTCACTATTCTCAGTGCTGAAAAGAGGCGTTCTACATTGACTTGTGTGGGTGGTAGAGCTGATACAATACTAGCTACATTCCTTATAATCTTTGGATATAAGGGTATGACATTGTCAACTGTCAGTTTAGAGGAGTGGTTGTATTTTTCTACTTCCTTTAATTCAGCATAGAATTCTTGCTTGAATTTGGTTATTTTCATCTGTGGAGGATTCTTTAATTCTACTTTGAGATGTTTTGCATTTGATCTATCTATTCTGTCCAAATATTTTGTGAAATCTTCCTCATCATTTGAAGAGGATGATTGGTTGGTAATGCTGCTATCTTCTTCATTCTGGGCATCTGGTTTTTCAGATACCAGCTTTTCCATGCGCAATGCAATGTCATAGAGGGCCTCTTTTCCTTTAGCTTTTTGATCTTCATTTAATAGAACTCTGTTCATTGGGTCTATGTAAACAGCAGCTAATACAATTGCATTTTCTAATAGTAATACCTCTCTTTTCTTCATCGAAGAAACAATTCTCTCAGCAAGTAGTCCTGTTTGATTGAGATGAAATATTAATTCTTTCCATGCCAACAAGAATTCATCAGAAGTTAATTCTTCTGTTTGAAACTTTTTAGTGACAGCAAAAGGGTAACGAAGCAGAACTTCTAATTGGGTCAATTGCATCCATTCATTTTTAGTTAATGAGACATTTTGATTTGCCAGGTCTTCAAGATGTGGTTTCAGATCAAGCAAATGCCTAATCATCAAATAGGTGCTGCCCCACTGAGTATCTTGATCTAAAATAGCTCCCATACCTGAATGTTTCTTCACAATGGAGTCTATTTTTGGTGTTCTGGCTGCAGTGGCTACCTGTCTGAACTTGCTGATCATAGTTGCTACATGTCATTCTTTTAATCCATCCCTTATCGCTAACTGCAATGTATGCACAACACAGTGCATGTGTTGAATATGAGATAGCATAGTGGCTTCTTCAGCAATATCATCTAGAACTTCATCTTGTTCTGTCACTATCATTTCATTTGCAGAATCAATTTCAGAAATGTCATCTTTTTCCATTATTTCCTTAGTAACTGTCCCTCTATTTAGTTTTTCAATAGTGCTTAGCATATTCGAAGCATTGTCAGTGACAATACATAGAACTTGTTCTTTTTTTATTTTAAAATCTTGTAAGACAGTTTCGACTAACTTAGAAAGATATTTACTGGTGTGATGTGCATGTGTATTCCTTACTGCCAGTGTCCGAGTCACCTTTTTATTGTTGTCATCTATATATCTCACATTAATGGCAAAATAATTAACTCTATGGCGAGTGCATCCATCCATTTTGAGGAACACAAAGCGCTCCTTAAGAGTTCTTTGAAGTTCCTCCTTTTTGTGTGTGGCATCTTCAATCACAATCTTTCTAATGCTATTTCTATCCAAAGAAACTTGGAGTTTACTGGCCATTTCTCCATTAAGACCTAAAAAAGCTGGTGTTGAGAAAAAATAAAGGTATACTATTTTTTACCACCATTTCTATGATGTACTTCTTGAATTTATCTGAGGTCATATTTACAGTAACTTTATTACTAGGAAAGAAACTTGTTAATGGTGACATTTGCAATTGTCCCCCAGGACAAATTTTACTTTTAGTTGAGGTGGATGCTTGACTTGCTTCACTGTCTTTCTTATTAATAATTTCTAAAATTTTTGGATGAAATCGTTGTAGATGTCTTTTTAAATTTGATGTCTTGCCAGTCTGGGTTGGTACTTTGTATCATAGCTTGTACAAGAACTAATTTTAGTTTCACATAATTGTTCATCATTATTTTCTTAGTGACAAATGAAATAGTTTCCATCTGTAGAAACTGTGAAGTATTCAAATAATGCGGACTTTGTTTGACTTTGAGATCTAGTTGTCATTATGAAAGGTCTCAAAGAAAGAAGAATGAAACTTAATATTTTCAATTTTTAAAAATTAAGCTTACTAGTTTGTTTCTAAAAATTAACACATTTCCTGAAAAAAATTAAGTCCAATTAGAAATCATTCAAAATAAAAAAAAATAGCATAAAAAAGTTTGTATCTAAATATGAACTCTCTGTATTGGGCTGGAGCCGGAGCTGACACATTTTTTTCCAGCTCCAGCTCCAGCTCCAGCTCCAGCTCCAGCTCCAGCTCCAGCTCCAGCTCCAGCTCCAGCTCCACTCCAGCTTCCCAAAAATAACTAACGCTCCAACTCCACTCACCAAAATTGCTTCAAGCTCTGGCTCCGGCTCCAGCTCCAGCTCCACAGCCCTGATCATATCACCCCTTAACCTCCTCCTTTTTAATGAGAACATGCTTAGATACGCCAGTCTTTCCTTATATGTCAATTGTCTTAGAGATGGGATCATTCTTGTTGCTCGTTTCTGTACTTTTTCCAGTTTTTTAATATCTTGTATCAAATAGGGACTATTAAATTGAATGCAGTATTCGAGGAGGGGTCTCACATATGAAATGTATAGTTGCTTTATAATATTGGGTGATTTGTATTCAATGTGTGTGTGTGCATGAGATTGAGTCTAGCATTTGCTTTATTTCTGATTACCATACAGTGATTTGAGGGTTTAAGTTCATTTGTCACAGTGACACCCAAGTCTTTCTCTTTATCATCATTTTTAATCCAAATTCCATTCATATTGTATTCAAATTCTGGATTTTTTGGCCCAATATGCATAACCTTGCACTTATCAACATTAAATTTCATCTCCCACTTACCTGCCCAGGCTGTTACTCTTAAGTCTTTTTGTATTGTAATTGCTCCTGCTACTGACTTAACATTATGGCCTAGTAGCTAGAACAACGTGAAAAAAGTGTTAGCAGCTGACGAGGAAGCTTCTAAACAGTGGCTGCATCCTCCAGCGCAGGACACGTCAACGCGAAGAAGCGACGTCAAACCAAAACATCAACGCGCTGGTGGCCAAACTTCCTCAAATCTCCGTGCAGCAGGCTGTCTATGGTTGGCCAGACTGGCAGTCGACGGCCTGTTGCGTGGCACGGTCAGAGTGCCGATCGGCTCCCAGGGCCGGACCTATTCTCAGCGTGCTATTTTTTCAATTACAGGGAACAATTGCATGCTCCCTGAACTACTCTTACTCTCTGGCGACATTAAGACTAATCCAGGCCCCACTACAACTTACACATGTCACCATACACAAAGACAGAGACACAATAGTACCATGAGACACATACAGAAGTATAATATTAACATATTATAGTACAACGTAGATGGCCTCACAAACAAAATCATGCAGCTTAGGGAATTCGTACACAAACAAAACATTCACATAGCACTTATACAAGAAACAAAACTAAAACGCACACACAAAACACCCACCATCCCTATCCCTGACTTCACGGCGATCCGTCAAGATTGTACTGGGGGTAACGGGGGTGGACTCATCACTTACATACGTAAAAGCATTAGCTACACTGATGCTACCCAAAACATTACAAACACAATCCAAGCAGATAACACGATAGAAATACAGGCAGTTAACATTAAAACACGCGCAAAACACCATACTAATCAACATTTACATCCCACCAGATAGTTCACCTCAGGTGCCAGCCAATTACAATCCACAGTTACACAATCTTGCCTCTCTCACTAATGTCATCTTAGGAGGAGACTTCAACGCCAAAGACACTAGTTGGTACCTGCACAACCAAAACACCACCAGAGGTGCCAACATAGCCACACAACTAAACAGCCTCTTCATTCTTAACAATACAGAAGAACATACACACATACCACATCAAGCAGGATACTCAAACTCCTCCCCAGACATAACGTTCTGTTCCCCCTCACTAGCAACACATACACAATGGAGAACAGAAAAACAACTGTCATCAGACCACCTGCCCATCATCATTACAACACATTCTACACTGCCCCAACAGCCTTAGGCACACTTACAGAAATTACAAGAAAGCTGCTTGGGAACAGTTCAAAATACAGACTGAGGAACAATTCACCACATTAAACAGCACACCCATCATAAACATCGATACAACACTCAAGACATTTAATCAGATTATCAATAATGCAAATAAATATATACCCAAGGGCAACATTAGGAAATACAACCCAAATTACACTAGAGAAATAGCCCACCTCATAAGGCAACGTAACAACCTCAAATATAACATACAAACACCACACACAGAAGCCATAAAACAGCAGATACAACAGCTCAACACAGAAATAAACAACAAACTTAAAGAAAAACAAACAGAAACATTCAGGGAATTCATAACAACACTAAACCACTCTGTTGCGGTGGGGTTATCCAATAAACCAATGAAGTTCCTAGTCAATGTGAACCACCCAACAACATTTTTATTTCATGCAATTATTGTCTACCGGTACGGGGAGAAGACTTACTTCAAAACCAAACACCCAAAGGCGGCTCGTTGACTGAGGGAGGACGGGCTTCTAAGAATCCCTGATGCGGTAAACCTTCCCGGGGTCTCGTTGATCCCGACGCGACCCTCCAGGCGTGATCTCGTTATCCTCAGAACAGAGAAACAATGCGATTAGTTAAGTGTCCCAATGCCCACCGGACTGACCCAACCTCAGGACCTCCCAATATTCCACGAAAAAGGAAACAAAAATGCTCACCACATTCCCGATGACAATGCCGTAGCCAATCAAACTGTAACCTCAACGGGTTGGAAAAACACACTAGAGGAAAAACCATGAACAAATTTTATTGATGGGAAACGGGAGGTTACATTCTATACAACACATGAAAGGGAGGAAAAAGTTAGAGAAGCGGGGGTTAGGCAGGGTGAAGCAAAGACATTAGGGTAAGTGGGCAGACAAGCAATAAGGTATATCTTTCACAAATGTACACGCAGTGTCAATCGCAAGAGCACAATTTTATATATATGTTAATACATGGTCACAGACAACTGGACTTCGGCAAAGCAAGTGATCTATCTTCGCATTACAATGGTCAAAAGAGGCTCCTTTGGGTTACAATCAAGATGAATCAAGAAACAATGATGAGTTGCTTCCTGATTCCTTATCTTGAAACTTAAATGTCCTTCTTTTAGTTGTTTTTGTTCGCATACAATAATTATACCCTAAATATCCCTGACTAGGCTAAATGGAAAGGAGGGCAAGGTGTTATTGATACCTGGCCTTAACTGATGTGCAGGTACCACCACTTAAACTTTCAGAAGGTTCTGGGATGATTGTTCGAGTTCAAGAAGTCAAACACACTAGATGAATGTCATTTAATTTCTGTCTTTCTTAACTTCTAGCTTCAGCAACCGACATTACACGTATACCCAGTCGCACTGTGCACTTTGTTGGCCTGTTCAGATTTGGCAAGCCTACCCATTTCAGGACTTCTTAAACAAAAACCCCTTTTTGTGGTTTGTTTTATCTTTTTAGAACATTAAGCCACAATTCTGACGTTAGATTCTATGGGGCTAGATTTTATGGGGGTTATGGCATTCAAACCTGTATGGGAGAGAAAGGATGAAGGTTAAAACACACAACTACCATGATTTGTTAATCAGTGGTCCCTACTACAACTCCACAGATACATACAGGCTATACAAGACTATAAACAGCATTACCCACTCTAACAGCGGCATTCACACCTCACACGCGGCTATCTGTCGCAGCCAAAATAATATCCCAACATACACACAACAAGCTAACATTCTAGTTAATCACTACGCAAAGATAAGTCACTTAAACAGAGACAATAACCAGAAACATGCAGACAGACAAACAGCCAGACACAAGAAAACCTACAGACTCGACATGACCATTACACCCTTCAATACAGACCAGACCACCAAGATCATCAAAAACATTAAGAATTCGAAGGCTACTGGACCAGACAACATATCTAACATACACCTTAAACACTTGGGCCCACAAGGAATATTAGCTCTCACAAATATCAGCACATATTCATACCAACACTGTATTATTCCTGACATATGGAAACAAGGTAAAATTATTACACTACTCAAACCAAACAAAAATCCAACAGAACCAGCTTCCTCTAGACCCATTACTTTACTCTGCACACCTTCCAAAGTAACAGAAAGACTAATCTTACAAATCACCAACCTACACATACCACTATCGCCTACTCAACATGGATTCAGACCTCACCACTCAACCACGACATTACTCACTAACCTCACGCAGCACATCATGGATGGCATCAACTCCAGAAGACCAGCTCAACATACACTATTAGCAACAATAGACATTAGTAAAGCATTTGATGCTATCCCATGCTTCCCTCTCATAAACAAAATACTCAACACAAACATGCACAATAACACCAAAAGGTGGCTGAGCAACTATCTCTCAGGAAGATACTCACATGTCACATTTAATGGCAAGTCATCCAAAAACAAGCTTTTTCCGAACGGGGTCCCTCAAGGCTCTGTTCTCTCACCAACACTCTTCAACTTATACATGCATGACATTCCAACACCCATAGATAACAAGCTTACCTTATCATCATATGCAGATGATATCACACTAACATCCACCCACAACAACATCGACACTGCTACAAATAACCTACAAACATACATAAACAGTATACAAGACTGGCTCACACACAATAGACTCAAAGTAGCGCCCAAAATCAACCATCACCTTGCTTACAAGCAACACAAAAGAACACCAGGTAATTCCACAGCTTACACTAAACAACATCAACATTCCACACACTCACAGAACCAAAATACTTGGTGTCACATACAACACATCATTATCTTTTGCAAACCACATTCAGGACATTAAAACCAAATGTACGTCAAGACTTAACACGCTTAGGGTACTAACAGGCACAAACTTTGGACACCAGCAGGAAACAACATCACTCATATACAAACAATATATTCGCTCAGTTATGGACTATGCTAGCCCATGCTGGGCACCCATTATCTCAAACACACACACAAACACCTTACAAACAACACAAAACAACGCACTTCGTATCATTACAGGATGCACTCAAACAACACCAATAGAACACCTGCACACACAAACAAAAATACTAAAAGTTAGGGAACATTTAGACATGAGGGGAACACAATTCATGGCAGCAGCGACAACTAACCCACAACACCCTTGCCACTACATGTACAATCATGCACCAACACCTCGCACCATTAAGGTAACACCAGAGATATATTATAACGAAATACTCCATTCCATACCACGCCCCACAGACATCACACAGTACAGAAAACACATACACACACACACCTAACCCACAAAGCACTGACACGACTCGGTCCGAATGCGGTCCTAGGTGCGAAGCCGCCACCCATTAACAGGTCAGAGATCAGCCTGAGCAGATCGGATCGAGTTAACTTAGCACGATTCCGATGTGGACATCACCCAAACTTACGGACATATAAACACAGACTAGACAACTCCATAGACGACACCTGCCACCTGTGCCAAGACACACCACAAACAATTGAACACATTATGACGGACTGTACCACTCTAGCACAACAACGAACACAACATCACTAGTGCGCTGAACCTCTGGTCCACTCCGGAGAGGGTGATCGGTTACCTGCGTGCCGCCGGCTTGCTCGATCAGGGTGGGCTGATCGGCTAAACAACAACAACAACAACATTATGGCCTAATTTTGTATCATCAAATTTTGAGGTTTTACATGATAGGCCCTTCTCTAGATCATTTATATAGACAAGAAAAAGCAGAGGTCCCAGAACAGACCCCTGTGGGACTCCGCTCAATACGGGTCTCCAAGTAGACTTATTTCCATTTAGATGAACTCTGTTTTCTACAGAGGTGGGGAGTCAGGCAAAAAAAATTCTGACTCCTGACTCCCGACTCTTGAGTCAGTTTTTTGAAACTAACTCCTGACTCCTGACTCCCTGCAATAATTCTATACACTACAGTATTATAGCTGTAGCATTAACCTAATCCTCTTTTCCCATTGGAGAGGGTTAGGGGTCCAAATCTGTATATGTAAGACCTAAGAAGGCCCTCAAACAGAGTTGGATGAGATGAGCAGACTATCACAAGCCTCAACCCTATGACAGAGGCATTGCACTTAGCTTTAAAGATATACCCTAAGGTACTAAAGGATTTAGCAGAATAAATAATAAATCTCAGTCTTAATTAAATTTTATTTTGCTTGATATGTAGATATAAAAATAAATAAATCTTTATAGCAACTAAAATAATTTCTTTCCAATAAATTCCTTTTGAAAATAAAATTTGATGCTCTAGTTGGACCACAAGAAGCTTTCCCACTGTAAGCACTAATGCTTGTGTTGCATAGTTTGTCATCTATTTCAATTTGACAAATAAAATGTGTTTTATCATTTAATTTAAAATAATCAAAAACAGCTGATTTTTTTGGTCCACGACTCATATTTGATAAGGGTTGTTCAAATTTCAAATATAAATTTTAAAATGTTTTCTGAAATAGAAATTAGAAATTGATCAGTTCTAATTGAATTTATAGCCAATAAGAAAATATTTTAACCCTTTCAGTGCGTGTGGTAAACTATGTTTACCATAAAAAAGCCCGACTCAGGACGCATGGTAAACTATGTTTACCATTAAAAATCTTCTCTCAGGACGCATGGTAAACATTGTTTTCCACGTTTAATAAACAGTCTATGAACCCGCTCGTTCCTATTAGAACAACGTAGTTAGTTCCCTGACTAATATTAGACATCAATATGGTGGTATTTGGCATCTTTTTTTATTTTCTGACTCAGCTCACCAGAGGGGGGAGTGAAATAGACTCCCCCAATCAGTTCAGCATGGCATCCACAAGCAGTAATAAGCGTAAAAAATCCTCTCTAGATGAGAATGAGATAAACGAATATCTCTCAATGTGTTCTGAAAGTGATATAGAATGTGAAAGTGAGGATGACTGGGCGCAAGATAATGTACAGGGTATTATACAAAACCGATCAAGTAGTGACGATGATGAAGAAAATGTGGTACTTTTGGAAAGAGATCTGCCTAAAGCAACAAAAATGAGTGAGAATTTTGAATGGCAGGAAATTGGTAAAAATATAGGCTGTACCAGAGGTGGGTGGCAGTTTACTGGTGAAAATAAAGTGCTCTTCAATGGTCAAACTCATACGATGTATGATGTTTTTTGTGAAGTTTTTCCCGAAGAAGTAATTGAGCTAATGGTTACAGAAACAAACAAATATGCAACTCAATTTCTGGCTGCTACACCTAATCTGAAATCAACATCTCGGTATAGTGCATGGGTCCCAACTACGTTTACAGAAATGAAGCAATTTATAGGGCTTTTACTTCTCATGGGTATTATACAAAAACCCAGGATAGGTATGTATTGGTCAACCGACAGTTTTTATGCTACTCCAGTATTTACAGCAATCATGAAAAGAGACAGATTTACCAACATTCTTTCTTTTTTGCATTTTGCTGACAATGCAGATGAGACATTGAAGGAAAGAGGGGGGAAGATGGTGAAATTGCATGACTTTATTGAGTTGATGACATCTGCTCTTGAATCAAAATATTCAACTTCTCAGAATCTAAGTTTGGATGAATCTTTGTTGCTGTGGAAGGGCAGACTCAGTTTCTGGCAATACATAAAAATGAAAAGATCACGTTTTGGGATAAAAATTTTCAAACTTGTGGATGAAAATTGTGTTACTTTGAAATATAAAATATATACCGGGACCATGGAAACTGTTGCTGATTTTTCTAAGACTGAAAGTATTGTAGTAAGTATGATGGAAAAATATTTAGGAAAAGGTCACAACGTCTTCACTGATAACTTCTATACATCACCAAAACTATACAAATACCTTAGTGATAATAAAACTGGTGCTGCAGGGACTGTTAGAAGTAATCGTAAGGGCTTATGCCATACTATGAAAACTATGAATGTGGCAAAAGGAAAAACTTGCCTTTGAGACTCCTGAACTGCTTTCCCTTGTGTTTCATGACAAGAGAAGAGTTTGCATGCTCTCCAATTACCATTCGAACAGTGATGTGACAGTAACACGTAGATCAAAGGAAGGTTGAGTCGAAAAAACCATTCCAGCTTGCGTACATGAATACAACAAACATATGGGATATGTAGACCGAACAGACCAAATACTGCATTATTACTCTGTCCCAAGAAAGTCTCTAAAATGGTATAAGAAGCTGGCAATGCATTTGATTCAGGTCCGAGTACTAGATGCTTGTGGAATTTATAATCTCATAAAAAAGGGAAAAGTTCCCTTTCTAGACTTTTGCCATGAGATTATAAAAGGACTGACATCTGCAGATGAACCTAACTTGAAGAAATCAGTAGTTCCAAGACTAGTTGGAAAACATTTTACCAAGAAAATTACATCAAATTCTGAACGTACCCCAAGACCAACAAAGAGATGCAGGGTATGTTATGCCCATGGGATAGAAAAACGAGTACGTTTTCAATGCGAGACATGCCCCGATACCCCAGGGTTATGCGCCGAACCATGTTTCAAAATTTATCACTCAGCATTTAACTTTTAGTTAACTAAATAAAGATAATATCTCTTTTATTTCATTTTAACCTTTATTTTTTTGTTACCCATGAAAAAATTGAAAATATTATTGATAGAAAACCTATTTTAAAGGCAAACAAAAGACGAAGCAAAAAAATAATTCAAGTTTATTTTCTGGCGCATTTATACGCGCAGCTTTCGTTCTGGGGTATTAGCGTGACATGCACAGGGCGTATCAGAATGGGACGCAGCGAAAGGGTTAATAAAAAATAGTATTTTACCAATAATTGCAATTTTTCTACAAAATGCAAAAATATACAAATCATTTAAGAGTTGGGAGTCGTTTATTTTTACCAACTCCGACTCTGACTCCTGACTCCTCTAAAAAACTCAAAAAAGGGCCAACTCCCGACTCCGACTCCGACTCCCCACCTCTGGTTTTCTATTTCTCAGCCATTCTTCTATCCAATTAGCTATATGACCTCTTATACCATGGGCTCTAACTTTTATCAACAATCTTGCATGAGGAACAGTATCGAATGCCTTTGCAAAATCTGAGTATACTATATCTACTGGCTCTTTATTGTCCAAATGCAATAGGACTCCATCATAAAATTCAATCAAGTTGGTTAGACAGGACCTTCCATTTCGAAAGCCATGCTGGCTATCATTTATAAGGTTGCACTCTTCAAGGAACTCAGTAACTTTACCTCTAATGATACTTTCGAGTAATTTGCAAATAATGGAGGTGAGACTGATGGGTCTAGTTTTTTGCCAAGTTTCTGTTTCCTTTTTTAAAGATTGGAGCCACATTTGCTTTCTTCCAATCCTCTGGAATTTCAGTACATATCAATGATTTATTAAAAATAATTTCTAGTGTCTGTGCTATGTTCTTTTTGGCAGCTTTTATGACTATTGGATGCATTTCATCTGGCCTTGGAGATTTTTCCATTTTTAATTTATCTATTGCTTTTAAGATATCTAGTTTTGTTACCCTTAATTCATTTATTTCTCTATCTTGTCCTGGTAGTATAAGATCAGGAATATTATTTAAATTTTCATTTGTGAATACTAGGGTGGTCCTTGCTTAGGGGGTGAAATTTCAAGTTGAACATTTTTCAGCTCCTACCCGCGGAAATCGTTCGAATGGTCGAGAAAACTCTCTAGGTGATTTATTTTTTTAATCGGACAACGTTTACCCCTCCCTCATTGAGCATTACCATTAAGCTAATTTTTTGACTTTCAAGTAAATGTTACATAATTTGTAATGTTTGTTTTTTATTCTTTCCAGATTTTCAGTGGTTGGATAACTAATGTGTGTAAAACTGTAAATTCTAATGATTATAATTTAAACTGAATAACTCCTTTAACCATAAGTCAAGCTACCCGTCAGTGGTTGGATAACTAATATGTGTAAAACTGTAAATTCTAATGATTATAATTTAAACTGAATAGTGAATAACTCCTTCAAGTAGATAACCTGGATCATGGCAGCGAAGCTGCGCTACCTGATTGCCCCGCAGGAATCGATTGCCGGGTCGCAACTTCCTTCGCAAAAAGAGGTCTTGGCCCTGACGGTCTACAGGATCAACGTCCAGAAGAAGTCACTTCGAGAGGCCGCCAACCAGGTCGTCGAGCTCGTCACCGAGGTGTGGTCCAAGGCGCGAATCCCCCTCCGCCGGAAGGACCACATCATCGTCAAGATTGAGAAGCTCCACAAGGAGTTCAACGATGTGAAGAGGAACAAGGGGTGAGCTGGCACTCAAGCGAAGCGGGAGGACGAGTTCAGCGAGCGGATGATGAACCTGTTCGACGTCGCTGCCGCTAACGCCATGGAGCTGCTCAAGAACGAGGAGGACAAGGCGTTCCTCCTCGCTCAGCGCGAACCCCGTCGGCGCGGCAAGCTGGGGTCCGTCGACTCGACGCTAGCCGCTGTCGATGCCCGCGCATCTCAACGCCAAGGGGAAGAAGACCGACGGAGGCAGCGAGCCGAGGAAGAAGTGACGACATCTACAGCTCGAGTGGTCTTCGTTCTCTTCCAGTGGTGCCGCAAGCGCAGCGGAGAGCGACGACTATGGAGAAGAAGGGAGCCCTCGGGCTCCGAAGCGCTCCAGGCGGGGCACGACGAACATCGTTTCGGCGGCTGTGGCGTCGTCGCTGGATCGCACGAAGGTGACCGACCGAGGAGCTGTCTACGTCCTGACAGAGGTTGCCCGGTCGCTTGGGCACGACGTCGCAGAGCTCAATATCAACCGCAGCTCCATCCGCCGGCGCAGGCACCGCTCCAGGCTCAATGTGGCGCTCAAGGAAGAGCTGAGGGCCGGCAATCTTGTCGTTCACTGGGATGGCAAGCTCATGCAGGACTTAAGGAGCAAGTCGATCGGCTTCCCATCTTGGTCTCCATTAACGGCGCGGTGCAGCTCCTGGGCGTCCCGAAGCTGCCGAGTGGAACGGGCTCTGAGATGGCCAAGGCCGTCCTCAACGCCTTGGAGGAGTGGGAGCTCACTGAGCAAGTGAGTAGCTTGTCATTCGATACCACCGCCTCGAACACCGGCCGGAACAACGGAGCGTGCGTCCTCATCGAGCAACACCTCACGAAAGACTTGCTCTACTTCGCGTGCCGCCATCATGTGCTGGAGCTCCTCCTCGGTGCGGCGTTCACGGCTGTGATGGGCCCCACGTCCGGTTCTGACGTGACCCTCTTCAAGCGTTTTCAGGAGTGCTGGGATTTCCTGGACAGAAGCCAGTACGAGTCCGGCGCTGCGCACCCCAATGTCGCTCCTCTGCTCACCACTGTCGACACGGAGTGGTTTGAGAAGGCGATAGTCGAGCGCAAGGACCTGCGCGACGATTACCGTGAGCTGCTCGAGCTCACCCTCCTCTTCGTCGGTCACGTCCCCCCGCGAGGAGTGCGTTTCCGAGCTCCCGGGCCGATTCACCATGCCCGCTGGATGGCGAAGGCAATCTACGCCTTGAAGGTCTGGATGTTCCGACAGCAGTTCAAACTCACGGCGAGGGAGGAGAGTGGCCTCCGGAGCATCTGCATCTTCGTCTGTCGGGTCTACGCCAAGGCGTGGACGGAGGCTCCGATCGCCGCAACTGCCCCCCGAAATGACTTCGCCCTCCTCAAGGACCTGCTGGCCTACTCTGACATCAACCCTGCGGTGGCCAAGGCGGCACTGACCAAGTTCCAGAACCACCTCTGGTACCTGTCGGAGGAGCTGGTGGCGCTGGCGCTGTTCGATCCGGGGATCGCCGTCAATCAGAAGAGGAAGATCATCGCCTCTCCACGACCGGGTCGGTGAGGAGTCCCCGGCGAAGCGGCCCACGCTGCCAAACCGAGTACTCGCCGGGCTTCAGTTGGAAGACCTGGCGTCGTCCAACACACGAGGTTTCTTCGAGAAACTTCGACTGGAGGACGGCTTCCTCGAGGTCGAAGTGGGAAGACTTCAAGACAGCGGCGGCACGTGTGGGAGGGCTCGCCGTAATCAACGACCATGCCGAGCGAGGAGTTGCCCTCGTCCAAGAGTACAACCGGACGCTGACCCATGACGAGGAGCAACTCCAGTTCCTCCTGCAAGTCGTCGCTCACCACCGCTGCCAGTTTCCGGACTCTCGGAAGCGAACCCTACAGACCCAGGATCGCTAACCGGGCAACAACTCCGTGGGTAAAAGTTCAAGGTCGATGAGGGAGGGGTAAACGTTGTCTGATTTAATAAAAAATTCAACTAGAGAGTTTTCTCAACCATTCGAATGATTTCCGGGGGTGGGAGCTGAAACTTCCCAACTTTGAATTTTAAGGACCACCCTAGTGAATACTGATGAGAAGTATTTGTTTAGTTCTTCAGTTATTTCAAGATCATTTCAAGATCATCATCTATAGTTTTATCTATATGGAGGGGGCCAATTTTCTTTTTCACTACTTTTCAAATTGAAGTGACTGAAAAACTTCTTAGGATTGTTTTTTGAATTCTTGGCTAGGCTTTTTTCCAGGTCACGTAAACTTGCTATCTCTGATTACTTTCTTGCAAATGCTTCTTTTACTTTTATATATTTCGGAGTCTGTGCCATTTTTAGTTCTTTTGAATTTATGAAATGCTCTTGTTTTTTCTCTGATTGCTCTTTTTACATTGCAGTTTATCCAAGGTTGTTTATTTTTTCCAGTTCTGATTTTACACTGGGATATGCTTCCTTTGTATGTTCATTATTATACTTTTAAATTGTTCAGGCTGTAGAATATCTGTCCAATTTATTAGACACAGATCATTTACTAGTCCATTTATATTTCCTCTTTTAAAATCTGGAACTTCTACTTTATTTTCACTAGGTCATTGTATCCTTCGGTTTAATATTGTTTATAATTCAAGATCACCTGAACCTAGTGTTTCTGAAACCAAGATATCCTGGAAGGTATCTGGATTATTTGTTAGAATTAAATCTAGAATGGTATCGGCCCTGGTTGGCTCCTTTACTAACTGGGTTAAACCATTCTCAATTATATAGTCTAAGAATCTCTCATTACTTTCTGGTGTTTGTAATATTTCCCAGTCTATATGCCTATAATTGAAATCTCCAACAATAATAATATTGCTTGTCAGTGCTATATTTCATCAATAAGTTGATTTTCTACATACTTATTTTCTTCTTTACTTTTGGGGATTCCTCCAACTGAACATCCCTCAGGTGGTCTATAAATGCCCCCTATCCTGATTTTCCTGGCATTTTTATGCCCAATATCTATCCATACAGATTCAACTACAGTGGACCCCCGATTTGAGTATGCTCGTCCATAGGCTCCTATTGACTCGACTTGAGTAGAAAACTCTATTTGAGTATGCCAGCCGGCTTGTTTGAGGACAAGGTCATGAGCTACTTTAAGTCATTCATAGCAAACAGGCAGAAGCAACAGAAAATTGATGCTTATTTCAAGCCCTCAAGTCCCCAACCCTCTACCTCTTCCATGTCATTGGCTGTGGGCCTAAGAATGCCTAGCCCTGATGAGTTACCAGACATCATCATGGAAGGAGACTCTCCCTCCAAGCAATAATTCCTCCCCTCCATTCCTCATCTGGAACTTCCAGCACATCAAGCAAGACTCCTACAGGATTATTCTATTTTGTCTATATTGTACTGTATGTATTTTGTATTCTATTCTGTCTATTTTTAATACAATTACTAAATTTCGTAGGCCAATTTCTATAGAAAAAGTAGGGGTGGGGTGAAATTTTTGGGTTTTGGAATGAATTAATTAATTCCCATAGGTTATTAAGTTTGATTTGAGTACATTTCGAATTGAGTACGCCATGCTGGAATGGATTACGTACTCAAATCGGGGGTCCACTGTATATTTTAATTTAAAAAAAACACGTTTTATACAAATCTGCACAAGATAAGTCAGTTTTGAATGGTAATTCAATATATTGTACTGTTTTAACCACGCGTGAGTGGGTTAAAAGACTAATATTAACACACTGTTTTTCCTGATTGTTGTTGATGTTTTGAATAAAATTAACCTTTGTTCAATCGCATCAAAAACTATCAGAAAAACATGGTTTTGATTTACAAAGCCTGTAATGTACACTTGTAAAAATTTACCCATTTTTGATGCAAATGTACCATTGTGAAGATTAACTGGTATCGCAGTTCCGTACAACCACAGAATCTTAGGAATTTTGTCTTTATAATAGGTAGTTTCGACAATTCTAAGACAACTTTCTTCTTTGCCATTTTTGTCGTAAATTACGTATAAGCGAGATATGACTTTTTTTTTTTTAATTAAATGCCCAGTTAGGTCGACTGAATGCCCTTGATGATTGGCTAGGTTGTCATGATATTTTAGTTAGCTTTAAAATATCACTACTCAACCTAACCAATCAAGGGCATTCTGTTAAAAAATAAAAACAAATGTCTGTAAAATGTTAAGTATCTTGCTTATACATAATTTGTGACAAAAATGCCATAGAGGAAAAGTCTTAGAATTGTCAAAACTACCTATTGTAAAGACAAAATTCCTAAGATTTCTTGGTTGTACAAAACCGCAAGCTTACTGATTAACCACCCCCTAGGGCTTTGAAGAAGAGGGAAATTATGGGCTATGAAGGCTAGAATCGATGGAAACAGCATGAAATACACCAGAAAAACCTATTTTCATCAGTAATATTTACAGTAAAGGTGTGTATTGGCGTATTGGTTATTTTGGTAATGAGAAGATATGTTTGATATTGTTCCTGATACACCACCATAATAAGCAGATTAGTATTTGCTTTGCTCTCTATTGTAAATTTTTGAGTAATTCTTTATTGATATGATCTATAGATCTACAGAAGCTAAGGCTAACAAAGACCCTAAGATCCACTCTAAGGTTAGCCCAAGAGAAAGGAAAGAGGAAGGGGTTGAAAGAGAAGAATAAGGGGTTAAGTAGCAATCATTCATGGGTTAAAATGGGTTAAGTGTAAGCAAGATAAAATAAGCTGAAGAATGGACTCTGCTCTGGATGCTGGAATGTCTCATCCAATGTAAACAAAGGTAGAGGTAGGCCTGACAATGGCAGCCTTAGGGCAAATCCTACTCCAAGAAGAGAGACTACTGATAGTTAGATAATTCTAATGTAGATATAAACAGCAGTGTTTCATGTAAGTATTGCCCTACTTGTAAAGTTGTTGTTGGAGACAATGTGAATACCTTGTGCTTTGAGTGATGTCAAGTTTGGTTCTACTGTAAATGTGTGAAAATAAAGAATAGTACAAGGCCATTAAAGCAGTGAGTAATATTTCCCATTGGTTCTGTGCCGAGTGTGATGGCAAGGTGATGACTGAAAAATAAATAAATAAATAAAAATAATCAAAGATTTAGAAGAGAGTTGATTATATTGAAGGGGCAGGTTGTGGACACTATTGAAGGGAAAAAAGTGTGTTGTGGTTTGAATGAAGCAGGTCCTAGAGTGAAAAATTCTGCGGACAGAGTTAAGTTTGACCATCATATATGTCAATTTCACACTGGTCTATCTGATGGTTTAGAAATAAAAAGTGATGAAATTGAAAAAATATAGACTTGGTAATCCCAATTCTAGGCGAAGACCACTTTGTGTGAAACTAAAAGATGTTGATAGGAAATATGAAATCCTTAAATCTGCAAAGAATATAAAGAATGCTACTGATATTAATGAATGGAAAAAGAATGTGTACATTGCAGGCTTGGGTTCAAGTACAAGTACTTGGACTTGGACTAAAGTGCAAAATTTTGTGTACTGGTACTTGGTATTTAAATAGTCAATGTACTTGTACTTAGCCCATAAGTACTTTTCAAGTACATGTTGCATGTAAACAAAATTAAATGTTTATTTAATGTCAAAGTAATTATTTTATTGCAATTGTATTTTCATTGTTGATAAATTATTTCTATTATAAATTGTTATTTATTAAAATTGGTATACTATAAGCCCTAATGGTACTATCTGGCAACTCTGTTTTCTCTCTCTCAAGTCTCAACAGGCATCAACATGTTGACTTTGTGCCACTCTTCACTTCATTCTTTCAGTAGCTACCAGCCTACCACAGTAACCACACACAGCTGTATGAGTGTGCATTAAGTATAACATCATGGCATCATCTAATCCAGTGCTCTTCAACCTTTTTATGCTTACTGCCCACTTTTGTAACTTTTGAATCTCCGTATCACCCACCAAAATTAAAAATGCAAAAACTCAGTTATATGCCCTGCATAAAACAATAAAATTAATTGCAATTACCTTTAGATTAATGATCCTTCGCCCACTAGTGGGTGGTACCGCCCAGGTTGAAGAGCACTGATCTAACCCATCCAACATATGGAACCTGATGAATCTGATTTAAAGATTTTTATTAAACTACCTATAAAAATGTACTTGTAATTGTACTTAAGTACATCATTATGTAATTGGACTTGGACTTAAGTATTATGCAAAAACTCTGTACTTGTACTTGAATTTTTCTTTAGTACTTGTACTTGTCCACAAGTACTGCCACCAGTACTTGAACCCATCCCTGGTACATTGCACCAGATTATACCCTGAAGCAACGAGAGTTATCTAAAAAAGCTCATGAGCTGAAAGATAGACTAGCTAAAGGAGACTTTGAATTGGGAACTTTAAAATTGTGACTGATAATGAAAGTGGAAATAAGGCTTACCTAGCTTGTGTTAATTTAAAGAGCACTAACCATAGGTCTCAAAAAACTAAACAGTAAATCTTCCTCACCAACATTAGACAAATCTAATAAAGTTAATGTCAGAAGTCTTCAATGTTGGTACACTAATTCAGAATCACTAATTAATAAATTTAATGAGTTTGAAAGTAGAATTGAGATTGATAAACCTGATATTATAATAGTTAATGAAACTTGGTATACAAAGTCATTGCCAGATTATCAATTAAATTTAAGTGGTTATAGTTTTATAAGAAAAGATAGTGCAAGATTAAAAGATGGACTTGTAATTTGTTAGGGATACTTAGGGCCTACTCATTAGAAATATGTGCTGAATTGAATGAATCTATATTTGATGAATCATGTGATGTGATGAAATGTTGGAGGTCTACCCTTTTCAATGGCACCACCTGATGTCTTCACCCTCTGTGCTGTGCTTTAACCATTTAATATGTTTTCCAGAATTTATATATTGTTTTTTGTGGTCTGTATTTTTCTTCCTAAAGATAAATCCACCAATAATCTGTGTGCCATAAAAGGCTGCTCTAATTCAGTCTTTACTCTCCTCCCTGTTGGCACTATAGGGTCATTCCATGTGAAGTCAGACACTTTTTAACCATTTTGGGCATGATGATCACCGATTTCCTTGAATTTTTGTGTGTATGGAGGGCTATCTGAGATATGGTGAAAAAATAATTATAGAAAAACTATACACGCTTACAACATGGTATTGTATGTGGTACCTTTACTACTTAAATATAAATTATTAATTGAATTAAATATCTACAAAATTGTCTCAGGATTGGCAACATAGCCTATTGGGAATGAAATGATTGCCATACGTACATAGAACCCATATGTAGGCATTGGGCCTGCATGACAAGAAAACCAAATTTATGATCTTGTGTTCAAACTTTTCCACTGCCAACTCATGAGAACTACATCGAGAAAGAGTCAATGACCTTTGCTAAATCAGCAGATAATAAAAATATGAAGATTATATTATAGAGGCTTGCTCGGAGCTTGCTTATGTTAGAGAGAGGCTTTAAGCAAGGAAGATGTCCTTTATCTTCCTATGAGTTCTGAGTGAAATCCTCTTGATATAAAACTTAATAACTATAAGAAGGATAGGTGTGTTCCTTCAGGTGTTTAAATAGTGACTGCCTATATTACATCGAGTGAACTCATTGCGTAGCTCCATCGTACTATGGCCCTACATCAAAACAAAAGCGAGGCCCAGTGAAATAATAAGGTAAGGCAATTTCTCTCTGCCATTAGGTAGTCCAAATCCCCAAAACAATTAAATATAAAGGTCCTTTGAAGACCTACATATACATAACACTCTAATGAAAAAATATATAGCTTTTGTCATTAACTCTCTACTGAAGTCTGCTGGAAATTTCCAATGGATGAGGGTAACAGGCAATCAACCCATAGCCCTATGTAGTTTTTTCATATGGTGGCCTGTGTAACTGGGGAGCTGATCCCTTTACCTTTACACTAACCGTAAACAAAGGCTTGTTCATTCAACAGGCTTAACTCATTTTAGGTCCTAAAAAAAATACCGTAAGCCTATTTAATTGACCTTAAATAATAGGCCTAACATATTCATACACTGAAGGCCTACTTCAAATACTACAATTTGCAATTTCAATATACAAAAAGACTACCTCACAAAGTAGGCCCTACTCTTTACACTCAAGGCCTATCCTAACTATATATATATATATATATATATATATATATATATATATATATATATATATATATACATACATATATACAATACATATATACAGTGGAGTTCCGAAGTTCATGATTAATTGGGACCACCAAAATCGTCTTGAACTTCGAAATCACGAACATTGGAATCCATTTTCCATTAATTTTTGCTAATGCTTTCCAGAGCTTAGAAAAATTGATACCAATCCAAGAAAAAACAAAAATATTACAATTATGTACAGTACCTACTACTAAACTAAGAGAATAAAAACTTGCCATGTATTAATGGTGAAGTTAGTAATACAGTAGTTAATGGTTGAAGTGGGTTACGGTACTGAGAAGTTGAGGCTTTGGATGATGATCGGCTGGCTGGTTTAAAGAACTTGTCTATTGTGGTTTGCTTTGCTGCACATTCAAGTTCTTTCATTTTTGTCTCATAGGGAAGAGTGCTTGATAGGATTCCATTGTAAACTTTAAAAGCTCTGTCTTGCAGTGGATCTTTATCAGTGATCTTTTTAATGAGGTCTATGTAATAAAACAATTGTTTAAGATCATTCCTGGTAAGATCTTTTGGCTCATCTTCAGTTGTTTGGTTAGGGTTTGAATCTTCTGAAATGGCTTCCTCATCAAAGTTTAAAATGTCATCTTCAGTCATAACTTCACTGTGTGATTCTAAAAGGTCATCTATCATGTCAGAGGAAAGTTTGAAGCCAAGGTTACCTCCAACTTCTACAATTTCTGCATTTAATTTCTCTGGAGAGAGATCGTTAGGAAAGCCTTCAAAATCTGGAACTGGACAATTTGGCCATAGGTTATTCCATGCTGCCCACAGTGACTTTTCACTAACTTTCTCCCAAGCTGCATCAATGTTTGTCACAGCATGTTTTACATTGTACAGTCACCAAAATTGAGAAAGTGTAGGAACGTTTTCCCCTTCATCAAGTTCGCAATAACCTGCTGATCCATAGGTTGAAGTATTGGCATAGTGTTTGCAGGCAGAAACTTGACTGTGATGAAGTCACTTAAGGAATCTAACAAAGGTGAGTGTACTGGTGCATTGTCTATAAGCAGCAGCGCTTTTTTAGCCAGGTTTTTCTTTAAGTGGGCCTCCACAGCTGGTTGAAAATAGCAAATGAACCAATCATCAAAAATATCCCTCGTAACCCAGGCTTTACGACTGCTTTTCCAAATGACAGGCAAACGAGATTTTACAACATTCTTGAATGCTTTCGGATTTTCCGAATGATAGACTATGAGCGACCTCATTTTGAAATCCCCAGATGCGTTTGATCCAACCAACAAAGTTAATCTATCCTTGGAAGCTTTATGACCAGGCAACTTGGCTTCTGCTTGGGTAATGTAAGTTGTTTTAGGCATTTGTTTCCAGAATAAACCACTCATCAAAATTAAAAACTTGTTCAGGCTTGTAGTCACTTACAATTTCATCAAATTCTGCTTTATACTTTTCTGCGCTTTCTACATCTGCTGAAGCTGCTTCGCCATGCCTCACTACACATTTGATTCCAGTTCTATTCAAAAATCTATTGAACCAGCCTTTACTAGCAGTGAATTCAAGCTGACATTCTGGATCGTGTTCTTTCAACTTTTGAAAGAAAACTAGAGCCTTCTCTCTTATGAGAGTGGAAGAAATAGAATTGCCCACTTTTTCCTTTTCATGCACCCACATCATGAGATGTTTTTCCATTTTTATAAGAACATCACAAATTTTTAAACTTAACTGATCCTGATGTAGCTTTAGCTACTTGTTTATATTTTTCTTTGCTTTTCAAAATTGAGTCCACAGTCAACCATGATAAACTAAACATTTTTGATATTTCACTAGTTTTTAAACCTTTCTCACATTCAGAAATAATCTTTAGTTTAGTCTCCAAAATCAGTGACATTTTTGGTTCTTTTATTACTAGATTGACTAACACTATCTACTTTACATTTTGGAGCCATTTTGACTAAACATACTAGACCAAAAACTAGGTTATTTTTTCAAAACAATATCTGAAAAATACGGGATAAAATGAAAGCAGATTAAATCAAACTAAATATGTTGCTAATAAACAATAACAATAATAATAATAATAATAATACAGAAAATCAAAATCACAAATATGCGGATTTTTGGTCAAAAATCATGAACTTTGAAATTTTGTGTATAAAAAAGGGTGATCATGACTGCGGAATCACAAAGTTTGAGTCTCTCGAACTTCGGAACCCCACTGTATTATTTATATATATATATATATATATATATATATAATAGAACACCACCTCTCACCATTAGATATCAACGAAGCCTGGAAAGTTTTTGCAGACATATAGCTACCATAATAATGTTAACCAATGTACCCAAATCTAGGAATGATAAATATGACACTGGACCTTAAACCCCCTTGGTAAAATAAAGAAGCTTGCCAGAGCAGTGAAAGCAAAAGCCTGTGCATGGTATAGATATAAAGCAATTAAATTGAGGAGAAAATACAAAGAATATATACATCAAAGAGACAAAACAGCTAGAGCCATTCAAAAAATGAAATGTAATTTTGAAAGTCCTTGTCAAAAGTATGAAAACAAACAAAAGAACCTTTTACAAATATGCCAATCAAGAGAAAAAGATTAAAACTCAAATTATCAAGGTTTTTAATCAAGAGGGTAAACTGACCAAAAATAATAAACTGCAAATGCAATGAATGATTACTTCATTTCTGTTTTAAAGAGGACCCAGATGACTGCCATAATATTGATTGATGCACTGCCATCTTTGGGACTTGACAATGATGAAGCAGTGCTTGATGAAACATCAACCAACAGTATTGGAGACCTCCACATTGCAGAAGAAAAAGTTCTAAAAATTTTAAGAAATTTGAATGAATATAAATCAGTTGGACCTAACTCCATTCATCCCAGGATACTGAAAATTGATTCAAATCAATTAGCTCTAAACCCTTACCAATTATATTTAATAAATCTCTACAATGTGTTCGACATCCCCTATGATTGGAAATTAGCTATAACTGCAATTCACAAGGGTGACAAGAAAACATCTAATTAGACCTATCTCTATTACATCACAAGTTGTTAAAATAGAAACTCTTATTAAGAATAAAATTATGATTCACCTGTACAACTTTGACATTGTCACCAATTCTCAACATGGCTTTGTCCATAAAAGATCTTGTCTCACCAATCTGATACTCTTGAAGATTGGACAAAAATGTATGATGACAGCATACCCATTGTGATCTTTTTAGACTTCAGAAAAGCCTTTGACAGTGTCCCTCACAGAAGACTTTACAGAAACTTAGTTGTGGAATAGATGGCAATATACGGTACTTAACTGGATTGAAGTTTATTTGACATATAATACAATAAAATACAATGTGTATTGTGTATCAGTAAATGGAGACAACTCAAAGTGGAAAAAAGTAAAAAGTGGAATCCTACAAGGATCAGTCCTTGGGCCAATTTTCTCTAATTTATGTTAATGACTTGCCATTAAATCTCAAAATCTGTATGCAAAATCTTCGCTGATGATGCAAAAATCTATGGACCAGCTGCGACAGAAGATATCAAGACCATTGAAGATCTTATCCAACTAGTTGAGTGCTCAAATGAATCAAAACTTTACTTTAATATAGATAAATGTACAGTGATGCACTTTGGAATCAACAATATTAGGAATAATTATTATATAAACACTGTAAACTTAACAGAAACCAACATTGGAAAGGACTTGGGTGTCACCCACTACTCAGATTTGAAAATCAAAACTTGTGTAGCTACACAACATAGTCAAGAGAGCTTCTCAGACCCTTGTACTGATTAGATTTTCCTTTGACTTCATAGACATTGACTCCTTTCTGATCCTCTACAAAACATTCATAAGACCATACTTAGAATATGCCATTCAGTCTAGGTCTCCCTACTTATGCAAAGATGTAATTAAACTTGAAAATGTTCAAAGAAGAGCTACCAAATTAGTACCAGAAATTGCAAATTTGCCATACTCTGAAAGACTTGAAATATTACACCTTACTACACTAGAATAAAGAAGACAAAGAGGAGACATGATCCAAACCTTTAAGATTCTTTAAGAACATGACAACATTAATTTTGAAAATTTATTTACCAGAAATGACAGAAATCCTTCCAAAATATACAAGAAACAATGCAGTAAAGTTGCTTACACTTCGAGAATTGTGAACCAATGGAACAACTTGGTGGAGCATGACCCTACTATCAGGGGTGTGGAGCCAGAAAAAAACTTTTGGCTCCAGCTCCGGAGCCATCTTTTTTAAATGTTTGGCTCTGGCTCCAGCTATGTCAAGTTATCAAAATCCAAATGTAGTTAGTGGTCATTGATCATACTCAACAACAGACAGATGAATACACTGTTGAATGATATTTGCAATAAAGGCTAAAAATACTCTTTAAATTTGACCTTTTTAATACATAAATCCAAAAAGAAATTATATTAATCGAAATTTGATGATGAACCAAAAAACTAAATTCTGAAAACTGAAGGGAGGCTTATCAAATGACATTAGCTACATTAAAACATACAAATTAAGACTAATTTTTTCCAATTTGACCTTTTTAATACATAAATAAAAAAAAAAAATTATAATACAATTTTGATGATTAACAAAAAAATAAACGTTCCACACTAACTTGAGTAGAGGGTAATGCAAGAACAAGTTGTGCGACATCTCGTATAATTTCAGGGTACTTAACTATTGCATCTTGTACTAACATCTTTGACTGATGATTAAATTTTTTAACTTCTAAGAGATTCCCATATGGCTAACTTGAATTTAGTCAAGGTACTAAGAGGACCACCATGTGGCACATCATTTTCAAATCCTGATCGAGAACGTTTTTCTTTTGCACCATGTTGTTTGTCAATGGTTTTTTCGAAGTCAAATTCATTATCAGAAGTGGTAGTAGATGATGATGATGGAATGTTTTCATTTTCCTGTTCTGGACATTCTTGAGATTTTCTCATTCTAACTGCTATATCACACAGCATTCATTGCTTTGCTTTGTTGTTCATCCGTTAATAAACATCTGTACTTAGGATCAAGATAAATGCCAGCTAACATTACATCATTTTCCAGTAAACGATTTTCTCTTGCTTCCATGGAGGTCTTGATACCTTCAGCTATGGTACCCCCTGTCTTAGAAAGGCAGTAGATCAGAGACTTCCATTCCTCGAAAAACTGGCCAGGAGTCAAGTCTTCGTCTTGAATTGTCTTTGTAGTGATATATGGTTGGTAAAGCAAACTTTTAAGTTTCTTCACTTGGTCCCACATTACTTCTGATAGTGTAACTTCTGGATTCACCATGTCAATAAGTACAGGTTTTAGTTCTAATAAGTGCTCTATCATCATATATGTGCTACCCCACCTAGTAGCTTGATCTAAAATTGTTACTTTTCCAGCACATCGTTTAATTATTTCTTGGATCTTTGGTTTTCTCGCAGCTACCGCAACCTGCCTCATTTTGCTTATAAGAATGGCTGCGTGTTTATCCGCTAAGCCATCATGAATGGCTAGCTGTAAAGTATGAACACCACAACGCATATGATGGACTCTTGAGAGGCTTGAAATTTCATCCATGATATTATTTAAATCAAGTTCTGCTGCATCATCAGGTTCCAGTTCTGGGGTCTCAGCATTTGAATCAACTGTTTCTATATCATTTTCCTCATCTCTCTCTTGGTCTTCATTTAACTTCTCAATGGTCTTGATCATGTTGGAGGCATTATCAGTTACAATACACGCTCTTTTTCTATTTCATACTCTTGTAGAACATCTTTCACAAGCCCATGAAGGTACTCGCTTGTATGTTGGGCTTGCGTATCCCGTACTGCTAATGTACGGGTAATGGTTTTATTGTTGCCATCAACAAATCTAACATTGATTGCATAGTAGTTTGTTCTTAAACGTGTGCAACTATCTATTTTTAAAAATACAAAACATCCTTGTAAATTATTTTTTAAAGCGCATTTTTCTTCGTTTGCTTTTTCTATTACCAAACGTTGAATACTATTTCTATGTAAACCAACTTTGAATTTTTGAGCCATTCCTCCTAATAAACCAAGCATGGCTGGCTTACAAAAGACACAGAGGTAAAGAATTCTTTACCACTAACTCAATAATGTGATTCTTGAACTGATCTGTTGTCATGGACACAGTGACTGTTTGACTAGGTAACAAAATATTTAGTAAGATTTGGTTGACTTACTTGACTAGAAGTACTGGCAGATTTAAGTATTTGCCTCTTTTCATTCTCTTCTATAATCTTGAACACTTCAGGATGGTTACGACTTATGTGACGCCTCAAATTGAATGCTCTTGTTGGTTTTGCTTGAAGGTGTACTAATTTTTGCTCCACATGTCAAAATATTTCCACCAGCATCAGTCACTTCGCAAGTGCAAACATAGTATTTATCATCTTCAGTGGTAGTAAAATATTCGAATATAATAGACTTCTCTCTAGATCCTTTAAGTTTATTCATTATTGAGGGCTTAAAAAAATTTATTTATGTATAAATGATAAATGCTTATTGTTTAGTCTTAGTTTAGTTAGATATATGATTTTGAAGCTATAATTGTATTACAAATATTGACGTTTCTGAAAAAAATAAATATGTATTTTTAATAAAACCTATATATTAAGTTAGGTAAAGTACTAAAGTTGGGTTAGGTAAGAAAGTTGCATTAGGTTTATGAATGGGTAAGGTAACTGGAGCCATGGAGCTGGCGTTTTTTAATGGCTCTGACTCCGACTCCACCCAAAAACCACCACCACTCCGACTCCACACCCCTGCCTACTATACTAAACTCTATCACTGTTAATCAATTCAAAAACAAATGATAAATATAAACTTTTTAAATACTGATCACACTTAGCAACATTAAAGTTTATTAATTTAGAGGCGAGCAATAAGCACTAAGTGCATTATAATCTCTACTGGTGAGTCTAACCTAACCTGGTACTACAGGGGGTCCTCATTACCCAAGGATAATGGGGACCAAAAAATCATAACTTTGAGTGAATCCACTTAAAGTGGGGACCTAAAACCTATAAGAAATAATGAGTAAAGTTTAATTGGGACCTTAATACAATAAATGATACTCAGAATTATGGTAAGACATCTGTAAAATACACTTTTTAAACCACATTGCTAGTCATCTCTCCATAATCTCCATTACATCACTCCTGTGTGTTATTTTAATCTTTGCAGAAATTTGTGGGAAAATAGGAAAATGGATCCATGCCTTTCTCTGACAGAAAACCAAATTTTAGTGTTCAGTGATAAATTAGGTTCTTTATCTGATATAGAACCTAATGTATCACTGCACAAATTGAAATTATTATTGCGCAAATTGGTTATCACTGCACACTAAATTAAGTATGCAGAAAACAAATAAAAATTGTAAATGAAGCAAGATCTATAGAAAAAGGTGCTAGAAAAAGAAACCAGTCCCTAATCTTACTCTGAGCCCTATAACTCCCCAAATAATGTTGGAAAGTAGAAAAGGTAGACTGTGTTGTTCCCAAATTAAAGGCTAGACAGGGAACATCCTTAATCCTGAAAGAAAATAGTTTTGCCGAGAGGGGACTAAAACTGTTTAATCAGGTGCCCAAAGACTTAACACAAAGTGAGTTGCAGTGGACATCTTCAAAAGAAGATTAGATGCCTGGCTCAGAACAATCCCTGATGAGCCAGGTATACCTGGCTGTGTGAGGTGGAGAGCACAAGAAACCAACTCGATAGGAGGGGTGACAAGCTTGACCTTCGCAAAATGAGGAATCATTGCGCGGAACCTTTGTAAGGTGGTAAGGTATATAAAGGCCCTGGTATCTTTTTATTTCTGTCCCATTGTACATATGTATGTATATTTCATCATCATAGTTTCTCCCTTCATTCCCTGATGAGGTGTACTTCTGAATACATGAAAGGCCTTGCAATAATTTTTTTCCCTGTGGGTTTGCGTATATATATATATATATATATTATATATAAAAATTTGGTGGTTGATAGTGATATGTAAACATAAGGTCTTATATATAGGCCTAATTAGTGGTTGAACTGTGTTTAGAAGGAGAGTTCAGATTTGGGTGAACTGTATTCATAGATAGGTATGTAATAGTTATGCATTTCTAATTTTTATTTATAACCTACAGGAAGATTATTTAAAATTCTATTTCATGAAATTAGCTGAATTTGAATAAAAGGACAAAGGTTGAAACCTCAAGATTAATTATACCCTTTAACCCAACTTTAATAAGCTATAGGCCTAATTGGACACACTAGTCAGCCTGTCAACAAAACTTAAGTTAACCAACCTACCAGTCTGCAATGGCAGCTTTTTGGGGTGAGTTGTTGTTCATAGTTTTAACTTAGTAATACCCATCATAAACACTGATGGTATAATGCAGTATACATATTCCTACCAAACCCCAAGAGACATGGTAGTTTGTCCCACTAAGATGTAGTTTGACAAAACAATTTTAAATGTGGCCAGAATGAGTTCCAAACCTGGCTGTGTGCATGGCCTTGAACAGTTGGCTTGTCTCCAGTGTTAAAATTAATTTTTTGAAATCTAGGCGAAGAATCAGCATTGGCATTTGCTAAATTTTGGAATTGGTACATCACTACTGAAAAACCCATATGCTTTGAAGGGCAAACAGAAGGTATAGGGTACCCTGTGGTCAAATGGGTCTATTTTAGTTTTGCCATCTTGCATAACCATTAATTATTGATATGTTTAAAATCTTTGCTGCTATGAATAGGCCTACTCAAAGCCTATATTTGACTTAAGTTATGCCTTTTACCTAGGTCATGAGCAAATAGACCCATTTGACCCCACCCCTGGTGTCAAATGGGTCTGCAATTTTTTATTGTAATTGTTGTTTTTTAGTATTTATTTTAGGACTAGAAACTTTGGTTAGTTTTATAGCTAAAGGTCTTAGAATGTAAAAATGATTTATTACAATTTCTTGTAGGTTTTTAAAAAAAAATTTACACATTAAAAGACAAAAAATTAGACCTATTTGACCCCAGGGACCTACCAGTCTAATGGAATTCAAACAGAAGGGTTTGGGTCACTGCACCATTGTTTACAGACTGCTTTAAATTTTTTGTACCATAGGTGAGATTACCTCGAGAAATAAAACTTGTCTTTTAAGGTGCTGTTGCTCCTTAATAAAATGCCCCTGGGCACCCAGCCATATTGCAGCATGCTGATGAAAATGTTGGTCTTGTTTCTGCCTCCAAATATGACTTCTCTATTGCAGCCTATGGATGAAATGGTAATTAAAACTTTTAAGTTATTAACCAGGTGCACTTTCAGGAAACTCCTGTTGGAGTTGGAGGAAAAAAACCTGACTAGCATTCAGGACTTTTGGCATTTGTTTGACATAACAGTCATGGGATGGAGTCAACTTTGAATGGCTGCTGGAAGAGCTTATGGCCAGATGTTGTGAATGACTTTCATGGATTCCTCACAATCTAAGAGGAGGTCTGAGGGATTGGCAAATGATGTTTGAGGGTCTGCACGAGCATGAAGTGGAACAATTGTTGGAATCATACTAGGAGTTGAGTGAAGAATTGGTGGAGCTTCTTCAGTCCAGCAGAAGTGAAAGTGCAAGTGAAGAGGAAATTCAGTGGCCAAAACTTGCAATAAAAGATCTTGGAGATATTTTTAGGAAACTTGTAATAGTTCAAGAAAAACTAATGCAACTTGATCCCTACGTGGTGAGGAGCATGAAGTGCAAATGAGGACTTCAGAAAGTTAGTTCCCTAACTTGAAGTTTGCAAAAGCATGAAGAACAAGAGAAAAGTCCCATAACATCCTCTTTAGACCCAGGGCTACTGCAACTTCACTTCAAAGAGCAGCATTACCAACAAAACCAACTGTGATGCCATAAGTCTCACCAACATGGGCTCCTTCCTTCCCCAGGATTCCATGCCCCCTACCATCCTCAACATGGTAACCCTGGAAGACTTGGCATTTGAGGTAGATGACCCTGAACCCTCTTGCAATTAAAATCCTGCCCTGCTCCCAAACATCACCCTTACTATCATTACCATTAGTTCATGTTCATTTATTAAGGCAAGTGAAGTCTTTTTATGCTATATTAACCCTTTCACTATAGCCATAACTTTGAAGCAAATTATATGAATTCAAATTATAATATAGATATCACCCCATTTTCAACCCTAGAGGGTGAAAAAAGAGGGATAATACCCTTGGTTTATAAACTATACCCAGAATTCAGAAATGATTAGGAGTTGGTTTATTTATCACACCTGGATCCAAGTGCAAATTGGATGTGTAGTTTATATACCACCTGGAGCAATAGGGTTAAATTCGTTACAGGTTTGTATGCTTATCCATTATAGAAATGATCATATAAGTAGCAATACTCATTTTTAAGTGTGTGTCAAATTAGATTTTTTTTTAACTTATAAAACACTAAGAACTTAACCCCTATTTCCCATTAACTTTATACTTCAGATGTGATTTCATAAGATGTGGCATTTTCCAAGAATGCAACTAGTGCTCTGTGTTAGGTTTTGCTTATACGGTATATATTATACACGTTTCATGTTACGTGACACATGTTTCAATTGAAGTCTGAATAAAAGTGGTATTAGTGAAAATCCTGCAGTTAATCAGTTTTAAATGGTGCTGATATTGAGTTAGTTGATAGTGTATAGTGGTATTTCTTTTTAAAAAGTAAAAATTGCTGCATATATAAAAAAAAGTAAATAAAAATGAAGCGCATTAATCTACACAGCATTTTTTCCAAGTGTTTCTTTGTAAAGAAAAATTAGCTGCCTATTGAAATTCCTACAAATAACCCCCCATTATCCCCTGCAGCCACAGTTGTGAGCACCAATCAGTGAGAAGTATACAGCATGCCACATCCACCATCCCATAGAGTAACAGAATACTTTCCCTCACTCAGCTTCAGTCAACCCCCACCCAATACTTCCTATAATACCCTTTTTGAGTCAATTTTATGCACCAGCAGCTCTCCTCTATCAGTAACATGGAAATGGTAAATACATTCCTGCAACTCTGTGGTATCTGCAGTGATGCAACAGACGAGACAAAGGTGATGAGGTGTGATCTTTGTCAGCTGCTTTTTGATTTTAGATGCCTAGAATGGAAAGATGAAAAAATCTCCTTTATAATGAATGTGAAGCAACTCAATAGGATAAAAAATTTCTGCTAAAACTGCATGACTGAAATAAACTCATACAGTATTTAAAGCAGAAAGAGACTGAGAAGAAAATGAAAGAGGAAAGTGGGAATAAACAAGAAACGAAGAAAGGCGAAGTAGAAAAAATCAAATACTGTCACACAATGAGGCTGAAACCATGCAAGTGAAAGAGAGTATAAAGACAACAGATAGTATAAGGGCAACAAAGCATATTAACACAAATAGCACAAATAGGAAAAGACAAGAGGGCAATCAAGGAAATGGAGTGAAACTGTCCCTCAAATAAGGAACAAAAAACAAAGGCCATGAGTAAATATGGGAAGGAATTATATGCAGATAATATATAAAAGATAATTACAGATTTAAGAGGACAATGTGTATATATGAACATCTCCCAATATGCAATTTCTTCTATAATGGTCATTGTAAATTTGGAGATGGATGCAAATTCTACCACCAGGACATCTGCAAGACTTGTGCAAAATATGGAACCTGCAAATATGGAGAAAAATGCTACCAACATCTGATGAACGCAAAAGACAAAGTTTAAATGATGATTGGAATAACAATAGGAACACAATAAGTGAACAAAAATTTTTTTCAACGTTGCAGACATGATACAGCTGCTAAATGTCATCCAACACATGCAGTTGACACAGCTGGAAACCCCTGAGCCAAACTGCTTCCAGGCAAGAAGCTACCAGAACAAGTAGGTGGAAACAGATCTCTCTCAGAGGATCATAGGGCAATGAAACCAGTAATACTGAAGGAAAATGAACTTAAAATGCACAAGGGTCAATGAAAAACAAAGAACATAAATATTGTCCTGGCTAATATTCAAGGAATAAGAACAAACCAATCACTCAAAGTTTTGTACCTGAAAGGATTTATGGATGAAACAAGGGTGGACATCGCATGCCTCTTAAAGATTGCCAAGGAAATTGTGAAAACTGTGAACAATGTATTAATAAGAAAGAGAGAAATATAGAGGGCTTGAACTTAATAAGAGTGGATAGAACAATGAGATGTAAAGGTGGCTGTGCTATATATGTACATGAAGGTCATATGATAGAGATAAGTAAATCAAACAGCTTTGTGGAACTCCTAGCGGTGAAAATAGAAACTAAACATGATACTAATAGTCATCTATAGACCTCCAAACACCCTAACTGAAAAATTATCTGAGGCCATTGATGACATCAGAAAGCTAATGAAGGCCATAAACCTTCCATCCCCAAACATAATGATCTGTGGAGACTAACTTCCTATTTATAAAATACAAAAAGGTGTGTGTGTATATATATATATATATATATACTGGGTGTCCGAGAATTATCTGTACAATTTTTGGCTATTATTAAAAGTCAACCATGAAGTGTAGAAATTCCAGTGTTGTCCCATTTTACAGAGAATCTCATTAAGTTTTTTCTGATACCACATTTTGACAAGTTTTTTAGAAATGTATGCGGGTGACAGACATTGATGATTTAAAAGGAAGAATCACAGCTGCTATTGAGCGAATTGATGTGAATATGCTGCAGCGTACATGGCAACATTTGGAGTATCGATTGAATGTTTTGTGAATCACTAATGGTGCACATATCGAATGCTTGTAACAACGTTACTTTAATAAAAGAAACTTGAAAATACAGATTCTAAATAATCTTAAGAATTTTGTGTGTGTTATCAAGAATTTTATTAAAAGATGAAATTGTACAGATAATGTTTGGACACACTGGAATTTCTAAAAAACTTGTCAAAACTTGGTATCAGAAAAAACTTAATGAGATTCTCTGTAAAATGGGACAACACTGGAATTTCTACACTTCATGGTTGACTTTTAATAACAGCCAAAAATTGTACAGATAATTCTCGGACACCCTGTGTGTATATATATATATATATATATATATATATATATATATTAGGGTGACACTTATTTTCAAAAGTTTGAATTTTTATCGGGATGGGCGCGTTTCTGGTTCCATTTTGTCAAAAAATATTGTGTAAAATATTTTTGAAATAAAACAATATTTAGAACTGCCTCAATACGGTCAAAGTTTGTATATTTTCTCGATTGTAGAAATTTTAGATCATGATGTTCTATGCCTCTAGCAAATAAAATATCACTTCTAGTTTGTTCAAGCTACTAATCTTGACCTACAACATATAACTGGACTTCATACTTTCAACTCTAGGTCCCCCTCAACTCGAGTATTAGCCCCTCAAGGGGGGGGGGGTATCATGGGCGCCCATCTCCCTCTCATTGTTGCCTACTTTGCAGAGGTCACGGTGGACTTGCGGGCGGTTGGGAAGTCACAGCGGTGCTTCTCGACCACTTGTAAGAGGAACTGCCTTTGGTCTTCACTCTTGGTAAGGGCCAGGTTGAAAGACTGCATCAACGCCACCCCGCGCTCCGCGAAGTCATTGACAACTTGAAGGGCCTGGACTCGGCGGGATGCGGCGATGAAGGCTGGGTCCGTCCGCCACTCCTCCGGATCCTTGAGCAGGAAGGCGGTGCTGATGTCCAGAACCTTGAAGAACTCCTTTGATGTAGTCGTTGTGAACTTGGCCAATGTATTGTTGGCGATTGAGGCGGTGGACAGGTCCACATTGATACGCCGCGGGGGATCCTCCGATCCTTCCTCTTCTTCCATCGCTTTAATCATCTCCCGCTTTGTCGCCAAGTCGATACCCTCGTCGAAGATGGCCAGGGTGACGAGGCGCTCACTCAAGTACCATAGGTGCCTGGCGAAGACTGTCGCCGTCGCCTTGGCCACTGCTGAGTCCGGATAATAGACGAGGGCCTTGAGCAGCGCGAGGTCCGCGGCTGGGGCCGTTGCCGGGAGCGGCGCTTTGTACCAGGCCGTCACGTAGATGGACACGGTGAAGATGGTGAATCGCCGGATTCCAGCCGCTTCGCCTGACGACATCTGAAACTGTTCCCGGAACAGGAACAGTTTGATGGCATAGATGACTTTTGCCATCCAGCGCGCGCGATGGAAGGCGCCGGGACGAGCGAACCGGGCACCCCGCTTGTTCGGACCGCCCAGCACAATTACAGAGAGCTCCAGAAGTTCCCTGTAGTCATCACGTGGATGTTGACCGTCGAGGAGGCGGCTGAATTCGATCAGCAGGTCGTCGCGGGCGTCCTTCAGGTGCTGCGGCATGGTTCCATCCTCGAAGGGCTTCGCTTTGGTTTGATCGATGAAGTCCCACTGGGCGGCGAATCGTTTGAACAGGAGGATGTCAGGACCAGTAGAGGGACCGAGGCACGCCGTGAATGCCTTCTCGCACACCAGTTCGTGGATGTGGTGGTGGCAAGCCAAATGAAGCACTGTCTTCTCGAGTTTCTGCTCAATGATATAGCAAGCTCCTCCTGAGAGTCCTGTGTTTGAAGCGGTGGTGTCAAAAGAGAGGGCACAGATCCGTCCCTTGATGTCCCAATCCTCGAGGGCAGAGAGGATGGCTTCCGCCATGGCGCGGCCGGTGCCGTCGGGGAGGCTGGGCACAGCCAGAAGCTTGTCGACGTTCTCCCCAGACACCAGAACTGGAAGGCGATCTTCAGCAGGGCCTCCGTCAGCCGCTGGTACGATTTTCCCGTCCCAGTGAACGGTCAGCGGCACAGTAGGATGGAAGGCTGCCTTCATTTCCGCTGCTGCCATAGCACGGAACTTTGCTCGGTCGCGGCGGGAGGATTCGCGGTTCAAGACCAGCTCCTCAGGGTCGTGGCCCAAGCTCCTCGCAGCCGCCGACAGCAAAAAAACACCACCTCGGTCGGTAAGTTTCGTCCGATCCATCGCTGCGGAGAGATCAGGGGTGATCATCTTTTTCGACGCGCGGAATCGCTTGGGTGGTAAAGGGGTCGTAGATGCTTCTGCATTCGACGTGGACGGGCCCGGGAGAGAGAGCTCTTCCTCTTCTTCTCGGCGACGACGCCGTGTCGGTGACCGAGTCGGGCTGCTTGCACCTGAGCTGGAGCTCGATGCCAGTTCGACGAGTTCTTCTCGGCTCTCTCTGTTCGCCCTTTCATCATCTTGCCGGCGGCTCCTTTCCGCTTCCTGTCTCCTCGCACGCTCCTCCTCAGTGTGCAGCGTCATGTCACGTGTGTGGAGGAGATGCGGCCGCGCCGCACCTCGGCCCTTTGTCCCGTCAGGAACTCCCTGTCCTCTTCGATTGTGATCATCGACATCGCCTGTTCGTGTGCGATGTCGAAGAGGCGGTCAAGGGATGAGAGGAACTCGGCCTCGTTCCTGATTTGGGTCACAGTGCGCCGTTTCGAGTTCTTGTTCAGAGCCCGCCACTTCTCGTACATTCGGAGAACCTTGTCCCTTGCGCGTTGGTCTTTCTGCGTAGGAATACGGGACCGCTCCCAGAATTCCTTGACTGCGGTCACTGTCTCAGCGGCTGCTTCCTTGATCGGCTTCTTGACGTCAAGGTGAAGGTGGAAAAAGTACTGAAGCGCCTGCTTTCCCGTAGGCAGCATGCTTCCTGTGATGCTGTGGTCCACGGTCCCCAGGAGATAGACTGCTGTTTTAGATCTTGTTGCCGAAGCCATCACGTCGTTTCAGAACTCACTGAAAAAGAGAATGAAACACTGTTAGTGTTGGCAAAACTCGTCCCAACCCATTTTCTACTTAGAATAACATGTTCTTTCGCCTGTATCAATATTTGGATAAACTCGTGTTACACCCTGTATAATACCTCATTTTAGTCTTCTGTACACCAGTGCGGAAGACTAAACCAACGACTCTGACCGTCCGTCTGTCTGTCTGTTATCATTTTTCAACTCAGAAACTACAGCAGCTATCGAAACGAAAACTGACATGATAACAGAACGCCATGAGTACTTTTCGACAAAGTATAAACTTTGACCTCGTTGAGGCAGTTCTAATTATTATTTTATTTCAAAAATATTTTACACACAATGTTTTTAGACGGAATGACACCAGAAATGCGCCCGTCCTGATAGAAATTCCCAAAAAATGAAAAACACCCCAAATAAGTGGCACCCTAATATATATATATTACCAGGACAAGAGGGGCTCAAGAGAAGACCAGGAGCAAGTGAAAATGTTGATGGCTCTCACAAATGAGTTTATGCTGATAGAAGATAACAGAAAATACCAGAAAAAAATAACTGCCTAGATCTGGTATTCATGAATAACACAAACTTTATTGCTGATATAAAAAATAACACCAATCATTATCTCTGCTCACAACTTAATTGGGATACAGCAGTGATGTAGTCGAGACCACCAAGTCTGAGACCGAGACCGAGACCTGATCCTATGAGACCAAGATCGAGACCGAGATCAAAGGTTCGAGATCGAGATCTACCTTCCGAGATCGAGACCCTTAAAATTCGAGACCGAGATCGAGACCAAGTTCATGCCCTTTCAATTTGTTTTACACTACTATGGAAATTAGACTGTTAAGTATATTAATAAACTAATAACTACTTTCTCAGATGTAGTGTGTTGAATGCAAAAAGTGTAGCCTATAAATTAACAAATGAATATATATATACACGTACTTTTTATTTATTTACTTCTTTTATATGTTACAGAAGGTTTAATGAACGTACCCACTACCCAGTTTGACTTGTGTATTTATTTAAAGCATGATAGGTGCTCATTACACTTAAGGAACATCAGCATGCTCAGAAGATCTGCTGAAGTTCGACTTCTGTGGGGCCTCATTATTATGTCTCCATGGCTAAATACACGCTCAATTGGAGCACTAGAGGCAGGCACTGTTAAAACAGTCATGGCAATATTGGCCAGTGATGGGAATTTATCCCTTTTCTGGTGCCAAAACTTTATTGGAGAGCAATTGTCTAAAATATGAGATTCATCGATCTCTAAAAGGTACCGCCGCAACTGTTCCCTGCGGTTCAAAATCTTCCCAGTTTCAACGTTCTGCTTGGACCGATAGCTTTGATATTTTGCCATTAGTCTCGGAACTTTGGTTTGACTCTTGAATTTATCGGTACTGTTTTCTTTATGCTGTATTTCTTGCATTATTTTTGTGTGTAGCGCTAACCTAAAAAAATCCAGACCCACACACTCCCGCAAGACAAACGTGGCAACTCAAAACAGGGTGACTGATTAGTGAATACCTAGAGTCCCTTACTTTTACAAACTTTCATAAACATTCCGAATTGTCTGTTCAACCAAGCCACCATCATGAGTATGCCAATAACATGTATTTTTCATTACAGTCTCGAGAGGTCTCGGGGAGAAAAACCGAGACCGCGTCTGTCGAGACCGAGATCGAGATCTGCAAATTCGGTCTCGAGACCGATCTCGAGACCTACATCACTGGGATACAGCGATACCTCAAACATCATTGCTAATGCATTCCTGGAAAAGGTGGTGATATTCAAAACAACAATGCTCAAGGAATGTAACCTATGATGGGAAATAAGGTTCCATTCTCAGATTTTTGTCAGGATTTTTGCATTACAAATGCAGTACAAATACAGTTGTTTTAACAGCTCAATCACAGGAAAAACGTCAATAAGAAACTGTTCAATTCAAACCTTTTATTTAAATACTAAAATTTATAGTAGGAATGAAAAAATGAAATTGGAAATTATTTTTAAGCAAAACATTTGTCTACTGTTCAATTCAAAACTTTTATTAAACATGAAAATTTATAATACGAATGAAAAAACACTTTTGCTTTTTCTTCATTAGGGTCCTCGTAATGGTCAAAATTACGAGGATTTGTAATAAAATACAGTATAAACAAAAGTTCAACAGCAAACACAACAACCACATTTGACAGTGAGACACTCCAATATGGCACCTCAGCTGCCAGGCATAAGATGATGAAATAGCAAAACCAAGATGATGTAAATCTTAGTCGCAAGCATAGTAACGATGAAAGCACAAAATGACAGTGTTCAAAATAATGATATTCAAGGTATTACTGTATCAACAAATATGATGACATTGAAAGAAATGCACATATTGAGGAAAGAAGCAAATTTGGGGTCTTTAACTTGAACTCCAAGACTAAATTGGGAAGCACTCATTGCATATGGCCCAAATAGAGTGGAGAACAGTTTTAGAGAATAAAACAACTGAAAAAATGCTAACAACCTTGGAAGAAAAGACAATGAGAATTTTAGAAAAATATGCTCCAAAATTACAGCTAAAAGGAAAGAGGAGCTGGCTAGAGAGGCAAAAGAGAAGAATATTTCACAAAAGAAAGAGAGAGGAGGTGAAGCTAGCCAACTGTGGAGATAATGCCAGGAAAGTAATGCAAGAAAAACTGGAGGGTATTGATAAGGAAATACAAGCCCAGATTAAGGACCATACAGAGAGGGAAGAGGAAAAGGTGGTAGAAGCAATAAAGGAAAATCCAAAATACTTGTATAGCTATGTGAAAAGGAAAACAAGAATGTGCTGCTATTGGGCCCTTAATTAAGGAAGAGAAATAATGAACTAACTGACAATCCAAAAGAAATATCTGAAACATTGAGAGCCCAGTATGAATCAATTTTTAGTACACCAAAGAGTGACAAAGTGATACCTGACATAGCTAGATGCATTCTTTGCAGAGAAATTGCAAGGTGTGTACAACAGACTTTGATTTTACCCCAGATGATGTAGCAAGAGCTATAGGACAAATGAAACCACATTCAGCTGCAGGTCTGGACAATTGGAATGCATTCTTGATTAAAAACTATAAAAATGAAATAGCTGCACCTTTATACTGGATATGGAGAAGATCCCGAGAAACTGGGGGAGTATCGAGCATCTTGAAAAGAGCAAATATTGTCCTATATATAAAGGAGGGGACAGATCTCGAGCAAAGAACTGTAGACCAGTGTCATTGATATTGCACCTCACCAAAGTATTTGAAAGAATAGAGAGTTTGATTTCTTGGAGACACTGGAAAGATTTAATGAAAATCAGCATGGATTCTGATCACGTACATCATGCCTATCACAACTAATAGAACACTACAACAATATCCTAGATGCACTGGAAGGCAATGACAACTACGATATCATATACACAGATTTTGCTAAAGCTTTCAACAAATGTGATCATGGTATAATAGCACATAAATTGAGATATATGGAAATAACAGCAAAGTGGGAAAATGGATCTACAACTTCCTCAGATAATGGCTACAGGTCATCAAAATTCAAGGTATATCATCATCAGAATTGGAAGTACACAGCTCAGTACCACAAGGGACAGTACTAGCCCCACTCCTGTTCATTATCATGCTAACAGACATACAGTGGAGTAAACAGCAACAGTATAGTAACATCCTTTGCAGACAGTACAAAGATCGGCAGAAAAATCAGTGATGTAAATGAAGTGGAGGCCTTGCAGAGGGACATGAACAAAATATACAAATGGTCAGAAGACAACTTCATGACATTTAACACTGAGAAATTTCAGCTCATGTGGTAGAAAAGAGGAACTTAAATAGACTGCATATTATGCTCCAGATATAGGAAATTCAGAGAAGCACGAAAGTGATTGATCTGGAGATGATGATGACTGATGATGCGAAATTTGAAACAAAATCAGATAGTGATGAATAAAGCAGAGAGAGTTGCAGGACAGGTACTAAAAACATTGAAAAGAAAGGACAAGACAGTAATGATTCCCCTGCTAAAAACACTGATTATACCAAAACTTGAATACTGCTCAGTTTTGATGTTCCCATATAAAAAGGAAGAAACTAATAAACTAGAAGAAATGCAGACATTTTAACAGCCAAGACTGATGGCTGCAAAGAACTCTACTGGAAAAGACTACGTAATCTAAATCTGTACTCCCTGGAAAGAGGAGGAGAGGTACACCATAATCTGCATATGGAAAATTATTGAAAAACTGGTACCAAACCTAAACATAAACCCAATTACCATTCAAACAACACTGGAAAATAGGAAAGGCAGAATGTGTAGTGTTCCAAATTAAAGGCCCAACAAAGGACCTCCTCAACACAAGGTAAATAGCTGGGTTGTCAGGGGGACAAGACTTTTTAACCAGCTTCCAAAGGACCTCAGAAACGTTACAGGGGTCAAAGTTGAAGTCTTCAAGAGGACTAGATGCCTGACTCAGGATGGTACTGGATGAGCTGGGTGTACCTGGCTGTGTATGGTGGGGAGCACAAGAAAGCAACTTGCTCCTCCACCAAGCCAAACCTAACATGTAAGGTGCCTCAGCATTTTGTTCAGTAAATGACAAATTATATGAGGCGATGCGTGGAAGAAGGGCGACCTAGCCATTTTTGGCAAAAATGAATTATTGCTGATTTTCAGTAGCTTAATATATTAAGCTACTGAAAACAGCAATAATTCATTTTCGCCAAAAATGGCTAGGTCGCCCTTCATCTACCTAATTGTCGATAAATACCTCTCCAACTTAAAATGCATTTTTCTCAAAGATTTGATTTTGGCTAGGTCGCCCTTCTTCCACACAACGCCTCATATATGACCCTAGTTAAACACTATGTAAATATAATGTGCTTCATAATACATTTTGCATGTCTTGTTATACAACTTAATATTTATAATATGCATGATTCATATATGCAAGTACATTTAATTACACAACTAATAAATTAAAGAAAGAAAGGCCTTGTCTCCCATTTCCAGCACTATCCATTTTGAAACTCATCAAACCTATTTTTGGCAGTGCAGCCATCTTTTGAAGTTTGACACAAACTTTCATCCACTTTATTTTTCTCCAAGAAATTTTGCTTTAATTTAATAATTCTGAAGGGCTTCTAGATCATTTTAAATGCTCAGTATACTGAACACAATGCAAGAAAGGTTTAAGTAACTACTAGTACATTGTAACCTGGTTCCAAACTTATGATGGCTCAGAAGATATATAAAACTGTCTCAAGAATCCTCATTGTTGGGGAAACCCTGATGTGTATGAAATGGAAATATTGTCACTAGTTGGAAAATGATGCATTCCAGGTCTCCGCTTAAATAGAGGCCTTCGGTACTCAAAAGTGGTCAACCAGTCCTTCCATATATCAGCAGCAACTTTAGATACAACCTCTTGTGAAGATGATATTGTTTCAGTAAGTAAAACCTTACCTTATAATTCATAGAAATTTAAGGTTTAATTAATTAATTAAAATTAGTAGTATTTTAGAAGATAATCATTACAGATCATAATTAGAATTTCTTTATAGAATAGGCTCCAAATGTATGTACCTAATTCCGATTTTTATAAATTTAATGGTTTTAAGCATACATTGCAAGTTGTGTATTGAGGTGTTTGGAAGAGACTTTGTTGGCTGAAACTTCAATTTATTACTGAGAATAAAATAACTTTTTTAGGTCTAACATACTGTAAGTATATGGCTAAATGAAAATCAAAATTACAGCAAGGAGAGTACGTACTGAAGTGGTTGCTATATTTGTATCCAAATGGGCCACATCACAGCACTGCATCTTAAGTGATGTTGGATCTGTTCAGTAGTTGAATGGGTTTGGATCAGTAGTGTGTCCCCTCCTTCATTTAACTTTCCCCATAATGGAGGTTAAACAACCCCAATCAGTATCATTATGTATTCAGATACTAAAAACATGAAAGATTAAACTTGCTAACTACTAATAAAGCTGTTAATGGCTTTTTTGCATCAACTAAGCCAGCTACCATACAGTGCATGTGCACCACATGACTAGCCCTGTGTGAAGTTTTCACACAGGAATAGTAAAGTATAGAATAGACAAGGCTCTGCCTTGTGAAAGAAGATTTGAGAAAGTAGAAAATATTATAACTGCTTCATTCACACCATGACAAGTCATTATTTCATTGTTGCATCTCTTATCCATTGAGTGCAGGGCATGAAACGGTCATAAACCCTGTATGGTACATAAATTATCATGAAGGCAGCAGAGGAAATCCTCAGAAAAATAGTAAAAACTATTGACTGCATATTCATTATTTAATCAAACTTTTTCCTCAGGTTGTGTTTGAAAATGATGATCAAGAATATGTTTTATGCAATTTGAGCCTTAAGCATAATGTCCTTCAAGTTCCTCTCGACCTGCAGTTTTGTGAAGGGGATAGAATAACCTTTTCCCTTCATGGAGGAAAGGGAGATGTTGTCCTAAGTGGGTATAATTTATTAGACACTGAGGAAGATCCAGAAATAGATGATGAAATGGAAGATGAAGTAGAAGGTACAGTAAAGATAGGGTATAAATTTCAATAATCTTAGTGTTCTTGATTTTACACATGTTGAATTCAGATAGATAACCTGTTTTGTCTTTATCTTAAAATCTGAATTTAATCTGAATGTTGTATAAAAACAAGTTTTTATTTTTCTTGGTGTTATTTACAACACTTTCAAGCTTACCATCGAATGCAAGATAGCTATCGGTAACTTAATCCGTCATTCTTATTGGCAGAAATTCCGAAGTTAGTTACGATTAAAGGGAAAAGGAAAAGAGAATTGGTGGAGGACAAGACAAAATCTCCAAAGGTCGATGCTAAAAAACCCAAAATTGAAAAAGTTGAGGAATCTAGCAAAGAGAGATTGACAAGAAGTCAACGTCGAAAACTAAAAAAGAAAGAAAAATCGAGCGAATCTCCTGTGTCTTCGATTAAAAATAAGAAGTCGACGAAAAAAGCTGAAAATAAAAATAGTAGTTCAGTTGAAAAGAAAGAAAGTCCAAACACAAATCTTGCAGGTGAGTGTGGTACAATTATCAGTCTTAATTTTTGCTTTAAATATGTGGGGGATAATCTTTAAATCGATGAACTGGTTACTCTAACCAGTAGACTTATAGGATGATGTACGTCTACTAATGAAACTGCACTGTTTCCCATTTCATATTAAATATAAAACTAAATTCGTACAGGCTAATAGCAAATGAAACCCATTGTAATGTATGCTTCCGTTTTGCTTTTGCTTTTGAGGTTTTCATTTTAGACAAACTGCGGTGAGTAGTTTTAATTATGTAACTTAATGCTCTAATTAAATATTGACACTTGTAGCTGGGGTAGCCTAATGGTTAAGACGCTGGGCTGCTGACCGGGAGGTCGTGAGATAGAATCCGGGCGAGGACTTTGTATTTTCCGACCGCCCGTAGTGGGGCATGGTTTTGATTCCACATTAAACTGTAGGTCGAAGGTGAAGTGAAAAACTTGACCTTCGTTAAAGTGAACAATTCGGGCGGAAGCAAAACCAAGGTTAACCAAGTATCAGTAACTTATTTCACTAAATCTAGTTGGAACAATCACCATCCATCAAATTTTGTTTCCTCTACACAAGTCGTCATAGGGTTTTCAAAATTCAAAGAATATGACCTTTACTCTTTAAAAGGTTCCGAGAACTATTCTGACGTGGGCGATGTAGCATCATTTAAAAGGCCAATTTTTTTCTCTAAAGCTCTTCTGATGAATGGCAATGAAGCAGATTCAGATGATGATGATGAGGATTTTACGTTGGAGGGTGTTGAGGAAGAAAGTGAAGGTGAAGCAGAAGAGTTGGAAGAAGAGGAGGAGGATGATGATGATGACGATGATGATGATGATGAAGACGACGACGATGATGATGATGATGATGAAGACGACGAGGAGGAGGAGGAGGAAGACGACGAGGAAGAAGAGGGAAATTTGTCGTGTAAGTTTTTTTTCCCCATTTGACGTGAAAGTCATTTCTTTGAATGGGTAAACCTTTGTGTGATAGGCAATTAATATTGATGATGCAATTAGACTCAGCTTCAAAAGTGATGATCTGGACAACTATTTTTCAGTTTTGCTAATTTTGGCCAAACTATTTGGTTAAATACGAATAATACTCGAAGAACAAGTTTCTGCTACAATTGTACTAAATTGTGTTAAATAAACATATTTGGATTCTGGACTGGTCCGGGCCAGTCCCAGGGTCTCCAGTTGCATCACTATTTAATATTACAAATTCTTTCACTTCAAACACAAAATCAGCGAAAGGTTAAAACACGGATAATAATTAAGAATGTTTAAACATGAAAGCGTTTGGTCTCTGAATTAATGGTATTGTTGAAATGTTAAAAATAACTTTACTGTATAGTTCTTTATTTTTAGCTCCCGTGAAGAAAGGTTTAGGACCTGCCACACCTTCCTCAGCAGGAAGAACTCCAATGGTTAAACTTGATAAAAAATCAAGAAAGGTATTTGCATTTGGTTATTTTTCAGTATCTTGTACAACCTATTCAGGGCTGAAGCGAGTGTACAGTAATTTCGGCTCTAGAATAGTCTTCACAATTCTCTGACCAACTTGGTCCTCTCAGGCTATTGTTAGTGCCGTTTGGTTCGGGTAGGGTAGAAGGGGAAAAAATTACTGAAGAAAATTTTTTTGAATTTCAAAGTTACGGAAAATGAAGCGGCATTATTATTTACACTAATAATTATGCATCCTAAAATAGTTCTAGCATAGAAAATTATTCTGTTTGATAATTTGAACATAATAGGTTTCCTTTCTATATTTGATGGAGGTACTTCACTTTATTTTTTTTCCCACAGCAACAGGAAACGTCAACTCCGCCGAAACAAACTCCAAAACCAGAAAAAGAAAACTCGTTCACAGAAACGCCGAAAAGCAAAAAGAAAAAAAATAAAGAAAATAGAGAGAATAATAAAACTCCGGACAGTTAGTTTGATTTTATTTTCAATATTATTTACAAATAAATTTAGCATGTACGAATTTAACGTGAAGAACGTGAAATCTAACTTGGGTGTAGTTATATGCCTTCATGCTATTAATATTTTGTGTGGATTATTTGTACTCCAATTTTGTTTTTGTTAGTTATAATAAGATCGTTTAGATAATAAGTTTTACCGTTCATTATGATTTTTCTCTCAAATCTATACACTTTATTTTATACAGGCAAACAGATGTCAAATCCCCCCCAATCTGAAGGCAAAAAGTCCGTGAAGGTTGGCGGTGTTGTATGTGAAGATATGAAGTTCGGAATGGGAGCAGAGGCGAAAAATGGAAAAATGGTAAAAAGCCAATTTTGTGGGTCTAAAGTTTCTGGCCATTTAATGTTTTGAGAGATTAACTGCCTGGAGTTTGTGCATCATAGATATTCAAGATAGTTTACATTAAATAAAAAGGGAGGGGGGCCAAGGCAGCGTCTTTCTGCGTGTTGGTAGGGGATACCTAAGGAAAATTGTTCTACTTTTTATATTTTGTAATTAACGTTCGTTTAACAGAAAACTTTATACCTGAACTAGAGTACAGCATTTTCACATCTCTCTCCAGGTGTCTGTTTACTATGAAGGAAGGTTAAAAAATGGTAAACTCTTCGACAAACAACTCGTCGGACCCCATTTCCAATTTCGACTGGGTTCAAATGAAGTCATCAAAGCGTGGGACGTTGGTATCCAGGGTATGAAAGTAGGAGGTAAAAGAAGAATCACAGCCCCACCAAATATGGCTTATGGCAAAAAAGGTGCTCCGCCCTCTATTCCCTCAAATTCCTTTTTAGTATTTGAAGTTGAACTGAAAGCTGTCCATTGAATGTATTTGAAATATTACTCATCCTTGTCAGAATTCATTAGTTTTAGTAATTACAAATTTTTCATGCTCCTTGGATCAATTATTGCTAGGCTAAGAGTTGTCTTCGTAAAAGTTTTTAGATTTTAAATAAGTTTTGGAACACAAAGATTTGATGTTTGTCATTAAAAAAGAAATTTTTTTTACTCATCTGTTGAACTTAATAAAAATTTGAATAAATTCTGAAATTTTTTTTTTTTTTTAAGCAATACCTTCAGATTGATGATTCAAAAAGATTATAAATAACCACTAAATATCTAAAAGTAGTTTACCGATACCACTTTTTTCCACCCCGAGTTAGTTTGTACATTGATTACTTAACAGCTCTACTCCAATTCGCCGTCTGAAAGTGGCAAGGTGAAAAAAAGGATTGGGACGAAATTTTCTATGAAAAATCTAATTTAACCCCTTGATTAGCGAGGCCGTATAGGTAAAACGCCAGACCAACCCTGATGTAAAGCAGTAACACCATACATGTACGCTCTCAGATTTGCCAATTTCTCAGAAAACCCACCCCAGGGGAAGTGACCAACCCACGATCAAAAGGTTGTAATGGGAACAGGAATTAGTCGATTTGAGATCTTCCTCTGTCTTTGTCCAAGAAAAAGTATGATGATGGAAAAGTAAATGCAAATGTCTGTCAAAGTCGCTCGCTCAAATTTTTAAACCTGTTACAATACAAATGGTTCGTGTAGAGTGTAGACTATACAGGGCGAAATATAGTTCTTTATAAAAAGTTCGATAATTCATGTATTTATTTTGAAAAGAACATGCCCTATGTTCAAGTACAGTAATATAATTCTCAGGATCTACGTAATTTGGAGGATGAGAAAGCTTAATATTGTTTATAAGTACCCGCTTCACGTTTTCAAAGTGAATGACAATATACAGGGTGGTCCGAAGGTCCTTGTGTATTTTGCCGAAATAATATTTTAGGATAAAAATGTAACAATGTACGAAGGTAATTCAATAAGTGTCCGCACTTTTTTTTTCCACAATTTTTTCGCATCTGATAGATTATAAACACCACTTCTCAACATAGTCTCAGTTTCTCAATACACTTAGTCCAGCGATCTACAAGCTTCCTAATGCCATCACAAAAGAATGTTTTTGGCTGTGTGCGTAGCCGGTCATGCACCGCCTCCAGGTCATCATCTCCTTGGAATCGCTGACCTCTCAAAGCGTCTTTTAGTGGTCCAAACAGGTAAAAATCCGAAGGTAACAGGTCTGGACTGTAGGCTGGATGGTCGAGAACTTCACAGTGATGGATCCAGGTATGGACGTCTGCTCTCGTCTTTTGCGTGATATCATCATGAAGGTGAAAACTTTTTGAAGCACATTATCACTGGAGATTAAACCTAGATCCAACACAATGAACCAGAAAGCAAACGACAGAGCATGCAATGGAAGCATCCAACGGAACTGCTTGTTGTATCGCAGATGGAAATAATAACTTTTATAGTTGATTCTAATAGCAAAGAATCCCTCAAAGCTTTGCTATGCGATGGCACCCCAGTGAACACTGGCAGGATTGGCGGAGTGCTAAAATTGATCGAATCATATCTGGACAGGCCGGTACAATGGCTGATTTGCCTTTTGCATGCAAACGAATTGCCCTTCAGGCACGTATTTGAAGCAATTGATGGAAAAACTTCGGGACCAAACACCTTCAAAGGTTCTCTTGGAAATAAACTGAGAGAGGATTTGACCAAACTGGATATAGTTAATTATACCCCTGTAGAGGGCAACATTAAAGAAGTTTCGGCCGATATTGTTAAAAGTTTCAGCAGTGACCAAAAATATATGTATGAAATGTATCATTATCAGAGTCAGATGCATCTTCACTTTTGCTTTGCATGTTTAGCACAATTTCTTTAACTTCTGATAACAACCATTTAAAAGCTTTATCTTTCAGTTCAGTATCAGAAAACATACTAAGCTTGTTCCTTGGATCCATGGTAGTACTAATACTAATATCATAAACATTATTTAATCTTTTTCTCTACTTGTTTATGAATCGCTTTTCCATAGCTCGCTTCAGCTCCCCTTTCATTGTCTTAACGCCACTGTCCTCCTCTTGTTCACTTGAAAGAAACCTGTGTAGTGCTCTGACACGTGCTATTACAGATGACAACATTGACTTAGATTTGCTGATGTTTTCTGTTACCATGAAAAAAGGCTGCAAAAGTCTTTTTTTCTAATAACTGCCTATTATATATAATATATATATATATAAACTGCAAACACGCAGTATAATTAACGTAAAGAACGACGCTTGTATAGGAGAATATTCCGCGCAAGATGAGAGCGAGAGAACGAAACAAATGAAAAAATGAGGTAACCATCCGGGAATCGAACCCGGGATCTTCCGATTGCCGGTCAGATATGATAACCATTACACCACGGGCCTCACTCAATCAAATGCCGTAATTCCTCTACATACGCGCAGAAACCAATGCCCCAAGGGGGCACCTCCCGCATTTGTTTCGCTCTCATCTTGCGCGGAATATTCTCCTATACAAGCGTCATTCTTTACGTTAATTATACTGCGTGTTTGCAGTTTAAATGTGTATAATGTACGGCATGCGGGAGGTGCCCCCTTCGGGCATTGGTTTCTGCGCGTATGTAGAGGAATTACGGCATTTGATTGAGTGAGGCCCGTGGTGTAATGGTTATCATATCTGACCGGCAATTGGAAGATCCCGGGTGGTTGCCTCATTTTTTCATTTGTTTCGTTCTCGCTCTCATCTTGCGCGGTATATTCTCCTATACAAGCGTCGTTCTTTACGTGAAATAATTTTCATTATATATATATATATATATATATATCGTAAAGAACGACGCTTGTATAGGAGATATTCCGCGCAAGACGAGAGAGAGAGAACGGAACAAATGAAAAAATGAGGTAACCACCTGGGAATCGAACCCGGGATCTTCCGATTGCCGGTCAGACGCGATACCATTACACCATGGACCTCACTCTTCCAAATGCCGTAATTCTTCTACATACTCGCAGAAACCAATGCCCCAAGGGGGCACCTCCCGCATGCCGTAACATTATATACATTCAACTGCAAAGAACACGCAGTATAAATAACGTAAAGAACGACGCTTGTATAGGAGATATTCCGCGCAAGACGAGAGAGAGAGAGAACGGAACAAATGAAAAAATGAGGTAACCACCTGGGAATCGAACCCGGGATCTTCCGATTGCCGGTCAGACGCGATACCATTACACCATGGACCTCACTCTTCCAAATGCCGTAATTCTTCTACATACTCGCGCGGAATATCTCCTATACAAGCGTCGTTCTTTACGTTATTTATACTGCGTGTTCTTTGCAGTTGAATGTATATAATGTTACGGCATGCGGGAGGTGCCCCCTTGGGGCACTGGTTAATGATAAATGACAAGTACTATAGTTTTTTCTTTTTCATGATGGAAAGCCCAACGTGGGCACCGGGTTACTCGCAAAGAGGCCCAAAATATAGCTTCCCTCACCAGCTATCTGCAAAGCAGATAGGATTCAGCTTTGGGACAGGATCTAGGGTTTACAGCTTATACCTAGCCTACTACATTCAGAACCTCAATATACGCAAGAAACTCGTTGCATTCACGTCGGATTGAATACATCAAAGAAAAAGGGGTAACTATTGTATTTTTAGCGAAAAAACATACAAGAGTTCCTTGTTCCATGCACGGTCTGTGTTTAACATATAAGTTTCTCAGGGGACCATTCTGAGTTTGTGTGTGTGTGTGTGTGTATATATATATATATATACACAGGGTGGCCCCAAAAAAAATGGCACCAAATTTGAGAAGTGATATCTCAATAACCATTGCAGCTAGGGACTTAAAAAAAACAACCAAATGAAAGATAAATCTTTTCTCTTTAAATACTTATTCTATGGCTTGATGGTTATAAGCCCATATAATGCCCAAAATTGGCTTACAAAAAAAAGTTGCGCATTTATATTTATTCCTTGATCCTAATTTTAAATGAAATTTTTCTATTCCAGACCCCTCAAGATGGGATTGAGAGAATCTGATAAGAACATTATACAAGCACTACGTGAAGAAAAAGGATATTCATTAAACAGAATCCTTAAACGAATTTCCAAATAGAAATTGGAAAAAAAGAACTGTGGCACATTTTTTACAAAAACTTAAAGAAACCGGCAGCAGTCAACGGCGTCCGGGAAGTGGTCGATCAAATAGTATTACAACGCCAGAAAACATTGAAAAAGTAAATGAAATCGTTTTAAGTCAAGAGGAACAACCGGGAACAAGTAAAAGTGAACGTGAAGTTGCGAAAGAAACCGGGATTTCACGTTCATCAGTACAGCGAATAATTCGAAAAGATCTTGGGTTGAAAACATTTAAGAGGGTGAAGGTTACTGCTTTATCGGAGCCTGTGAAAGAAAGACGTTTCCATCGATGTAAAAAATCTATTGCGAAGATTTCGGTCAAATGAGTCTGTGAAAAAAATTTGGTTTTCTTATGAGAAACGATTTACGGTCGAAACACCACGAAATACCCAAAATGATCGGGTTCGTGCAGCAGTGGCGACAAAAACTCATGTTGACCCAAAATGACTTTTGCGTGAAAAAAAAACACTTCAGATTCGATAATGGTTTCCCTTGCAGCGTCATCTGAGAACAAAACATCCATCATTTTTATTCAGCGAAGCGTTAAAATTAACTCAATTTACTACTGTAATGACATTTTGTCTCCAATGTTGTCAGAGATCAAGGAGACGAGCACTGATTTTGTGTTCATGCAAGATGGAGCCCATCTCATACAGCCAAGGAAACAATAACATTTCTCAATAATAATTGTCCTGGTTTTATCGAACCAAATAATTGGCCACCATGCAGCCCAGATCTAAACCCCATTGACTACTTTGTGTGGTCTGCCTTAGAGAGAGAAGTCTACCATGGTCAGAAAATCCGTGATGTGAACCATCTTCGTGAACGAATTCAGGCTGCATGGGAAAATCTCTTACAAGTGACGATCTCAAAGGCAATTTCAAAATGGAGGGCGAGATTACAGGCTGTGGTTGACCATAATGGAGGGCAGATTGAGCCATTTATTGAAAATTAGGTTTAACTTAAAAGGAATAAATATAAATGCGCAACTTTTTTTTGTATATTTTTCTTATAAGCCAATTTTTGGCATTACATGGGTTTATAACCATCAAGCCATAGAATAAGTATTTAAAGAGAAAAGAATTATCTTTCATTTGGTTGTTTTTTTAAGTCCCTAGCTGTAATGGTTATTGAGATATCACTTCTCAAAATTGGTGCCATTTTTTTTGGGCCACCCTGTATATAAGCACACCGGACAAAAAATTAGTCACCCCTCTCAGAATGTACCTAATAACGTGTGACGGCGCCTCTGGCCTTGATAACCGCACGAATCCGGCGAGGCAGAGACTGTACGAGGTTGTGCATGTACTGAACATCGATTTGCTGCCACTCGTTCATCAGCCGGTCCCGAAGTTCCGCCAGAGTCCGTGGGTGTCTATTCCTGCGCTTCACATTCTGCTCCAAATAATCCCACAGATTTTCAATAGGATTTAAATCAGGGGATTTGGCGGGCCATTTGAGGTGAGACAGTGTTGCAGAATGTTCGTCGTGCCACTCAGACACTTCTCGCCCTGTGCACATGGCAATTGTCGTCTTGGAAGACAGGAGTGGCAATGTGATGCTGCTCCTGGAGATGTAGGGCAAAGGGTACCAATTCATCATTTAGTATGCGGAGGTACGCCTGCTGGTTCAAATTCATCGTCACTGGAACAAGAGGGCCCATTTCGTGGTACGAAAAACATCCCCAGAACATCACGGAACCACCTCCAGCCTGAACAACAGCTTCGACGCATTCAGGATTAAAGGCTTCATTGGACCTACGATGTACAGGGTGTCCCGTAAGTCTGGACCCATAGGGAAAAATAATAAAATTACAAAAATAGTCCAAAAATTTATTACATAATCTGTTCAAAGTGTCCGCCGTTGTGTCGCACACATAGTTGAAGACGCAATCTCCACTGCGACAGCACTTTCTGAATCACAGTCGCAGAAATTTCTTGACACGCCTCCACAATGCGTGCTTTAAGGTGGAAAATGTTCTGAAGTTTGACCTCGTACACTTTGGCTTTCAAGTGGCCCCACAAATAAAAATCCAGCGGAGTAAGATCAGGGCTCCTTGGTGGAAACTCAACATGTCCTCGTCGTCCAATCCAGTGTTCTGGAAACTGTGTGGTAAGGTAATTTATTATTTTTCCCTATGGGTCCAGACTTACGGGACACCCTGTACTCGTCGCCTCCCATCATTGGAGAACAAACAAAAAAACGGGACTCATCGGACCAAATTACACGTTTCCAATCTGCCGCAGTCCAGTTTTTGTGCCTCTGAGTCCATTTATAACGTGCCAATTTGTGACCTGCTGTTAACAGCGGCCTCTTCCGTGGTACCCTGCTCCAGATGTCCATCGCATGCAGTTCTCGTCGCAATGTCCGTTCGGAAATTGGTCGCTGGAGAACCTCATTGGTTTCTTGGAGCAATTGTTCTCTGGTTTGAAAACGATTTGCAGTTACTAGACGAGAAACATGGCGGCGGTCCCTATTGTCGAGAATTGTTTTCCGGCCACAGTTACGCCGTCGATTTTCAGTTGATTGCGAACTACACCACTCTTTGTAAACTCGCTGGACAGTACGCGTTGACACACCAACAAATTGGGCTACTTCAGACATTTTGTGTCCGTGGGCTCTGCCAAACACGATGGCTCCTTTTTGCCACTGAGTAACGTCTGCCTCACGACCCATTTTGCAGATTATATCCAACACACACTGTTCTTTACCACCTCACGAAACAGATCTGATCCTGTGTGCTACGTCACCGCTACTTGTCACTTACCAATGCTACATCAGCGCCCTCTGTGTGACCTTGAACTTCCTACTGTCGGTGCTATTAGGGGTGACTAATTTTTTGTCCGGTGTGCTTATATATATACGTGTACAGTATATATATATATATTAGTGATGTAGGTCACATCCGCACATTTTCTCGCATCCGCATCCGCACTTTGGACTGCGGATGTCGTGCGGATGTGGACCGTTGAGATAAAACGTCATTAATAAGCGGAAATTATCAAATTCTACTATATTAATAGAACTAGTTCATTGTGCGCAAAAGTGATGCAAGCGACAAGACGAGAGGCTGTTCTTGTATGAAGTTACTCTCTTGCAACCTACTTAGATCCACGTTACAAAGCTAAGTTATTTTCACCTAGTACATTAGAACGAGTTAAATCATCACTTGGCAAAGCAGTTGAAGAGCTTCAATCTCTTGAATCTGTCGCTTCGCCACCCACCAAAAGAATAAAAGTTTCAGTGACAGAACCAACACCTTCAACAAGCAAATCTATCACAGAATCTGTGTCTCAGTTTCTTGAGTCAAGCAGCAATGACGAGACCTACGCGATGTCAAAAGATGTAGTAAAAATGATCGAGAGCTATCACCAAGAAAAACGCCTGGCTGCATGTGACAATCCTATTAGTTGGTGGAAAAATACGCAGAATATCTATCCATACTTGAGTAAACTTGCAAGGAAACATTTAGCCTGTCCTCCAACAAACGTACCAAGCGAGAGATTATTTAGCAGTGCTGGATTAATATATGATGAAAAGAGAAACAGACTGGCAGCAGAAAAGGCAGAAAAATTAATGTTCCTTAAGCATAACCTTCCTATAATTAAGTTTGAATATTAAACGATGAACATCTTAGTTTACTTTATTTTAATTACTCATTTATAAATATGCCTAATAAAGCTTTAAAATTAATATAAATAGTTATCATGCTAATTAAAGATCTCTTTCTATAAGGGTGGAGGTTGGGGAAAGAGGTCGGGTAACAATTATGGTTTCTAATTGTGGCTGAAACTCAACAAAATATAACGAATTTATTTGCAGACTAATTCACTAATTGATTTCTATATTAGTTAGATGCTTGCTATTATTTTATATGTTCAGGGAAAAGTACAGCAATTATTGTACAATTAATCAATTATACTACATTATAGCTACAGCTCTCTCTATATACTGTAATAACTTATTATATACGTTAAACACAACAAATCTCGAATATATCCTAAAAAATAACGAAAATGTAGACATCCGCATCCGCGGATGTTGAAATCAAACATCCTCATTCGCATCCGCATCCGCGGATGTGAAAAAAATGACATCCGCTACATCACTAATATATATATATATATATACATATATACACAAACTCAGAATGGTTCCCTGAGAACATTATATGTTAAACACAGACCGTGCATGGAACAAGGAACTCTTCTGGGAAAATTAAATCCACTATAGTCCGAATAAGTAATGGTAAATGACAAATACCATAGTTTTTTTCCTTTTTCATGATTTTAGCCCGACGTGGGCAACGGGTCTCTCGCAAAGAGATCCCATAAATATAGCTTCCCTCACCAGCTATCTGCAAAGCAGACAGGATCCAGCTTTGGGACGTGGATCTAGGGTTTAAAGCAAACCTAGATCCCTACACTCAGAACCTCTATATAAGTAAAAGACTCGTTGCATTCACGTCGTGTTGAATAAATCAAAGAAAAAGGGGGTAACTATTGTATTTTTAGCCAAAAAAAACCAAAACTTAAACCTCAACCGGGACATTGAGCGTCCACTTTTCAAGGCACGAAACACGTCCGTTTAGTATACACAAACTCAGAATGGTTCCCTGAGAACATTATATGTTAAACACAGACCGTGCATGGAACAAGGAACTCTTCTGGGAAAATTAAATCCACTATAGTCCGAATAAGTACATAAGCTATATTTATGGGATCTCTTTGCGAGAGACCCGTTGCCCACGTCGGGCTAAAATCATGAAAAAGGAAAAAACTATGGTATTTGTCATTTACCATTACTTATTCGGACTATAGTGGATTTAATTTTCCCAGAAGAGTTCCTTGTTCCATGCACGGTCTGTGTTTAACATATAATGTTCTCAGGGAACCATTCTGAGTTTGTGTATACTAAACGGACGTGTTTCGTGCCTTGAAAAGTGGACGCTCAATGTCCCGGTTGAGGTTTAAGTTTTGGTTTTTTTTGGCTAAAAATACAATAGTTACCCCTTTTTCTTTGATTTATTCAACACGACGTGAATGCAACGAGTCTTTTACTTATATAGAGGTTCTGAGTGTAGGGATCTAGGTTTGCTTTAAACCCTAGATCCACGTCCCAAAGCTGGATCCTGTCTGCTTTGCAGATAGCTGGTGAGGGAAGCTATATTTATGGGATCTCTTTGCGAGAGACCCGTTGCCCACGTCGGGCTAAAATCATGAAAAAGGAAAAAAACTATGGTATTTGTCATTTACCATTACTTATTCGGACTATAGTGGATTTAATTTTCCCAGAAGAGTTCCTTGTTCCATGCACGGTGTGTGTTTAACATATATATATATATATAAATATATATATATATAAATATATATATATATATATATAAATATATATATATAAATATATAATATATATATAAATATATATATATATATATATAAATATATATATATAAATATATATATATAAATATATATATATATATAAATATATATATATATATATATATATATAAATATATAATATATATATATAAATATATATATATATATAAATATATATATAAAATATATATATATAATATATATAATATTAAATATATATATAAATATAAATATATATATAAATAAATAAATATATATATATATATATATATATATATATATATAAATATAATATATATATATATAATAAATATATCCCTTTGCTTTGTCCGGAGCTATAGGGCGCGTCCCTCTGTGGCGAATGTGGGAATACACCTTTCTTCGGTGTAAGGGCTTTCTCTGCCCTCGTGGACCATTGGGCCCGTTTGGGGACCCGGCTGATCTCCTGCTTCTTTTTCTTTCTTTCTCCTTTAACCCATTCTTTCTGGCTTCTCCCTTTTTTTTTGGCGTTGTTCTTTGGACCTTGATTTTGACCCTTTCCTTGGCCCTTGGGTGTGGGAGGTGGTTGCCCTGCACCCTTGTCGCTTTCCAACCAAACCCAAACCCTGTCCCTGCCACTTTTCACCGCGCGTTGGATGAGAGTGGCCGCCTTTCAGGCACAGGGACTGGGTGCGGGTGTATCTCCCCTGCGTGACATCCATCGGCGGTGGGACCAAGTGTGCCCACACTTCGCCTTTCCCTTGTTGGAGTCGGTGGTGGCTGGATGCGCGCGGGGGATGAAGTTCTTTTTTGTTTAGCTATGGACACTTCTCCCCCCGGCTTACGACTACTGCTTCTCATTCCCGGACTACTCTTCTCTCAACACTCGGGTGGTGGGCAACCAGGCCCTCGAGTCCTTTACCACTGGAAGACCGCAACCTAATGGGGTTGACCCCCCTGTGGAAGCGGAACGCTTGCACTCTCCTTTTCCGTTGCCGACCCCAGTCCGTCCCTCGACTACGCCCTTGGACCTACACTCTCTAGAGCAGGGGCCTCGCCCCAGCCCACTTCAGCCACCTTCGGGCAAGTCAAGTTCCACCGAGGACTTGCCCCCACAACCCGGCTTCTTGCTCTCCCCATATGCCCCCCTCACCCGCCGCCAGCCCACCTCCCCGCGGAGAGAGCCTCGCGGCGGACGGGGGAGCCGGCATTCACGGCCGTCCTACCGACCGTTGAATATTCCAGTACATTTCGACTCTACAGCCTCCCTCTCCCTTCCAAGTATCCACAAATTCCTGGTGATTCGGCCTACATCTGGGTCCCTCCCGAACAACTCTGAACGGACGTTCCAGGCGATCCGAACCCACAGCAACTCCAGCCGCTATGACGTACGCCCACAGAGGGATGGCTCCCTCCTCGTAAAATCACGCTCAGCCGCAGAGACGAAAGCCCTACTCTCCATCACTGAGGTCCTTGGATGCTCGGTGTCCGTTTCCCCACACCCTCGCCTGAACCAGAGTCAGGGCACTATTTACGCCACCCGCCTACTGTCGGTCGCAGTGAACGAGCTCCTGGAGGATCTCGCACCCCAAGGAGTTACTAAGATCTATCGTTTCACATCCCGACAGGGAGGCACCCCCTCCCCCACCCCACGTCTGCTCCTTACTTTTAACTCACTAATCCCCCCTGGCCGTATTGTATGGGGTATGGGAGACCGCGCCTCATGCGAGTTTTCTATCCGCCCATACGTCCCAGACCCGACCCGTTGCTTCAAATGCAATAAATTCGGACACGTCAGCTCCGCTTGTCGACAGCCGCATCCATTATGTGTTCACTGTGGACGACTCGCCCACCCTGACAGGTGCCCCAACACACCCAAATGCTCGAACTGTGAAGGCGCACATCCCTCTTCATCCCGAGAATGCCTTTTCTTCAGGTTCGAGAAGGAGGTCCGAGGCCTACAGGTGACGGACTTCCTTAGCCCCCGTGAGGCACGCGACAGGGTGCGGAGTCGGGAGGTGAGGCCGGGGGTGTCCTATGCCGCTGCTCTCGGCACGCCGCCCTGGCCTGCCGCCGAAACCCCCCCCAGCCACTGCTTCCTGTTCCCCACATAGCAAATCCTCGCAGGACCCGACGGTCCCCTGTCCCCCCACCGTTCCTCTTCCCGCACCTCACCTGCCACGAATCCCCCAGGAGTGGGACCAGGGTTTCCAGGTCCCAGCCACCTCAAACCCTGCCTTCCCAGTACTCCCTGTACACGCCCGAACCTGCCGCCCGGAGCAAGCCGTCGAGGCGGAGACGCCGGAGCGTGTCACCAGACCCTCCGGCCTCCCAACGTCTCTCTCCCTCTTCCCCTAAGACCAAGAAGACGGCTCGGACCCTTACACCGCCCACCACGCCCACTATGTCCATCTCTCCCCATCGTAGAAGTCCCACCGTTCTACCCCCACAGACTCTGACAATAGTGGCCGAAATCCACGACCCGCCCTGTACGACGAGACCCAGCCCAGTGGATCCAGTGGATGCGGCTCTGGCGCGGCTGCACGGTGTGACCGAGGGAAGCTCGGCTGCGCCCACGCCCATGAGTCTCCTGGATCTGCCCTTGCCTCCTGGTGCCATTTTCTCCACCCCTCCACGAGACCACTCTGGTTCACCTCCTTCCACCCCCATCGTACCTACCCCCCCAACATCCCCGACCCCCCCTTATCAGCTACCCTGAGTACGCCCTCCCTCCCACCCGCCCGGTCTTTTTGGTACCCCCTGTCACCACCTAGGGTCCGCCGTGAGACCCCGGACAGGCGGGGTAGCGCCCCTTTTAGGGTTAACTGCCCCCCCTGGCCCGACCATAGAAGCCCGACAAGGCACTTCCGACCCGCTCAGCCCACGATGTTCCTCTGCCTGCCGTGATCCACGCCTCCGGTCTCGCTCGGCCGACTCGACCCCGCAACCTCCGCAGGGTTCGACAGGCCGACCGATTCCTTCCCTGGTGAACGGTAGATAGCCAGCCATGCTCCCGACCCAGCCTTCAGTTTCGCGAACTCCAGATCCCCTTCACACTCCAACCCCTAGCGCCTACACCTTTACCCATCCCCCTTCATCAACTAATGGATCCCCCGAAAACCACGATAGTCCACTGGAACTGTCGAGGAATCTTTGCAAACAATGAAGGCCTTAACTCCTTGATTGCCACTTCCCGTCCGGTGTGTGTCTGTCTCCAGGAGCTAATCCTGGGGACCAGGTCCATGCCCTGCCCCACTGGTTATTTCTGCGTCGCCACCCCGCCTCCTACCTGCACTCGAAGGGGAGCTGCCATCCTCGTCCACCACGCAGTCCCCTTCTACAATCTCTCCATCCGGTCCCCGCTACAGGTGACTGCCGTCCGGCTCTCCCTGGATAGACAGTACACCATTTGTTCAATCTACCTTCCCCCCCACGCTCAAGTCTCCCGCGACGACCTGGTGGAAGTCGTGGAACAACTCCCCAGGCCCTTCCTACTACTGGGCGATTTCAATAGTCGTCACCCCTTGTGGGGCGACACACACTCCACCTATATGGCCCCAACCCTGATATCCGTCATGACCGAGCTCTCCTTCGAGTGCCTCAACGATGGCTCTCCAACATTCTACCATGCCACCACCTGCACTCCATCCTGTATAGACCTGTCCCTCGTATCAACTGATGCCCTCCTAGACTTCACGTGGCAAGTCCTCCAAGAGGACTATGGCAGTGACCATCTCCCCATTCTACTCACCCTCAATCGACCCGACCAGACCGTACGGGTACCGGTAAGGTGGGTTACCACCAACGCGAATTGGGCCCGCTTCCGCGACAACACATACCACCTTACAACTGCCCACTTCCCATCCATCGACGGGTGCGTCGCATACTTCGAGTCCGTCGTTCTAACGGCCGCAAGCACAAGCGTACCACAATCCTCCGCCTACCCCCGCGCCCGACGGGTTCCTTGGTGGACCCCGGAGTGCGCGGAGGCCGTGCGCGCCAAGAAGAAGGCAACTCGGCGCTTTTACCGGACGCGACTCCCCATCCATCGCACGGAAATGCAGCGGGTCAGGGCCATCGCCCGCCGCACAATGAAGACAGCGCGCCGAGCCTCTTGGCGTGCCTTTGTGTCCGGCATTACCGTCAACACACCTTCGGCTACCATCTGGAAGAAGGTGCGGGGCGTCGAGAGGCGACATGTCCCCTCCCGACCCCCGGTCCTCCGGACAAACAACGGACTCCTATGTGAGCCCAAGTCGGTGGCAGACCACCTTGCTTCTACCTTCGCCGCCGTTTCTTCCTCTGCAGCCAATCCCGTACCCGCCCCTGACGATAGCCCCTCCCCACCGTCCATAGACAGCACCTACAACCGATTGTTTACCATGCGTGAACTACAGACGGCACTGGCCTCTCGCGATCCCCTTGCCCCGGCCCGGACGGTATTCCGTACGGCATGATCCAACACCTCCACTCTACCTTACAAATTTTCCTGCTAGACTTATACAATCGCATATGGATAGAGGGTGCCTTCCCCTTTAGGTGGAAGGAGGCCCACGTCATCCCTATCCCCAAGCCCGGCAAAGATCCCTGGACCCCACAAACTACAGACCAATCGCCCTGACATGTTGTGCCTGCAAGATCCTCGAAAAAATGGTCGCTACGCGATTATCGTTCGTCCTTGAACGTACCAATTCCTTCCCGTCTACCCAGTCCGGCTTAGACAATTCCGCTCCACCACTGATCCCCTCCTGCTTCTCAGCCGAGACATACAGGATGCCTTCGACAATAGACAGTTCGTACTGTCAGTTTTCTTCGACATCCAGAAGGCCTATGACACCACCCGTCGAGCAATGATCCTCGGTCAGCTCCGACATCTGGGCCTTGTCGGAGCCATGCCTACCTTCATCAGGGGCTTCCTTACTTCTCGGACCTTTAAAGTCCGGGTGGGCTCAGTCCTCTCTGACACCTTTGTGCAGGAGGACGGGGTCCCACAGGGAAGCATCCTCAGTGTTCTCTGCTTCTCTGTCGTGATGAACACGGTCTCACAATGCCTTCCACCTACAATCCGCTCTTCCATCTACGCGGATGACCTTGCAATCTACTTCGCAGGGCGAGAACCGTCTGTCGTTCAGCGGCAAATGCAGCTCGCCATCTACCGGGTGGAGAGGTGGGCGACGTCGGTGGGTTTCCGCCTCTCCATCCCTAAGTCCAAGTGTATGGTCTTCAGTAGAAGAAGACCCACAACCCTTCCTCTACCCTCTGTTACATTATATGGCAGTCCTCTTGAGGTGGTACCCTCCACGCGTTTTCTGGGCATGACCCTAGACCGACGGCTCAATTGGGTTCCCCATCTCAAGCACTTAAAGCAATCCCTTCGACGCCCCCTCGCTCTCCTGGATCACTCTCACACCACATGGGGGTGCAGATCGACGCTCTCTTCTTCGCCTTTATACTTCCATAGTACAGTCGAAGCTGGACTATGGTAGCGCAGTTTATGGTTCAGCCTCCAACGCCCGCCTCCGTATCCTGGACCCGGTACTTAATAGAGGCCTCCGCCTCGCCACCGGTGCTTTCCGCTCCTCCCCAGCCTCCAGCCTCTATGTGGAATGTGATCATCTCCCTCTCGCCCTCCGACGGGGTCTACTCCTCATGCGGACATACCTCCGTGCACAGAGGCTACCTTCTTCGCTTCTGGGCACGGCGGTTTTAGAACTACCACCTCAGGGACGGAGCTGGCACTTCACTGAAGCGGTCCGCTCTTTCCTTGATCTTTTCAACATGCCCGCCCCCTCAGTTATCCCCATTTCATTCAGCATCTACCCCCCTGGATCCTAACCCCTATCAAGTTCTGCAAAGATCTGTGTTCCCTACCGAAGACTACCACGAGCGCCATGATATACAGGTCACTTTTCCGCGAACACGCAACCCAACACCCGGACGCAATCGCCATTTACACGGATGGTTCCCGCTCGGAAGCTGGTGTGGCCTCCTCAGCGGTGATTCTGTCCCAGCCGCTCTCCCGGAGCGTCGGCCTGCCCCGCGAGGCCTCCGTTTTTTCGGCGGAACTTTTCGCCATAACGGAGGCCCTCGATATTGTGCGCACCCACTCTGCCAGCTCTTTTGTCATTTATTCGGATTCCCAAAGTGCACTTCTCTCCCTAGAAAGATTTAACTCCCCTCACCCGCTCGTCTGTACCATCCAGCAGACCTTCCACTCTTTAACGATCTTCCAACATAAGACAATCGCATTCTGTTGGGTCCCGGCTCATGTCGGCATCCAGGGTAACGAGGCGGCGGACCGCACAGAAGACGGCCTGCTTGCTGCCGGCCTCCTCCCGACCCCTCCCCTTCTCCGACTTCTTCCCGGCTTTCCGCTCCCACTTCCGCTCCATATGGCAGCGGGAATGGGACCAGGCCACACAAAATAAACTCCACACGATCAAACCGCACATAGGACACTGGGCTTCTTCATTCCACCGGTCCCGCCATAAAGAAGTAATCCTAGCCCGTCTCCGCATAGGTCACACCCGCATCACCCACGGACACCTTATGGCGAAATCGCCAGCCCCGCTTTGCTCTACCTGCCATACCCCTATCACTGTCTTACACCTTCTGGTGGAATGCTCAAAGTTGGCCGCTCTCCGTCGCAGGTGTTTCCCTCTCTCGGCCGAAAACCCCATACCCAACTGCCTACGATCTATACTCGCCGACGGCCCCCACTTTTCAGCAGAAGCCGTTTCCTCTTCCTTACTCACTCCCATCTGCTCCATCGTATCTGAAACCGTACCCCTCCTACCCATTATCCATCGACTGACCCTTACTCATTCCCCTAGTCTACCGCCCCTAGCACAGTGACATCACCCACTCACTGCCTCGCCGAGATATGTACCGTCTCTTTAGGTACGAATCGGCGGTAAATCTGGAAAAGAAAAAAAAAAATATATATAAATATATATATATATAATATATATATATAAATAATATATAAATATATATATATATATATATATATATATATATATATATATATATATATATATATATATATATATATATATATATAAATATATATATATATATATATATAAATATATATATATATATATATAATATATATATATATATATATAAAATATATATATATATATATATATATATATATATATATATATTATATATATATATACCCCTCCCCGCGGGCGGTCTTTCTGGGGTGGATCGCCCGCGGGCTCCTGCCTCCATGTGGCGAGGGGGGTCAGCCGCGGCTGGGGGCCCTGCCGGGTCCCCCGCCCGGTTGCGAAGTGGACTTTTAACATACCCTGCTATCCTACAGTCCCCTCTCCTGTCTTCCCCTCTTTCCCCTCTTCCTTGCCCCCTCTGTTTTTTTTTTCTGCTTTCTCTCTTCACTTCGCGCGCCCCGTGGGCTGCCGGGGCTGGTCGCTGGGGGTCTCGCTCCCATGGCCGGGGCCGGACTAAGTTGGCTGGTAGGGTGCCCGGGCCTGGGACCCTGGGGGGCTTGGTTTTTGCTGCCGGCGGGGGAGAACTCTCGATGCTGCAAGAGCCCCTTTTGAAACGGGGGTACCCGCATGGGACGAGGCACCCACCCCCCGCCGGCCTGCGCTTGGTCCCCTTGGGCCCCGGGTAATCGGTTCCCCGCGGCCCCGGGCGCGAAACAACAATAAAAATTTTTGTATGGAAACATTTACAAATCTAATGGACCTCGTTGACGACCCGGCTTGTGCATATGACCTCCCTCTGACTACCTCTTTGGACCGTGGGTCTGGTAAGGGCAGTCGGCAGCCCTCGCCCACCCCGTCTGCTCTTCTTGCCGACACCTCTCCCTCTCTTCCCCAGGCTCGTGGCGCCGCTGCCCGACCCCCGCCAGTAGCGGATGGACCTGCAGTGGACCCCCCGACCCCTGGATCCCCCCATATTCCACGTCCCGATAGGGACCCACCTGCTTTTTCGCCCTCAGGTGGGAAGCCCGCGGCCCCGGTCGCCTCCCACTCCGGTCGGGCCTCCTCGGCCCCTGGGGGACGTGGGACCCGACGTCGCCGTCCGCCTTTCTCGTCTTCCCGCCCCCTCGAAGTTCCGGTGGTGTTTGGCTAGACGGCTTCACTCGGCCTTAGGACGATGGACAAGTTCCTCGTCCTCCGCCCCTCCTCCTCCAAGCCCCTCCCCACTAAGCACGAACGCCTCTTTCGAGCGATCCATGGGAAGACGGGGACGGCGCGTTTTGACCTTCGGCCTCAGAGGGATGGCTCCATTTTGATAAGGTCGCGTTCCTCTGCCGAAACCTCCTCTCTGCTCGCTATCCCCGATGTCCTGGGCTGCGGGATCACGGTGACCCCACCCCCGCCTCAATCAGTGCCAGGGCACGATCTACGCTGCTCGTCTTCTACCCATCCCGGTGGAGGACCTCCAGACTGACCTCGCCTCCCAGGGTGTGTGAGAATATACCGTTTTCCCGACAGATCGCGATCCCCATCCGTCCCTTCTCCTCGCCTTCTCCTTACTTTTGACTCACTGGTGCCCCCCGTTTCGGTATTCTGGGGCTTTGGTGAGAGACGAGCATGCGAATTCTCGGTTCGGCCATACGTGCCAGATCCTACGCGCTGTTTTCAGTGCAATAGGTTTGGCCACGTGAGCAGTTCCTGCCGTCAGCCGGCCCCGTTGTGTGTGCGCTGCGGCGGCCCTCCCCACCCCTTGCCCTGTACTGCTCCGCCTTCCTGCACCAACTGTCATGGACCGCACCCTGCTTCATCCCGCTCTTGCCCGTCCTTCCTCTTTGAGAGGGAGGTTCGGGCCCTCTGTTCATCAGAATTTCTCAGCGCTCGGGATGCGCGGGACCGGTTGCGTGGCCGCGAGGCCCGGTGTGGTACCTCGTACGCCGAGGCTCTCCGTCCCCGGCCGCCGCCGGCCCAGACCCCGTCCTCACCGGCGGTTCCCGACGCGCCTCCACCCACCGTGTCCGCTACTCCCTGTCTATCCTCTGCCGCCCAGCGGACTCCCGCCGCGGCTACCTGTACTACCAGCGCGTCCCCACGTGCTTCGTCGGCAACCCCCCCTGCCCCTTCTACGCCCTCCACCGGCGCTTTCGGCCACCCCCATTCCGGACCGTGACCCGCCGTCACCCATGCGGGCCGCACGACGGAGGGGAACGGGCCGCAAGCGCCGCGCCAATAGTGACCCCGAAAGGTTCGAGGCCATAGGCCTCGCATCACCTTCCTCTCCCAGACACAAACGCCCCCTTCGCCCTACCATCCCGGTGTCCTCACCGTCCCCACTGCGCAACCGTTATGGACGCTCCCCACTGGGGTCCCCGACGACCCTCGTGGTGGGGGGCGGAGATACATCCCTCACCGGTTCGGTCGATGGACCCACTGGAGGGGGAACTCGCCCGCCTGGTCGGCGTGGGTGGGATGTGCACGCCCCCGCGCGTGACCTGCCCCACCTCTCTCCTTGACCTGCCTATGCATCCGGGTGAGGTATCCTTTTCCACTCCCCCTTGTAGTCCAGCCTCCCCTGCACCTCCGGTGAAGGGAGGGGCCTTCTGGATACCCCTCACGTCCCCTTCTCTGCATCGCTCTCCCCCGGGCGTCCGGGTGGACTCCTCTTCAGGAGGATTTGCCGGCGTCAGGTTCCACATCGCCCCCCCGTCGGGGTGACCCTCGCCTTCGCCCACGTTCGGCGTCCCCCGTTGGGCCCCGGGGCTTTCCAATCCCCTTGTTAATCTCGGGCCGCCCGATCGGCCCACCCACCCATAACCATCCGTTTCGCAGACTTTCCTACCCCTCCATATACTTCGCTCCTGCAGTGGAACATCCGCGGGCTCCTGGTAGGCCTCGAGAGTCTCTCTTCTCTCCTGGCCTCCAGGTGTCCGGCGTGTTTCTGCCTTCAGGAGACGATACTGGGCTCCCGTTCCCTCCCTCGAGTGTCCGGCTACTGCGGGCTCCCCTCCCCGCCTCTCGATGGGGCGGGTAGGGGGGGCTCCGCGGTCTTCGTGCACCGCTCCGTCCCTTTCCGCCCCCTCCCGCTCCGTATTGTCTTGCAAGCTGTGGCCGTGCGCCTTTCTTTGTGGCGTCAGCTCACGGTCTGCTCTCTTTACCTCTCCCCTAACGTACGCCCTCCACCCGATTCTCTCCGCGACCTAATTCTGCAGCTTCCCCGCCCTTTCCTGCTTCTCGGGGACTTCAACAGTCGGGACCCGGCCTGGGGGGACGTTTGCTCCACCTTTCTCTCCGGGACCCTTCTCTCCCTTATGGACGAGCTAGAGTTCACCTTTCTGAACGATGGCTCCCCAACCTGCCTCCACTCGGCCCATGACAGTTTCACCTGTATTGATCTTTCCCTGGTTTCCCTCGATATCGTGACGGAGTTCACCTTGGAGGTCCTGCCGGATTCTTCCGGCAGTGACCATTTCCCTGTGTGTCTTACCCCAACCCGTCTCCTCCCCCCCACCTCTGTCCGCCCGCGCTGGCTGTTCGCCCGAGCGAAATGGGCCTCATACACGAGGTGCACGGCGATCTCGCCGTCCATTCCTGCCTTTCCCTCCGTTAGTGAGGCCCTCGCCTTTCTCGAAAGCAAGATCCTCTCGGCTGCCACCAGTTGCATCCCCCGTACCTCGCTTAACGAGTGCCTCGTATAACGAGAAATTCGTATAACGAGCCAAAAGAATGGGGGAAAATTACCTTGCATAACGAGCGACACTTTGCTTAACGAGCAAAATATTTCGTCAAAATTTAAAGCGTAGACAAAAACAAATGTCTCTAGACAGTTTCCTCGTGAAAAAGGATCCAAAAGAAAGTGAAAGTTGCCTCTAAAAATTTAAAGCTAGTGACTGTGAGCTCGTCGAGAATGTTATTGCATTGAACGAAGACGATTCTCTCCTTCCCCTCAATAACCCTCTCTCCTCCCCTGTCTCTTCATTTCCTTTGCGTGCGTCAGGAGCACCTTCTCTCTTCGTAAGTTATTTATAAATTTCACCGTTTACTAATTATTTACATTCTCTTTTGGGTTAATTTTTATTAATAATCTTTTCATTTCATGCAATAATAATTTAAAAAACGCCTTTAAATATCATTATAAATATTATTTTAAGTATTTTTTAAGCATGGAACGCATTATCATATTTACATTGATTCCTATGGAAAAAATTGCCTTGCTTAACGAGCATTTTGCATAACGAGCACAATTCGGGAACGAATTATGCTCGTTAAGCGAGGTTCCACTGTATATATATAAATATATATATATATATAAGTATATATAGAAATAAGATATATATATATATAAGTATATATATAAAAATATATATATATATATATATTATATATAAATATATATATATATATATAAATATATATATATATATAAATATATATATATATATATAAATATATATATATATATATATATATATATATATATATATATATAATATATATATAAAATATATATAAATATATATATAAAATATATATATATAAAAATATATATATATATATATAAATATATATATATATATATATATAAATATATAAATATATATATATATAAATATATAATATATATAAAATATATTATATATATAAATATATATTTATATATAAATATATATTTATATATAAATATATATATAAATATATATTTATATATAAATATATTTATATATAAATATATATTTATATATAAATATATATATATATATATATATACAGTGCCCGCGAAAAGTATCCGATCACCCTTGAAATTTGTATTTTTTACATAAAAAACAATGTTTAAATGTATACTATTAACCTTATATTAGTATTTTGTCATCTGTCCTTTGGTTTGGATGACTTGTTCTAGACGTTTTGGCATGGATTTAATCAAGTTTTGACAAACTTCCACTGATATTTCCTTGCACCATACCTTTTTGATGGCCTCTTGTAATTTTTCGACTGAGCAGTGTCGTGGCATTCAACCTTATTTTTTATTATTAGCCAAGATTTTCTATCGGATTGAGATCTGGACTATTACCAGGCCAATCCAAAATATCAAATTTATTGTCAGTAATCCATTTTGTCACTATTTTGGCCCTGTGACATGGTGCACCATCATGCATGTATGTTTTTGTCTTTGGATTGCCATTGCCATTGGAAGTTTATCCTGTAGCATTGCTAAATACCGTGCACCATTCATAGTGTGTTCTTCGGAAGAAAATATAAGTTTCCACGCCCATAGTAACCGAAACAACCCCAAACCATCACACTTGGAGGGTGTTTCATTGTCTTTAGGGTGTATTTAGGGTCCATCCTATTTGAGCCAATAGGCCGGCGAACCTTTTTTGGACAACTTCTGAATGTCAAAAATGTCGACTCATCGCTAAATAAAACCTTCTTCCAGTCATCAACAGTCCAATGAATGTATTTTTTACAAAATGCGACACGTTTTTTACGCATTTTTTCATTAATGAACGGTTTCTTAGCAGCATGGCGAGATGGTAATCCGAGTTCTTTTTGGAGCCGCTCCTGGATAGTTCGTTCAGAAACACCAGATAACAAATTATTCATATTAAATTTTATTTCTTTCGCAGTTATTGTTGGGTTTTTCAATACTAAACGTTTCATAAGTTTGTCTGTTCGCGAATTTGTTTTTCTCGGTCTGCCAGATCGTTTTTTAGGGACTGGCGTGGTTAGGCCACCATTGTTCTTAGCCCGTGAAACCCATAAATTAACGGTACTTTGGGATATGTTTAATTCCTTAGCTATCTGTCTCTGTGATTTCCCACATGCATGCAAAGCAACAATAGCACCTCGACAATCACTCTTAAGTTGTTTTTTAGCACACATTATATATAAATGTCATTATATATAATGACATGTGGGAGAATTTCGATTTGTGATTAAGCGAGGTCCGTAGCATAATGGTAGCGCGTCCAACCGGCAATTGGAAGGCCCTGGGTTCGATTCCCGGGCGGTTCGCCTCATTTTTCATTTATTCGTTATCTCCTCCTCGTGTGCAGAAACGTTCCTTAACACTTATGTCGTTTCTATTCATTTATATACTGCGCGGTCATTGCAGTTATATATATATATATATATATATATATATATATTATATATACACACACGTAAATACTCGATGAGTCGGACTCGTCCTCTGTCAAGTGCTATTATTCTTTTGTTTATTTTACTGAGAGAAGTGTTTTATTTCCTATGTCAAGTGCCATTATTATTGTTTCTTTTACTAAGTAAAGTGGTGTTTTTTTAATACTGTATTGTACAAAAGGTAAACAATAAAATTTTTTGTTTCGCGTTCAAAATAATCCCAGCAACGGTAAGTGAAACAAAGTTTTATTGTTTTTTAGTGTTTATTTTGAACATTCTATTAGACTCACTAATCAAACTTTAAAGGTTAGAGAGTATTTATGCCTCTTTAGGGGTAAATAGGGGGGGGGGGTAATTAAGGTAATTCGTGATGAGTCGGACTGGCTAGAGCCCTATATAGTTCGACTTATCGAGTATTTACTATATATATATATATATATATATATATATACACACACAAAGGTGGGCACCCGGGCCTCAAAAAGGACCGACGGTCCCGGTCCCGGTCCTTTCTGAAGATAGGACTTAGGAACGACTCGGTCCTCGGTCCTTATATATAATATAAGTGAAAAATTTGATTAAAATGAAGTTAAAGACACCGGAAATCTTTAATTTTATTAACGTAAATTATAATTAATACAATACATAAATGATGAAAAAAAGTTAAGTTAAATGCTTGAGTTTCCCTTCAAGAAGACTAGCATTTCAAAATGGCTGTCACTGAGCCCTGACCTTTTCGGCTTGAGCACTGGTCGAACTGGTTCTGGACGTGAGGGTGGCGCCTGGAGACATGTCGCTTGAGGTTGTTTTGGCTCTTGTTGCTTGTCGAGAGGATGTTCTTGTTCGGCAGGCACAGCAAGCACTTGTACTCCACGTTCTGCTCACCATTGGGGCCCAGGTATTCAAAGTATTTGTCCAGGTACGGCCAGGGATTGCCGGGTTCAGTTCTTCCGCTAGGAGCTCCAGTTGCTTGACTTGAAGTTGAAGCACTAACATCAGTAGATTCTTCGTCTCCTCCAGGTGTTGAAACAAGTTTCAGTTCAGTCTCAGTCTCTTTCTGAGGCTTCTGGAGGAAACGATCCATCTTCTTTAGAACTTCAAATAATCACTAAACACTAAAATAGACCGACCGGACCGTCCGGAATTGCTTAAAAATGGACCGTCGCTCCTCATTTTGGTCCTCACTGAGAAAAGGACCGACTTTCCCGATCACGGTGCCCACCTGTGTGTGTGTGTATATATATATATATATATATATATATATTATATAATATATATATATATGATACACACAGACAGTGCATGGAACAAGGAACTCTTCTGGGATAATTAAATCCACTATCGTCCGAATAAGTAATGGTAAATGACAAATACCATAGTTTTTCTTTTTCATGATGCTAGCCCGACGCGGGCAACGGGTCACTCGCAAAGAGGTCCCATAAATATAGCTTCCCTCACCAGCTATCTGCAAAGCAGGATCCAGCTTTGGGACATGGATCTAGGGTTTAAAGCAGCCTAGCCCTGCTACATTTAGAACCTCAATATAAGCAAAAGACTCGCTGCCTTCACGTCAGATTGAATACATAAAAGAAAAAGGGGTAACTATTATATTTTTAGCCGAAAACCAAAACTTAAACCTCATCTGGTAGAATTGAGCGTCCACTTTTCAAGGCACATAACATGTCCGTTTCTTTGCGAGTGACCCGTTGCCCGCGTCGGGCTAGCATCATGAAAAAGAAAAACTATGGTATTTGTCATTTACCATTACTTATTCGGACTATAGTGGATTTAATTATCCCAGAAGAGTTCCTTGTTCCATGCACTGTCTGTGTGTATCATAAAAAACTCAGGGGACCATTCTGAGTTCATTCCCTATGTAATTCTCCCTATGTAGGAGAATTACAACTTCTGACTATCGTGGCTCCGTAGTGTAGTGGTTAGCACGTCTGACCGGCAATCGGAAGATCCTGGGTTCGATTCCCGGGCGGGTGCCTTATTTTTCATTTTGTTATTTCTCTTCCTCGTGTGCAGAACATTCCTCTATACTTACGTCGTTTCTATACGTTAATATACTGCGCGGTCATTGCAGTTAAATGTACATATTCACGATTTGCGAGGGTGCCCTCTCAAGGCATTGGTTTCTGCCCTATGTAGGAGAATTACAACTTCTGACTATCGTGGTTCGTAGTGTAGTGGTTAGCACGTCTGACCGGCAATCGGAAGATCCTGGGTTCGATTCCGGCGGGTGCCTTATATTTCATTGTTTGTTATTTCTCTTCCTCGTGTGCAGAACACCTCTATACTTACTCGTTTCTATACGTTAATATACTGCGCGTCATTGCAGTTAAATGTACATATTCAACGATTTGCGAGGGTGCCCTCTCAAGGCATTGGTTTCTGCCCTATGTAGGAGAATTACAACTTCTGACTATCGTGGCTCCGTAGTGTAGTGGTTAGCACGTCTGACCGGCAATCGGAAGATCTGGTTCGATTCCCGGGCGGGTGCCTTATTTTTCATTTGTTTGTTATTTCTCTTCCTCGTGTGCAGAACACTCCTCTATACTTACGTCGTTTCTATACGTTAATATACTGCGCGGTCATTGCAGTTAAATGTGTGTGTGTATATATATATAATATATATACACATATATATATATATACACCCTACACTATAGATTTGAGCTTGCCAAGAAGTGAACATAGGCAGTGGTGGTGTGCTGTGGGAACGGCGTTTCCTTACTTTTTTTGGTAGACGGAACGGCGTTCCCTCTATTTCAAATAAATCCGAACTTACAAATCTGTAAATCATTCCAGTTGTTAGCTATTTTTATTGATCGTACTGGATGTCGTATATCTAATGACACTGGAAATACTGCATCTTCAACCTTGGAATATATCCTAATATCCAGTGCATATGACCTAAAATATCCCTGAAAATTGATCAAATTTTCAAAAGATTCCGGGGGCTTACAGTGCCCCGGACCCCCAGCTGTATGGGCTCGCCGCGCTCGCCATTGTCGCCCCCGCATCTGAGTAACACTTTCAAAATGCGTTCTCTCACTTCTTTATTTAGCATTACACCACTGAACATAGGTCCAAATTATAATGATGCAAGGCCAGTTCATTACATTATATTTCATTTGGAAAACATGAAGCCCCTCGAGCCTATCGAGGTAATCCAAGTCATGAGCTACATTTTTTGGTGCTTTCCTGTTAATGGGAATACCCAACCGCCCGCCACCAAACTGTTATGTATTTTTGCTCTCGTCATTTTCATTTAAACTAAGGAAAATATCACAACTTAACTTAACAGGTTAATATAACGGAAAATGCCCGGTTAGGTCAACTGTACGCCTTTGATAATTGGTTAGGTTAAGTTGATATTTTCGTTAGTTTAAACGAAAATGACGAGAGCAAAAATACATCATAAACCAATTTGGTAGTTTCGATAATACATAAGTAAGTACCGAATTTACTAATCATTTAAATGAAATTAGTTTATATGTAAGCGATAATCAGTTAGTTGGGGGCCAAAATGTCTTTGTCATCTAAAATTGCAGAAAAAACGTCGCTGCTCTCTAACATGAATTCCGCAAGATATGAGTCCAGATGATGGTGGGCAGTTGGGTATTCCTGTTAACAGGAAAGCATCCATTTTTTAATAATAAAGTCTTGCGAGATATCAAACTAAAGTCAGCTAATTAATATACAACTACTTACTACCACCATAGTAGCCTATATAACTGAAGCAAAGAATATACACTATATACAATCTACAAACTATGTCTCACACATGACAGTGTCTAAATTTTTCTTAAAATTAACTAATGAGCTACTGTTTACCACATATCAATTCATTCCAAAAATCGGATCACTTGAAGATCAGGGCCCCGAGCCTTCTCTAGTTAGCCTTATAAGGCTAACTAAAGAAAATATCACGACCTAACCTAACCAATCGTTAGGTCAACTGTACGGCGTACGCCCTTGACGATTGGTCAGGTTGTGATATTTTCGTTAGTTAGCCTTATAAAGCTAACTAAAGAAGGCTGGGGTCCCTGATCTTCAGGTGATACAAAAATTTACTACTATATGACTGAAAAAGTAATTTCATAGATCAAGTATACAAGTCTGGGCAATATCCTATTTTGGCATCCCAAATTATTCAACCAACCCAAAATAAAAGGTAATCCAACACTTTCAAATTATTTGTAGTACAGTACTTACGTATTAACAGGGGGCCACCACATATTGATGATTGGTAGGTTAAGTTGTAATATTTTCGTTAGTTGAAAATTTCTAATACAGTACATCATTTTTTTTAAATTTAGCAATATTTTTAAAATATTTACAATGATTTACAATGATGCATTAGAAATTTTCAACTAACAAAAATATTTTTACAACCTAACCAATCATCAATATGTGGTGGTCCCCTGTTAATACGTAAGTACCTTATTTGTTTATTAATTAGGGTTAGGTCAACTGTATGCCTTTGATGATTGGTTAGGTTGTCTTGATATTTTCGTTAGTTTAAACAAAAATATTACGACAACCTAACCAATTGTCAAAGGCGTACAGTTGACCTAACTGGTTGGTTGAATAATTTGGGATGCCAAAATAGGATATTGCCAAGTCTGTTTTCTAATTTTCTTATGCCCATAAGTTATCCGATCACTATCAGTGAGAAAAAGTTGTGTACATCTAAATTGTCCAAACCTGAACATTTTAAACATCTGTATCATATCTCCCCTCATACAACATCTCTCAAAACTAAACATACCTAATTCCTTTAATCTATCCTTGTATTCCAATCTTCTTAGGTTAGGGATAAGATTGGTTGCCCTATATTGCACACCTTCAAACATATCAATATCATGTCTAAGGTGAGGGGACCAAGCTTGAATGCAGTATTCTAAGTGAGGTCTCACAAAAGAAATATGTAATTTACAGATCACTTCCTTACTCTTGTAACTAATATTCCTCTTAATAATATCTAACATTTTATTTGCTTTATTTCCACCCTCTAAGCACTGCTTAGAAAATTTTAGGTACTTAGGTATTAACAGGGGCCACCACAATAACTGCATACGAATTCGCATAAACAGTAATTTTTGTTATTAATGTTCCTGGTTAGGTCAATTGAATTCCTGGTTAGGTCAATTGAATTCCTGGTTAGGTCAATTGAATTCCTGGTTAGGTCAATTGAATTCCTGGTTAGGTCAATTGAATTCCTGGTTAGGTAAACTGAATTCCTGGTTAGGTAAACTGAATTCCTGGTTAGGTAAACTGAATGCCCAGTTAGGTAAACTGAATGCCCAGTTAGGTAAACTGAATGCCCAGTTAGGTAAACTGAATGCCCAGTTAGGTAAACTGAATGCCCAGTTAGGTAAACTGAATGCCCAGTTAGGTCAACTGAATGCCCAGTTAGGTCAACTGTATGCCCTTGATGATTGGTTATGTTGTCATAATATTTTTGTTTTAACGAAAATATCATGACTTAACCTAACCAATCATCAAGGGCGTACAGTTGACCTAACTAGGCATTCAATTGACTTAACTGGGCATTCAATTGACTGGAGGCAACTCGCAAGTAGATAGATTACAGCACTGCATTATCATATGCTCACACTACAACAATAATAATGTAAATATTTGAAATATATTTGATTCATTTATTGTGGTGGCCCCCCAGTTAATATATAAGTACCAAATTTTAGATCATTACAAACTATAATGCCAAGATTCCTTTCCTTTCTAACATCCTCCAACCAGTTCCCTTGCATCTCATAACTAAAGTTTTCATTATTTCTACCAAAATGCATGACTGCATTTTTGAATACTGAATTCCATTTGCCATTTACTAGCCCAAACAACTAATCTATGAAGATCCTTTTGCAGTTTATAAGAATTTTCTCTATTTGTAACTGAAGCAACTACTTTTGTATCATCTGCAAATTTAGAAATTTTACAACCTACTCCTTTCTCTAAATCATTTAGATATAAAATAAATTTAGATATAAAATATGTTTTAAATGACATGGGCTGGACCTGTAAGTCAAAATAACTTTTTATGAGGTAGTTTTAGTCGCTTTATTCAAATTTGTCACTCACTTTTTGTACAAATGCATATTAATGGTGAAAATTGATACTAGTAATATATATATATATATAAATATACACATTTTTGGTCCAACGAGTATAATTTTGGGCTATTTTTTTGCTACTCTGTGACTTACCGTATTTTTCGGTGTATAAGACACTTTTTTTCCAAAAAAAACGGTCTCAAAATCACCCTCTCCTATACACCAAAAGTCATAATATTACCTTTATATGGGCTAGAAGAACTGATGGATTTTTACAAAAATTCATCATCTCTTAGTCCTTCCTGACTGTGTATTGGTTTGGCCAATTTTACACTAAGTTTCTACTCTTCCCAACCCACTGATAACAAGAAAAACAGTATGTATTGCATAATGATTTACTTTTATGTTTCATAGCATATCGTATAGTCTCCCATATACTTAATACTATTTTCTTATAATGAGTATGGGTGAAAGAAAATGTATCACCATACTTTTGATGGAGGGCTTTAACAAAAGTCAACCTCGCTGGTAGAAAATTAAACATTTTCTGACAACTAGGCAGTTGGTCATAATTTTTTTCCTGAAAAAAGGCCTTGAAAATTGGGGGTGCATCTTATACACCGAAAAATACAGTAATTAGTTCGTTGGTTTCTGTTCTGGCTATTTTTTTTCTAATTGGATTCAGTTTGGTGGTGTTTGTGATAGAATTATGACGTGCCATTCATGTGGTTTTGACTTTGAGAACTTGATTCATCATGTGCCCTAGATGAAGACAAAGCATTGGATGTTTTTATCAATTACTGCATTATTCTCTCATCCTTAACTTGCCTAAAATGTGAGTGAGTGCCTAATATGAAAAGATCAGGGTAATTATGTCGCAAATGACATGGCCTGAAGTTGAAATCAAAAATACATTTTTCTAGTGTATTTTGGTGTGCTCTGTTCAAATATAACCTTCATTTCGGTAAATATTTACTATTACATTGGTCTCTAGTAGAAAGTTTTCAAAGCTGGTTTTCAATGTTTTTCAGTGTGCTGAATTAAAAAGTGATACTTATTTCCATCGCAAATGATTTGTTAAAGAGTTATTGAAGCTTAAAGCTTTTAAAACTTTCTACCCTTTTTTTAGCCTTTTTTACCTGGGGGACCCCCAGTGTGAACCAGGAGTTTTTGGGTGAGGAGAATCACAAAAATGAGTGGTTCCCAAAGATTTTGAAAGTCAGATTAATATGAAACACATCAAAAACCATAGGAAAAACATAAATTTCACCTTCAAAATTGGCTGAACCTAAAACAACCTAACCTAACCCTTATAAAAAATTTTAAAAAAATGGTAAAACTTTCTACTGGAGACTGGTGTGATAGTAAAGAAATACCTTCATTTCTTGTGCAAATGAACAGAAATGTGTGTGTGAGCCATGCAATGATAACTATTTCTGTTCATTTGCACAAGAAATGAAGGTCATATTCGAGCAAAGCACACCAAAATACACTTGAAAAATATATTTTTTACTACATTTTATACAATAAAGCATAACCTAACATGTGTATGTTACGAGATCTCGTAAATGATGCATTACCACAGGAAACATGCAAAATACCTCAAAATTAACTAGAAAAGTTTACTCTCGTTATTGTTGTTTAAACTAATGAAAATATCATGACTTAACCTAAACAATCATCAAGGGTGTACAGTTGACCTAACTGGGTGTACAGTTGACCTAACTGGGTGTACAGTTGACCTAACTGGGCATACAGTTGACCTAACTGGGCGTACAGTTGACCTAACTGGGCGTACAGTTGACCTAATTGGGCATACAGTTGACCTAACTGGGCGTACAGTTGGTTATTTCACCTAAATATATTCTGATCTTTTCGTATTAGGCACTCACTGTCACATTTTGGGCAAGTTAAGGATGGGAGAATAACGCTGTAATTGATAAAAACATCCAATGCTGTCTTCATCTGAGGCACATGATGAATCAAGTTCTCAAAAGTCGAAACCACATGAATGGCATGTCATAATTCTATCACAAACACCACCAAACTAAATCCAATTAGAAAAAAAAAATAGCCAGAACAGAAACCAACAAACTAATTAAGTCAGAGTAGTGAAAAAATAGCCCAAAATTATACCGTACTTGTTGGACCAAAAATGAGTGTATTTCTATATAGGTATATTATTAGTATGATAATTTTCACCATTAATATAATATGCATTTGCACAAAAAATGAGTGACAAATTTGAATAAAGTGACTGAAACTACCTCATAAGTTATTTTGATTTACAGGTCTAGCCCATGTCATTTAAAATATATTAACCGAGATCAGAAGATATTTAGGTGAAATAACCAACATTAACCTGTTAGGTTAATTGAATGCCCGGTTAGGGGGCATTCCAGGAGAGAGCACCCAATGCATGTCACCACTCCGACTCGGATTTTGATGAAAATTGACATATGGGGTTCTTCTGGGTGCTGATTTCACTGGTCAAAATAAAAAAGTTCTATGACCCATAGTTTTTGAGATATGGGCCCCACTTTACCACCTAAATTTAATGGGCAATAACTCCCAAACATCTTACTGTAGACCTATAAAACTATACATTTTTAGAATCAGCATGAAGAGATCTATTAAATGATACCACATTCAAATGTGTAGAACAATAATGAAAATTTTACCCCCTTTTTTATTTTTATTTTTGACCCCACCCCCCCTAGGCAGTGAAATGTAAAAAAAAAATTTTCATTTATTAAACTTCCAATAATTGTTAAAAGATATAAACAGTAACAAATGTGGGTATCAAGTTGCAAGATATTTTAAAAATTATTGAAAAAATATGTACATTGTGAAATTTTGACATTTTTACGCCTGCAGACTGAAATAGAGAACTACAAATTATATTCACATGGATGAAAACAAACAGCAAAAATACAAATTGAACACAATTACATCAAGTTGATTCATAATTACATGAGTTTTTTCAACTAATTTCCTGGGAAAACATATTGAATACGCATTGTTCCTGGCTTTAAAGTTGGTGTGCTTAACCCTTTACTGCCCAAATGGGTAAATTTATAACCTTTCAAATACACGCATTCATAACTTAACCCTACAAAAAATTTGGGCAGTAAAGGGTTAATAAACCTAAAATTTTATCTCTTGATATGTGGCATGTATCTCTAATTTGTGGAAAGTAATAGTAAACACTATATCCTGATGGGTGCAAAAAGCTAACCTCAGTCATCAAATTCCTCATTATAGGAATGTACAAATCCCAACCATTTCTGATCATTGTAAGTACAAATTATGTACTCTCCTATTTTTGGATTAACTTCAACATTATCTTCACCCAGAAAAGCTTTGCTTATAATCCTCACCTCACCAACTTCATCAGAAGATAATTCAAATGTTTTTATGTTATTTGCATTAATAGGTACAAATCTATGGAATTTTTGTGTTCCTGTTAGCCGCATACTTTTTTCATATGTCGCTTAAAATTTTTCCATAGCTTCAATTTCTTCAGAATTTATTAAAAAAAAATTTAGGCTGTCACTTATATTGTTTGAACAAAATTCAAACATGTCTTCTGGTGTTAATATTTGATTTGCGAATGTTCTCTACATACTCGCTCTGGCTACAGATCTTTTTACTGTACCCCCAATCCCATCACAAGCACTCTTACCATGGCTTGTGGCAAAGAAATGCCACACATTCCAGCCCAAAATCTTCTTCATGTTTACAAATGTTAACAAAGTTGAAACAATTTTTATTGTCCTGCACATTCATCAGTAAAATAATGTAATTTTTTGATATGAAGGTGGGATTTTCTAATAATAGGTATGAGTGTATTTAAGAAAGTGTAAACCATTGTAGTGTTATGTTTTGTATTTGGAGATAAAAAACAATAATTTGAATGTTTTGTTTTATTATTTTCTGGTTCCTTATAACATAACACAAAGGGATGCACTGTGCATTGGGTATTTTCCCAATGAAAACCTTGGGCTGCATCCTGTACTACAAATGTAGTTTTCTGAAAAGTCACCAAGAACTACAGCTGTATGGCTATTTAAATTATTCTTCAAGTTTTTTAGAAATGCACACTGATTCTTTGCTATAAAGTGATGATGTGTCAATTTGACAATTTTTGTGATTAATGAATTTATAAAATCATCTACAGATTGTTTTTTCAACCATATTGCATCGATCTGTAGTAACCTATTGTTTATATTTTATTTCCTCACATTCAGGATCGTTAACACTGAAAAGTGAGCAAAAAATTCTTAATACCTTGTTCTTTTGGACAGAGATTACATATTTGCATCATGCAATTCATGTTGTTGACATCACACACTGCTTTCTCCATAAGAGTTGTGTATTCCAACCCTTTGACACCCAAAGCTGAGAACTGTATTTTGGCATTCTGGTGGTATGTACATACACACACAGAATGGGTACCAGCAGCTCCAGCTAAAACACAATGTCTGGGGGCGAAGGCTGGCAAAACTAGAGAAGCCAATTTGGGGACTATCTGGATTATTTTTATAGAGACTAAAAGCTTCTTTCAGATTCATTAACACCAGTCTTCTGCACAGATTCTTTATACCCACTTTCATTTCTGATACTCAGGCAGTCTTTTGTACCTGGGCACAAATGACTAATTTCATCTGATTCGAAAAATTTCTGAACAGAATCTTTAGTACCTTTAGTTATTACTTTTCCTTTTGACATGGGTTCAATTTCAGGAATAATTCCAAGTCTTTGTTTTATATTTTTGCTTTTCTTAACTAAATATTCAGTTGTTTGAAATAGATTTATAGTTTTTGATATGGTAAATGGAGATAATGTCAATATTTTGAGTTGACTCTCATAACTGTCAGTAGAATGGAAAGCTTGAACCAGTTCATTCATGAGATGAATCATTGACCTGAAACAAATTCATGAGTGTATAATAGCTATAAACAAAACATTACATGTGTATATTAAATTTTTTGGATTATAATATTGATTTCAAGTGTAACAAAATGAGCATTCTTTGAGATAGAGTCAAATTAAACCAAAAATTATTTTGTGACCAAATGAATTCCAAATGATTTAATGGGCCCATTGATCTCCAATCTTTAGGGAGTAGTTGTGCTTCTAGTTTCTACTATCAAAGGTGAATACCTACATTTTGTTTTTATGCTTCAGTTTTAGTTTAGGTATATTCCTACTTAATAATAGCATATCATTTTAAAATTCATACCTTTGAGTTTCATGATCCAACTTTGTAGCTTTTGAATGGCTTGGGATCTCAATTTCTAAACTTGTTTCTAGCCTTCGTTTTAAAGAATGACGTGCTTTTTCTATTGTTTGAATAGCTTTTGCTTCTTTTCTTGAGGAACCCAAACCATCTGAAATTTTTGAATTAATAAATATTTGACTCCATTTGATATATATGGACAATAATAATTAATATGCCAACATATTAATTTCATAAGTTTAATAAATTTAAACATATTAATTTCATTAAGTTTTTCAGCAACTGCTGAAAAACCATCTTGAAAGTAAATGCATTATAAATAAATAATATAAATAAAAAAATTATAAATACCTATAAAAAGTACCTATCATTAAATACTTATGCTTCTTCGCTGGAGTCACAGCAAGACTTTCTAGAACTTGAGAAACCTCTTACTTGGATCATATTCATCGCTTTCTGAAATAACATTCTCAGAAGACTGATTGTGATCAGACTCTTCACCTTGTGATGTTGATAGCAACTCTGGTCTCTGGGTCAATAATTTTCTACAGTTGCTACATAGTACAGTATTCCTTTGTAGTTTCCATTTACATTGATCATAAAGTGATTGGCTGATGGTTCTTATATCCTTGTGTATCTTTTTCTTATGATTTTGTAAAGGATCATGACAGTATCTAACCATTTTTCATTACTAAAAATACACAATTGTAAATCTCAAAAATAAGATATGATTTGACTCAAAATAAGCACATCTGTAATAAAAATAAGCATAATTAACAAACATTTGAGAGAGAGAGTGCGTGAATATGAGTTATACATAGGATGTAAATATATCATTTGTAGTTCTCTATTTTAGTCTGCATAAAAATGTCAAAATTTCAATGTACAAATGTCAATGTACATATTTTTTCAATAATTTTTAAAATATCTTGGAACTTGATACCCACTTTTTTTATTGTTTGTATCTTTTAACAATTAATGGAAGTTTAATAAATGAAAAAATTTTTTTTTGGATTTCATTGTCTAAGTGGGGTGGGGGTAAAAAATAAAAATAATAAGAAAGGGGGGAAAATTTTTATTATTGTTCTACACATTTGAATGTGGTATCATTTAATAGATCTCTTCATGCTGATTCTGAAAATGTATAATTTTATAGGTCTACAACAAGATGTTTGGGAGTTATTGCCCATTAAAGTTAGGTGGTAAAGTGGGGGCCCATATCTCAAAAACTATGGATCATAGAACTTTTTTATTTGAACTAGTGAAATCAGCACCTGGAAGAACCCCACATGTCAATTTTCATTAAAATCCAGGTTGGAGTGGTGACAAATTTTTTAATTTTTGGGTGATTTGTCTTGGAATGCCGGTTAGGTTAATTGAATGCCCGGTTAGGTTAATTGAATGCCCGGTTAGGTTAATTGAATGCCCGGTTAGGTTAATTGAATGCCCGGTTAGGTTAATTGAATGCCCAGTTAGGTTAATTGAATGCCCAGTTAGGTCAACTGTACACCCTTGATGACTGGTTAGTTAAGTCATAATATTTTCGTTAGTTTAAACAAAAATGACGAGAGCAAACTTTTCTTTTTAATTTTGAGGTGTTTTGCACATTTCCTGTGGTAATGCATCATTTATGAGATCTTGTAACATGAACATGTTAGGTTATGCTTTATTGTATAAAATGTAGTAAAAAATACATTTTTCAAGTGTATTTTGGTGTGCTTTGTTCGAATATGACCTTCATTTCTTGTGCAAATGAATAAAAATACAGTTGTCATTGCATGGCCCAAACACGTATTTCTGTTCATTTGCACAAGAAATGAAGGTAATGAAGGTTATATTTGAACAGAGCACACCAAAATACACTAGAAAAATGTATTTTTTATTTCAACTTCAGGCCATGTCATTTGCGACATAATTACCAAATAAAGAGTAATCACCTAAAACTGATCCCTGTGGTACCCCCACTTTTCACTTTCCTTAATCACAGGTTATGAATGTGTAAATTTATACCTAATCTGGTATAGTCTTCTAACATTAATAAAATGTATTTTATATATGACCCTAATACAATCTTGGTATTATGGTTAATAGTGATCTAAAATTTTCTAAGCATTGCTTAGAGACTAGAAATAAAGTAAAATGTTAGGTATTATTAAGAGGAATATTAGTCCTCTGTAAATTATATAATTCTTATGTTAGGCCTCACTCAGAATTTACTGTATTCAAACCTTGTCCCTCACCTTAGACATGATATTGATATGCTTGAAGGCGTGCAACATAGGGCAACCAAGCTTGGTGATATCTATTTGGGAGGGTCTAATTACCAAAAGGGGCCAAAACACACCAAAAGGGAGGGAGAAAAATGTAATTATTTATTGATATAAATTTTTATTGCTATATAATCTAACATAACTATTTAAAAAGTATTTATACTCCAATATGAAATGTCAAAATAATATAGAAATGAAAAATTAATCAACATAACTACTTACAAACCTATCCTTTTGCAGATAGCGAGTATTTATGCTCCTATATAAGACGTCAAAATAATATAGAAATGAAAAATAGTAAGAAAAAAGTATAGAAAAAATATTCTGGCCCCTTTTGGTATTTAGTATATCCAATCCTATTTTGGCATCCCAAGTTATTCAATCAACCAGTTAGGTCAACTGTACACCCTTGATGATTGGTTAGGTTAAGTTGTTACATTTTTGTTTAAACTAAAAAAATATCAAGACTTAACCTAACCAATCATCAAGAGTGTACAGTTGACGTAACTGGGTAGTCAGTTAACCTAATTAACATAAACAAGTACAGTAATTTGAAAGTGTTGGAGTGCTGTTTATTTTTGGTTGGTTGAATAATTTGGGATGCCAAAATAGGATGTTGCCAACAGTAGCTCATTAGTTAGTTTTAAGAAAAATTTAAACACATTCATACATGAAAGAGAAAGTTTGTAGATTGTAAATAGGCCTAGTATATATTCTTAGTGTAAGTTATGTAGGCTACTTTGGTGGTAGTAAATAGTTGTATGCTAATTAGCTGATGAGATTGACATTTTGCAAGATTTTAAATAGTAAATTGATTATAAATAGTATGTATTCTTAGTGTAAGTAGGCTTCTTTGATAGTAGTAAATAGTTGTATGTTAATGAGCTGATGTGAGAGTGATGTTTTGGAAGATTTTATTATTCGAAGTGGCTCTGGAACCTGTGTGCAGGTTCCAGAGCCCATATACATGTAATAGCTACAGAACCTGCTAGACTTTAGCAAGGATTTCAAACTGTATGGACTGTCGGAATTGTGTAGAAAGATTTTTAGTTTGTGAAATAGGTTCATAGTATTATCTATAATATATCGTAATCACAACAATTCTGACAAACAACATGCCCAACAGGCCATGAAAACAGCGATGTTGGCAACTCTGCTTAATGGGGAATCCTCTTGCCAAGCGAGTGAATGATTTTATTTTGACTTTGGATTAGACTTGTATGAAGTGGCTCCTTGGCCAGCATACCACCCATGTAGCCTACGGGTCATTCCATGTCAGTTCAATGGCGAAAAAACTTGACCACCAATTTTTTTTAAAATTGGCACACTTATAGATCTCTGAGAGAAAAACAGAATGACGCTTGTTTCAACACTAGGTCATATGGTTCTGGAGATATGGCCTTTAAAATTTTGTTAAAAAGAAAGTCAATTTCCAAGGTTATACCATATTTCAACATGAAATATCTCAGCTCCTATTGCACTTACAGAGACCATTTAAACCAGGGCTGTGGAGTTGGAAGCAATTTTGGGTGGAGTCAGCGTCGGTAAAAATGTATAAAATCTTAAGAAAATACTATTTTAAGTATAAGTAATAAATATAAATCAAATATATTTATTATTTATACTTAATTAATTATCAGTATTAACCCTTACTTTTTTTTTCAGGAAATATTTTTATAATTGTGATACTGATAACTTGATAAGTTTAATTTCAAATTATTGATAAAATTATTTGTTCTAAACCAGGGCTGTGGAGTCGGAGTCGTGGAGTCAGTCAATTTTGAGTGGAGTTGGAGTTGGAAGTGCATAGTTGGATGGAGCGGAGTCGGTGCAAATCCTTCAACTATAACCAGGGCCGGATTAACCATTAAGCAAAATAAGCCCGTGCTTAGGGCATCAAGGGAAGGGGGGCACCACAGAAATTTTCAGTGCAAAAAAAAATGTAAAAACAAGATTCAGTCATGCTGAACTTTATAAAATAATTGTAGAAGACAATATTGAGTGTGCCTTCCCAAATGTAGAAATTGCCTTTCGTATATTTTTAACATTAATGGTCACAAATTGCTCAGCTGAGCGTTCATTTTCTCAGTTGAAGTATATTAAAAATACCAACAGAACAACTATGCAACAAGGCAGGCTGGATGCCTTATCTCTACTAAGTATAGAAGCAGATGTGTTACGTAAGATTAGTTTTGAGGATCGGATCAAAGACTTTGCAATTAAAAAAAGTAGGAGAAAACTTTTCAAATATAAATGAAGTGGAAGTACTGTATACAAAAATAAACATTATTTTCCATCTTACTGTAAGTTTTGTTTCATTTCAAAAATAAAATTTTATTTTATGGTTTATTTTTGTTTATATTTTGAATTACATATATATGGGGCACCAAAATCTTTTAAGTGCTTAGGGCCTCTAAAGGTCTTAATCCGGCCCTGACTATAACCATAGCAGCCTAGGCCTAGGCCTAGCTCAATTTTCTGAATAAAATAGATTTAACCTAATGTTTTAATATACAGGGTGTCTGAGAATTATCTGTACAATTTTTGGCTATTATTAAAAGTCAACCATGAAGTGTAGAAATTCCAGTGTTGTCCCATTTTACAGAGAATCTCATTAAGTTTTTTCTGATACCACGTTTTGACAAGTTTTTTAGAAATGTACGCGGGTGACAGACATTGATGATTTAAAAGCAAGAATCACAGCTGCTATTGAGCGAATTGATGTGGATATGCTGCAGCGTACATGGCAACATTTGGAGTATCGATTGGATGTTTTGCGAATCACTAATGGTGCACATATCGAATGTTTGTAACAACGTTACTTTAATAAAAGAAACTTTTGAAAATACAGATTCTAAATAATCTTGTTTAAGAATTTTACGTGTGTTATCAAGAATTTTATTAAAAGATGAAATTGTACAGATAATGTTCGGACACACTGGAATTTCTAAAAAACTTGTCAAAACTTGGTATCAGAAAAAACTTAATGAGATTCTCTGTAAAATGGGACAACACTGGAATTTCTACACTTCATGGTTGACTTTTAATAACAGCCAAAAATTGTACAGATAATTCTCGGACACCCTGTGTATAATATAATATATATATAATATATAAATATATAAGGAAATTTAAAAATTTTGTACTAGCAACCCTAAATCTTTTTCAGATTTTTAGATTTCAATTTGATAAGTAATGATAACAGTGTAATGTCACATCAAAAGTATAAATCTGCTGTTTTTGAATATTTTTTACTCACTGCTGATGGAAAATATTATGTATTACGGATGTTTATAATAATACAAAAACATCTTATTAATTTGCTAAACCAATAATAATCTTATTTTGTTTAAGCTTCAATCAGTTTGTATTTTGGCATTTATTGTAATTTTTGAATAGAGAGAAAAAAAGCCATTAAGGCATAGTTACAGCCACTAAATAACTGATGAATCATGGGGTGGTGATGAAATGCCTTGTTTATGAATCTCCATTGGCCTAATAAAGCTAATCGTAATCAATTTGGCCTTAACATTCCATCAGAGTCGTAATTATACAAGTCAGATTTCTGGAGTTGGAGTCGGAATGTTAAAATTTTTGGAGTCAGAATTGGAGTCGGCAAATTTTATCACCGACTCCACAGCCCTGTTCTAAACTTCAATGCACAATGGCAAAGAGACTTCCAACAAAATCAGATGTGTTTGAACACTTTACAATCACTAAAGATGGAAAACATTTCATGTGTCAGTGTATGATACAAGATGATGATGAAGAAAATACTGCGATGCCAAAATCAGTGCATATTCTGGCACTGATAAAAATGCACCTACCAGAGCATCAAATTTAAAAAGACACTTAACGTCGTCTTCATCCCGAAGTTTTTAAGGCTGTCAATGAGAAAGATGACAGAAGTAAGGAAACCATCCCAAGTACTTCGAAGCTAACAAAAGATCAGAAAACTACTCAGGCAGCAGTTACAAGATATAGTGACTCTGAGTCGGAGTCGGACATTTGAAAAATAGAGTCGGAGTCAGAGGTTTTGTGTACTGACTCCACAGCCCTGATTTAAACACTATTTTAAAGCTTATAAGTAGATCTACAACTTTGTTTCTAGTCATATTTTACCTCACTGGTCAAAAAAAAAAGTTGATCTTGTTTTTGACCTTTGACCTTGTGTAGGTCATTTGATGTCACAACTGATTTTTTTTTCATTTCACTCAATTTTGGGTATACATGTCTACCTTAACCTAAAACAAGATTTTTAGTGTTAAGTTAGTATAGACACTACAGCCATTTCAGTGGACCATACCCACCTCCATTTTGACCAAGTACCTTTTACCACCAAACTTTGGAGCACCGTATCTTTGGAACTGTTTGAGCTAGAGTGTTGAGAAAAATACCATTAGATTTTTCTTACTGAGATATATAATGTCTGCTAATTTTCAAAAAAATTGGTAATTATCTAACCTAACATAACACAGTTAGGTTAGGCACCTTATACTTAACTTTGTATATTTATTCATTGTGTACAACAGTATGTACCCATGTGAAAATAAGCTTATTTGAACCTTGGAGCAATGATGTTTTTGGCATCTGTATTTATTCCAATCTGTAAATCAAACCACATTTTTTCTTGTTGTAGACCTCTGAAACAAGATTAGTAGGTCCCAAATTTTATTTGTGCCATCTAAGCAAAAATAGCTTTTAACAGGGTTGGATACAATGAATAATTATAATTGTATTTTTAATTAATTGATCCTAATTTCCAGTAATTGTAATTGATTCAAAATAAAATTAAAATAAAGGTAATTGTAATTGATTTTTGAGCTATAACTGATGTAATTGATCAATTAATGTCAATTGTTAAAAATTATACCCCTAGATCTGACAGTCATACATCATCCAATGAAAATAAACCTTTGATAGTTTATTTAGTTATACTTAGATATAGATATATATTTATTTTAGATATATAGAATAGATAGTTATATTTGTGTAATTGTAATTGCAATTGATCTTGAAATTGTGAAGTACAATACTAACTGTAATTAATTTGAAGAAAAATAAAAAAAAATTTAATTGTTTCCATTTTGTGTAATTGAACCCAACCCTGGCTTTTAAGCTACATATGTTTTTTTTTCTTTTTAGATAAACATGGATTTCAGCAGTTTGAATATGGGTAGGTTCTGTTGTGACCCATTTAAAAAACACAGGAAAAGTGAAAAAAGGCATTCGTGCATTGACTAAAAATTTGATTGATCAAAATCCTGAATTGAAACTAACAAATAATCATAAAGCATGTGCAACCTGTCAAAATATACTAGCAAATCATCCATCCCCAATGCCTGAATGTGAACCACTTGAAAAATCATCATCCACCTCAAGTGCCCAATCTGAGCTAGAAACTGTTGGAGATGTAGTTAAAATGCAGTATGAGCTTAGTAAATTCAATGCTTCATTGGCCACACTTGATGAGACCCCAATAAAACCTTGTAAACTCTCTGACAGCGCTGGTTACGCAAAGAGAAAGTTGAGGAAAGTAGGAGTTGTGAAAAGAAAGCTTGAACTTGCAACTAAACAACCAATTTCATACAGTGACTCAGATGATACAGAACTGGAGATTCTTCAACAACTAAAAGAGAAATTTAATCAAGTAACAAGTTGAAGTGAAAAACTGACAATTCTTACTATCCTACCAAAAAGATGGACACAAGTAAAGATCAGAGAAGAATTTAAATGCTCAGATTACATGGCTAGGCAAGCAAAGAGTTTGGTGAGGGAGAAGGGAGTGCTTTGAACTCCTAATCCGCGTTTGGGGAAATGCCTGAATAGTGAAACTGCTGCCAAAGTAATTGACTTCTATCGTTTGCCAGATGTAAGTAGACAAATGCCAGGGTTGAAAGACTGTTTCTGTAAAAGGAGCTGATGGTAGGTGGGAAAGAAAACAAAAATCGCTAATCTTATGCAACCTAAAAGAAGCATTTGGGTCATTCCATGTCAACTCAGCCACAAAATGGCACTTTTTGCACTCACCCCTTTCAATTTTGCTCATACTTGGCACAATAGCAGATATACATGCCAAACTTAAATTCCCAAATTATTAGAGCTGACTGACCTTTGGTTACTGAGATACAAGGTCACAAAGTTGTGACATTTTGACCTTTTTTGCGTTAAATGACTATTTTCAAAACAGTGTAACTAAAAAACTATTAAAGCTAGAGCATTGATTTTGGTCTCATTTTAAAGCTCTTTAGTAGCCCCTTGTTTATTGTCTCTTGTTAAATATCTCTACTGTGAAAATAAAAAAATCCCTTCAAAAGTTGACCTTTGACCTTGAATAAAAAAAAAATACCTTCTCCTAAAAAATTCAATTTTTTTATATTAATACCTTGAGTCATGTACAACAAAATCCCAAGAAGCTGTAAGTGGCTGATAACTAGTTCAATGTATAAAAAATAAATAAAGTTGGCATCATTCTTCAATTTTAGATTTTTTTTGTCAGTTCATTTATTTAAAAGTTCTGTTCTGATATAGTGTCAGTGAAGACTTAGTTCAACTTAACATTATTAGTTCAAAAACCTTTTTGTGACATGTGCCAAAAGAAGTCTTTTAAAAGACAACCAGGGTTAAACCCCTCGACAGCCCCAAATCTACTGGAGTAGCGCTGATCCAAAGGCCCAACTAGTATATAAGTACTGTCAACTTTACAGAGTTGACTCCTGACTTCAAGTTAAAGTTAATTTATTTTTACTAAATACATGTATAAAAATTTATTTAATAATTCATTAATTGTTCATTGTTTTCTTTTCAGGATTTTCTTTGTGCTTTTGTGATTTCAGAATACAAACATGGAACATTTAAAACTGAAACAGAAGTGTGCTGATCCTTTGCTGCGTCACAAAGGTCAGTGTCGAAAGAAGAGTTTGAGAATTGTACCACAGGAACTTGTAAATAAGTTTCCCGATCTGCACTTAACACTACATCATAGACTTTGTAAGCAGTATAGAGAACATCTTGAGTCCTTGCCTGAGAAAGGAATAGGCACTTTGAATTCAGACATAAATGATGATTCTTCTTGTAGTAGTGAACCACCTAAAGATCTTGAGAAAATTGAAAATGTTGACAATAGTGATGCATCAACTTCAGAGCAAAACCATGAGATGTGTACTTTGAATGCTTCTTTTGTTTCAATTGGTGAATCACCCATAAAAAGAGAGAGCTTGTAGAGCAAAAGTCATATGGAGCTAAAAAACTAAGCAAGGTGACAGAGACAGTTAAGAAGAGAATGGAAACAGTTGCAGGAAAAGAGATTTCTGACTCACAATTTAAGGAGCCATCTGGAGATGTAGACTGTTTAGAAATAATAAATCAACTCTAGGAAAAATTCAAAAATGAAAATATTAAAAGAAGTGATAAAATAAAAATCCTCACTGTATTGCCCAAAAGTTGGAGCATTAGGAAAATTGCTTCAGAATTTAACACAACAAGGCATACAGCATCTATTGCTAAAAAAATAGTTGAAGAAAAAGGTGTCCTTTCAGACCCAAATCCAAAGGGTGGGAAAAGAATTAAACAGGATACTGTTGACGCTATTAAAGCATTTTATCTTTATCTTTCAGAAGACATCAGTAGAACAATGCCAGGAAAGAAAGACTATTGTAGTATCATTGACAATGAAAGAGGAAGGATACATTTGCAAAAGCATCTTTTACTTTGCAATTTAAAAGAAGCCTATCATATTTTTAAAGAAAGAAATCCTTTGGTTAAGGTGGGATTCAGTAAATTTGCAGAATTGCGTCCAAAGCAGTGTGTTATTGCTGGAGCAACAGGAACTCACTCAGTATATGTGTGTACAATTCATCAGAATGCCAAACTTATGTTTGTAGGAGCTGAATTAGAAAAACTAACTGCAAATGATGACACACCTATTAAGAATGTACGTCATTGTGTTGCCTTTATGGAATGCAATCCTGCCTCACAGAAATGCTGCCTCAGACAATGTGAACAATGTGGAGATCCATCAGATTTAAAAAACAGACTACTGGACATATTTACAAACAACTTCATTGATATCATAAATTTTAAAAAGTGGACCAATACAGATCGGTCAAATCTTGAATCAGTAGAACTGAATACAGATGAATATATTGACAAATTCTGTAACCAACTGAAAGAATACCAGATACATGACTTCAAGACAAAGATGCAAGCAACTTATTACCGTGAAACAAAAATGTCTTTGAAAGATGGTGAGGTCCTTGCTGTGTGTGATTTTGCTGAAAATTATTCCTTTATTCTTCAAGATGAGGTTCAGAGCTTTCACTGGAACAATGAGATGGCTACTCTACATCCATTTGTTATTTACTATAAAAAGGAAGATGAGATTGCTCACCTTAGCTTTGTTATTATTTCAGAGTGTAACATCCATAACACAGTTGCTGTACATTTGTTTCAAAAGCATCTGATAAAATTCCTAAAAGATAATATCTCATCCATCGGTTCCATCCACAAAATAATTTACTTTTCAGATGGGTGTGCAGCAGGGTTGTGGAGTCGGTCCAAAATTTTCCGACTCCGACTCCACACATTGTAAAAATTCGACTCCGACTCCGACTCCACACATTGTAAAAAATCTAAAAATCCGACTCCAACTCCTCACATTTTAAATATACGACTCCGACTCCTCTAGTGTTTCACTCTATAATTATCATAATAATAAGACATTTCATCACCACCACACTAAGTATGAAATTTTATATTTTATATTTTATATTTAAATAAATATTAATTGTATATTCTGAAAATGTAAAAAAAAAATATTAAAAAAACTTAATCTAGGGGCTATCAATGAATAAGGTTTATTGACCAAAAAAACTAAATAACCTAAATGTTAGTATTTAGGATTTAGAAATTAAGGGTGATACAGGACACAGAAATTGGAGTCGGAGTCGGAAGTTTTTTACCGACTCCGACTCCGCCCTGAAACGTGCGACTCCACGACTCCGACTCCACAACCCTGGTGTGCAGGACAGTATAAGAACTGCAAAAACTTTTTGAATCTTTGCCATCACAGAGATGATTTTGGAATTGAGGCAGAATGGAATTTTTTTTGCAACAAGTCATGGAAAGGGACCCTGTGATGGTGTTGGAGGCACAGTTAAGAGATTAGCTGCAAAAGCTAGTCTACAATGACCTTATGATGAACAGATCCTTACTGCAGAACAGTTATATACATTTGCAAGTGAAAATATTGTAAATATAAAATGTCATTTTTCAACCAATAAAGAGCATGAAGAGGAAAGCCAACTTCTCCAAGAAAGACACTCAACTGCAAGGACTATTGCTGGTACACAGAAATTACACCATTTACAGCCAGTTTCATTGACTTCTCTTAAGGTTAAACATTATTCATTATCAGATTATTCAAATATTGAGGAAGTTACTGAAAAGGAAGAAGTTGTGACTAAGGAGAAAATACATGGTTTTGTTACTGCTGCATATGATGGCCATTGGTGGGTGGCATATGTGCTGGAAAAGATACCAGAGAATAGAGAAGTAAAAGTCACATTCCTTCATCCTCATGGCCCAAACCCATCATTTGTGTATCCTGGTCGACCAGATGAATTAATCTTACCATATTCAGATATTCTAACACAAGTTGAGGCATCTACTACTAATGGACGAACATACAGGATTTGCAAAGAAGTTACTTTGAAGGCATCCAAAGCTTTGGCAGATCTACAGCACAGAAAGGTAAGAATTCAAAATTAAAATGGTCATGTAACTATATATACACTGCATACATTTTAAGTTGTGATAAATGGAAATCAATGAGCACTATACCTATACATATTGTATGTACATTTTAATATGTTACTTGTATTTGTTAATTAGGTAGCTATCTAGGTATACATTAAAAATTGTTTTCTCTTCTAGAAATCACAATAAATTGGGTTGCCCACAAGAATCTTGTCAACTACTGAAAACCATCATATACATGCACAACATACAGGTGAGGTGAGTAAAGAACAAATTTAAAAATAAGCATTTGCTTGTTTGTAGAAGGCTGCAGATAGTATGTAGATATGGGTTGTATTTGTAAGAGATTGAGCTGACCTTAGACAAAAATGGTTACTGACATACAAGGTCACAAAGTCATGACTTTTTGACAATTTTTGTATAAAATGACTTTTTTCAAAATGTTGCTTGAATTCATTATTTTTTATACATTGAACTAGTTATCAGCCACTTACAGCTTCTTGGGATTTTGTTGTACATGACTCAAGGTATTAATGTAAAAAAATTGAATTTTTTAGGAGAAGGTATTTTTTTTTTATTCAAGGTCAAAGGTCAACTTTTGAAGGGATTTTTTTATTTTTCACAGTAGAGATATTTAACAAAAGACAATAAACAAGGGGCTACTAAAGAGCTTTAAAGTGAGACCAAAATCAATGCTCTAGCCTTAATAGTTTTTTAGTTACACCATTTTGAAAATAGTCATTTAACTCAAAAAAATGTCAAAATGTCACAACTTTGTGACCTTGTATCTCAGTAACCAAAGGTCAGTCAGCTCTAATAATTTGGGAATTTAAGTTTGGCATGTGTTGCCAGGTGCCAGTGGAACACATTCTGTCTGCATTTGCACTAAGCAATGTAACAATAATGGCTTCCATAAAATATATTGTAAATACCTAATAACTGCCCTTTTTAAATATAAAGTTATGTTGATGCCTCTTTTTTCATGGTTTCACCCAGCTAGACAAGAATCAGTTCTTATAACTCAATTGGTAAAAATAAAGGAATAGGTTATTTTAATATACATATTAAAAGGCAAATTGTCTTAAAAATAGCAGACATTATAGATCTCAGTGAGACAAATCTAATGGTACTTTTCTCAACACTAGCTCAAACAGTTCCAAAGAAACAGCACTCCAAAGTTTGGTGGAAAAAGGTACTTGGTGAAAATGGAGGTAGGTATGGTCCACTGAAATGGCTGTAGCATCTATACTAACTTAATCAACACTAAAAATCTTGTTCTAGGTTAAGGTAGACATATGTACCCAAAATTGGGTGAAAGGAGAAAAAAATTGGTTGTGACATCAAATGACCTACACAAGGTCAAAGGTTAAAAATAAGATCAACTTTTTTTTTACCACTGAGGTAAAATATGAATAGAAACAAAGTTGTAGATCTGCTTAAAAGCTTTAAAATAGTGTTTAAATGGTCTTTGTAAGTGCAATAGGAGCTGAGATATTTCATGTTGAAATATGGTATGACCTTGGAAATTGACTTCTTTTTTTTTTACAAAATTCGAATGGTCATATCTCTGGAACCATATGACCTAGAGTGTTGAAAGAAGTGTCATTCTGTTTTTCTCACTGAGATCTATAAGTGTCCCAATTTTCAAAAAATTGGTGATGGTCACGTTTTTTTCGACCCAAAATTCCGTTGAACTGACATGGAATGACCCCAACAGACTACATGGTCAGCATGCCAGCCAAGGTACTAAAGATAGGGTTGCGAACTACATGGCTGGCATAATGTATGTATATATATATATATACAGGGTGTCCCATAAGTCTGGCATCATAGGAAAAATAATAAAAAAAAGGCAAAACAAAAATTTTATTTACAGAATGTGCTCAATATGTCCACCATTGTTTTCAATACACAAATTTAGACGTGATACCCAGTCAGCAAGCACATGGTGAATGATGTCAGGAGTAATGGTGTTACATGCCCCAATAATGCACTGCTGCAAATGTTCAACACACCTAATTTTCTCTGCGTATACCAGCGCTTTCAAGTGGCCCCAGAGATAAAAATCTAGTGGCGTGAGATCCAGGCTTCTAGCTGGCCATTCCACAGGCCCTCGATGTCCTATCCAATGACCAGGGAATTGTTGGTACAGGTATTCCATTACTTGTGTGCTGTAATGTGCAGGAGTGCTGTCTTGCTGGAACCATGTTGGGAAATTTCCTTCTTTGTTCAAGACAGTGGGAAATGCTTCTTCCTTGAGCATATGTAGGTAAGTGCCTCCAGTGACATGTTCATCAAAAAAGAGGGGGCCTATGATGCAATCCTTCCAAATGCCACACCATACCATCACCCGAGATGCACCTTGTTGGCTTGTTCCTTTGAAGAAGTATACTAGTGAAGGTTGTTTTGAGACTAGTAGCGGGTGTTCTGTCGGTTTACCTCACCATTTCCATAAAAAACAGCCTTGTCACTAAACAGAATGGTGGACAGGAAATTGGCATCCCGAGCATATGAATTATGGTTTGTAGAAATAGAAAAATATGAATTTCTCCTATGATGCTGGACTTATAGACACCCTGTGTGTGTGTGTGTGTATATATATATATATATATGTGTGTGTGTGTGTGGTATCTATAACTAACACACATTTTCAGTAAAAGTTGCTTAAAATTAATCGAGACCTATGTGAAAATTAGTGACTGCCTGGTTAGGTCAACTGTCTGCCCTTGATAATTAATTGGTTAGGTTAAGTTGTGATATTTTCATTTAAACTAACAAAAATATTATGACAACTTAACCAATCATCAAGGGCATAGAGTTGACCTAACTGGGCATTAAATTAACCAAACCAGGCATTCAATTAACCTAACATAGTGTAGTGTACCATGCATGGCACCTATATTTATTGTTCATGTATGTAATCTATTTTGTATTATTTATAATTGATAATATAGCCTCATACTATCGAGTCTGTAGCTATTACATGTATAATTGTATGTGGGCTGTGGAACCTGCATGCAGGTTCCATAGCATATAAGCTGCAGAACCTGCGCACAGGTTGTGGAGCCACTTTGTTTACTATTATTATAAAATATAGCTCATTTGGATAACCATGATAGGCCCCAGTGGCTTCATGTTTTCCAAATGAAATTTAATGAAATGTTATGGACTAAAAATTATTCTACAATCCAGCCCTAGTTACAATCTGTCTGTCAACAAAGACCTGCTAAAAAGCATCAGTACCGTATCAGTCATATGCCTGAGATAATTATGAAATTCTTAAAAGTTTAAACAAAAAAGTTTAAAGTTTAGACAATTTCTAATGTTTGTTGAATAGAATGCAGTATTTTTACTAACGTTTAGAATTTTCTAAAAATGTCTTTAGATTAGTTGCCTGGGCTAGTAAAATGGCAGATGAAATTCAATGTTAAAAAATGCAAAATCCTCTATTTTGGCATAAATAATGTAAACTTAGTTATGAGATGAAGGAAAGCTGGTTAGAGGATGTTAGTCAGGAAAAAGATCTTTGCACTATAACCTTGGTGGTGTTTCTGCATGAATTGTTCATTCTGATGAAGGTCAAGCTTGTGACCACCTTAGACCTACAGTTTAATATAGAATTTGAACCATGCCCCACCAGCAGTCCAGCATCTTAACCACTAGGTTATCCAGAGTACCCATTTATCTACCAACTAATTTTTTGTGTGGAAGGATGAACAGCTGGGTTTTGCTGCCTGCTGTTGTAGGGTCTCAATCTTGGGGCCAATAGAGATGTAGTCAGCAATGTTAACCACTACACTACTGAAGCCACATACTATATTGTAGTTGGTAGTGATCTGAAGTTTTCTAAACAGTACTTAAAGGCAAGAAATAAGGGAAGTAAAATGTTATATATTATTAAGAGGAATGTTAGCTACAAGAGTAAGGAAGTCATCTGTATGATAATAAAAACTCACTCTAATAGATAGAGTTTATTTCCACAACAGTTTCAATGCCCACTGGCATCCTCTTTGAAACTGTTGTGGAAATAAACTCTGTCTATTAGAGTGGGTTTTTATCATCATATTTTGACTTTCATGTAGAAAAAAAAAAAGTTTTTTGAAGTCATCTGTAGATTACGGTATATGATTCTTATGTTAATCCTCACTTACAATACTGCATTGAAGCTTCATCACCTCACCATAGGCATGATGTAGATATGCTTAAAGGTATAAAATGGAGGGGCAATCAAGCTTATCCCTAGCTTAAGGTTAGAATACGGTGGAAGATATGGAATTGGGTATGTTTAGTCTTGAGAGACATTTGAGGGAGATATGCTACAGATGTTCAAAATGTTTTCAGGTTTGGACAATATAGATGTAACTTTTTTTATTAGAGTCTGATTAAATAACTTGTGAACATAATAAGAAAATTAGAAAACAGACTTGTAGACTGGATCTGTGAAAATGCTTTTTTTTTTTTTGCGCCGTAGAGTAGTAGATTTTTGGAATGGGTACTTTCTTGTTATCCTGGACCCCAGACTTTTTGCCAAAAATATCACAACTTAACCTAACCAATTGTCAAGGACATACAGTTGACCTAACAGGAAAACACCAGTTTTTCTGTTATTATTATTATTATTAATAATCTTTTAAAGTCTCATTATGGACACAAGAAATACAGTTAGGTCAACTGCATGCCCTTGACAATTGGTTAGGTTAAGTTATGATATTTTTAGCAAAAAGTCTGGGGTCTGGGATAAAAGGAAAGTACCGTGGAATGACTTTCCATATGATGTGGTAAATATTAGCTCTAGGGATGTACTGATATCACGTTTTAGCCAATAATCGATACTGATACCGATAATTAAAAACAGTATTGGCTGATAACCAATACCGATATCCAGCTAGGGTTTATTAGTTTGTCATATTTTTGTAACATATTCATAATTTATTTTCTGTGTCGAAAACTTGGCAACAAAGCAATAATTCTTTTCATTAAAGATGGCAACACTGCATTAAATGTCATAGTTTTGTTTGTTATACAATTGGACTGTGGGCCTATGTTGGGCTTAGTAAATGTGTTTTTAACCAGCTAGCTGGGTTAATATTGTGAGCTATGCCACAAGATAGTTTTTTGTTTTCTAGGCTTTATACCTATTTCTCAAAGGATTTACACTTGTAAACATTGCCAGTGCTGCTAGAAATTGGCTCTCTCCTAAACATACAGAGCAGCTGCTATTTTTACACAAGAACTTAACCCTTGTGAAAAAATAGAGAGTTATGTGAAGTGATAAAACAATAAAATATTGGAAATTTCATCCTCTAAATAGTCCTTTTATTCATAATTTTGGAAAAAATCGTGGTTTTGAAATATCGACTGATACTGATATGGATAAAAATCTATTGATATCACCGATACTGATATATCAGTACATCCCTAATTAGCTCCTTTGTTATCTTTAAAAAAAATTAGACACATTCATGAATGAAACCGAGTTTATAGTGTAAATAATGTATGTTTTAGCTCAAGTAAGAGGCTACTTCAGTAACTTTGTAAATAGTTTAAGGATAATTAGCCAACTTGAAATTAATATTTTGCAAAATTTGATAATAAAATATAGCTTTGGATCCTTCATCAGACTTGAATAGCCTTGATAATTCTGAATGGCTTCATGATTTCTAAATATAATATAATGTAATGATGTAGGCCTAATTAATAGGGATGTACCAATATTGATTTTAGCCAATAATACCGATAATTAAAAACAGTATTGGCATACAGATACATACTTACTTACTTCGTAGCCCCCGGGTTCTCTTATGCGAACCCGGCGGCACACAGGTATCCCGCGACCACCGTGGGACGGGTCCATAGGTCTCGTAGAGAGGTAATGTTGGAGTTGTGTCTTTGTTGAGAGAGTGTGTGGCAGTGTAAGAGTAGGTGTTCTGTGTCCTCAGGGTGGAGGTAGCATTTTTGACAGGTGGGGGTGTCAGCTAGGTGGAGTCTGTGTCTGTATTGTTGGAGGGAGTGGTGGTGGCCTGAACGGAACCTGGCCAGAGTAACTCTTGTTTTCCTTGGGAGGGTTTGTTCGCTCTGATGGACTACAGGGGGAGTATCGTGAAGGACAGTGTTGTGTGGCTGGTCGAGTAGGTATTTCTGGGTAAATTCTGTGTGGAGATGTTTAATGGGGTTGATGTTTAGGGGAGGAGGGGGGATATTGTTCAGTAGCTGCGAATAGTGAGCAGCAGGAGTACGTTTTTTGTTGCGGGGTGGGGGATTGTGTAATGTGAGATGGTGACAGGGGTGGTCTGGGGCCAGTGCTCTGGAGAAGAATTGAGTCCCTGTCATGTTCATGTGGTGTTCGATGGGGAGTATTTTCGTATCTGCATGTAGATGTGGGATGGGTGTGGTTCGGAGGCAGCCAGTAATGCTTCTGAGACCTCTGGTTTGTGTGGGAGATGGACAGGGACCAGGCGGGGGCAGCGTAAGTTAGGGTAGTACGTACAAACTGTTTGTATAGGATACTAAGGGATTCCTTCTGCTGACCGAATGTTGTGGAGGTGAGTGTTCTGAGAGCATTGGGTTTTTTTGTTGCTTTGGAGCAAATGTTTGATATGTGAGGGGAAAAGGACGTGTGTGTGTCTAGGGTGAGGCCAAGGATTGTTGGGGTTTTGTTTAGAGGTAGGGGATGTCCCATGAGGGTGACTCTCGGGTGTGCTTGGGATTCGTGGTGGTCTGAGGTTAGGAGGGTGATGGAGGATTTTTGAGGGGATGCTGACATCCTATTGTTAGTCAGCCAGAGTTCCAGATTGGTAATGTACTGCTGGATCAGGCGTGTGGCAGTGTTATGGTTATGGTGTTGTGCTGTTATGGTCAGGTCATCTGCATAGGAGGAGACGTGGACATGGGGGGAGAGAGGTTGTGGGAGGTCGTGCATGAAAAGGTTGAAGAGGATTGGAGAGAGTATGGAGCCCTGTGGGACGCCATTGTATAGTCTGTAGGTTTTGGATGAGTGTTGTTTGTGTATGACTGCCAAGTCGGCCTGCGATGAGATTAGTAAGCCATTTCTTGTCATTGGTGGGGATGTCAAGATCAATAATCTTTTGTGCAAGAATGTGGCGTGGGACAGTGTCAAAAGCTTTGTTGATGTCGATGGCAACAAGGACTGTGCGGGCAGGGGGGGATAGTTGGTTGAAGCCATCTAAGATGTGTTGGGTTAGGTTTGTAAGAAGGGTTGTGGTGGAGTGGGTGGACCTGAAGCCGTGTTGGGTTTGTGAAAATGTAATGTGTGGTTGTATGCGTCTTAATATCAGTTTTTCAAGGACTTTGGAAATGGTTGAGAGAAGGGAGATTGGCCGGTATGAAGCAGGTAGGTTGGGGGGTTTATTGGGTTTCAGTATCGGGATGATGTGTGCCAGCTTCCAGGTAGAGGGTATGATATTGTGAAGCCAGGAGTAATTGAATATGTTTGTGAGGGCTGCAAGAGCAATTGGACCGAGGTGTTTGAGATGTATGTTTGAAATATCCAGCTAGGGTTTATTAGTTTGTCATATTTTTGTAACATATTCATAATTTATTTTCTGTGTTGGAAATTTGGCAACAAAGCAATAATCCTTTTCATTAAAGATGGCAACACTGCATTAGATGTCATAGTTTTGTTTGTTATACAATTGGACTGTGGGCCTATGTTGGGCTTAGTAAATGTGTTGTTTGGGGAACTTAGCTCAGATATTTGGGAGCACCATCAACAACATTTGCAAATGAATGTATTTTCAGTATTGGAGGAAACTGCCAGTGCTGCTAGAAATTGGCTCTCTCCTGAACATACAGAACAGCTGCTATTTTTATACGAGAGAAAATAATGAGTTATGTGAAGTGGTAAAACAATAAAATATCAGAAATTTCATCCTCTAAATAGTCTTTTATTCGTAATTTTGGAGAAATTGTACTTTTGAAATATCGGCTGATATTTTAAAATATCTACCGATATCACCAATACTGATATATCGGTACATCCCTACTAATTAATACTGATTTGAATAACTTCAATAGCTATCATAAGTGATCATTGGTGATGGTGTACAGGAATACCTTGAAATTCATCGTTAATTTGTTCTGGAATAACACAACAAAATACGAAATGATGAAATTCAAGGTAGATTATAATGTTTCAATGAGAAAACATTTTATTATATTATGTTATTAAACAGGTTTATTAATCAAATTCTACTTTTTTTCGGCAAAATATAATAACATAGTGTTGGTAAACAGTTGAATTTCATCAATTTCGATAATTTTTTTTCACATTTAAAAAAAAAGACGAATCTGTGAATATGGACAATGGATTGTGAAACTATAGGTAGTAAAAGATTGATGATGAATCTGCAGAATGACGAATTTTTAGGTATTCCTGTATTGAGTTGCAATCTGTCTGATCTAAATGAAGACCTCTTATCCTTTGTCATTTTCAGATACCAATTGGATACACTAACTTCATCACAATGTTAATGTGTTATCGTGATTGAGTTAGTATATCTAAATGGTATCTGAAAATGGCAAAGGGCTAAGGTAGGCCATATGTTAATGCATTATATTTAGTATTCTACCTATCTGTTTGTTTCAGTTATTTTTCTAAAGTTTCAGATTTTAGAAATATTCACTTTAATATAGCCTATGATGTCAGAGATTAGAAAAGTTGTTATTTTTGGTGCTACAGGAAATACAGGGTTATGTTGCCTGCAGGCTGCCATTGATTTAGGTAGGCTTTAACAAGTTTTAATTTTTTATGGTACTATAGCGTAATAAATAATCAAGACCTAGGCCTGTGTCCTGGGTAGGCCCCATTTTCTAGTTTTAACTGAATAATGTCATGTTTCTCTTATTCTTTAACAGTGTATGACCTTATGTTGCAATTAGGACTAGCCATAGCAAATTTGCTACAAAAACATTCTTTATAGTGGGGGATTCCATGACAGATCAACCAGTGATGAGCACCATCACCTCTTCAATTTTGCTGAAATTTGGTCCAGGGGTTGGCTTTGGGTAAAGAAAAAGACTTCAAATATTAGCTCAATCCAACCAATAGGTCATGAGTTATAGCCAAGGTCATTTTGAGTCATTGGTTGACCTCACTATATTCAAATTGCCATAGCTGGCCTCCTCTTAGTCCTGGACCTATATATGTAAATATATTTGGAATTGGCATAATCTGTAGATTCCAAAAATATCATCTATTTTAATTTGTAGGTTGAAAAAACAAAAATTACATTGAAATGATTTATAAAGGTCATATTTTGACCTCTTGGATACTGAATTTCAGAAAAAGTTGTAAATGTAAAAAATGTTGCCCCATCATTGCTCTATTATTATAAGCTTAGAAAAGTTTGTGTATGTACCATTTTAAATGATAAAACTCAATTTGAGTAATGCCAACTTTCTTGTTTTCCAATCAACATCTACTGAAATTGTTTCACAATTCTTCACCTGAAGCCTATAGCTTTTTTTTTAAATAGAGAATTCAGTTTGAGACTGCTTGAATAACTACATGCATGCTACCTGTGTATTAGGATTTAGTCTTATAGTAATACCTATATATTATTTAGTTTAATGATATATAAGGATAACAAATAACAATTGGTAATACAAGATTTGGCCTGTTTATTATATGTACAGTAACTTTGTAGACAAGATACATGAATAATACAGCTTCTAAATATATTACAACTTGCCTCCAATGTCTGTACCTATTAATTTGTGTCTTCTTTTGCAGTGAGCATTACATGTACCAGATATAACTTTTGAAAATGCCTCAGAATATGAAATTTTGTGATCCCCTGAAAAAACACAAGAAAAGAATTCTCACTTGCCTAAGATGTGTTAATGCTGCTTTAATTTATAAAAACCATGGAATATTGAATGAAAATCAAATGCTCTGCTCCAATTGTTTCAAATTAATATCAAAGAAACCAGCTGTTTTTCAAGAAATAGAAAAACAAGATATGTCTGCAGAAACCAGTGAGAATTCCAGTGACTCTTCAACTGCAAACATCTCTAATCCAAAAGAAATTGCTGGCATCAAGCATGATGATATATCTGTTACTATGTATGAGAATGTACTTCAAAGCCACTATACTCCCTTACTTGGATGAAAGTCCAATAAAAACATATAAATGCAATATAATTAAAAACCCACTCTAATAGACAGAGTTTATTTCCACAACAGTTTTGATGCCCACTGCCCAGTGGGTATCAAAACTGTTGTGGAAATAAACTCTGTCTATTAGAGTGGGTTTTAATAATTATATTTTGACCTTCACATAGAAAAAAGAAGTTTTTTGCATTTAATATAAATGCAACCTTAAGCAGATAAGATATAGGTAGATACTTCTAAATAGTAGGTAGAACTCTATAGGCTATTATATTATAAGCATATCAAATGTATATACATGTAGCTGCCTTATATATATATATACATTATAACTGCAAACACGCAGTATAATTAACGTAAAGAATGACGCTTTGTATAGGAGAATTATCCGCAGATGAGAGTGAAAGAACGAAACATGAAAAAATGAGGTAACCACCCGGGAATCGAACCCGGGATCTTCCGATTGCCGGTCAGATATAATAACCATTACACCACGGGCCTCACCCAATCAAACATCGTAATTCCTCTACATGCGCGCAGAAACTAATGCCCCAAAGGGGCACCTCCCGCATGCTGTAACATTATATACATTATAACTGCAAACACGCAGTATAATTAACGTAAAGAACGGCGCTTTGTATAGGAGAATTATCCGCGTAAGATGAGAGCGAAAGAATTGGGTGAGGCCCATGGTGTAATGGTTATCATATCTGACCGGCAATCGGAAGATCCCGGGTGGTTACCTCATTTTTTCATTTGTTTCGTTCTTTCGCTCTCATCTTGTGCGGATAATTCTCCTATACAAAGCGCCGTTCTTTACATTATATATATATATATAAATATCTTTTAAAAACAATTTAACATTATATAATATATGCATGTGTACAGTTTGTAATTGTATATAGCAGTGGTTCTTAACCTGGGGGGCGCGCCCCCCTAGGTAATTTCCAGGGGGGGCGCGATCCCTTGGGGAAAAACACTAATTGTATTTGTTATTCTCTTAACGAGAGCATGGGCTAATATTGAGAAGTTTATGAAAAAATGCAAAAGTATCCCCCTCCAAGGGGGGCGTGGAGGGAAGGACCAATTCCTAGAGGGGGCATGGTAGTAAAAAGGTTAAGAACCACTGGTATATAGGTAATGTCCATAGTAACCTGTGTTTTTGTTTAGATGGATTGACATCTCAAGGACAAAGTAAAGAAACTTAAAACTGAACAAGGCAACAGACAAAATCAAGAGAAGTTTAAAGTCTGCATATGGTATTGAACTACCAGAAGCTGGCACATCAAAGAAACAGCACTATTGTGAAGAGGAATGTCATACTCTACAGAAGTGAGTACCTACTGTATTTATTTAGATCAGTATTTAGTGTCACTTATTCTCACTCAAAACATTCCTTTATATTGTTCAATTGTCATCTAAGAATTTAAAACAGTAGTACTGGTACCATACCTATAATATATTAATTCAACAGGTATCTCAGAATATATAGCTACTTAGGTACTGTAGGTATACAGGCAGTCCCTGGCTTATGAATGAGTTCCGTTCTCACGATGGTCTTTAAGTCGAATTTGTATGTAAGTCAGAACCCATATGAATGGTTTGTCCTTAATGTCTTAAAAGGCTTAAAAGTGGGATGTCCGCCGTGGCCATAGGGCAAGAATTTGGTTTGAATGAGTCGTCAGTAGTGGTAGAAAATGATTTCATACAATGTTTTTATTGTTTTCTTTTAATTATATTTAAAATTTCATTATAAAAATAATACTTCTCAGTAGATGTGCATATCTTAGGGATTTAGTGCACACATACCCACCACAAACATCCCCATATTCGTCATTCGTATTTCTTATAGGCTTTTAGAGCACACACATCCACCACAAACATTCCTATATTCTTTGTTGCAAGTCTACTATATACTTAAACACTTTAAACACACTCCCAATTTATAAAAGCTACTAAAACATAGAAAACATAAAAAAAAGATAATAATTTGTAACAGTAATTAAAGTGCATCACCAGCACTTGGATCAGATTTTCGTTTAGGAGCCATGATAGGGGTTTGCACATTATCAGAAATTGAATATGAATTCACACGAACGTCTTCACGAGTACAAAATCCAACTTAAAATGGTGGTGGCATAAGTAATGTGCCGATTCGTTACTACGAACCATTGTAGGTAACTCAGATTTTTAAAATAATAGACTTTACGGCAGTCTGTTCGTATGTATGGAACGTCATAAGTCGGATGTTCATAACCTGGAGACTGCCTGTACATACATCCAAGTTTATTAATGGGTTCCATTCCATTTCAACTGTGTATGTATAATACAATCATATTATATTTTCTTAATTCTTTGGTGTGCTTTTTCAGGTATGAATGTCTCGTGAGGGAGCTCAAGGATAAATACAATACAACAAACAACTATAAGCTAAAACTGCAAATTCTGACACTGTCACCATTCACAATTCTACATTCTTTGAAACCTCTACCCACATGGTAAAGAAAAGCCACCATCTTAAGAAGCAACATGGAATACCGTACTTTCTGAAATACCATCAATGAGTAAGGGTAAAGTAATTTCAAATGAGACAAAGGAGATTGTGAAAAATTTCTATGAGTCTGATGGATGTAGTCGTCAATGTTCAGAAATTAAAGATCGCAAAGTCATAGGAATGATGAAGAAAAAGTGAAAATGCAAAAGCATTTATTGATTTGCAATTTGAGGGAACTCTATGAGGAATTCACCAAAGATTTAAATAATCCCAAAATTGGGTTTAGCAGTTTTGCAAGTCTGCATCCTCCATGGCATGTCCTCACTGGTAGTAGTGGTACACATTCAGTTTGTGTATGTTACATATCGTCAAAATCATAAATTGCAGCTAGAGGCTTTGGGAGTGAAGGGGCTGGACTATAAGAAACCTTTGGGACTTTCAGTGTGTGATATCAGCAATGAGGCATGTATGATGCATATATGTCAAGATAACCCATGGCAGCAGGGTGTGAAGGCTTTCCTAGAAGGATAGAGAATTGGCCTGACTCAGAGATTCGCTATAAACAGTGGGTCACAGTAGACTGTTGCACTATCACAGAAATAGTTGAAAACATCAATGATTTTATAGATTTATTGAGTAATAGGATTGCTGGTCTTACAAAGCATCATTTCATCAGTAAATGTCAAGCAGAGTATTTAAAAAATCTTAAGGATAGTTTACCATTAGATGAATGTTGTTTGCTGGAGGATTTTGCAGAGAATTATTCATTTATTGTTCAGGATGCTACTCAAGGTTTTCACTGGGAAAATTCACAGTGCACAGTACACCCATTTGTTTTCTATTGGAAACAGTCTGGAAATCTTCACCATGAGAGTTATTGCTTTATTTCAGATTCCCTAAAACACAGTACTGTCACTGTGTATTCTTTCCTCAAAGAGCTGATACCTACTCTTTGTACAAAACACCAATATCTAACAAAAATTCATTATTTTTCTGATGAATGTGCAGCTCAGTATAAAAACAAATTTAATTTTTTAAATCTTTGCTATCACAGAGATGATTTTGGAGTTGGTGAGTGGAATTTTTTTGCTACATCAAATGGAAAAATGCATGTGATGGAATTGGAGGCACTGTAAAGAGAGCAACTGCTAAAGCAAGTCTACAAAGACCTATGGGAAATTAAATTTTGACAGCTGAAGACATGTATCAATATTGCTCTAAAGAATTGAAGTCTTCAATCAATTTTATTTTTGTTTCAGCATTGCAAATTAAAGAGGTTGAACTTGGCTTAGAGTCTCGGTTGCATCTTTCAATCAAACCAATTGTAGGAACCTTAAAATTGCACAGATTTTGTCCCATGTCTACAGATACAACAATGGTGTACCCTGTTTCCCAAGGTAAAGGAGAGCTCAGGAGGATTCAAGGAATCAGAAATGAAACTGTCAACACTTTTGAAGAGAACCCACCTGACAAAGTAAAAGTTGGATGCTATGTTTGATGCATTTATGACAATGAACTCTGGTTTGGGCTTGTGGAGGAATATGATGCACAATGTGAACACTATGTAATAAGATTCCTGTATCTATCAGGAATTGCTCCTGCTTTACACCTTTCCAGTTAAAGATAACATTTGTCCTGTACCAGGAGAAAATATTCTGGGTGAAATTCAGGCTCACCTATGAGGGGGAATACAGATCCAATACAATTTTCCTCCAGAATAGATGGGGCATTTCTCCCAACAAAAAGTATGGTACTGAAATGTACAGTAGGCTAAGCTCAGTGTGTTAATAGGTACCATATACAATTTAGGGTGCATCAAATGCCCTTAGGTTCTTGGATTTTAATGTCTATTCTCTCAAATGTTACACTTGTTGCTAGAAGTGTGTATGCCAAAAATTAATTAAATCGGAGGTGGTCCTGGGTGGCCACCGGTCACTTTTATATTTTCGCGGCAATTTTCGGGGGTCGCGCTATGTAAAAATATCTATTTTTTTTATTTACCAACCAGTTGACTACTTACATTGTTTCTTTTAATATAGAGTTGCTAAGGGTGATTTACATAACATTTGAGAGAATAGACATTAAAATCCAAGAACCTAAGGGCGTTTGATGCACCCTAAAGGGTGATTTACATAAAACATGTACCATAAACGAAACTTCACTTATAGTCTAATAATATCCTTTATTGTCTTTCAGAAACAATGGAAGCTGTAACAATGGAAGCTAAGAAGACCAGATTAGCAAGTGCCATTTTTGGTCTTGGCAATGCTCTTACAGAAGGAGATGGTACATTGACAGGAGTCCGCCTCCCAACTTGCCGGCAGGTTCTTCGATGCGTGATGTGGCACATCCAGAAAGAATATGTGAAGGCAAACAAACACAGCCACTCAAATGGAAATCTGCCAGCATAGTCCTTATCCAGCTGAAAACATTCTACACTAAAGCAAATATTCCTATGCTTTCAGACCATCAATGCTGCAAACTAATACTTGACCTTCTTAATGACAATAACAAATTGTGTCAAATACCTGTTTCTCGCAGAGAATCTCCAAACACTTTGGCTAAGTTGCAATCCATGAATGAACGTCTTGATAAGACCTTTGGTGTATGGACAAAAGATGCAATGACAAACATTAAGAATGAGGAAGATAGAGCATTTTTAGAGTCAATGAAATCTGACAGAGTAGCCTCATTTGGTAGTGTTGACAAGAAGAAAGCTGATAAAGATCGTATGCTCTGATGATAGTGCCTCTGCAGATAGCTTGGAAGAAACTGAAGAAGAGGCGATTCCAGAGCTTCAAAGGAAGCATAGTCACCACAGATCAACATATGCAGGTATGTCTGCCTTTATTCCTCATGATATTCTGAAAAGGCCTTCAGTCGTGTCTGTTGCTACTCGACTAAACATAACTCCTGTTCAACAGGCTGTGCTCACCGAAGCTGTAATTCAAGAGGCAGGAGGTGATCCACGTCGTGTGGCCAAGTCGTATTCAACTGCTGATAAGGCTCGACGATCAATAACAAGTGCTATCGCCAAAGATATTCGAGAAAATTGGATCGCCCCAACAGCTGCAACACTTCACTGGGATGGCAAGCAGATGCATATGCTCACAAACAAGAATGGCAAGGAAGAAAGATTGCCAGTGTTGGTTGGGAATGCCACTGATGTAAAGCTACTGGGAGTGGCTAGATATCCTCGTGGAAGTGATATGTCATCAGGTGACATCATTGCCGAGCACACTTACACGTTTCTACATTCATGGAAGTGCAAACAGTCAGTTGTCAACTTATGTTTTGACACAACAGCATCAAACACTGGACACGTTACAGCTGCCTGTGTTACCATTCAATCAAAACTGGACCGTGCTCTTCTGTGGTGTGCATGTCGCCATCATGTTGGAGAGGTAATCCTGGATCATGTGTTTGACGCTCTCAAAATTGAGACATCAAAGTCTCCAGAAGAATTGGGAACGCATATCGCATGCAAAGGATGAAAGTTTAACCAAAATTGACATTTCAATGTACAATGATGATGCACAACAACTGCTTTTATCCTGCAAAAACAAGGTTTTAAGCACAATCCGCACAAGCGCTTCATACTGTAGGGAAGACTACAAGGAAATGGCACAACTCTGCCAGGTAGTCCTCGATGATGATGTCACAAAACAAGGAACACTCCACAGACCTGGGGCCATGCATAAAGCAAGGTGGATGTCAAAGATTCTTTATTCCATCAAAATATGCCTACTTGAAGAGCAAATTTCTGTACTACCTCGAGGAACTGTAACAACACAACATCAACAGGAAAAACTGAAGGAGTTTGTTGTTTTTGTTGTTTATATTTATTGTGATTGGTGGCTCATATGTCAGTCTGCTTCAAATGCCCCATGGTTTGATTTGTGCTTATACAAGACTCTGCTCAACTATAAAGCTGTCAACTCAATCATTTCAGTCAGCGCTGTGAAAGCCTTTGATAGACATTTGTGGTATTTAACCCCAGAACTGGTTGTTTTGGCACTTCAGCAATGCAGTACCTCAAAAGGAGTGTCGTGCCCTTGCAGATGTGTTACTGGCCATACAACCAGATGAAATGCCAAGCACTCCAAAACACCGCTACGGTTCTGGATATGGCAAACCGTCATTTCCAAAAATTACAGAAGCGACAACCCTGGCTGATCTTGTGAACGAGGACTCGTAGTTTACAGTGAACCTTCTTCACCTGGATATGACCTTCCTAACAGAGGATGTTGACAATTGGCAGAACATTGACCACTTCAAGGCAGCCAAGTCCATTGTGGATGGGTTAAATGTTGTGAATGACCCTGCGGAGAGAGCAGTAAAGCTCACAACTGATTTTGTCTCAGCTGCAAGAGGAGAAGACCACTTCCAAAATCTTCAAGTGGTTGAATGTGACCGCAAAGCGAGGCCAAATTTGCGGAAACGAGCAAAGTTGGAGTAGTGACATTGGCGTTGTGTTTTATACATTTTCAACTTTCAATCAATGTAAGTATAGTAATACCAAATATTTGTATATTAGTATTATAAGTAATACCGAATATTTGCCAAATATTCAGTGCATCACTACTAAATATATAAAAGTGGCCGGTGGCCACCCAGGACCACCTCCGATTTGATTTATGTTTTGCATACATACTTCTACCAACAAGTGTAACATTTGAGGGAATAGACATTAAAATCCAACAACGTTTTGAAAATCATGGGGCGTTTAATGCACCCTAATATACATAATTCGTGAATGTAAGATATATTATTGCATATATATATATATAAAAAAATTTTTATTGGGGTTGTTTAGCCTCCTTTGCAACATCTAAGGTCATATGATGGAGGGGACCTACAGCTTTATGTGGGATCTGAACCACAAGTCGCTACATAATCTGGGTGTGGAGGATGGTCTCCCATCCAATGTCGCTTAACTTCACTGATCTCTGGGAAGCGGTGTTACGACATTGGCCACGATGTAGCCATATATATATATGTATATATGTACAGTATATGTGTGTGTGTAAAGAATGATGCTTGTGTAGAAGAGCGTTTGCACAAGATGAGGAGGGAGAACAAGCAAATGAAAAATGAGGCACCTCTCAGGAATCGAACCCGGGATCATCCAATTGCTGGTCAGATATGCTAATCACTGCACCAAGGACCCCAATCAGTCAGTACTCGTAATTCTCCTACATACAAGCATGCATCATTTTTCATTTGCTCATTCTCCCTCCTCATCTTGTGTGGAACACACTTCTACACAAGTGTCATTCTTTACATTAATTATACTGTGTGTTGTTTGCAGTTAAAAATATATATATATATAAAGAAAAACTTTATTTTTTTGCTTCATTAAATATATTTTCACTTAATAATACATGTCTATTTGTATTTGAACTTTATTTTCATTAAAGGGGAGCTTCCCCCATAACAACTGCCCATTCAATGAAAGTTGTCTGACAAGTCTTGTGGCTGAGATGAAATGAGGGAAGAAATTCTCAGTTTTGAAACATTGAATAATATCAAGTTGACATTACCCAAATTGAGTTTTATCATTTAAATTGGTGCATACACAAACTTTTCTAAGCTTATAATAATAGAACAATGATGGGGCAACATTTTTTACATTTACAACTTTTTCTGAAGTTCAGTATCTGAGAGGTCAAAATATGACCTTTATAAATCATTTCAATGTAATTTTTGTTTTTTTTCAACCTACATCAAAATAGATGGTATTTTTGGAATCTACAGATCATGCTGATTCCAAATATATATATATATATATATGTATATAGGTCCAGGACCAATAGGAAGCCAGCTATGGTGATTTGAATATAGCAAGGTCAACTGATGACCTTGGCCATAACTCATGACCTATTGGTTGGATTGAGCTAATATTTGAAAATTCTTATTCTTTACCCAAAAACAACCACTGGACTAAATTATAGCAAAATTGAAGAGGTGATGGTGTTAATTTTCATTTTTGTTGGTTGATCTGTCATGGAAATTCCCAGTGGTTTCTTAAGTATTGCATTGCCAGAGAGCCTCAAGTAGGTCATGGAGAAAATGTTATGTCAGTTTTCTTATATGAGGGTTGTTCAGAAAGTTTCAGGACTGTGCCTCCAGTGATCAAAATATGAGCAGCCTGGTCATCTTGCCTCTAAGTGTCTTTCAAAGTAGGCTCCCTCTTCCTAATTATAATGGTCCCAGTGTTTAATCTACTTTTTAAACACCTCATAGAAGCCCTTGTTTGACATCTCATTAAGCAGACTCATCACTGTAGGGTAATTCCAGGACAAATAGACAAATGAAAGTGCCAAATGTACACTCCACCATCTCCAAAATTCATGAAACTTGGTGTGAGGGTTGGTTTTGGTCCAAATTACAAAAATCTGAATTTTTTTGAAAATTGGTCAAGTTTGGTCAAATGAAAAAAACAATACTTTTCAAATGTAAATATCTCAGCTGCTAATTGTGGTAGCGTAATAAGTCTTAAATGATAAAATACGTAAAATTAACTGTAGTTTCTAAATATGTATCATTTTTTTAGGGTAACAAAAATAAAATTATGATTTTTTGGAAAAAAATGTCAATTTTTTATTTATTTTTTTTTGCGATTTGGCAGCGAAGATATCATTTTTTGAAAAAAAGACCAAGAATAAAAAATGTTTATTTGATGTATGTACACCATAATAAGTAATAAAAAGTCAGCTTATAGTTTATTATAAGGCTCAAAACTGAGTTTGAAATTAAGTACGGTAATACAATTTTTTTTCAGACGACGAAGATTTATTAGACTTGTTGGTCCAAAAAAAGACAATTTTCAAATCATATGAAAAATACATGTAGATAAACCAAAGGAGAAAAAATCTTTTAAAATATATGTACAATGTATATACATAACCTCTCTTATATTTAGGGACAGAATATATTGACAATAATAATGTTTAATTTATAAAGCGCTTATCAGAGTATAAAATACTCTTCCTAATACTACACGTACACAAGTCTTTGAGAATGAATTAAGAGACAGTATTCTCATCCAGTGAATCCAAATTTTAGACACTAATAATATAATAATAAGAAAAAAGAATTTGAAAAGATTTTTATAACTATTAAGTAGATACACAAATCTTAGATAAAAATGTTAGAAATATTATATAAACAATCTTAAATAGTATACATTCGATAGAATTTATTTTATCTTTGAAAAGTTATTTAATTCTTGAAGCGGAAAAATGTATTGTATTCTTGTTCCTCCTCGTAAACTTGCTTCAATACTCCCAAATATATTTTCTGTTGGAACGTGACAAACATCATCTTGCACAGAAAAAAATGTATGAGGGACATACGCCCGAAGGATGGAGAAATTTTATCAGAAAATCATCATATTCACAGTCAAAGGACTGGACTAATCCGAGCCATAGTTTATTTTCATACATACAACCCACAAAAGAGCCTGTTTCAATTTCGTGTTGAGAGACAGTATTATGTTCTTGATCCGAAGCAGAAACTCTAATGAGGTGTCTTATTTCGACTGACTGTGCACTCTGAGAGAGTGGATAAACCTTCAACGAATTCTTGGAAATTGGGACGAAGCGATGTAATTGTTGAGTACCTTTGATAGAAGTAATAGGTTCACTCAGACATTTTTGCAAAGAAAGCTCTACATCTACAACTTCTGCCTCAGAGACGTAAAAAAAGTCAATAGCGGTTAGGAATTCTTGAGAGCAGAAATTGTAGAAGTCCTCAGCTGTTAAGATTTGATGGTCGAGAGGCCGTCGTAAGCTTTCTCTGGTGACTGCTCTTTTTACCGTTCCGCCAATACCGTCGCAGGCATTCTTCCCGTGGGATGTTGCGAAAAAATTCCACTCAGCATGAATTTTGAAGTCTTCGAAATGATGGCATAAATTTAGAAAATTTGTTTTATTCTTATACTGAGCCGCGCATCCATCTGTGAAATAATGAATTTTAGTTATGTTTGAATTTTGTTGTTGGATGCACAGGATTAATTTTTTGAGAAAACTATGAACCAGAATTGTATCATGCCTGCGACGGTTTGAAACGAAGCAGTAACTTTTGCAAATTAGTTTTCCTGCATTGTTTTTGGAATAATAAACAAATGGGTGCACTGTACATTGCGAGTTCTCCCAATGAAACCCCTGGGCACAATCTTGTACGATGAATGAGAAGTTTTCCGCGAAATTGCCCACCAAAACACCTTCATTTTCAGGCAGAGTTTCTTTTAGATTTTTGAAGTAACTCGACTGACATTTATTCGTGAAGTGGTGTCTTGTCAGTTGTGCAATTTTTTTGGTGAGCGATTCCACGTATTCCTCTGGAGTTTCGGTGATATCTTTTAACATACAGTGATCGACGGACACCCATTGTTTGTATTTTATCTCTTCCATCGCCATGAAGTCCAAACTTTCCAAATAATTTTTGATTCCGACCTCTCGCGGGCATCTTTTGCATCGGTGCATCATACAATCTTCATTGTCCATGCTGCAGATGGATAAAGACATTAATTTTTTGTAGTCTAAATCTTTAATGCCTAACGCTGATATTTGTAGTTTTGGATTTTGGTGATGCGTACATACGCAGACACTGTGAGTTCCGCTTTGTCCAGCAAGCACGCACCATGATGGTCGAAGATGAGCAAAGGTACTAAAGCCTATTTTGGATTTTCATCATTTTTTGCACATTTAGCATATAACTTTCAAGTTACACAATACCAGTCTTTTTTGTTTTTTATTTTTTCACCCTCTTCATTTATTGCAAACTTATAATCTTTGATTCCCGGTCACATCCTACTATATTCGTCATTTTCATAAAACTCCCGAATGATTTTTTTTCATTTCAGCTGTGATGACCTTCCCTTTCGTCATGTTTGGAATGTTAGGAAGAATCCCAAACTGTTTTTGAAGATTGCGGCTCTTACGCACCATATACTTTGTTGCTCCAAAGAAGTCAGCAGTTTTTTCAATGGGATAGGGATACAATGATAGTATTTGTAACCAAAGCTGGGCACTTGCGGTTTTTTTTGCGGTACTGCGGTACTACCGCACTACCAAACTGGTACCGCATAACGCAGTACCGCAAAGGATCGCTGAAAGTACAGCAGTACCGCTACCGCATTTTTTGCGGTACTGCGTTATGCGGTACCGGTTTGGTAGTGTGGTAGTACCGCAAAAAAAAACGCAAGTGCCCAGCTTTGTTTGTAACCTAAGATTGTGATTGTTACTTGCTTGAAATTTCTCCTTTAATTCTTCCATAACCTTTTGATACCTGAAATAAAGTGTATTTGACATTAAGTTTAATTAGTATATTTTTAATTAAACTTTTCATAAAATATATGTATATGTATTATATTGTCCGATTATAAAAATGTAAACAGATAAAACTTAATTTAGTATATACTTTGATGACTATATTAAATTTAATTTAAAATGTCAAATTTCAATAACTATGTCCGAAAAGTAGTCTTGCCTCTCTAAATCATCTTCCAAACAACTTTTTTTGGATGGACCAGCTTCAGAATAGTCAATAGGAGCCCCATAAGCAGCTTCAAAACTTCGTTTAACCTTTTCCATTGTCGATCTGAATTTCGTAGAAGCCTTTATCTGTTTTTGTCCCGGCTTCAATCCAGCTGTAAAACAAATTCATAAATTTAGGTTGCCGTGAAATAATCAAATATCAAATATTTTGTATATATGGTATGTATTCAAGTGCTGATGCTAATATTTAAAAACAGAAAACTACGAATTTGGCATTAAGAAACAAATGTCCTGAATGGAGTCTCTATTGTTTTATTACTTGTTTTAATAGGGCTTTCATCAAATAAAGGTAAAATATTGTCACAGCAAATCTTTATTGAATTGCCTGTCTTGAACGACAAATTCTTCCAATGGTGGTGGATTCGTGGAATCGCTACTGCTTCGCTAAATTCGTTATGTCTGGCTCAGGTATTGGTGCAGGTTCCGGCTCTCTGGATGAACGTTGAACATGTTCTAATACAATTGGCTTCTTTTTGTGACATAGTAATTGATTTTCTTCCAAAATTCCATAGCTTGCAGCTGCCATGGTAGAGTTTACTTTTTTGATGTTACAGAAAATTCTTCTTGAGTGTTTTTTCATAGGATCGCAACAAAATTTTGTTTTGAGGCATTTTAAGGGTTAGGTAAATTTACGTATACTAGAAAATTAGGTATATACTGAAAATCTGGAAAGAAAGCAAAATATTAAAATTTGGAGGATTTTTTTTTTTTGTCATTTTTTTTTTTTTCATAATAATCGTCGATAAGCTGACTTTTTATTACTTATTATGGTGTACATACATCAAATAAACATTTTTTATTCCTGGTCTTTTTTTCGAAAAATGATATCTTTGCTGCCAAATCGCAAAAAAAAAAAAAAATCCAAAAAATCATAATTTTATTTTTGTTACCCTAAAAAAATGATACATATTTAGAAACTACAGTTAATTTTACATATTTTATCATTTAAGACTTACTACACTACCACAATTAGGAGCCGAGATATTTACGTTTGAAAATTATTGTTTTTTTCATTTGAACAAAATTTGGTCAAGCCATAAAATTTGACCAACTTGACCAATTTTCAAAAAAATTCAGAAATTTGTAATTTGGACCTAAACCAACCCTCACGCCAAGTTTCATGAATTTTGAAGAGGTTACCGTGTACTTCATTTGTCTATTTCTCGTAGAACTACCCTGTACTGTTAAGTTCATCATTGGACACAAAATGACACCCACAGAGTTGTTTATTTACCTATAGGAATAGATAAAAGTCACATGGAGGTAGATCTGGTGAATAAAGAGGATGGCTCATCACCTCCATGCCTAGGTCATTAAGAGCCTGCTGTACAACTTTACTGGTGAGCTGGCATGTTGTCCTAATGCAAGATCCAGCCTATCTCCTTGTACTCTGGTCTCTTGATTCTGATTTTTTGCTTCAACTGTCTCTGAAGCAATTGTGCATAATAGGCTCTAGTCATAGTTTGCACTTTTGGCACACACTGGTCATAGACAACCCCATTTTTATAAAAAAAAAAAAAAAAAAAAAGGTGCATCACCTTCCTGGTACTTGGTTGAACTTTTTACCTTCTTTGGTCATGGACTGTGTGTGTTTCCATTGTAAGCTCTCTGACTTTGTCTTGTGCCATTCAAAAACTCTCAAATGTGATAGGACAGCATCCTTGAAAGCGGTTTGTATCATATCAACAGTCTCTGTTGGTGTTTTGCCCAATTATATGCAAATTTGATAGCAACACACTGTTCCTGTTTGAGCTCCGTAATTGGTATGGTATACACACCTACACTCGAACACTGCTGTAGTGAGACTGATGCAAGTGAGCTAGACCCAAGCCTGTTCAAACATGCAAAGAGGTTTAGTCTATCACTGGGTATGGGGGGAGCTTCCTACATGCATCACTTGTTTGGCAGGCTCAGTCCTGAAACTTTCTGAACCACCTTCATATAAACATATAAATAAATCATTAAGTATCCCCATTGTTGGTTTTCATACAGAGAAGATGAGGGCCTGAAGTGGACCTTGGAAATTTATCAGTGTTTTGGTGGGCTCTGACCAAAGGTTAAGAACCAGTGTATAGCATAACTTGGTGTAGGGTTGCAAAGGGATGGAAACTTTCCAGGAATCAGGGTTGGTAAAAAAAAAAAAAAAAGTTTTTTTTATAAAAACCAAAAAAAACATGTTTTTTTGGGGGGGTTTTAATATACAACCTGTAGGCTTATATATATATATATATATATATATTAGGGTGATTCAAATATGGGGGTAAAAAATTTTTTTTTATATTTTAATGTGTTCAACCCTTTAAATGGTTCATTTCAGCATAAAACCAACTATCCTAAAATATTTTAGCAAATTTTTAAATTTTAGGGGTTGCTACCAGCAATTAAAAATTGACAGAACGACTCAAATTGTCAAATTTTTCCACACCATCCAGGGGGTACAGTACAAAGCGCATTGCTTTTTTTTAATGTGGAAAGCTCCCCCGTAGGTCCTACCATAACCACAAGCATGCATAATTAAACTAGCATGATATTTGAGACATTAGCTGTCCTTACTTCATCAATGTTTCTTTCTTTCTATCAGGGTAAACAGCCCTGTAGTTTTTCACTACTTGTAGCAAGAATTGTTTTTGATCTTCATCATGTGTTAGTATTTTATTATATTCATCCATTAATTTTACTCCTCTTTCCGCTATATCATTCACGACTTTCCACTGCTTGATAGATTTCTTAGCGGAGTTATACTCTTCATCATTATGCCATTCTTTAGCATCTTTGAGTAAAAATTTTGAACTAAATTCTGTTATTGTAAAGAATCTTTGAGTATTTGATGACAAAATCTTCTACTGTAATTTCTTCGTTGGAATAAGTGCAGGATCTAGAAAAGCCCGTTTTGCAGGAAGAGTTTCTGTTGTATTTTGCAAGGCCTTTACAATTTTGTTTTTCGTTTCAGTAGGCACTTCATCATCATAAAAGGCCAAGGCTACCAGTTCTGATAGGTACCAGAGGTGACCTAACAGTTTTTTAATAGCAACAAATGCAATTGTGTCATTTATTTGTTTGTAGACTACAAGATTCTGTAATAATTTCAGAGCAAGATGAGGAGCGCAAGATGGCACAGGAGCTGTAAACCATGCCGTTACATATAACCGAGTAGCAAATAGACAGATGTCTTTTAGTCCTTTTTTGTCTTTTACTGAAATTTTGAACTGAGATTTGAACATAAAAATTTTTAATGAATATGTAATTTTGGCCATCCACCTAGCCCGATGAAGTCCCGCTGGATGTTTAAATTTGATTCCACCTTTTGGTTCACCTCCCCAAAAAATAATTGTTAACTGCAATAGTTCTAGGTAATCGTCTCTTGGTTGGAATGTACCTAGCTGATTTGTTGCAAATATAATTATGTCATCTTTGATGTCATGAATATTTTCATAGATATCTGGATCTGATAATGCTGTTTCGTAGTCCTCCTTATTAATGCTTGACCATTTTTCTCTGAACTTCTTAAAAAGGACTATATCTGGGCCAGAAGATGGTGATAAAGACTGAAACAACAGCTTCCAGCATAATTTCAAATATATGGTGTCGACATGCCAGCCACAATAAATCGTTGCCAAATTTTTGTTCTAGAAGAATAGCTGCACCATTTCTAGGACCAGTATTGGCTGCCGTTGTATTGAAACACATGCATTTTATTTGTTTGCAGATGTCCCATTCAAGCGATGTCTGATTGTTTGCATTAAAAAGAGACGCATTTCTGTCACTCAGTTTTGCAACATCAAGACTTCCTAATAATTTATCATCAAACAATTTTCTATGTTTGCCAACCTTACTTTTCCATGTTGAAGGTTGTGCAGCACAGAAACCAGATTCATCACTTTTACTCTTCTGATTCTGATGATGTACTGGTGAGTATGACAGCCTCTTCATTCTTCTTTCTTTTGATCTCTTCTTCTGCTTTCCTCTTTTCATAACGTTGTTGCTTTTCTGCTGCTCTTTGCTCTTTTTTAGCAACAGCCTTATCAATGGTACCCATTTTTCCATGACGTCCTTTCTCACGTTGCATTTTCAAGAATTTCTTATCATCATCTATTTTTATAAGCTGCATAGCATTCTCATGAGCAATGTCAAATAAGTTTTCCAGTTTATCTTTCCATTTTTCTTTTTTATTATTTAAATTTTGTGATCTTTTCAATTTGTTTGGTTTGTTTTTCTTAAGCAGCTGTCATTCCTTCAGTATTCCTTGAATTTTATCTACTACATGTATTCTTTGTTTTGCTGGTATTCCTGCTTTTTTCCAAACTGCTAGCACATCATCTGCAGTAGAGCAGCATGATTCTCTAATGTCTTGCTTTTTAATATTTCTGTAGTGCATGAAGAGGGCCATCATTTCCTTCTCTGATGGTAATACGGATGTTTTTAGTACTGCAGAGGGCTGCCCAATTAGCCATACTTCAGTTTCTTTTCTTGTAGAACTTCTCCCAAATGAGCAACTGGGTGATGGTGAGTTAAGCCTAGCTTCCATAATCGATTAATTGGTATCAAAATTACGAGTTCCAAGCAACAATTAAAAGCAAGCTAGTATATAAACCATTAATTAAAAATTCTGAAATATAAACAATTAAATATAAAATCATAAGTTGTAAAAACAAACAAATTGAAAAAGAGGGAAACTTTGACGCCTGGTAGCACATAGTAAATTTTATTTAAAATTCACCAAATTTGGCATACACTACTTTTTTGTCATAGGGAACAAAAATACAGGTTGAACAATTAAAAAAAACAACTTTGATTTTTTTGAATCACCCTAATATATATATATATATATATATATATATATATATATATATATATATATATACCCGCAAGGGGGTTCTAAGCTCGTGCTCTTTGTGCTCGTGTGTACATGCTTGTTCCTGGAGGTTTCACGTGCGCCCTCCCGGCCCTAGCACCCAAGGATGATGGGGCTCGATCCTGCAGTCCTTGTCATCCTTGGTCTTTTTCCACTTCGACTGTCCCCTCTACCCTTTCTTTTTCCTCTGTCTTTCCTCTCACTTTTTCTTTGTTTTTCCACCGAGATATGCCCTTTTAAATAGAGGCGAATCGGTTCTTCCTGAACTTAAAAAAAATATATATATATATATATATATATATATATATAAAAATTGAGGAAATTGAAAACTTTTAGTATTTCTAATATAATTTAAGTGTTAAAAAAATGAAAGTAGAGAAAACAATAGCCTAACCATAAATTAAGAAAATAAACATCTGACTTATGATATGTGCATATAACCAAATATTTAAAAAATAATTCTTTAGCCCATATAGGCCTAGCCTACATGTAAAAAAAGTTTGGGTTTTTTATTAAAAAAAATTTTATTTACCAACCCTGAAATACAGAGAGCTTTATCAACTAATTTATTTCTTAATTTGGACTGTATCAGTCCAAATGCAGAAAAAATTCTTTCAACTGCAGCATGAGATGACAGTTATGAACACTGATGCATTGTTCTGCACATCTTCAGACAGTTCCCTGATAGATCTCCATCATGCAAGTGGGGTTATGTTTAGATTAATGGAAATACATGCATGCACAAAATATAAATGCAAGGTTGCCTGTATTCTTTTATTTCTTCTTGATATACTTTTGTTTTTTTGTTGTTTTTGTTTTTTTGTTTGTTTTTTTAAATGATTTAAACCATTGGTTTAAACCAAACAACCCTGCCAGGAATTCTGAAAAGTTTTTGTGGAAAGTTTTGGGAACTTTAAATTCTAGGTAATTTTAAGGTTTACTTGATAATTTTTGTCAGTAAATAGTGATGTATATATATATATAATCATTTTACACCCAAAAAGTAGTTTGGCTTTTTATCCTTTTTATCTCTATTGTTTTTATTGAGTTCAGGTGGGTTTGTCTGAAATAACCTGGTATGAAAAAACTATATAGGGCTATGGGTTGATTGCCTGATACCCTCCAGCAGACTTATTGGAGAGTTACCGACAAAAGCCCTATGTTTTTTCATTAGAGATAGGCTGACTATACGTACTGTTTTTTTTATGGGTTCTGTATGGGTTCTGTCACTGAAGAATAATTGTAAGCTCAATATGTTTATGTACTTACTTTTTCATGAATACAGAATATTACATAACCCCCGTCCCTTTTTTGCCATCCCAATGTCCCATTTTTGTCTCAAGGAAATATGGTCAGCCTAGTTAGAGAGTTATGTATGTGTAGGTCTTCAAAGGACCTCTTTATTTATAATTGTTTTCAGTAATTCTAGCCTCAGGATTTTAGATGCCTATATGTGAACGAAAGAAATTTTTCCCACCTTATTTTCACTGGGCCTTAGTTTTCTTCGATGTAGGGCCATTACAATGGAGCCTACACTGCGAGTTTACTTGGTGTAACTAATATAGGCAGTCACTATTTAAACACCTGAAGGAATAGGCCTATCCTTTTTATAGTTATTAGGTTTTATATTATAAGGAATTTACTCAGAACTTTAGGGAAGACAAAAGCACATCTTCCCTGTTTAAAGCATTTGCTGTAACATAAAGAGCTCTGAGCCAGTGCCACTATAATATATCTTCATATTTTAGTATAAATTGCTGATTTGGCAAATGTTGTTGACCCTTGCCTTGATGTAATTTACATGAGTTAGCAATGAAAAATTTTGATCATGTGAAATAATAAATGTTTCTCATGGTTATGTAGGCCCAACGCCTACATACAGGTTCTATGTATGTATGACAATCATTTCATTCCCATTAGGCTATGTCGCCAATCCTGAGGCAATTTTGTAGATATTTAATTCAGTTAGTTAATAATTTATACGGTATTTAATTATGAAGTAAAGGCATCACATATGATACCATGTTGTAAGCGTGTATAGTTTTTCCATACCTGGCTAAAACATGAATTTGAAATCAGTATGCAGGAAATTCACATTTTAATATTCACTAATATTCTGGCAAGCGCTCTCAACCTCAACATGAAAGGTAGACATACAATCTTTATGGTATCAGGCTTCTTCAGCTGGTAAATCTTTCATGCCCAACAACCTACTGAGTACAACTTGTCCCTGCTCATCATTTTTCAGTTTACACTTTTCTATCAACACATCTTTGTAATTTGTTTTTTTATCACCAAGCTTATTGGTCATAAACCTGGATGCTGGAATGCGGTATTGCACCGGAACTTTGATGTCATATTTCTCAGGTAATATACGCTCACTGACTTTCAAACAAAAGTGTTTTTTTTTAGGGTCATATACTAGGCCTTCACTGAGAACAGTACTATGTAGTCTTTTTGGCTCCACTGTAGGGGTATCACATTCTCTCTTTTTCATGAATGCTGATAAATTCCGCTTGGACACATCAGTGGAAACAGTTCTTGTGACAACAAAGGATTTTTGCTCCATCTTCCAAGAGAGGCTCTAGTCTCGCTCAAACATCTGGCTGCCCTCTGATGTTGCTGCTCTCTATGATTTTCTGAATCCTCCCACAATTTGAAAGACCTTTCTGACCTCCAGGACAGCTATGCAGGAAATCCTTGAAAAAACATTTCATCTGCAGCTTTTGTAGAACCTGAAAAATAAGAATTTTGTTTACCCATTCTTCAGAGTACAAATTGCATTGAAATAATTTATCCTCAGCAAATGAAAACTAAACAACGCTCATCTGGTATATTCTCCATATTCAGCAGTCAAAAAACAATTTTGGAATCAGCACAACCAAGACGTCATCAAACCACCAGGTGGGCAGCACTATCAGCAATAATCTCAACAACCTGAAAAAAATAATCTGAGGATAATTCAACATATTGGAATTCACCTTACCATGGGGAAAATAATCCCTGATTTCATTTTAAACCCTATAGAACTACTCACTCGCCCAAAACCATAAAAATGACAGTAAGATCACCAAAAAATATCCACGACTGCCTGGGATATGGGATATTCCTTATTTCAGGGCACATTTGACCTCCAATGACCTTGAGTATTGACGAATGTGGGTCAAAACGACTCCCAAAGCATCTGCAACCCCTCCAGATCGACTCATCATCCTAAAAAACCCTAGAAATGACACCAAGATCATCAAAATCCATCAGGTATTGACCAGTATATGGGATTTTTCAGTTTCGCCAGCCATCTTGGAAAATGGTGGCCATATTGAAAAAGCCAAGTGGGAGTCAGGTGTACACCCGATAGATTCTTGAATGGGGTGGTATAAGCTTTAAAAATATGTAAAAATTTGCTTTATAACAAACAATGCAGGGTTCCAGTAAAATCAGGGTCTGTGCTACTGGACTATATTTGATAACATGGAGCTTTAGTACCCATATTCTTCAGTATTATATATAAACATGGTAACATTTTAGGTTTTATAAACCAGGGTTGGCAAAAACACAGGTTTTATTAACAAAAAAACCCTACCTGGGCTGCTGCTGCTGCTGCTGCTTTTTTATTTTTTTTCCCCCATAGGGCAGTTTAGGTATATGTTTTTCTTGAAAATAAAATGCTCAGATAATTAACATTTGTAATATCTTAGTAAAGTTGTGTGAATGTGGAATCTTTTATTGATCCATATTTGTGTATTTCAGTAATAAGTACTATGCAAGAATTAATCTATTACATTATTTTATTAGTGACTCATTGATTTATTTTGAAAAAAACCCAGTTGCAGTTTTTTTTTTTTTTTTTTAAATAGGCACAATTGGGTCAGGTCCAATCAGGCCAATCCTGTTATAAACAGTATTGAAAAAACCCATTCCTTAAAGAAAATTGTTTAATATTTATCATAAGGAATATTTTTATGTATGTTCTGGAGCATAGGTATTTCAATTGCAAAGATAAAGAAGTCTTTAATTAACCTCTCTACTTCAGGAACTGATATCAAAGTATTTTCCCTTGTCCCTCCCACATATGTTTCTTTGCAATCTATCTTAAGATTATCTCTTCTCACACTGTTAAGAATGTTTGAGTAGTGGTTTTTCCCAAAGCTGGGCACTTGCGGTTTTTTTTGCGGTACTACCGCACTACCAAACCGGTACTGCATAATGCAGTACCGCAAAAAATGCGGTAGCGGTACTGCTGTACTTTCAGCGATCCTTTGCGGTACTGGTTTGGTAGTGCGGTAGTACCGCAGTACCGCAAAAAAAAACGCAAGTGCCCAGCTTTGGTTTTTCCACACCTTTGCAATTTCATCCTCCCCTGACACCCCATCATTTGTTGGAGGGAGGGCATTTTTGACACCCGTTTGATTCTTAACAAATTTCCAAAATTTGTTGTTATTATTTATGTGAGCTTCACATCATGTTGCCACTTTACAGTGTTGCCACACATGCCTAACAAAATATTGTACTATGCATAATGCAATGGTAATTAACTTTGTAAACTTGCTTTTTGAACAACACTTGTATATCTCAAACTTTTGAAACCAAGTACCCCTTAAAAAAATTGGAATTTCCCACATACCTCTCATAAGTATTTACAAAACTAAACAATTTCACACACACACAAAACAATTTTTTTTATTTATTTGTAAAATTAATAGTTTACATTGTTTAGATTTGAGTTGGATCAATGAACCTGTTTCTTTGCACATAGTTCCATAGACAAATGATGCAATATATTAAGTATAATTTAAACAGTTACATAGTTATGAAGTGTGTCAAAAGCAATGATGCAAAATTACCAGTAGTGAGTGACTAAGTTGAAAGTCGTTTTCCATATCAGTAAGCCGTAGCAATATTTGCTCTTGCAAAGGTATGTTGCTGAAAGTGGTATCATTAACTTAATAGCTTTCTTTGGAAGTTGTAAATATCATTATTCAAAAGTCATAATTTGGAAGTGTGTACTTAAATCTCTAACTTGAACTGACCATCAGTAGAAATTCAAGCTGAATAAGTTCCAGCTGTGGTTGGGTGATGTACGTGGTATTGTAAAATGTAAATCATAAAATGCAACAGAAAAAATTAATGAAATGTGTTTAGCATTTTATTTATTCTAGTTGTACTGGTTAGGAAAGCATCATACCCATAAGCACAATGTGTATCAAGACTTTTCTTACATTTGTATATACTACTTTGGGAATCAGTTATACAGGGTGTGTCAGTAAAATGTTACCACTTTCTGTCAATGTTCATAGACATATCAAGTGGTGACATTTTATTGACCCACCCTGTATAGTCAACTAAGGCTATTTTAGTAAAATTATGTTAACTTTCTTAAAATAAAAGTTTATTGAATTTATATAAAGTTAAGATTTAAGTTTTCACTTTGAACATAGAGATAAAAAAGCTAGAAAAACACAGAATTAAATAAACATTAAATAAACATTCTCAAGAATGAGAGTTTAAGTGATGAAAAGGACTGATAGAGAAAGTTTAGTGAGTATTTGGCATTGGGTTTTTAGACTTATGTTTTTCTCTTCAAAAACAAACTGAAATTCTAAGTTTTTCAACCCTTGCCTGTGGATATGGAACCGTTTTGCAGGTTTGTTTTGTAACTTATTTCATAACTGTTCAAGTAATAATTTTGAAGTTCTTATATGTCCACAAGGAGAATTGAAATTTGAGATAAGAGAATAAATAGTATTTTTAAACAATGAAATATTACAACACTTAAGAAATTGTTAGCATTTTATGATAAAAAATAATTAAAGTCCAGTTTTGATTCTTGTGCAGCTTACAAACTATTTCATTCATCATGAGTGAAGATTCTAAAAGGTAGCCAGTTTATTATTATTTTAAATCCTAATTCCTTTCTTTGTAATTTTATGAAAGTTCACTACATTAAAAATTTCCAAACACTATTACATTTTTTCCCCAGGCTATGAGGTCACAGCTTTTGTAAGAGATGCTGGAAAAGTACCTGAAGAGACTACATCTCAAATTCAAGTGTTCGTTGGAGACACAAACAACTCTGTAGATGTGGAGGATGCCATTGAAGGTGCAGATGGAGTTGTAATTGCTTTAGGAACTCGAAATGATCTTAGTAAGTTGATTTTTTCTTTTCAAAGTTGCAGTTTGAAAATAATGAGGGATAATGTGTCTATTTTGTAGGCTACTGTAGATAGCTCTTTGAAAATTGACTGAAAATTCATTTTATAGAGAATTTAGTCAGCCACAATGCAAAACGTTTGCGTATCAAAGTTTTCATAGCTCAAACATCTGATCTATGGAAGACAATGCTGTAGAGTACTTTTCCCAACATAAACAGTTTAAAACATCATGTTTTCCCTTTCTTCTACTGTATTGACAGATAGACCATTGAAAGTATTTTTTAAGCTGGCAAAAAAGTAAATACGTACATGAACAATTGAGCACCTTTTTCCTGTGCAAAAGTGTTTGTATTTTTTAAGTGCTTTAATAAATTGTCACTTCATAAAAGTTTAGATTAAAATTAAATGGTTTAACAGAACGTGAAATGTTGCCTTATAATGTGCACTCATTTTTAAATGAGGATTCGTAATTTACACTTATTAAATATTAAGTTGAAAACTATAAAAAAAAATTTGGATTTGGGATGTCGTTAAGTGATGTGATAATGAGTAACTTTTTTCATCTGAGCTCACAACTGAAGTCATGAGCTTGGACTTCAGTTAACGGAATGACGATAACTAATTTTATAGGCTAGCTGATGTTCGTATATGCCTGTTTGTTGACGTTATCACGTGACGATCGACGTCGACCAAATAAATGTTTAATTATCTATCTATCTATCTATCTATCTATCTATCTATCTATCTATCTATCTATCTATCTATCTATCTCCACCAGGCCCCACCACCATCATTTCAGATGGCACCAAAAACATCATCTCGGCTATGGAGAGATTTAACGTAAGACGAGTGTCGGCTTGCATCTCCTGTAAGTTTTGTATTTAGTTCAGAAGGTTATAAAAAAGAGGGAACCTCTGAAATCCCATATTTTCCTCAACACATACTTTGGAAGATGGGGCCATAAGTAAACTTGAGTCACCTGAGTCCTAGCAATCACATTGTGGTATCGAACCCTGGAACCATTTTGTGGAACCCTTTGACTTATATTAGTGATAGCCTGTCTTTGGAGAGCTTTAGTTTATCAGAGTCCAATCCTAATTAAGTTTAACATGCACAGAAAATGCCAAGTAATAACTCCATGTAGTTATATAAACATCAATAATTAATTAATTTGATTCATTGGTTGGTTGATCTACGTTGTAACACCGCTGCTCAACGACGTTGGCGTCTGTTCAGTAGTTGGATGGGGAACGCGTTCAGATTCCGCATAACCTTTGCTATTACAGGAGAGATTAAACAACCCCAAACATTATTATTATTCATTGATTAGTCGGTAGTAAAATCTTTGTGTTTCATCAAAAACGTTCTTATAATTAAGTCTACAGTAAATTTATTATGAACTCGAAACTGTTTAGCTACCTTGTGAAAAGCAAATTTTTTTAGCGATTCCTTGACCGTACATTATCAACAATAATAAATTGAATTATCAGATAAAAAGAAGCTTATCAGGAGTAAATAATTGGATAGATAAAGTAATAATAAAACAGCTGATCAAAGTAATCTAACATAGAACATCCTTTTTTGTAGCGTTTTTGTTTATGGATCGGTATAGTGTGCCCGAAAAATATCATCCTTTGACTGAAGACCACGAACGGATGCTCCAGTACATCAAGGACTCGAACACGGAGTGGATCGCGGTCCTTCCACCACGCATCACGGGTGAGGGTCAGATTCATTTCGTGATTTTCTCCCTCTACAGAGAGTTTTTGCAGCCTATTCTTCTTTTATGGCTTGAACGAGGCTTTCCCTCGATGTACCTTACCGTACAACTTTACAAAGGTTTCGCGCGATGATTCCTCATTTCGCGAAGGTCAAGCTTGTCGCCCCTCCTCTCGAGTTAACCTGGTGAAGTAATGAGTTGGTTTCTTGTGCTCTCCACCTCACATAGCCAGGTACGCCCGGCTCATCGGGGATTGTTCTGAGCCAGCGTCTAGTCTTCTTTTGAAGATGTCCACTGCAACTCCCTTCGTGTTTCTTAGGTCTTTGGGCAACTGATTAAACAGTTTTGGTCCTCTCACTACAAAACTATTTTCTTTCAGGGTTAAGGATGTTTCCTGTCTCGCCTTCAATTTGGGAATACGACACAGTCTACCGTTTCTACCTTCCACCGTTGTTTGGGGAGTTATAGGGTTCAGAGTAAGATTAGGGACTAGTTTCTCCATTATTTTCCAAGTGTAAATAATGGTGTATCTCTCTCTCCTCTTTTCCAGTGAATATAGGTCTAGTTCGCGTAACCTTTCCCAGTAATTTAGTTCTTTGCATCCATTGATCTTGGCTGTGAAGCTTCTCTGGATCCCTTCGATTCATAGGCGGATCCAGCATTGTAAGGGAGGGCCAACGTTTCTGGGGGGCCCATGAATATGGATATCAGAAGCTCTCAATTCTAGTGAATGCCTTTTTAGTTTTACAATTGAAGTTAAACTTAGCTATCCAGCTGATAAAACGTAGATACTGATTTTGATTTTATGTAGTAAAATATCACGTGAATGTATGCAACATAATATGAATCCCATTTAACCAGGATGTATGGGGCCTCTAAATCTAACGGGTGGCCAATGGTCCCCTGACCCCCCCCCCCCTCTGGATCCGCCTATGCTTCGATTGCCACTTCGTTAATGACTTAACACGTACCAGTCGTACCACACATGTTCTCTTGGATTCATATCTGGAGATTAACCTGGCCATGGAAAAAGTTCCATTCCATGACTGTCATGCCATCTCTGCGTAGCACGAGTGGTATGAGTTGGGGCACTGTCTTTCATGAATACACTTTGGTGTGAAGGTGCATTTTCATTGGAATACTGTAGATGGGTAACAGACCCTCTTCCAGGATTTTTACACATTTTACTGAATTAGAAATTCATATGCAGATCAACATCTGCGTTCCATACCGTAACAGAAAATCCCCCGTGTTTTATCGTAGCTTGCAGATGCCTGAAAATTCTTGCAATAGACGTCTCCATACCCACACACGCCCACTGTATGGAAGTGAAGCAAACAGACTTATCCGAGAAAATGTAGAATTATGTTTGTCGATACTGTCTACTGCTTCGGACGGGCAGTGTTGCGAAGGGTGATCATGGGCTTCCTTCTAGTCTGCAATAGTATCCCATGTCATGAAGATACCGTCCGATGGTCGTAGAACTAACCTTAACTTGAACAGCCAACTTAGCAGCGGTTGGTGAGGGTTTGTTTCTGTATGTCTTCTGACGGCACGAAGCGTTCTTTCAGATGGACCTGGAGGGCCAGGACAATCAAAATCTCTTGTTTTCTGTTATTTTTTAACTATTCAGTGACTGTTAATCAGCGATGCAAGCTGAGATCCTGGGACGCTATACAGAATCTAAATATTCTTATTTCACACAGTCCAGTTATAAATTGTGCCAGAAACGTGTTATTTTACCAGAGTAGTTTAGCTAAATACAATAATCGTCTGGTTTTGCATTCTATTATCAACAATTAACGACGAACGTTTTTGTAGGGTTAAGTCTAAATGCGTGTATTTGAAATGGTACGTATTCGACCCAGTCGGCGTTAGAGGGTTAACTATTGCTAATGGAATGCAAAACCTTCGGAAAATTCCCTTTTGACTTTGCTCTGCTTCCCAAAGTCCAATAATTCGACATCTTTTGAAATCTGTCAGTACCTGAGAACTTCTTCATCGTGGCACTGTGAAATGCCAATTTATTTTTTATATTTACCTTACCCTAACAAACTTTGTTTCAGCAGATTACATTCATTTTTAACAAGTTTAAGAACAATCATCGTAGTGCCTATTTACTTTTGTATACTAACAGTCAAGTCATATAATAGAGTACCTACAGTTTAATGTGAAATCCGAAACACAGGAGGTCGCTGCATCATCTGGACACAGAGGATGGTCATCCATCCAACTATGATGCCGACCAAACTTTGTTAAATTTCACTGATTCAATGGGAAGTGGTGTAATGACATAGGCATGACTTTAGCCTTCACAGTTAATAGAAAGTCATTTGAGGCTGAATATAGGTTATTCACTCGTATGGACTTGTTTGTCCTTCGCAATCAATACTATATTTATTACTTTGTATGAACTACATTATGGGTTGACCACGGAACAGATGCAAGACATTTACATTTTTTTATTAATCTCGAACCCGTCATTCATTTGAGGCAGAATATAGGTTATTCACTCGTATGGATTTGTTTGTCCTTCGCAATCAATACTATATTTATTACTTTGTATGAACTACATTATGGGTTGACCACGGAACAGATGCAAGACATTTACATTTTTTTATTAATCTCGAACCCGTGTCAGTTGATTTTGCATTTTTTGCCATAGTTTTCATGAATTATACATTCAAGATAGTGATTACCGTTGATTCACAGGTGTTTGTGGAGACTGCTCGCTGCTCAGACATTCTTACGTGGTCGGTCCTTGCACTTTAATACTTGTCAGTTTAGCCTTCGAGTTACATACAATGAACTCACAATAAATAGCTTTTAATAGTTTGGAATAAATTACTCAACTGATTTATTAATTCATCACAGTAATTCAATGTGTGAATATTTAAGTTGACCGATTGAATGATTGTTATCCAGTTAATGATCAAGGCAATAATAATAATAATAATTTGATCTAATTTTCTCCCAACGTTTCCTCGTTCTCCCGTAGACACTCCTCCCACCGGGTCCCCTGTAATCCTTCATGACGAAAGTCCAGGAAAGACCATCTCCAAGTACGATTTAGGACGGTTCCTCGTGATGGCATTGTCTCAAGACGAACATGTTGGACGAGTCTGCGGAATCTGCAACTAAGAAGTTACAGTATTTTTTTAAAAAAAAATTGTTTGTAATGTTTCAAATTTTATTTTTTATTTTTTTTTCGAACAAATTAATATTTAGATTCTGAAAATATTTTTTAAAGTTTTACATAAATTTTATTTGGTTAATTATTAACCAAATTAATTATTCAAAATTATACGAAAACTCAAACGTTATTGGCGGTAGCTATACTGTTTTTATTATTATTATTATTATTACTACTACTACTACTATTATTACTACTACTAAAACAAATAATATATGGCTAGAGTTTTCATTAATTCATATTAATCTACTATTCACATTCTTGTTGGGGTGAGCACAGCGCGTATATCACTCAAAATTACACCAATTACAAATTTTCATCATCATAAACGAGCAGATTAACGATTCATTACATTAGAAAACAAGACACTCGCTTTACTCGAAAATTCACAAATTTTTTATTCCATTTTGTTTCTCAGACTTTTGTGCCAGATTCAAATGAGCTCCTTGTTGAAACTTGTTCCTCTCACACCTTTAAATTCATTATGTAAATATGCTTTACAGTTTTATAAGGGTTGATGTTTTACGCATGACCATACAACACTTATGTCGACTCTCTTCACATATGAAGACTTTAATTCCATAACTTTCATCGAACATTCGCCTTGCTGCTGCTGCTGCTGCTGCTGCTACTACTTCGGTCATTCTGTTCCTCACAGCAGTCTTGCTTCTCCAGTTACTCATTTTAGGTGCTTTCACTTCATCCAAAAGCGTAGCAACTATGTCTCGTGTCCATTCTTCTTCAGTTGTGGAAGTCGTACATACACCTTCGTTCATACCGATTTCCGATTTTTTCTTTAGGGTGGCTACAACGCTCGAACTCGGGACCAAAAATGCTCAAATCATTTAAATTCATTACTTTTTATCACTTGACGTCCAAGATGTGGACAGACAACGTTTTGCGGCCCAGATATAAGAATTTACAACTTTAAACTTTTCTTCACTCACCACAATATCATGTGAATTTATCTCTCCCCAAATTAGCTGTTTTTTCTCAATCATCGTTAATCTTTTAATATGCTCTGTTAATTAAGTTGAATTTAAACCTTTTATGTTGTCATAGATTATCATTTTGAAAATTGGTTCGAATTTACATACTTTCCTACGAACAATGCTGTGCATGAATAAAAATTTCAGTATCGCATTTATTTACTCATGATTTACTGAAGAGATTGGTAAGTAAACTCGTCCTTTAAGAATATATCTTCCATTTTTTATTCGAACCACCTTCACGTACTTTAAGTGCCTTGATACTTTTGCTAAGATCTGATTAGGTCTAAAATGGAGTGGTCCAATTTTCTAGAAAGGATCTTTTTATAACTTTTTTATGTAGATGCATGTTTCCGTGTTAAAGCGTAGTTTTTATTTTGTATTTTTCTATTTTTCATAGTGCAACTTGTCTAAAGGGAATCATCATTATTATTATTATTATTAAATATAAGTAATAGTAATCGTCTTTACTGTTATATGACAAATTTAATGCATGGAGAAAGTTAGCATCTTAGAATCGGTGAAAGGGTAGTATCATAATAGAATCTTAGAGTTGAATTTTAGTATGATCACTATTTTATGTGGGTAGGGAAAAATTTCCATTATTTTCATGCACTTTTCATTAAGTATGAATGAAAAATATAAATGAAAATCAAATTATTATTATTGAAGAATTGATTATATTTATATTGTCTTCCAACTAGAATAATCGTGGATAACAATTTTGGTAAATTATGGAATAAATTATTGTAATTCCTTTGAGAGAAGGTAAAAATTACATTTATTAAAAGCCATAAACCAATACCCAATAATTATTGTTCATAAATTTTATGCAACTATTATTTTTCACTTTTTGTATTCGGTGAATGCTTCAGATAATTTATATAGTTTTATATACAGTAAATTTTATAGTTTAGATGTCAGGTAAATTTTATACGTTTAAAATTGATAGATTATTGTTATGAATATTATTAAATTTATTGAAACTGTAATTATAATCACAGATTTTTTATTCCTTTGGTGTTTCGTATTTTAAATAACAATTTCATCTATTTTCTTGGGGAAAATTTACTTTAATACTAACGGAAGTATTTACCACTGAAATAGGTTATAACAGAACTTCGGGAACCCCTATTTTCACACAGACGGAGGTGGCGAGAACTCCCGAAAGAGAGTGTATAACCCGAGCGATCGCAGAGTAGGTGGCAGTACCAACTCAAACTCCTGTGACGATGGGAGTTGAATCTGTTCTAATTAGTTTTATTTATTATGAATTATTTTTTGGTTCATTTGTACTCATTTTTACTATTTTACACACTCAATTGAGTTTTAACTGCTGCGTGATCTGGGGAGAAGACTCTGAACCTGCAAACATTTTGGACGAAAGGAGGAGGATGATTTGGGAATGACGATAATTTCAATATTTAACCGATTTATTTAATTACCATACATATAATAACGGGGAAAGCGAGCGTGAATACTACGTCTTTACATTATATCGTAGAAAGAAAACTCAAGCTAACACTAAACAAGTTTAATTATCGAAACTACATTTTAAGCAAACATCTCAGGTTATTAACAGCTTCCGCGAGAGGCTACCTAACCAGGGTGTTTAAAAATTTAGAACTGCGCTAGCTTCCAAATCCGCTTTTGTGGTTGGTGGCCTTTTTCTCCCTGACAGCAGTTGTATGACAGTATTTTGTTCCATTTAAAATTGCTATTAATTTCATATGATAACATTCATCTCATTACACGTAATTCCCTTTAAAACAATCATTATTAAACTTCATTTTAAAAATCAACACACTACAAATCCTGTCTCCAATCAACCTAGCCACTAATCACTAAATATGTCCGTTAAAACTGAAAAACTGTTGGGGGCTTCATGATAGTCAGTCTTGCTTTTCTTACTGAAGTACCAACACTTTAACTAAAAATTATAAATAAAACTATAATAAACATAAGACAAAAAATTAACTTTATACAGGACAAGGACCTGTACGCTGCACCGCCGTCAAAATCCAGTGGTTTACTTTTACTCTTTAGCTCGAAACCTACGGGCTTCTCGACCTATGTTTATATGGTTTTTTTTTCTTTACTTTTGTCTCAAAAATACACCCTGTGATTTATGAAACATTTGTCACCCTGTGATGAACAAGGCTTGATAGCAGATATCTTCGCGATCTATGATTAACGATGGCTGTAAACTTATCTTGGACCCAAAAGGAGGTGCCCCTTTTTTTGGCTCTGAGCCCACAGTAAGATTGAATAAGACCTACACTGCGACCCAGATTTGAGCTCGCCAACAACTGAACTAGTCTGGCCTAGGCCACTATAGGCCCAGAATTATGATGATGCAAAGCCAATTCCTCTGCAGGGCACTGCATTTTCAAGTAAATTACATTAATCCTACTAAATTATATAAGTATCTGTTAGTGAGAAAAGTGGCCATGTCCCGCCGCCATTCTCCCCCCGTTTGAATCTAGTTACGAATTTTCTTGTAAAACACATTTAAAACCAGTGACAGCGGAACGTTAGCCCGCAAAGGGACCCAATAGGACTGATTAGTATACTACTAGACTACATTCACTTAGATTGCGTGAACATGCTAAAGTGCTACAGTTATGAACTTAAAATTTACAAAATATGTTACATAGCCTAAACACAGAGTAAATAATGTTACTTTTTACTTCAAAAAACTTTTTTCAAAGTTTAAAATGTTAAAATATCTTCGCTGGTAAGGGGGGCCTAGCCCTCTGTGTTAATTTAAGAGGGAGCCGCCGGCACCCACCCACCACCGTTCCACTGCCTATGCTTAAAACAATCATGAAGCTTTTGGGGTTTCATTATTGTATTAGGGGCACTCAATATATTCCCCCCCCCCCCCCCCCGCTTTTTTCTTAGCTAAATAATAGGCATGGGGCTGAAATGTGTTTTGGGCCGTAAGTTTGAACTTTCTGCGTTTCATATAACCAATTTTTCCAGTTTGAACTTCGACTCCTTGTATAAAACCGATGGTTAACGCAATTTCGAAAATGGCGACAGTGATGTGCATCGTGAACAGAGAACTGTTGTAGAGTTCTTAACCGCAGAGAAGGAAACAGTTAGAAATATTCACAAACGTCTACAAAACGTTTACGGAGATGCTGTTGTTGATCGAAGCACAGTTGGACAGTGGTCTAAACGTGTGAAATCATCGGAGAGGGGAAGAGCCAGCCTCGATGATGAACCACGCAGCGATTGCCCGGCATCAGCTGACATATATCTCACTGTGCAACGTGCTAACAGCATCATTCGATCAAATCGGCGCGTCACATACAAGGAGCTATCACTGGAGCTAGAAATTAATGAAGGAAGTGTGAATACGATAATTCAGCAACTGGGATACTCAAAAGTGTATTCACTTCACGGTTTGTTCCTCGCGAACTGATTGAAGATCACAAAGCACAAAGAAAAGAAATTGCTTCTGAGTCGTTGGTTCGATACGAGACAGAAGGGGATGACTTCCTTTCACGAATTGTGACTAGAGATGAGACTTGGGTACACCACTTTGAACCTGAAACAAAACGCCAATCCATGGAGTGGCATCACGCAGACTCCCCACGCAAAAAAAAGTTCAAAATGTCTCCCTCTGCAGGAAAGGTTATGGCCACTATCTTCTGGGACATGAAAGGGGTGATTCTGGTGGACATTATGAAGAAAGGACAACCAATCAACTCGGAGGCATATATTGCTACACTACAGAGACTCCAGAGACGTATAAAGCGAGTTCGACCAGAGAGAAAACTGGAAGACGTCGTCCTTTTGCACGATAACGCAAGACCACACAACAGTTTGCAAACAAGAGAGGCCATCACAAAAATGCGCTTGACTGTTACCCCACCCTCCATACAGCCTGGATCTGGCATCTTCAGACTTGCATTTGTTTGGGCCAATGAAGGATGCTATTCGTGGAAGAAAGTTTGTGACGATGAGGTTGTTGAGGAGGTTAAGAGGTGGCTTCATTGGAATAAAGACCCTTGCTTCGAGGTGGAGGAAAGCCGTAGAAAAGGATGGAGACTGTGTGGAAAAATAAAAACTTGTGAAAAAGGTATGTAACTACTTGTGTACAAAATTTCGGGAACTTACAAAGAAACTTGGAAAGAAAAAAAAAAAAAAAAAGGTGGGGCAAAATATATTAGTGGCCCTCAATATGAACTTACTAATTTGGTTGTGCTGAACCAGGAAAAAAAAAAAAAAAAAATTTATATATATATATATATACGTATATAAATTTTTTTCCCCGTAGGTTTGGATTATTAGGTAAAAGTTGCTTACAACTAATCCAAACCTACTGGAAAAATATAAATAAAGCTGAAATCGGATAATGTTTGTTTGTGTATGCTCATTTGATTGTTCAAGTGTGGTATTTTTACCACGGGTTTCTGTAGTTATCTTTAAATGCTATAGTATAGAGGTTAGGTGTTGGTTAGGTTTTCGTTTATTTGTCTAATAATAATGAATGAAAACTTGCGTTCATGTTTTGAACTATCTCATATACCAGCCGAGCCATTGTATATATTCATTGGTCGAGCATTTGAGCTTTAGGAGCATCTACATCTTTAACTAAGCTAAAAGTTTTAAGGCCTGTTATAGTTATAAAAGTAGGTACTTTCTTAGCCTCGAAAAATAACTTCACCCGAGCAGCATAAGTTTCAAACTACTACTCGAATCTTCGTAGGGATTTACATTGATAATTACAGACATTCTACCAACAAAACCAATTTAGGACCAAATAGAGTTCAAGTAGATTAAGTACATTACATTTCATTTGAAAAACTTAAGCAACTAGGGCCTATCGAGATTATCCACGCCATGAGCTATATTTTATAATAAAATCTTACAAAATGTCAGCTCAAAGCATTTTCGTAGATCAAGACTACAAGTCTGTTTTCTAATTTTCTTATTATGCCCTCAAGTAGGGTTAAAATTTGGTGAATTTACTTCCTAGGTAGAGATGAATCGAAATTAGTTCGTTATTAGAATTAGCTATAGCAGTGTAGCTTACTCCTTTAGGTAGGTTACCAGCACAAGCCAACCAAATATCATCGACCAAATCGAAATGACCAACACTGACGAATCCAAATAGCATTTGAATCGTTCCACCGAACGAATAATCCCATCCTCGTCGCCAATTGCAATAACTTCGGGTGTGAAACTTTTGTTACACACAAACATAAAAGTTTCGCAGGGGACCATTCTGAGTTGTAACACATTCAACAGACGTGCCATGTGCCTTCAAAAGTGGACGCTCAAATTTTCCGGTTAAATTTTAAGTTTTGTTTTTTGGTTAGATGTATTTGATCCGACGTAAATGCAACGAGTTTCTTGCGTATATTGAGGTTTCTGAATATAGGTTTCTTGGGTAAGCTTTAGACCCCTGGACGGTTGTACCCTATCCCAAAGCGGGGTTTTATCTGCTCAGCATATTTGCTTAGTAGATAGCTGGTGAGGGAAGCTACAGTATATTTTGGGGCTTCTTTGCTAGTGACCTGTTGCCCACGTTGGGCTTCCACCATGAAAAAGAAAAACCACAGTATTTGTCATTTACCATTACTTATTCGGACTGCAGTGGATTTAATTTTCCCAGAAGAGTTCCTTGTTCCATACACGGTCTGTGTGTAACATGAAAGTTTCTCAGGGTACCATTCTAAGCTGTAAAAAAAAATATATATATATATATACATACAGGGTGTCCCAGAATTAACTATTTCAATGAAATCGGACAAATTTTTTAAAAACACACTTTTATTTATGTTTATCATGTTTAATATGTGTTAAAAATGTATAAATTTCTAAATTTTTTTCATAATTTTATTTTCATAATTTTTTCATTATCTGGTCCAATGAAAGACCGTCTGAAGTCATAGAATGGCAAAGAGACTCTCCAAAAGTTAACGTGTGGCTTGGAATGACCAAATCCAAAATTTATGGCCCATTCTTCTTTGCGGAAGCAACTGTAACAGGTACCGTCTACCTTGATATGCTTCAGCAGTTTCTCGAACCACAGCTTCTTGATGATGGCATTCTTGATAATGTTGTGTTTCAACAAGAAGCATTGATCTTTTGGCGATAAACCTTTGTTTTTATGAAATCCCATGCAAAGAAATCCAGGGGTGTCAAATCCGGAGAACGCGGAGGCCAAGGTCGAGGTCGTCCACGTCCAATCCACCGATTCGGAAGGCGTCTGTTGAGGTATTCTCGAACAATTAGAGCATAATGACATGGTGCTCCATCTTGTTGAAACACAACATTATCAAGAATGCCATCATCAAGAAGCTGTGGTTCGAGAAACTGCTGAAGCATATCAAGGTAGACGGTACCTGTTACAGTTGCTTCCGCAAAGAAGAATGGGCCATAAATTTTGGATTTGGTCATTCCAAGCCACACGTTAACTTTTGGAGAGTCTCTTTGCCATTCTATGACTTCAGACGGTCTTTCATTGGACCAGATAATGAAAAAATTATGAAAATAAAATTATGAAAAAAATTTAGAAATTTATACATTTTTAACATATTAAACATGATAAACATAAATGAAAGTGTGTTTTTAAAAAATTTGTCCGATTTCATTGAAATAGATACTTAATTCTGGGACACCCTGTGTGTATATATATATATATATATATATATATATATATATATATATATATATAGAGGGTGGTCCAAAAAAAATGGCACCAATTTTGAGAAGTGATATCTCAATAACCGTTGCAGCTAGCGACTTAAAAAAACAACCAAATGAAAGATAATTCTTTTCTCTTTAAATACTTATTCTATGGCTTGATGGTTATAAGCCCATATAATGCCCAAAACTGGCTTCCAAAAAATATATACAAAAAAAAGTTGCGCATTTATATTTATTCCTTTTAAGTTAAACCTAATTTTCAATAAATGGCTCAATCTGCCCTCCATTATGGTCAACCACAGCCTGTAATCTCGCCCTCCATTTTGAAATTGCCTTCGAGATCGTCACTTGTGAGAGATTTTCCCATGCAGCCTGAATTCGTTCACGAAGATGGTTCACATCACGGATTTTCGACCATGTAGACTTCTCTCTCTAAGGCAGACCACACAAAGTAGTCAATGGGGTTTAGATCTGGGCTGCATGGTGGCCAATTATTTGGTTCGATAAAACCAGGACAATTATTATTGAGAAATGTTGTTTCCTTGGCTGTATGAGATGGGGCTCCATCTTGCATGAACACAAAATCAGTGCTCGTCTCCTTGATCTCTGACAACATTGGAGACAAAATGTCATTACAGTAGTAAATTGAGTTAATTTTAACGCCTCGCTGAATAAAAATGATGGATGTTTTGTTCAGATGACGCTGCAAGGGAAACCATTATCGAATCTGAAAAGTGTTTTTTTTCACGCAAAAGTCGTTTTGGGTCAACATGAGTTTTTGTCGCCACTGCTGCACGAACCCGATCATTTTGGGTATTTCGTGGTGTTTCGACCGTAAATCGTTTCTCATCAGAAAACCAAATTTTTTTCACAGACTCATTTGACCGAAATCTTCGCAATAGATTTTTACATCGATGGAAACGTCTTTCTTTCACAGGCTCCGATAAAGCAGTAACCTTCACCCTCTTAAATGTTTTCAACCCAAGATCTTTTCGAATTATTCGCTGTACTGATGAACGTGAAATCCCGGTTTCTTTCGCAACTTCACGTTCACTTTTACTTGTTCCCGGTTGTTCCTCTTGACTTAAAACCATTTCATTTACTTTTTCAATGTTTTCTGGCGTTCTAATACTTTTTGGTCGACCACTTCCCGGACGCCGTTGACTGCTGCCGGTTTCTTTAAGTTTTTGTAAAAAATGTGCCACAGTTCTTTTTTTCCAATTTCTATTGGAAATTCGTAAAGGATTCTGTTTAATGAATATCCTTTTCTTCACGTAGTGCTTGTATAATGTTCTTATCAGATTCTCTCAATCCCATCTTGAGGGTCTGGAATAGAAAAATTTCATTTAAAATTAGGATCAAGGAATAAATATAAATGCGCAACTTTTTTTTTTTTTATATTTTGTTTGGAAGCCAATTTTGGGCATTATATGGGCTTATAACCATCAAGCCATAGAATAAGTATTTAAAGAGAAAAGAATTATCTTTCATTTGGTTGTTTTTTTAAGTCTCTAGCTGTAGTGGTTATTGAGATATCACTTCTCAAAATTGGTGCCATTTTTTTGGGGCCACCCGGTATATATATATATATATATAAAGGTAAGGTGTGTATATATATATATATATATATATATATATATATATATATATGAACAGAAGGATCAACACAACGGCAAACATTTTCATTTATTTGTACTTCAGACGTTTCGACAAATCTTTTGTCATCATCAGTGAATTAAGTCTTAAAACCTTTTAAAACAAAAGTAAAAAGTGAAAATTACATCAATACAATATTAAAACCATTAAAATTAAAACCTTAAAGCAAAATGGAAATTGCATCAATACAAAATTAAAATCATTTAAATTTCATCACTATAAAAACTAAAATTAAATTAAATTACCTCAATAGGTAAATACACAATGTTTACATCCACCTCCATACTTGGAAAAGTCTAAGAGAACACTGGATGGTCAGAGGATTAGAAAGGGTATGTCTGTGAAAATCGGTTGGTTGGTTAAAAGAGTTGTAATTTGTAGGATGAGCTATTATTATTAAGGGAGGGTTTGTTTCTATAGATGTACAAAGATTCTAAAATTCGGAGTTCTGTAAGGTTATTGGATCTAGTTAAAATTTCAAACTGAGTTTTGTGAAGGGGATGGTCGTTTTCATTACTATGGTTTCTAATTTGTACATCTATAGAAACAAACCCTCCCTTAATAATAATAGCTCATCCTACAAATTACAACTCTTTTAACCAACCAACCGATTTTCACAGACATACCCTTTCTAATCCTCTGACCATCCAGTGTTCTCTTAGACTTTGCCAAGTATGGAGGTGGATGTAAACATTGTGTATTTACCTATTGAGGTAATTTAATTTAATTTTAGTTTTTATAGTGATGAAATTTAAATGATTTTAATTTTGTATTGATGCAATTTTCATTTTGCTTTAAGGTTTTAATTTTAATGGTTTTAATATTGTATTGATGTAATTTTCACTTTTTACTTTTGTTTTAAGGTTTTAAGACTTAATTCACTGATGATGACAAAAGATTTGTCGAAACGTCTGAAGTACAAATAAATGAAAATGTTTGCCGTTGTGTTGATCCTTCTGTTCATCTGTAAGCTCCGTTTCCCTAAGGAGAAGTCAATAGCTTTGATATATATATATATATATATATATATACACCTTACCTTATGTTGTTTCGTGCGTTGGTCTCTCTTCACACGCACACGGAGGTCAAGCTGGTGGCCCCGCCTCTAGGTCTGGCTTGGTGGAGGAGCGAGTTGCTTTCTTGCGGTCTCCACCGTACATAGCCAGGCACGCCCGGCTCATCTGGTACCGTCCTGAGCCAGGCATCCAGTCTTCTCTTGAAGACTTCAACTTTGATCCCCGTTACGTTTCTGAGGTCCTTTGGAAGCTGGTTGAAAAGTCTTGGTCCCCTGACAACCAAACTATTTTCCTTGAGTTGAGGAGGTCCCTTGTCGGGCCTTTAATTTGGGAACACTACACATTCTGCCTTTCCTATTTTCCAGTGTTGTTTGAATGGTAATTGGATTTAGTTTTAGGTTTGGTACTAGTTTTTCGATCATTTTCCATATGTAGATTATAGTGTACCTCTCTCTTCTTTCTAGGGAGTACAGATTTAGTTTACGTAGTCTTTCCCAGTAGATGAGTTCTTTGCAGCCATCAATCTTGGCTGTGAAATGCCTTTGCGTTTCTTCTAGTTTATTAGTTTCTTCCTTTTTATATGGGGACGTCAAAACTGAGCAGTATTCAAATTTTGGTATAATCAGTGTTTTTAGCAGGGGAATCATTACTGTCCTGTCCCTTCTCTTGAACGTTCTTAGTACCTGTCCGGCGACTCTTTTTGCTTTATTTATCGCTATCTGATTTTGTGTTTCGAATTTCGCATCATCTGTCATTATTATCCCGAGATCGATCGCTTTCGTGCTTCTCTGAATTTCCTGTCTATCTGGAGCATAATATGCAGTCTTAAGTTCTTCTTTTCTACCATATCTCAGGAGCTGAAATTTCTCGGTGTTAAATGACATGATGTTGTCTTCTGACCATTTGTATATTTTGTTCGTGTCCCTCTGCAAGGCCTCCACGTCATGTACATCGCTGATTTTTCTGCTGGTCTTTGTATCGTCTGCAAAGGATGTTACTATACTGTTGCTATTTACTCCGCTGTCTATGTCTGTTAGCATGATAATGAACAGGAGTGGGGCCAGTACTGTCCCTTGTGGTACTGAGCTGCTTACTTCCGATTCTGATGATGATATACCTTGAATTTTGACGACCTGCAGACGTTCTCTGAGGAAGTTGTAGATCCATTTTCCCACTTTGCCTGTTATTCCCATATATTTAATTTTATGTGCTATTATACCATGGTCACATTTGTCGAAAGCTTTAACAAAATCTGTGTATATAACATCGTAGTTGTCATTGCCTTCCAATGCATCTAGGATATTGTTGTAGTGTTCTATTAGTTGTGATAGGCATGATCTATCTGATCGGAATCTTTGCTGATTTTCGTTGAATCTTTCCCGTGTCTCCAGGAAGTCATAAATTTTCTCTCTAACTATTCTTTCAAATACTTTGGTGAGGTGGGACGTCAATGACACTGGTCTATAGTTCTTTGCTTGAGATCTGTCCCCTCCTTTATATATAGGGACAATGTTTGCTCTTTTCAAGATGCTCGGTATTTCCCCAGTGTCTAGGGATCTTCTCCATATCCAGTGTAAAGATGTAGCTATTTCATTTTTACAGTTTTTAATCAATGATGCATTCCAATTGTCCGGACCTGCAGCTGAATGTGGTTTCATTTGTCCTATAGCTCTCGCTACATCTTCTGGTGTAAAATCCTTGCAATTACTCTTCAAAGAATGCATTTATGTCAGGTATCGCTTTGTCAACTTTTGGGGTACTGAAAACTGATTCATATTGAGCTCTCACTGTATCAGATATTTCTTTTGGATCGTCGGTTAGTTCATGATTTCTCGTCCTTAAGGGCCCAATAGCGGCGCGCGTTTTTGTTTTCCTTTTTGTATAGCTATAGAAGTATTTTGGATTTTCCTTTATTGCTTCTACCGCCTTTTCCTCTTCCCTCTCTATGGTCCTTAATCAGGGCTTGTATTTCCCTATCGATACCCTCCAGTTTTTCTTTTATTGCTTTCCTGTCATTATCTCCACAGTTGCCTAACTTCGCCTCCACTCTCTTTCTTTTGCGGAAAAGTCTTCTCTTTTGCCTCTCCAGCCAGTTCCTCTTTCCTTTTGGCTGTGATTTCGGAGCATATTTTTCTAAAATTCTCAGCGTTTTTCCTTCCAAAGTTGTTAGCATTTCTTCAGTTGTTTTATTCTCGAAAATTGTTCTCCATTCTATTTGGGCCATGTGTGATCTGATTGCTTCCCAATATATAGTCCTGGAGTTTAAGTTAAAAGCCCCGAATTTACTTCTTTCCTCAATATGTGTATTGTCTTTTAATGCTGTCGTCATATTTGTTGATATCTCGATTAAGTTGTGGTCTGAGATAATGGTTGGGGTTATTTTTATATCAGCAATCAAGTTCATGTTATTCGTGAATACCAGATCCAGGCAATTATTTTTTCTGGTATTTTCTGTTATCTCCTGTGTCAGCATATATATATACGTCATCACACCACGTATTTTTTATATTTAATATTGTAGGAAACGTTTCTACAGTTTCCATTTTAATAATATACGAGGGCCACTCAGTATATTTTGCTCCACCTTTTTTTTTTCTTTCCAAGTTTCCTTGTAAGTTCCGGAAATTGTGTACACAAGTGGTTTTTTTTTTTTTTTTTATTAATTAAGAGCATGACACCCCCTTCAAGTATTTGCAGTCGCTGTGAAGGGAAATTTGCCGCTTACGCGTTTACAATGGCTAATAATAATGAACAGTTAGTTTGCAGGTGGTGCTCAACCATGGAATTCCTGAGGAACGAGTTGGAACGTGAGAGGGAGGCCAGAGTGAAGCTTGAAGAAAGCGTGATGCTCCTGACGGCAAAATTAGAATCCCTTGAGACTCCAGTTACGACCCCTCCTGCCTCAGTTTCTACTAATAATATAAATAGTACTAATATCCCTCTCTCTTCCCCTAGTTCCCAACCCTTCTTTCAAGTGCGTAATGGAGCCCCATTGAGAAAACCTAAGACTTGTCTACCAATAATAACAAACAAGTTTTCTGTTTTAGGTTTCGAAGATGCTGATGAACCGGAAATACGACTCGTTGGCGATTCCATTGTTCGAGGGTAGCTCGAGGAATTCTGTGGGAGAAGCCCTCGTCGTAGGCGCCGTTACTGCTTCCCTGGTGCAAGGGTGGAGGATATAACTAATAGTGTTGACCATTTTACAGACGGAACCTCTGAGGACACAACGTATGTTATTCATGTCGGTACTAATAACGTTTTAAGTTCTAGATCGGAAGAGCTGCTGGCTAGGTACAGGGACTTACTAGAGCGACTAAAGGAAAAAACTAATAAGATTGTTTTAACAGGTATACTTCCTCGAATTATCCAACGTAGCGATTTCTACAGCAAGGCGACCTATATCAACAATAACCTAAAGTCTCTCTGCCAACAGGAAGGAGTGCATTTTGCGAATTTTTGGAACAGTTTCTACGGCAGGAGGGACTTGTTCCTTGGAGATGGACTTCATCTTAATGACGTTGGAGCTGCGCGTTTTGGAAGACTATTTCATAATACTGTCTCTTCTTTTCAGGCTGCCGTAACTCGAACGGTCCCAGCGTAATTTCCTCAAACTTCCCCTGCGCTCGCGAAGGTGTCGCAATTACAAACAATTTGAAGGTTCTATCCTTAATTGCTCGTAGCCTACGAAATAAAACTAATTTTTTTCTTCAATTGCTTGTAAAGACTATGATTTAATTGCGATAAATGAATCGTGGCTTAGCACTGAAACACGTGACTTCGTAGGGGAGTATCAAATTAGAGGTTATAGACTTTTTGTTAAAAACAGAATAGGTAGGCGAGGAGGCGGTGTTATGTTGTATATCAAAGATAATATTGCAAACATTATAGAAGTAAAGCACACAATTCTAGAACCGATAGATTCGACTATAGCAGAACTTAAATTGAACGATTTCAAACTTCTTGTTGCGGTTATATATAGGCCCCCTAATCAAATAGCCGATACGGATGAAGCGTTATATCGTGAACTAAAGAGAATAATAGGTAGTGAGCAGGCCTTAGTTATGGGTGACTTTAATTGTGCTAACGTGAATTACGATACAATGCAGGGAGACGCGGAAGGTAATCGTTTAATTAATTTTCTCGAGGATAGCTTTCTTATTCAAAAGGTTGGGGAACCTATGAGGTTGGACCTTATTTTAGATTTAGTAATAACTACGGATGATAGGCTAATCACGGATCTTCAAGTAATAGAACCATTAAGCAATAGCGATCACAATATGGTAGAGTTTCTCTTCTCAGTAAGTCACTCGAAACCAGCTAACTCGACTAAAATTTCTAACTTCCAGCACGCAGACTTTTATAAATTTTGAAATGAATTATCACACGTCAATTGGGAAAACGTAATGGGGATCTCCAACGTAAAACTAATGTGGGAATCGTTTGAAACAGTATTTAGGACTGTACCGTACAAAATTAAGCGTGCGAAAGTAAACAACAAGCCCTTGTGGTTTACTTCTAGAGTAGGAGACATTATAAAGAGTAGAGATAGGGCTTATAGTCTCCATAAGTGCAATAAAGACAATTTGTGGTTACGAAACAACTACATATCTGAGGTGACGTGTATGTATATATATGTATATAGTCTAAAAGTCACTAAAGAGTAAATATCACTAAATCTAAGCGGAATGGCAAGACGAAGCCATAAAGAACCAACGGGCTGTTCGTATTGCTTCGGTCTGGCCTAGACATGTTTTTTCCTATCTGACCTAATCTTTGGTGCTGAGTAAAATTAGGTGATGAATCTAAGGTAACAAATCGGGTAGGAAGTTGTTCGTACTTAAGTATAGTTAGGGGTAATGTCTATAGCTTTAAATTGGTAATGTAAGAGAGAGTTAGGTAGGCTGTTGTGGGACACAGGAATAAAACGGTAGGCTTCAAGGAATACCTAATTCAACGCACCGGTAAGTGCTTTTGATTGTTTGCTAGAACCTAAGTAACCTAACTGGGGTGTCTACCCCACGCTATCACATTTGGCGACGAGGATGGGATTTGGCTCATTTGGTTAAATTTTGTTCATTGGGTTAAATTTGGCTCATTGGGTTAATTTGGCTTATTGGGTTCAAGTGGTTGTTTGGAAAATTGGATGCAGACTAGTGGGTCGTCCGATTTGGTTTGTTTGTGTGGGGAAGCTACCGTACTATAGCGTAGGTCCCGCCGCCCAAATTCTAAAACTAATTCCTACTCAGCCCTAACTCTAAAACTAATTCCTACTCAGCCCTAACTCTAAAACTAATTCTTACTCAGCCCTAACTCTAATACAATTCACTATTCAGCCTAGCTCTAATAAAATTCACTATTCAGTAACTAGACCAAATTTAAACCTAACCTAACCTACTTCACGTGAGTTGGTCTAATTCGGTTTTGCTCTAGCATGTCGGTGATTGGCCATATAAGCCCCTACGAAGACAATGGGAGGACTTCGAAGCTTATGCCACTAGGGTGAAGTTGTTTTTCGAGGCAAATTCCATTCCGGATGCTAAGAAAGTACCTACCTTTTTAACTATAATAGGCCCTAAAACGTTTGGTTTAGTTATGGACCTAGTTTCTCCTAAAGCACCGGAAACTTGCACCTATAATGAATTGGTACAGGCCCTAACCGATCACTACAAACCCCGAGTAGTTCTCATCTATGAACGTTTCAAATTTTATTCAAGGCATCAGACGGGAAATGAAAGCATTGCAGAGTTTGTTGCAGGAATAAAAAGCCATAGCCGTACGTGTAAATTTGGGGACAAATTAGATGAAATGCTAAGAGATAGGTTTGTAATGGGTCTCAAAGAGGAGTCTACCCAGAGAGCCCTATTAGCCATACAGGACCTAACTTTTAGTCAGGCTGTAGAAATAGCTACGGCTAGAGAAGCAGCTGCTAAAGATGTTAGAGCTTTTGGAAATCATAGTAGTAAAGCCCAACACGTAAATAGCTTTAAATCTTCTAGGCCTGGCAGACCTAACGAGCCTACTAGACAGGCAAATAAAAGGTATGAGGCGAATACGACTAAGCCTACTAATTCTACTAAGCCTTCCAAGCCATGTACAGGGTGTGGAAAACACCATTGGAAGAAAGATTGCCCTTTTAAAGAAGCAGTTTGCCGAAACTGTAGTAAAATAGGCCACATAGCTAAAGTGTGTTTTTCAAAGAAAACAAAGGGTGAAAATTCTAATTTTAACATTTCTAGTATAAATCCTCAAAAGGGAAATACTTCGAACATTGGAGTGGAGTACCTATTCTATGAGCAGCAAAGTGGGGAAAATACAGGCCCATATATTGTAGAGGTAGGCCTAAATGGAATTACAGTTCCTCTAGAATTGGATACGGGTGCTGCCCGGACGGTCATGTCCAAGGTAGTTTTTGATAAGATTTTCAAAAACACACCTAAACTACATGCATCTAAAACGATTTTGAAGAAGTACGGTGACATACAAATACCTATTTGTGGAGAAGCATACGTCACAGTTACACTTAACCAGAAAACTTTGTCTCATCCCTTAACCCTTTTAGTGGTGGATGAGCAAGGGCCTACTCTACTAGGCCGTGATTGGATTGATGCTTTGGAAATGCCAATTGACAAAATCTTGCCAAGGGGTCAGGCAGATGTGCATACACTTTCATATCCATCTGACATAGACTCATTGTTAAGGGAGTTTTCTTCTATTTTTGGGCCTGAAGTAGGCAACCTAAAAGGCCATCAGGTCTGCATAGAAGTAGATCCTAATGTAACTCCGAAATTTTGTAAGGCTCGTTCAATTGCGCATGCACTGCGGGAGAAGGTAGATTTAGAAATTGACAGGCTGCTAAAAGATAAAATTATTGAACCAGTCACACACGCTAAGTGGGCTGCCCCAGTAGTTCCTGTACTAAAACCGGACAAGTCCGTGCGGTTATGCGGGGATTACCGTTTAACAGCAAATAGAGCCGTCCTTCTAGATTGCTATCCTATACCCAAGCCTGATGAATTATTTAGCTCTCTTGCTGGGGGAAAATATTTCACAAAACTCGATATGTCCCAAGCCTATGCTCAACTAAGTTTAGATGAAAACTCTAAAGAATTAACTATCATAAATACGCACCGAGGCCTATATAAGTACAATAGGCTATGCTATGGAATAGCATCGGCTCCAGGTATTTTTCAGAGGACAATGGACCAAGTTCTAGGTCACATTCCAGGGGTACTTTGCTTTCTAGATGATGTCCTCATTTCAGGTTCGACTAAAAAAGAACACCTAACTAGATTAACCACGGTTCTAAAAAGACTCCGGGATGCTGGACTTAAGCTAAAGAGAGAAAAGTGTTCATGGGTCACTAACGAGGTTTCATATTTAGGGTTCCGCATAGATGCCTCAGGCATTCATCCAACGGTGGATAAACTAGAAGCAATAGAAAAGGCACCACCTCCACAAAACATCACACAGTTACAAGCTTATTTAGGTCTCCTAAATTTTTATAGGAAATTTTTGCCTAATGCATCGACTTTCCTTGAACCCCTAAATAAGCTATTACGATCTGGGGAACAGTGGAGATGGGAGAAAACTCAAAAGGAAGCATTTGAGGCTTCCAAGGACGTACTACTAAAGTCCACTCTCCTAGTGCATTATGATCCTAAACTTCCTCTCGTAGTTTCAGCAGACAGCAGTTCTTATGGAATTGGGGCAGTGTTATCTCACCACATTGATGGTGTAGATAGGCCTATCTGTTTTGCTTCTAGAACACTAACTGAGACGGAAAGACGATATGCACAAGTGGAACGTGAAGCATTAGCCTTAGTATTTGCAGTAAAAAAATTTCATTTCTATCTATGGGGTCATGAATTTAAACTAATTACTGACCATAAGCCTCTTTTAGGTTTATTTTCACCTAATAAAAATATTCCAGTTATGGCCTCAGGTAGGATTCAACGATGGGCACTGATTCTACAAGCCTATAAATTTGACTTAGTACATCGGTCAGGTAAACTTCTAGGTACGGCTGATGCGCTAAGTAGGTTGCCCTTAGAAAATCCAAATGATTGTGTACCTATACCTACAGAATGGGTTCACTTGGTGGAGTTTTTGGAATCCACTCCAGTATCTGCAGTACAAATAGAGCAGTGGACAAAATCAGACCCTATTCTGTCTAGGGTCATCCATTTCTGCTCAGTTGGTTGGCCTACTAAGGTTGAGAGTGAATTACAGCCTTTTATTCAGCGTCAGTCTGGCCTCTCTATTCAAAATGGCTGTCTCTTATGGGGCCACAGAGTGATTATTCCAAATAAAGGCAGGTCGAATTTAGTGAAGGAACTTCACGCTGAACACATGGGCGCAACAAAAATGAAAGAGCTGGCGAGAGCTTATTTCTGGTGGCCTGGTTTAGATGGAGAACTCGAATCATTGGTTCGTTCCTGTCAAAGCTGCCTAGAGAACAGAGATCTCCCAAGGAAAAGTCCACTTCATCCTTGGGAATGGCCTACTATACCGTGGCATGGGATCCATGTTGACTATGCAGGTCCTATAAATAATATTTATTTCCTAGTCATGGTGGACGCCTACTCTAAGTGGGTGGAAATTTTTCCAACCACTTCCACGACTTCGGGTGTAACGATTCGCTTACTCCGTTCAGTTTTCGCTCGATGGGGTTTACCCGTAGTCCTGGTTTCCGACAATGGTACTTGTTTTACCAGTGAGGAATTTCGTTCCTTCGTCCACCTAAATGGCATTAGACATGTCCGGTCTAGTGTTTTCCACCCATCTACTAACGGTCTCGCGGAAAACATGGTCCGTACTTTCAAGTCGGCCTTGCGTCATTCTCGGGGAGGAAATGCAAGTGGTGTTGGATAAATTTTTGTTTAAATATCGAATAACACCACACACCACGACAGGGTGTCTCCTCTAAACTTCTGATTGGCCGGGGAATTCGTTCAGTTTTTGATTTGTTACGTCCAAACGAAATGTTACAACAACGAGTTTTACGCCATCAGGAAAAACAGAAGTTGTACCACGACACTAAAAGAGGGGAGAGTTCTAGAAGCGAAACCTAATGATCCAGTTGTGATTCGCAACTATGGGGCTGGACCAAAATGGGTTCCTGCAACTGTGCAGGATGAGAACGGGCCCTGTTTCCTTCAAGTGCCAACTAGAAGATGGTCGTTCTATTAAACGCCATCAGGACCAGATATGGGAACGGGAAGTGCAGAAGGACCAGAGTCTTCCGGAAGAGAGAACTGATCCTCCGGAAAATGGTTCAACTTGCCCGCCTATACAGGTTGCACCTGATCCTACTACATCAACCCCGCTCCGCAGGTCGTCTAGGGTCCCTCATCCCCCTGACAGACTAAACTTGTAGGGGAGGAGTGAGGTGACGTGTATGTATATATATGTATATAGTCTAAAAGTCACTAAAGGTAATATCACTAAATCTAAGCGGAATGGCAAGACGAAGCCATAAAGAACCAACGGGCTGTTCGTATTGCTTCGGTCTGGCCTAGACATGTTTTTTCCTATCTGACCTAATCTTTGGTGCTGAGTAAAATTAGGTGATGAATCTAAGGTAACAAATCGGGTAGGAAGTTGTTCGTACTTATGTATAGTTAGGGGTAATGTCTATAGCTTCTAAATTGGTAATGTAAGAGAGAGTTAGGTAGGCTGTTGTGGGACACAGGAATAAAACGGTAGGCTTCAAGGAATACCTAATTCAACGCACCGGTAAGTGCTTTTGATTGTGACTCCAGTTACGACCCCTCCTGCCTCAGTTTCTACTAATAATATAAATAGTACTAATATCCCTCTCTCTTCCCCTAGTTCCCAACCCTTCTTTCAAGTGCGTAATGGAGCCCCATTGAGAAAACCTAAGACTTGTCTACCAATAATAACAAACAAGTTTTCTGTTTTAGGTTTCGAAGATGCTGATGAACCGGAAATACGACTCGTTGGCGATTCCATTGTTCGAGGGTAGCTCGAGGAATTCTGTGGGAGAAGCCCTCGTCGTAGGCGCCGTTACTGCTTCCCTGGTGCAAGGGTGGAGGATATAACTAATAGTGTTGACCATTTTACAGACGGAACCTCTGAGGACACAACGTATGTTATTCATGTCGGTACTAATAACGTTTTAAGTTCTAGATCGGAAGAGCTGCTGGCTAGGTACAGGGACTTACTAGAGCGACTAAAGGAAAAAACTAATAAGATTGTTTTAACAGGTATACTTCCTCGAATTATCCAACGTAGCGATTTCTACAGCAAGGCGACCTATATCAACAATAACCTAAAGTCTCTCTGCCAACAGGAAGGAGTGCATTTTGCGAATTTTTGGAACAGTTTCTACGGCAGGAGGGACTTGTTCCTTGGAGATGGACTTCATCTTAATGACGTTGGAGCTGCGCGTTTTGGAAGACTATTTCATAATACTGTCTCTTCTTTTCAGGCTGCCGTAACTCGAACGGTCCCAGCGTAATTTCCTCAAACTTCCCCTGCGCTCGCGAAGGTGTCGCAATTACAAACAATTTGAAGGTTCTATCCTTAATTGCTCGTAGCCTACGAAATAAAACTAATTTTTTTCTTCAATTGCTTGTAAAGACTATGATTTAATTGCGATAAATGAATCGTGGCTTAGCACTGAAACACGTGACTTCGTAGGGGAGTATCAAATTAGAGGTTATAGACTTTTTGTTAAAAACAGAATAGGTAGGCGAGGAGGCGGTGTTATGTTGTATATCAAAGATAATATTGCAAACATTATAGAAGTAAAGCACACAATTCTAGAACCGATAGATTCGACTATAGCAGAACTTAAATTGAACGATTTCAAACTTCTTGTTGCGGTTATATATAGGCCCCCTAATCAAATAGCCGATACGGATGAAGCGTTATATCGTGAACTAAAGAGAATAATAGGTAGTGAGCAGGCCTTAGTTATGGGTGACTTTAATTGTGCTAACGTGAATTACGATACAATGCAGGGAGACGCGGAAGGTAATCGTTTAATTAATTTTCTCGAGGATAGCTTTCTTATTCAAAAGGTTGGGGAACCTATGAGGTTGGACCTTATTTTAGATTTAGTAATAACTACGGATGATAGGCTAATCACGGATCTTCAAGTAATAGAACCATTAAGCAATAGCGATCACAATATGGTAGAGTTTCTCTTCTCAGTAAGTCACTCGAAACCAGCTAACTCGACTAAAATTTCTAACTTCCAGCACGCAGACTTTTATAAATTTTGAAATGAATTATCACACGTCAATTGGGAAAACGTAATGGGGATCTCCAACGTAAAACTAATGTGGGAATCGTTTGAAACAGTATTTAGGACTGTACCGTACAAAATTAAGCGTGCGAAAGTAAACAACAAGCCCTTGTGGTTTACTTCTAGAGTAGGAGACATTATAAAGAGTAGAGATAGGGCTTATAGTCTCCATAAGTGCAATAAAGACAATTTGTGGTTACGAAACAACTACATATCTCTAAGGCGTGAAGTGAAAAGTGTAATAAAAAAGTCTAAGCGCGAATTGAAATCTCCATAGCTCGTGACGGTAAAGAAAACCCCAAGCGATTCTTTCAATACGTCAACAATAGAAATTGAGTAAGAGGTGTCTTGGGACCGTTGAAAAATGTTAACGGAGAGCTAATTTCTGAAAACAAGGAAATGGTTACCTTGCTAAACGAATTTTTTACGTCAGTTTTTACCTTAGAAGATGTAACGAATATCCCTGCGGTCGTGGACATAATACCTTTTGATAATGGTAATATTTTGGATAATACTGTGGTTAGTGAAGGGGAGGTAATGCGCTATATTGATAAAATGAAAATGCGTAAATCACCGGGGCCGGATTCCATATATCCCATACAACTAAAAGAATTAAAAGATAGCATTGTTGTGCCGCTAACAAAGATTTTTAAAGCGTCTATTTGTGAGGGGTGCGTACCAGATAATTTCAAGTTAGCAAATGTAACGCCTATCTTTTAGAAAGGCGATAAAGGTGCGGCGGGAAATTATAGGCCAATCAGTTTAACGTCTGTTGTAGGTAAGCTACTGGGATCAATAATTAGGGATCGTATAGTCGAACACTTAGAACTGCATAACTTGGTTAGAAATACGCAGCACGGTTTTAGGCGAAACAAATCTTGTTTAACTAATCTTTTAGCATTTTTTTTCAAAGCGTGGTTGAAGTTTACGATAGTCATCGAGCGGTTGATGTAGTGTATTTAGATTTTCAAAAAGCGTTTGACACCGTACCGCACAAAACACTCATTGAAAAAAACTAAGGCTCATGGAATCAGAGGTGTAGTAATAAATTGGTAGAAGTGTGGTTGCGAGGTAGGAAATAGGGTGGTCGTTGATGGAGCAGAGTCGTCTTGGGCTAATGTAGCGAGCGGCGTTCCGCAGGGTTCTGTATTGGGCCCCTTGCTTTTTCTTATATATATTAACGATTTAGATGTCAGCCTAGTCAGTACAGTTTCAAAGTTTGCGGATAACACGAAGTTGGGTGGTAGGGCGATTAATGACAAAGATAGAGGTAAAATCCAGGAACATCTGAATAAAATCGTTGATTGGTCAGTCACATGGCAAATGAGATTTAACGTCGATAAGTGCAAAATTTTACATATAGGTTCGCGTAATTTTGCATATAGTATGTCAGGGAAGGAGTTAGCAAGTGTAGATCAGGAAAAAGACTTCGGAGTTATAGTCACTGGTGATTTAAAAGTAGCGAAACAAAGTACAGCAGCGGTCAATGAAACGAACAAAGTGTTAGGTTTTATAGCTCGGAATTTTTAGTACAAATCGCGCGATATTATTGTTCCTCTTTATAAATCATTAGTTAGACCCCATTTAAAGTATGCGATCCAATTTTGGAATCCTCATATGCGAAAAAATAGACAAAATCGAAAGAGTTCAAAGACGAGCAACTAAGATGATTCCGTCGCTTAGGTCGAAGTCGTACGAGGATAGACTTAAGGAGTTAAAATTGATTACACTGGAGACTAGGAGGCGAAGGGGTGGTCTAATCCAGGTTTTCAAAATTATGAATGGGTTCGATAACGTAGATAGAGATAGCTTTTACGAAATATCTCAATATAATAGGACTAGAAATAACGGGTGTAAGTTGACAAGTAGAAGGTTCGAGACAGCAGTTGGCAAAATCTTTTTTACGCATAGAATAGTAAATAGGTGGAATAGTTTGCCGGTAGAAGTAATTAGTAGCACGTCTATAAACATGTTTAAAAATCGATTAGACGCATATGTTGATAAATTGAGTATAGTTTAAAGTAGTAAAATTAAGGCTTTGTGGTTCGGAACCCACGTAAAATTGTAGGTCCCCTCCGCCACCACGGAGGACATGCACAATACACAATTACGAACACAGTTAGGTAGACCAGCCATGAGTGGATCCCAGGATCTTTGTTGGTCTGAAACATTATAACATTATACCTTTTTTACAAGTTTTTATTTTTCCACGTAGTCTCCATCCTCCTCTACGGCTTTCTCCCTTTCCTATGCCTTTATTCCTTACTGGTAAAAGTCCGCTGGGTTCTGCTGGAACCACCTCTTAACCTCCTCAACAACCTCATCGTCACTGAAACTTTCTTCCACGAAATAGCATCCTTCATTGGCCCAAACAAATGGGAGTCTGAAGGTGCCAGATCCGGGCTGTATGGAGGGTAAGGTAGCACAGTCAAGCGCATTTTTGTGATGGCCTCTCTTGTTTGCAAACTGTTGTGTGGTCTTGCGTTATCGTGCAAAAGAAGGACGTCTTCCAGTTTCCTCTCCGGTCGAACTCGCTTTATACGTCTCTGGAGTCTCTGTAGGGTAGCAATATATGCCTCCGAGTTGATTGTTTGTCCTTTCTTCATAATGTCCACCAGAATCACCCCTTTCATGTCCTAGAAGATGGTGGCCATAACCTTCCCTGCAGAGGGAGACATTTTGAACTTTTTCTTGCGTGGGGAGTCTGCGTAACGCCACTCCATGGATTGGCGTTTTGTTTTAGGTTCAAAGTGGTGTACCCAAGTCTCATCCCCAGTCACAATTCGTGAAAGGAAGTCATCCCCGTCTGTCTCGTATCGAACCAACGACTCAGAAGCAATTTCTTTTCTTTGGGCTTTGTGATCTTCAGTCAGCTCGCGAGGAACAAACCATGAACACTTTTGAGTATACCAGTTGCTGAATTATCGTATTCACACTTCCTTCATTAATTCCTAGCTCCAGTGATAGCTCCTTGTATGTGACGCGCCGATTTGATCGAATGATGTTGTTAGCACGTTGCACAGTGTGAGATGTCACAGCCGATGCCGGGCAACCGCTGCGTGGCTCATCATCGAGGCTGGCTCTTCCTCTCTCCGATGATTTCACACGTTTAGACCAGCGTCCAACTGTGCTTCGATCAACAACAGCATCTCCGTAAACGTTTTGTAGACATTCGTGAATATTTCCAACTGTTTCCTTCTCTCTGGTTAAGAACTCGATAACAACTCTGTTTACGACGCACATCACTGTCAGACGCCATTTTCGAAACTGCGTTAACCATCGGTTTTATACAAGGGCGTTTAAAAGCGGTCTTATCCGAGGAGGGGAGGTTCAAACTGGAAAAATCCGGTTATGTTAAGCGCAGAAAGTTCAAACTTACGACCTAAGAGACATTTCAGCCCCATGGCCTATTATTTCGTTAAGAAAAAGGGAATATATTAAGTGCCCCTAGTACATAGCAGTATATAACGTGACAAAACAAAAATTGTTGTGTCACATTTCGCTCAGTACTTTCATTTCGTCCAAAATGTGACTTCACTTGAAATAACTTTTTTTTACTAATTTCAAATCAGATTTGCGGACGAAAGGAACATGGTAACTTGAGTTTGTGACGCCAAATGTAAACAAAACTCGGTTAGATCCACTCTTGGCTAGGCCTACTTCGTAGTTTATTCCATATAGCCATTAGTCTGGATTCTCAATATAGGGTAGCATGGTCCTAACTTCAGGCTCCAATCATGAATCCAGCCCAGGTAAGACTGAATAAGACCTACACTGCGACCTAGATTTGAGCTCGCCAACAGTTGAACTAGTCTAGCCTAGGCCACTATAGGCCCAGAATTAAGATGATGCAAGGCCAATTCCTTACTTAGGGTTTATAAATGCATAAATTTAATCTAGCATAGTGTGAAAAATGCTCTGTATGAATTGGTCCCCAATTAACCCACCCCTAATATCTCCAATATAACTGTAGAGTAGGTTAAGCCTAGCCTTATAGGGGTCAGCCTAGATTCTGGAAATGGTCCAGAGCGGGCAGAGTAAATTGAGGTCCACAGTAGGATTCCTCACCAAATTAAATTAGGATAATTTACCTTAGCTTTGTTAAGCTATGAGTTGATGCTAGGTCTTAAACCACAATGTAGGCCTAATTTTGTTGGACCTAGTTTATATTATGACTAAACTGGAATTTAGAAACAACTGTTCACTTACTGAGTACTATTAGACAGTCCCTCTTCTCTTTGCTCAAATTTTGAGAGGGCACTTGCTGGTGATCTTTTATTGTCTTCAAGCACCTTCCTTCGCCATGCCGTTCTTCCCACCAAGTTCCTTCTGTTCTCTCGGCTTTTTCCACCAGCGTCCTTTTTTTTGTTGGTTGATTGGTAGTGTGTATCAATATTACCAAGCACCTCTATCACACAGTATGTAAATACTAGTGTGGAGAATAACTCTGGTGAGCAACCAATTGGTTTTATCCACCCAGTTATTGACATAAAAGGAGTTTAATAATTGTTAGATTAACTGCCTACCTACTTAATGGACCATTTCCGTTACCTCCCAACTACCCACATGCATCAATTTTCCATAATAGCATTCTAATATTAATAAAATTTATTTTCTTATACCGACTAAATACTCGTAATGCAATGAATTCTTGAAATACCTTTGATTATACAGACGACAAATTGTTTGTTTACAAAAACGTAAATTGATTTTTTTTCTAGCCATCTCCGGAGCTGGTTTGGCAAAACTCAAGTGAAGTCCAATTTGTTTTAACGATGAGAACGTGGCAACTTGAATTGACTTGAGTTGATTTGAAATCGGTTGGACGAAAAGGAAATTGCTTAAATGTCTGAATGATATATTTTAAACACGAACAAAATATTATGTTATCTGAAAGTATAAATATTAACTTTTCTTTATAATTTCGTGAAAATTCTTATTTTAATGACCATTCAGCACTTCTAAGATTGTCATACAGTTGTTGAAACTGCAAATAAAAACCATATTTTTCTTAAATATTTAAAATAATGCCGCAATATTAAGTTTCACGGAAACCAGATTACATTAGTAATTTGGAGTGGTTAGTTATTTCCACGTGACCAATTTCAGCCAATGAGGATCCTTTCAATAAGTTTAAAAGTGGTCTCCGTGAAACTTAATATTTACCAAATAATGCGTCGAAAGCTAATTTTCGACATAGAATTATTTAATTATTTTTCTCCATAAGTATCATGATGGAATCGACCCGTTTTTTTCTCCGTATTGAATACATTGTCAAAATAGTATACGTTTTTGCAAGATTTTATTATTATTATAAAATATAACTCATGACTTGGAAAACCTCGATAGGCCCCAGTGCTTCATGTTTTCCAAATGAAATGTAATATAATATAATTTCATAAGAACCATGAATTTTTTGTTTGCACTCAGCCAGTCTGGCTGATTCTCGGCCAAAAAAAAAATTAACGCCAAGTTATTTCTCCATTCAACCTCAAAGTCGATTTCACGGCTGAGATGCCAGTTACAAGTTTTTCTTTACCTCTTACATACCTATTATTACAAAGTTTGACAGCACAAAAAGAATAATTATTTATAATGTTTTAGCAACATATAAATAAATAAACAACCAAGAGTTTCAGTTCAACATATTAATTAAGGTGTGACCACTGGCTTCAGTGGCTTGTAAATAAGCCCCAGTCGCTTCGATTGGCCAGTTCTCAAATATTGCCATATGAATGTACACCTAACAATATCGAAATTATAAATTTTTTATTTTTTATGATTCTTACATAATAACATGAAAAATATATTACTAAAAGCTACCTACTAATACTGCGGGATAACGCACTCTAATAAAAAAATAACTTCTCAGCCATCTTGCAACACGCCAAATTTGGCGCATTGCATTTTACATATATGTGTTAGACTAGATATACTCTCTTGACTATGTAGAATATGAGCGTGTGAAACCTTCTCTTAATTATGTCTATGGTCTCGCTATCCGGTTATTTACAGCTAGAAGCCGTAATTTTGTAGAAGAATATCGCAACAAAGTTTATAAAATCAGCTGCTGATTTTTGTTTGGGTTTGGTTGTGCGAGTAATAAATTTATTTTAGAAATTTCATAAATATATCTGAAATTTTAGCAATGAGGGTTTTATTACGATTTTCCCCTACTTTTCGGGTTTCCTTTGGTAAGTTAACTGGCTTATTCAAACTTAGGGTTATTATGTATTTTATCACACTCAGTCATTTTACACACCAAAATACATTTTTCTAGTAGTATTTGATGTGATTTGTTCAAATATGATCTCCATTTCCGTCGGAAATGAGATCCAACTAAGTTATAGTACTTTGAAGTTTGGCTCATTTTCAAGGGAAATGGAAGTCAAAATCTAAGCAAAACACATCAAATATTACTAGAAAAATGTATTTTGGTATTAATTAACCTAACCTAACCGTGGCTAAACGAGCCTAACCCTGGCTAAACGAGCCTAGAGTATTACCTTATTATGGATTAGGTGGTGGATACAGACGAGAGCTCGTTTAGCCAGGGTTAGGCTCGTTTAGCCACGGTTAGGTTAGGTTAGGTTAGGTTAATTAATACCAAAATACATTTTTCTAGTAATATTTGATGTGTTTTGCTTAGATTTTGACTTCCATTTCCCTTGAAAATGAGCCAAACTTCAAAGTACTATAACTTTGTTGGATCTCATTTCCGACGGAAATGGAGGTCATATTTGAACAAATCACATCAAATACTACTAGAAAAATGTATTTTGGTGTGTAAAATGACTGAGTGTGATAAAATACATAATAACCAAACTTAGCACAAGCCTCAGGCTTTAGGATTGACTTTCATTTGGGATAATTATGATAGCCCAGCTGCAAAACCTGCTCAAGGTTTTCGACGACATCGTGCGAGGATTTTTCAATAACTCTCGCGCCCGACTCGCCGGGAGTATTAACCTTTTTGGAGTATAATTTTTTACAGTATTAACACTTTTTCTGTTGTGCTCCAAGTTTCTTTACAAATTGTTGAAGGATTATGTTATTAATTCTAGATTTTACTTTATTGGGATTATTAAAATACAAATAGCTCTATTCTTGGTTAATATGTTTTAACCCTTTACTGCCCAAATATTTTGTAGGGTTGTTATGAATGCGTGTATTTGAAAGGTTACAAATTTGGGTTAATATTTGTTTTAATGCTTTGTTCGTTTTTGATAGAAGGAGATATTCTATGACAATTTAATATATAAATTCATATTCAGGACACCTTGAAACCTCAGGGAAACTGATAAAAATCAAGGAAATGTAATAATTATTTTTTATGGAAAAATTTTTTTTTTTTTTAAATTTAGATGTAAAAAGTAGCCATTATAGGCCATTGACCGAGTATTTAGCTTTTAACGCTGTTAAAATTTTAACGAACGTCGCCCTCTCCAGTTTTATGGGGAGACATCTCGTGGCAAAATTAGGAAACACAGGTCAAAACAACTAATTAAAAATCGTTTTTGTTTCACGTGACCTTATCCGACCAATCAGAGACGTACATTTTGAATCTCTCATAATGCATACTCATTTAAGAATGCTTTTTCAGTCTGGTTTTCATTTTGGTTTGCGGAGGTTGTGATTGCCTGGGTTTTTGGTACCTTGGAACGCAGTTCCAAAAAACTACTACTGTTTGCGGTTCCTCAGAGAGACGCAACAACTCTTGTTCGCCTGATCCAGCAACATATTAGGCCTAGGACTACAATCTATTCCGACGAGTGGCGTGCGTATTCTCAACTTGGAAATCTAGGCTACATTCACCGGACAGTCAACCATTCACAGCGGTTCGTGGAAGACACCGTTCACATTCAAAATATTGAGCGTTGTTGGAAAGACGTGAAAAGCTAGATATTACGGTCTGGCAACAAAACCCAATCAGGTTAGGTTAGGTCAGTTTAGGTTAGGTTAGGTTAGGTCTGTTTGTTAGGTCTGTTTAGGTTAGGTTAGGTCTGAACCAAAACACATTTTTCTGGTGTTTTTTGGTATGATTTGCTCAAATCTGAACTTCGTTTCTTTAGGAAATGAGCCATTTTTGAGAAATTTTCAATTTTAAAATTTCTCAAAAATGGCTCATTTCCCAAAGAAATGAAGTTCAGATTTGAACAAATCACACCACAAAACACCAGGAAAATGTGTTTTGGTTCAGAAAGGAGGAAAAGCACTAAAACGAATAATTACCCAAATTTGTCCTTTTGGGCAGTAAAGGGTTAAATGACATGGGCTGGACCTGTAAATCAAAATAACTTTTTATGTGGTAGTTTTAGTAGCTTTATTCAAATTTGTCACACATTTTTTGTGCAAATGCATATTAATGGTGAAAATTATGATACTAATAAATATTATATATATATATATATATATATACACACATTTTTGGTCTGATGAGTATAATTTTGGGTAATTTTTTCACTATTCTGCGACTTAATAAGTTTGTTTGTTTCTGTTCTAGCTATTTTTTTATTTTTTTCTCTAATTAGATTCAGTTTGTGGTGGTTGTGATAGAATTATGACATGCCATTCATGTGGTTTTGACTTTAAGAACTTGAGATAGTAAGTGTAATTTAGAGAGGAATTTAGCCAAAAATTGGAAAGGAAATCCCCAAAAGTTCTTTAGTCATTTCAGTTTGAAAAATAAATATAGTAAAAAAATTGGGGTAATTGTGTTTTAAGTAACTCAGTCATTTTACACACCAAAATACATTTTTCTATTAGTATTTGATGTGATTTGTTCAAATATGACCTCCATTTCTGTCGGAAATGAGATCCAACAAAGCTATAGTACTTTGAAGTTTGGCCTATTTTCAAGGGAAATGGAGGTCAAAATCTAAGCAAAACACCTCAAATATTACTAGGAAAATTTATTTTGGTATTAATTAACCTAACCTAACCTTACCTAACATGAATATGTTATTACATATCATTTGTATAATTTAGGTCTCGGGGGGGTACGGGGGCTCCGCCCCCGTAAAGATCACACATCACAAATTGATCGATTGAACGACATTTTAGCGTTGGAAATTCAAAAATAAAAAATATAAAACCCTATACCGATCAATTTATGATGCGTGATCTTTACGGGGGCTCTGCCCCCGTACCCCCGAGACCTAAATTAGGTTAATATGAGTTTTATCGTACTCAGAATATCAAAAGCAAATATAATTATAAAATATTAAAGCATAATTTTCTCATCATTTTCATATAAGTCACTATGCTCGCAGATGCGTACTTAAAATTATGTACATTTGAATATTATGACATTTTTGCATTTTTTTTTCTCACCCTTCCAATATTTGATTGGTGACGTCATGAGAACATGATATATGAGCTAGACTTTTTAAGTTGCTAGTCTACTTCTGTTAGTTTTTGATAGATGTTTGTGGCGATGACATGTGAATGGTGCGAATATTATTTTGAGGATTTAATATACGAAGTGCATTCTAATGACTTCCGAGCAATAGAAATATTGAATATGTTATTACATTATCATTTGTATAATTTAGGTCTTGGGGGTACGGGGGCAGAGCCCCCGTAAAGATCACGCATCACAAATTGATCGGTATAGGGTTTTATATTTTTTATTTTTGAATTTCCGACGCTAAAATGTCATTCAATCGATCAATTTGTGATGCGTGATCTTTATGGGGCTCTGCCCCCATACCCCCGAGACCTAAATTATACAAATGATAATGTAATAACATATTCATGTTAAGTAAGGTTAGGTTAGGTTAATTAATACCAAAATACATTTTCCTAGTAATATTTGAGGTGTTTTGCTTAGATTTTGACCTCCATTTCCCTTGAAAATGGGCCAAACTTCAAAGTACTATAGCTTTGTTGGATCTCATTTCTGACGGAAATGGAGGTCATATTTGAACAAATCACATCAAATACTACTAGAAAAATGTATTTTGGTGTGTAAAATGACTGAGTTACTTAAAACACAATTACCAAAATTGGACCCCTTCATGCTGACAATAAAATTATTGAAGAAGATTTTGAAATTGTTGAGGAGCTAAATAGATATGGTACAGGAATGTTATGAATGTTATTTTTTATATTTTTTTATTTACCAATAATATTTCAGACCAGTAGAGGTAGTAGGAACAAAAGAAAATGAATTTAGTAGGCTGGGTGACATATATTCTGGAGGTGAGTGATCATTATTTAGTAATTGTGAGCGAAGCTTACTAATAATTTTGAGTGAAGCTTATCCACTATTGAAGTAAAATGTGCATTTAAAGAGTCTGCAATAGCAGTATCATCAGTAATTTCTTTATTTCATTAGTTTGAGATACTTTGCCTTGTTATTGTATAGGTATATGTTGTACAGAGTTCATAGACCAGTTCATCTGTACAGCAAATAAAATATTATCTATGAGAATTTTCACCTCATTTGGCATTGATCTTTGTTTTTCAATCCATCCCAGTCTCTTCTGCTGATCATCTGTAGTTTCTAATAATGTTTCGCAAACCAAATCCTTGTGCAGAAGACTTTCTGGTCCTAAGTACATATTATGTCAACATATGATGCATATTATATATGCAATAATTTGAAACAATTATCTCTATCATTTAAATTTTTTTTATTTTTATAATTTTTAAAAATGGTATTAATATACTGTACATTTGCAGTTGCACATAAAATATTGAAATAGTTATAATTTCTTATATGGGGAGGTTGCTAATACTGTAGTACTAGTCCTAGTTTGACAAATTATTACCATGTGACTTAGAATTAATATGCCATTGATATTAAGCAAATACGTGATATGTTTATCCTTTCTGAACATATGCCATTACAATTTAATGCTGAAAACACCCCATCAACCTGAATAAAATAAAAATGTATTGTGTCCTATACGGTATTTCTTAATTTTTGAGCTAGTCAATCTGAATGAACACCTCTTCAGGCAGCAGAACTGCTGCAAGAGTTTTGTGGTTTTTTGAGCACAAATGTGACAGTGGGACTTGCAACATCAAAAATACAATATTAGTTGCCTGTTCATTTATAAATGCATCTTGCAAAGATACAGTATGTGTGTTATTTTAGCCTATTTGTAAGACATTTGATTTAATTTTGTTGGTGGTGCTGCACTGCCACTAAACAAATTTCTAATGAGATTGTCGCATCAACTGCTGATTTAAAAATTTCGTGAACATCATATAACTGAGGGTTTGTGCAACAGGAATATTCAATTGTGCAGTACCTGAAAAGTTACTGTGTGGCTGCACAGTTACACAGCTTTGGGGGAACACTGCTAGAAAGCATTATAAAGAATAATAATTAAGATCATTTGGAAAAATTTAATCTTATTTCAAGTTCACAACATGGATTTCAATCAGGAAGGTCTTGTTTGTCTAATCTCTTAGACTTTTTAGAATTTGTAACTGATTAGGTAGATAATGGAGATGATGTAGCTAAATTAGTGATGGATCGAGTGGTCAGTTTTTCACAACTGCGGTTGCGGTTGTGTTTGCGGTTGTCGAATGTTTTCCAACTGCGGTTGCGGTTATCATATACTAGGAAAAATGCGTAATTATTAACTGGATTTAGCCACTATAGTGCGATTTAGCCACACTTGGTACATAATATATACTAAATAGTATTTATTTAGTAAATACCTTATGTTGAACACAAGTTTTGCAATACACCGCTACTGCTATTTGTGTGTTGCAAAACTTGTGTTCAACATAAGGTATTTACTAAATAAATACTATTTAAATGAAGTATATTCTAAACTTATATAGCTATTATGAAAGAATAGGTCAAATTAATTAAAACCATATTTTGCACTAAGTGTGTTACCAGGATGAGGGACGAGGACCCATCGCACTGTTCATCCCACCTACCACTTTCCCCAGCCTCCACCCATTGGAAAGTTATGGATTATTATTCATTTGAAAAACTGATGTCAAACTTAATGACAGGCAGTGTGAATTTCAAGAATAATATTTTTGCTACATTTTCACCTTTCAAGCGGCAACGCCTCTCATCGTACAACGTTCCTGCTCCACTGAAGAGCTGCTCGCTTGGAATGCTACTTGAAGGGCAAGCAAGATATGTTCTTGCAATACAGCCAATTAAAATTAACTAAGCTTTTACAACCGCAACCGCACTTATGGAATGGCAGTTGCAGTTACGGTTGCGGTTGTGAATTTTTGTGCGGTTGTAGTGCAGTTGCGGTTGCGGTTATTCGATCCATCACTAAGCTAAATATTATTTATTTGAGTTTTAGTAAAGCATTTGACAAGGTTCCCAGTTACAAATATAGAAAATTCTTATAAACTACAAAAAGATCTTAGTAAATATTGGATTTTACTCCGTCTGGTTTTATAATGAGAGCAAACTTTTCTGGTCAATTTTGAGGTGCTTTGCATGAATCTGTCATTGGTTTCCTGTGCAAATATGTATTTTTTGAAATATTGTAACAAACATATAGGATATGTTTATGTTACGAGATCTCATAAATGACGCATTACCACAGGAAATATGCAAAACACCTCAAAATTAACCAGAAAAGTTTGCTCATCATTTTTGTTTAAACTAACAAAAATATCATGACTTAACCTAACCAATCATCAAGGGTATACAGTTGACCTAACAGGTTAATACTAATTATTTCACCTAAATATCTTCTGATCTTTTCGTATTAGGCACTCTGTCACATTTTGGGCAAGTTAAGGATGAGAGAATAATGCCATAATTGATAAAAATATCCAATGCTTTGTCTTCATCTAGGGCACATGATGAATCAAGGCCTCATAGTCAAAATCACACAAATGGCATGTCATAATTTGGATCAAGTAAAGATAAGCACCCCCAACCTTTTTTAGTTAGCTTTATAAAGCTAACTAACGAAAATATCATGACCTAACCAATCATCAAGGGTGTACAGTTGACCTAACGATTGGTTAGGTTAAGTCGTGATATTTTCATTAGTTAGCCTTATAAAGCTAACTAAAAAAGGTTGGGGGTGCTTATCTTTACTTGATCCCATAATTCTATTGCAAACACCACCAAACTGAATCCAATTAGGAAAAAACAAACTAAGCTGCCAGAATAGCGAAAAAATAGCCAAATCAGGAAAAATATTTTACAAAAAAAGTACATTATAGCCAAAACAGGAAATATATTATTTTAAAATGGTAAATTTGAACAAATTTGCACAAGATAAGATATATATATTTTTTAGTCAGTTTTTAATGGCAATTCAATATATAGTACTTGTTCAACTGCTTGTGACTGGGAGTAAAATCCAATATTAACCAAGATCTTGGTAGATTAGTTGCTTGGGCTAGTAAATGGGAGATGGAATTCAATGTTCAAAAATGCAAAGTTATCCATTTTGGTAGAAATAATGAAAACTTTAGTTATGAGATGCAAGGGGACTGGTTAAAGGATGTTAGACAGGAAAAAGATCTGGTGTTATATAGTTAGTAATATAAAATTTTCTAAGTGCTTAGAGACTAGAAATAAAGCAAATAAAATGTTGGGTATTATTAAGAGGAATGTTAGTTAAAGAGTAAAGAAGTTGTTTGTAAATTATATAATTCTTATGTTAGGCCTCACTTGGAATACTGCATTCAAGCTTGGTCCCCTCACCTTAAACATGATATTGATATGCTTGAAGGTGTGCAACATAGGGCAACCAAGCTTATCCTTAACCTAAGAAGATTGGAATACAGGGGAAAGATTAAAGGAACCAGGTAAGGTTGCCAGATTTTTTAAATGCCCATGCGGGACAAAAAATTTTTTTTTTTTTTAAAAACAATTTTTTTTTCAAATTAAAACTAAATTTCTTCAATGGTTACAACATAAAAAATTATAAAAATTTTATTAAAATAATGCTTAACTAAACATCGTGGAATAATATTGAAATTATTATGAACTAGCCATTTTGCTAGGGGAGAAATTGTAAATATTATAATAATAATAAGTAAAAAAATATGATTGTAAATAATTAATTAAAAAAATATTCTAAGTCTTATAAATAAAATTTTGTGTGTGTGTGTCACAAAAACTTTCATGCAAATACAGCAATTTACACTTGAACAATTTCTTATAGAAAGTAGACATACTTAGAGATTTTATTTGAATTACACAATCTCAAGTTGTAAGGTCAAGCAATTGTAGGATTCACTAATTCAAAGCTTACAATATACTATAGCTGAAAAACTGCCAACTCGTGGCCAAACAACATTTTATAAATGTTATGTAATTTCTAGGATGTTCTAGAACATTCAACATTACACAATTCTAGAGGATCTTACATAATTTTAGAAAAATCTAAATCACTTCATCCAAAAAAATTTAGATTTAATTTTATATTTGTATTTGCAAGGACATTAGAGGAACATTCTAAAGGATAAACATTTAGAGAAATAGCAAGGAGATTAGAGTAACATTCCAAAGGAATAACATTTGAGTTGAAGTTTGGTCATTCTCACAGATTATCTCACTCACTCATGTAGATATAGATAGTATAGCTATTATCGAACTGAAAAATTTAATGGTCAGAAAAAACTGAAGGCATCCTTACCAAATGATTAAACTTAGGTCAATGAAAGGAGCACAGTCATTATTGAAAAGTATTTTGATATGGGATAAAAAATTTTCCTCCCTAATTCTTTTTCTTTCATTTTTAAAACCATTGTCTCTAGTACCTTCAGCTGCATTATTTTCTACACCGAATTAAAGGATAAATGGACATTTTAAATCTATACAAATGTAAGTCGCAAAAAAGGAAACTAATTCATGGTTTTTATTTTTTTGCAATCCAAATGCTCCTTGAAACTTAAATGCAAAATGCAAAACTGTTATTTTTAATCTATTTGAATTCAAATTTCAGTTTTTGATTGTTTTTCAATTTTAGTTGTCAGAATTTTTTTCAGTTAGTTTTTTTTTATTTCAGTTCGTAAAATAATAGGTATTGGTTTTATCAGTTTATTAATTCCAGTTCAATTCAGTTTCCCATCCCTGATGAAAATACTTTTTCAATCATAGAGTTCTAGATTTTTGGAATGACTTGCCATGATGTGGTTAATTTTAAGAAAAATTTGGACACTTTCATGAATGAGAGAGAGTTTACAGATTACTTCCTTACTCTTGTAACTAACATTCCTCTTGTTAATACCTAGCATTTTATTTGTCTTATTTCCAGCCTCTAAGCACTGTTTAGAAAATTTTAGATCAGATTCCTGCAAATTTTGAGTTGAACTCGCAAGATAGGATGCAGTTCCTGTTTATAGATTTTGATAAAAAATCTGCAACTCAGATTTTTCTAGGGGCAAAATCAAAAAATTATAATTTTATACAAAATCTTAAATTTAGATCTGTTTTGATTATGATTGTATGATTATGAAACTAATAGTGAACTTAAAATAGGAGGGTCATAAGGGAAAGTGATTAGTCTGTTAGAGTATTACCCAGCACGAAGGTGCTGACCTGGATAGTGTTAGATGTACCGCGACAGTCGTTGCTCATAGAATAGACAAACTGAGCGCGTTTAAGGCTCCTGGGCCAGACCAGTTTCTCCCCAGTGTTTTGCGAGAAGTGCGCGACCAGGTGGCTCCCCACCTGGCTACAGTCTCAACAAATCGTTGGAGATGGGCCAGGTGCCTGGTGACTGGAGAGAGGCCAACGTGACCCCTATCTTTAAGAAAGGGGATCACGAAAGTCCAGGGAACTATCGTCCTATTAGTCTCACTTCAGTTGTAGGTAATTATTAGAAAGGATAATAGCTGATAGAATCGTTGACCATTTGGATTCCTACAAGCTGCTTGGGGACTCCCAACATGGTTTAGACGGCATAGGTCGTGTCTCACCAACTTGCTCGAGTTTTTCCACGTCATGTTGAGTGAGTACGATAAGAGTAGGGCGATTGATATACTTTATCTCGACTTTCAGAAAGCCTTTGATAAGGTACCTCACCGCCGGCTAATGGCGAAAGTGCGCGCGCTGGGTATCGGTGGGGAAATAGGTAGGTGGATTGAAAACTGGCTAAGGAATAGGCGGCAGAGGGTGGTAATTAAAGGGGCTAGTTCGGGTTGGGCCTCGGTCACTAGTGGGGTTCCTCAGGGTTCCGTTTTGGGGCCACTGTTGTTTACCATTTACATAAATGATATCGACGGTGGCATCGTCAGTCGGATCGCCAAATTCGCTGATGACACCAAGCTTGGGGCCAATGTTGGGACGCCCGAAGCGATCGAGGAACTGCGTGCGGACCTAGTAGGATAGGAGAGTGGTCCGAAAAATGGCAAATGCCGTTTAACTTGGGTAAATGCAAAGTGATGCACATTGGCTACGCCAATCCCAAGTCGGACTACTCGATGTTGGGCAGTAATATCGAGGTGACTGATTTAGAAAAGGACTTGGGTGTGCTAATTAGCAGCGACCTTAAGTTTACGAAACAGTGTGTAGAGATGGAAAAGAAAGCCCAGAAACTATTGGGTTATATCAGGAGGCAATTTCAGTTTCGGAACAAGGAGATTGTGCTCTCACTGTACAATTCCCTTGTTCGGCCGTACCTGGAGTATGCTGTGCAGTTTCTGGTCGCCCACCCTCAGGAAAGATATTGAGAGGCTGGAGCGAGTGCAGGCGAGGGCCACAAAGTTGATCCCTTCCGTTAGGCATATGGGCTACAATCGACGGTTACGCGCCCTGAACTTGTTTTCGCTTGAAACTCGGAGGCTGCGCGGTCAACTGATCGAGGTTTTCAAGCTCTTACGAGGGTTCAACGATGTCGATTTTAGAAGTATGTTTAGTTTAATGATAACCCAACTCGCAACAATGGTTGGAAGTTGGATTTGAAACGGTTTAGGACTAGTGTGTGTGGGAATTACGTTACGTATAAGATCTGTGACACATGGAACAGGTTACCTTCGGAAGTTGTGAACAGTTCCTCTGTGGATCAGTTCAAGAAAAGGTTAGACGAAATCTTGCACACTATTTGAGTGTGTAAAGACATTTAGGACCTCAGTCTGCGGAAATTTCTTTTCCTGTAAAATAGTTGATATCTGGAACCAACTTCCCTCAGAGGATGTTTCCAGTCAAAGTGTAAATCTGTTTAAAAATAGGCTAGACAAAGTACAGAACCACTCATAGTTTAAGATTAAAACCTCAGAAAACTCTGCAGGAGTTCGCTTGCTCGGTGTCTCAGTGAGCAAGCTAAATATAGAGCTATTTATATATTCTCCACTTTCCTGTAAAATTTCCTTGGCTACTTTTCCAGGGTCAAGGTATTTTTTTCAACCTTTTTCCGTACCTGCCTCTGGCAGGGAGGGAGCGGAGGGTGGGGAGAGAGCCTTCTACTTTTCTATCCAGTTTTCTACTACTGCTAGCATAGTTTGAAAGACAAAATTTTCCCTGGCACCCGTTGCCATTGGTACCTCCTCGGTATGGGCCGCAAGGCCTTTTGAGGTACTTCTTTTCCTTGTAACTCCTTGTAACTCTATACTGGAATAATTGGTGAGTGGCCAGTCTGGTATAGAGAATTTTCTGGTATATAACAAATCTGGAAATCCATATATATACTGGAAGTATTTCTGGTATACATGTAAAAAGTCCTGTAATTTTTCACCCCCCCCCCCCCCCCCCCCCCCCCCCCCCCCCCCCCCCCCCCCTAAACAGCTGGTATTGCAGCACAGTAATACAACATAGGAAAAATATTTAGTGTATCAAATTGAAAGATTAGTTTTTCACACAAAATACTACAAAATAGGTACAAACTTGAAAGATTGCACTCTGTAGTAGATATGATTCCATTTCTAGCTATGCCACTGGAAACAACCTACTTTCTAAACTTGATCTGGGAATAATATTACACAAATTGATGACAATAATATTGCTGATCATGCTCATTTACTCATTAAATAATACTGCACTATTATGTTCATTTGTAGCATAAAATTCCATTCTAACACAATGGAAGGCATTTAGTCATTTACCATGGAGGGAGGGTTAATGCCAGGTTACCAACTAATGTCAAGCAAGTGAGGTTTTATGTTACTGGGCACTTTTTTTAATACCAAACTAATTCCAGTATTAAAAAAAAAATTGGTCTGCTAAGATAGTCTGGTATTAAGCGAATTCCAGTATAGAGAAGTCTGGTATTAGAGAGGTAATACTGTATATGTTTTAAGATAGAATTAAATAGGGATCTAGTCAGCAGTAATCATTTAGTGCTTTGCTTTTGGAAAGGTTACTGTAATCAATTTAGAGAGTTGTTTTGGTCTGTAAAGGGGATAATGAATTTGGCCAATAAAAATGCTATTGAGATGTGGTCAAGATTCAAAGAAGTCAGAGGATGTACAACATGCATGTATTCCTTTTAGAACTATTAGGAATAACAAGTTCAGGAAACCCTTGTAGTGGAATAAAGAAATACCTAAACTGATAATAGAAATATCATATAATAGAAGTGTAAGGAAAGTGCATTCAGTCTGATAGTAGTAAAAGCCTGGTGAGTTTAGGTATTTAGCTACTGGCAGTGAAGAAATTTTATTAAATAGTTTGGTTAGGAAGAGCAAAGGGCATATTGAAATAAATCTAGCTAGAAGTAGCAATAAGGATCTAAGGATTTTTTAGTTTTTATAAATACAATAATGAAAAACGTATGATTAACCCAATATAACATGAATGAAAGGATATTTTAAAATGATCAGGATGATAATTGCATTTTTAATGATTATTTTAGCTGTTTTTACTGAAAAACTTGAATAACTTTGATTTTGATTTCTTAAACTCTGGCATTCTTGATAACATTCATATAAGGAAGCATGATGTTGGGCAAGTAATCAACACATTGAAACTAAATAAAGATGCTGATCCTGATAATATTTATGCTAGGATTCTCAGGGAAGGGCGGGATAGCTTAGCTGAGGCACTAACTATTTTGTTGTTAGATCTATTAATATGCAAAGGTATGTGATCAATAAAAAGAAGCAAAAATAATTCCCATTTACCAAGAGGGGTAATAAAGAAGAGGCAGGAAATAACCTGTTAATTTAACATCATTGCTTAGAAAGAATTATAAAGAATGGTAGTACAAGAGGATCTGAATAATTTTAATCTTACTTTAACCCTTTATCTACTCCTATTGAGCAGATTCTCATATAACTTCCTCTGGTGCTCTGATTGTGTAGGTATACTTTATTCTCGTATAACTTCCTTTAGTGCTCTCATTGAGTAGGCCCCTATCATCTATGCTTAACTTTTTTCTGTTAATCACTGAAACCCAGCACAGATTCAGTGATGGCATTGAAATGGAGCAGTTAAAGGGGTCAAGTTCCCAACATGGATTTTAGATCAGAAAGGTGTTATTTGTCTAATCCCTTAGACTTTTTAGAGCTTGTAACTAATGAAGTTGATGATGAGGATAATGTACAGTAAAACCTCTCAATAATGACATTCCACAATAACAAAACCTCTTTTACCAAACACCTTGGACATTTTAACTCAGCCTGAGCTGCACATGTTTGTCTCTCCTGCCATTTCCCTGATCAAGAAAGTAAGTGGCATGCTGATGCCTAAAAGCTGATATGCAGTTGGCTAGAATGTTTCTCCCTCATGGAGAAATGCTTTTAAATACTTAAAATACCTTTAAGTAATGCATTTAATATACAGTACTGAAATGGGGGCACGATGCCAGCAAGTGTTTTGTGTAAAGATGCGTTTGCATTACTCGCCTACTAGATACTCTGTTAGTGGGGTCATGGCAGCTGCTGCTGGTTGCTGAGATGGGAGATTGAGCTGCCAGTGAGGACCACCCAGAGGGCCTTCAATTGAGTAAAAATAAATCCTTTGACTTCAGCACCACCCGCATTGCTAAGAATGAGAGAAATGAGGTGAGCAAGTTCCCAATTTTAGTGTGGTTGAGATTGTTAGATAGGTAGCTCCTACCAATTTGAAACTAGGTTCTCACCTTTAACCCTTTAATGCCGAACATTTTTGTAGGGTTAAGTCTAAATGTGTGTATTTGAAACGGTACGTCTGCCTCTTTTAAAGACTTACTCCTCGGCTTATGGTGGGAGGATTTAAGAAAAGTAAAGCGTCCTTTGCCTAATTTAATCAAAGAAACAAAATAACACTTACAAGGTTAATTGCATCAGCAGTTAAAGGTACAGTTTAGTTCACAGCCTGAGAAAGCTCAAAATCCATTGTGATGCATATTGATAACTAAAGTTAAGTTTTTCAACAAAGTCTTTACAAAGGAAATCAGGCATTCAAAAATGATTGATACTTACATGATAATTTTAAGTGATCCAAATATCTTAGACATGGTTCTTATAGCTAATGGTTAAGCAATACAAAACACCAATGGTAAAAACAAGACTATAGGATCACCTACCACACCATCAAGGAGAAGCGAGATGCTTTCCCATCTCTAGAAATGGGCATATGATTGCCTCAATGTTCTGATTATTCTCTATACTGAGAGAATTTCAAAGCTGTTATAATCAATTAAAAAGAAGAAAAACATTTTTAGTAACTCTGAAGCCCTGGCTTTGTAAGAAAGCTCTGGTCCAATGGGGATTACTGAAACCTCCCAGGCCCTACTGAGGGGTTTGGGAGCTCTCAGGAGTCCTTCCCAATGGTGGAGTTCCCACCAAACTTGGGGTCTTAACCACACCATCTCAGTACTATATGAAGTATGTATAAGTAACTAATCAGCATCTAAATATGCCATTAAAATATACACTGCATTATTGGCAAACAAAAACCTCTCTATAATGAAAAACCTCTATAATGAACAACCTCTCTACAATGACAGCCATTTGACTGATATACTGTATTTCATTATAGAGAGGTTTTACTGTAGATGTTATTTATTTGGATTTTAGTAAGGCATTTGATAAGGTTCCACATAGGAGATTTCTACACAAGTTGAAAGCTCATAGAATATCAGGGTCACTCATAAACTGCATAGAAGGATCATTGTTAGGTCCATTATCCTTTATTGTATATTTTAATGATTTAGAGGAGGTTAGTAAAATATCTAAATTTGCAGTTTATAGAAAAGCAGTTGACCCAGTTACAATTACAAGCAGTCCCTGGCTTCTGAACACAATGTGTTCATAAGCCAGATCAATAAATCCTCTTTAAATACATGTAATAAATGATTAATTGGTTTTCAAACACAAATTAAACCCTATTTTTTTTTTTTACATAAAAATAATATTAAATGTACTTTTTTTTATTTTAAGTAAAATGTAACATACCTTAGGTCCAGTGGATGGCTGGCACAATGGAAGGAGAGGTGGAGAGGCTGTATTAGTTGGAGGGGAATTGGTAGAAGGCAGCTGCTGATGTTGATAGTGTTTATTCACTGGTGACTGAGGAAGACTTTTTCAGAAAATGGTGCAGAGTTAATTGCACAGCAGCCTTCTTTCATAAAGCTCCTTGTAGCATTCAAGGCTGTTGTAGACACCTCTCGAGGCCATAACAAATCTTGAGTTGTTTGGGTCATTCTCAAAGATTTTGAAAGCCTCCCGAAGAACCTTCATTATGAGATTTTGGGTTTTTGGAGACTGGAACCCTTGCTGCTGCTTCCTCTTCTGCAACCTTCTGCTCTTCCAGTTGCATGAGCTCTTCATTGCTCAGTTCCTGGGAATGGGACTGCAGCAACTGATCCACATCATCAGCCTCCACTTCAAGGTTGAGTTGATTTCCCATCTCAACTACAGACTTCCTCACATCTGCAATCACAGGCTCTGGCTCAAGCCTCAAAGCCCTCAAAATCTTGCACAAATTGAAGGCATAGTCTCCTCCAAACACCATTCATATTGGCATTTGTCACCTTTGTCATGGTATTGAAAAAGCTGTGTTTGTATGGGTTGAATGTTCGAAAGACTGAAACATGGTTGTAAAGTATGTTGTTTGTATGAAGAGATGTTTGGAAGCTGGGGACTGTCTGTATAGAAAATCCTTATAAACTACAAGACTGATAAATTAGTTGCCTGGGCTAGTAAATGGTAGATGGAATTTCAATCATTTTGCAAAAATGCAAAATCCTCCATTTTGGTAGTCTAAATAATGGAAACTTTAGTTATGAGATGCAGGGAAACTGGTTAGAGGCTGTTAGGAGAAAGATTTTGGCATTATAGTTAGTAATAATCTAAAGTTTTCTAAGTAGTGCTTAGAAGCTAGAAATAAAGGAAATAAAATGCTAGATGTTATTAAGAGGAATGCTAGTTTTAAAAGTAACTCTGTTGATTGTACAATTCTTATGTTGGCCTAATTTAGAATACTGTATGAAGCTTCCATCCCACCATTGGTGGGATATAGATATGCTTGAAGGTATACAATGTAGGGCAACAAAGTTTATCCCTAGCCAGGCTAGCCTGATAAGGTTGGAATATAGTCAGACAGGAAACTCAAGGTAATAAGAAAATTAGAAAACAAACTTTGTAGACTGGATCTATGAAAATAATTTTTAGTCATAGCATAGTAGACTTTTTGGAATGACTTGCCGTATGATGTGGTAAATAGTAGCTCCTTAGATAGTTTTAAGAAACAATTAGAAGCTTTCTTGAATTAAATGAGAGTTTGTAAATTGTGTAAATGTATATTTTAGCTTAACTCATTCATACCAGAACCAGTTTTAAATTTTGCCCTTAAATTTTGGTGTAAATGTTAATCTGATTGTCCTATATGTGGGATGCAAGGCGTAAATGGGTTAAGTAATTGTATGGTACTTCAGTACTTTGTAAATAGTGTAAGGATAATTAACTAGAAGTTGGTTTTATAAAATTTGTTAAATATAGCTTTAGCTAGATCATTTATCTGACTTTGATAATCTTGATTGACCCAAGTGGTTTTATGTTGTTCAAATGTAATGAATGCATGGATTTGTACCAAGTTATCAAATTTATGATACGTGATGTCACTGATCTACTACCAGCACCAATTCATAGTGTTTTAAGAATTTTAAGTGTATTAACTAGGGATGTACCAATTATCGCTTTTTAGTGGATAACCGATACCGATAATTAAAAATAGTATCAGCCGATACTGATATCCAGCTAGAGTTTATTAGTTTGTCATATTTTTGTAACATATTCATAATTTATTTTGTGTTGAAAATTTGGCAACAAAACAATAATCCTTTTCATTAGAGGTGGCAACACTGCATTAGATGTCATAGTTTTGTTTGTTATACAGGGTGTCCCAGAATTAACTATCTATTTCAATGAAATCGGACAAATTTTTTAAAAACATACTTTTATTTATGTTTATCATGTTTAATGTGTGTTAAAAATGTATAAATTTCTAAATTTTTTTCATAATTTTATTTTCATAATTTTTTCATTATCTGGTCCAATGAAAGACCGTCTGAAGTCATAGAATGGCAAAGAGACTCTCCAAAAGTTAATGTGTGGCTTGGAATGACCAAATCCAAAATTTATGGTGCTCCATCTTGTTGAAACACAACATTATCAAGAATGCCATCAAGAAGAAGCTGTGGTTCAAGAAACTGCTGAAGCATATCAAGGTAGACGGTACCTGTTACAGTTGCTTCCGCAAAGAAGAATGGGCCATAAATTTTGGATTTGGTCATTCCAAGCCACACGTTAACTTTTGGAGAGTCTCTGCCATTCTATGACTTCAGACGGTCTTTCATTGGACCAGATAATGAAAAAATTATGAAAATAAAATTATGAAAAAAATTTAGAAATTTATACATTTTTAACACATATTAAACATGATAAACATAAATAAAAGTGTTTTTAAAAAATTTGTCCGATTTCATTGAAATAGATAGTTAATTCTGGGACACCCTGTACAATTGGACTGTGGGCCTATGTTGGGCTTAGTAAATGTGTTTTTAACCAGCTAGCTGGGTTAATATTATGAGCTATGACTACAAGATAGTTTTTTTGGTTTTCTAGGCTTTATATCTATTTCTCAAAGGATTTACACTTGTTTGATTGGCTGTTTGAAAAGAAAATTGGGTAAAACTTGTGTGCTACATTTCTTAGGATGTAGGCTATGATTAAAATAAAAGGCTATGATGAAAAAATAATGAATTATGTGAATTGATAAAACAATAAAATATTGGAAATTTCATCTTCTAAATAGTCTTTTATTTATAATTTTGGAAAAATCATACTTTTTAAATGTTGGCTAATACCGATACTATTAAAAATCTACCGATATCACCAATACTGATATATAGGTACATTCCTAGTATTAACCCTCTCAATGATAACTTGACACATACCCAATGTGGCTGACTTTGTGATGAGACTGACAACCCAATGCAGACCCAACAAGGCTGATATTGGGATGAAACTGACTGAATTTGTAATATTCATGAACTGAGGCTGAGAAATGTATCATTGAAAGGGTTAATGTAATGACAGGTAAAATTAAGGTCAAAGATAATATTTAATAAGTCTCTCGACTTTTTGTAGAGTTTGGTCAGTAGGATTAGGCAAACAATTACTGTAACTAAAGAAAAAATGTTATATATTTCAATACTTTAAAGATGAATATGGTGGTTTGCAAATTTTACTTAATATAAATTAGTACACTTTTTAGAAATTATGCTCCACATTTGAATTTTTGCAAAGGGCATTTCATGCCCTTTACAGTATAGTTCTTGCTCTATACATGAAGTGGTAAGTAGGCCCATATTAATCTACACTGACAGTGAAATGCAAATACAGCATGCCACACTGCAGCAAGATTGCACCCAAGTTAGCAGAAAGTCTATTGACATAAAAATATGCACCACATCTTAAAGTTTCATACAAACTGGGGCTTATAAGTTTTCAAATTTTATGCTTGAAATTTTATCACCTAAATCTATGATGCTGAGAGGAATTTTAGTAAATCAACTTTGATAAATATATGTAGTGTGTGTACAAAAATATAATTTGATGGACAAATGTGTTAGAAGGCATTTTTTTATATCACTTTAGATCCTTAAGCTTTTTGTTTTACTAAGTTGATGAAACTACCATCACAAATTACATAGACTTTTATGTAATTCACAAATTACATTGACTTTTATGTAATTTAACTTGGAAAGTGCTTCAAGCATTTTGTATATTTTAGACACGCCCTAGATTTTAGTGTAAGTTTTGAGTAGCTGAAAGTGCAGAATTAAGCATAACTAATCCAGTAAGCAAATAAAGTGGCAGAAAGTAAAAAATTGTACCTGAAACTTGTAAGTCAAGCATTATTCATATTGCATATTAAAGCAAGCCAGTAGTTTGACTAAAATTCACACTATATACTTAGAAAGATTAAAAAAAATAGTCCACATGGGTCTAGAATCCAAACATGCTACTTTCACACACTATGCCAGAAATGTTGTTCAAGCATTATTTGTATTATATATTAAAGTGAGTAAGTAGTTTCATTAAGATTTACACTGTATACTTGCAAAAAATTAAAGAAAAATAGTAGTTTGGACCAGTTTGAACCATCTTTTTTGAAGCTTGGCCTGGACTAGTCCAGTTGCATCATTAATGTTCACTATCAATCTTGCCATAAGGCTTTAGGTATATGCCTGCTTCAGACTTAAATTTCCTTCACTAAAAGTACCTAATGAAACTATGGTGGTTTTAGGCTATTATTTCAGACATTTCAAAAGCTCTGTTAGTATGATACTGTACCTGACAAATATGTATGTAGATGTATGTAGTTTTTCTCCACACAGTTTACTGATTAAGTTTTTATTCCATGGCTTGGAAATTATAAAACTCGTGAATTTTTTTGTTTATGCAGTAAAAATTAATAAAACATCATCATCTATTAGCCTAGTTGTGGGTTCAATACAAACCTTGCCAAAATATTATACTATGCAGATATTTTACCCTTTCACCACCAGTAGCTAATGTATTTGATTTCATTTCAATCCTTCAGGTACAAATCCAATTCTTGCTGCTGTTTCTGCATGTCATAATTCAACTGCCTCACCAAAGGTATGATATAGGCCAACTAGAGTTGTATTATAGTAGGACTGGGTATTGCTGATTGTTTAAACCAAAAGATTTTGCAGGCATTCTGTGCAATGAAGTAATAGTAAGCCCTAGTATCATAAAATGGGTGATTTTGTTTTAAAAATCTGAAAACTCTCATCAATTTTTTACATTTATTGGCTGAGAAAGATTGAATCCTCCAAATTTGTTTTATGTTTTGGTAACTAATAGGAATTACATTATTAATATTTGAAGAACAAATTCAGGAGGAGTGTTTCTGAAGTTACCATTCTGTATGGTCACTATGGAGCCACCCCCATTTGACAGATTTACTGGAATTTGCAGGTTTTTGTAGGCTTAGATCATTTTTGATTGGTTAATAATGTATTTGTTTGATGCTAGAAGTTAAAATAAGGAGTTCAACTAGTAATAAGGGACTAATGTTAAAATGATGGTCCATTTAGTTTGATACCATTCACTATCTTAATTTAGACTAAATTTGGCCCACTTGCTGATGAGGATCGTATCTTCACCAATCTTTATGGACGACATGATTGGAGGCTCAAAGGAGCTCTCAGTAGAGGGGACTGGTATAAAACAAAGGAAATCATCCTTAAAGGGCATGAATGGATCTTGAGTGAAATCAAAGCATCTGGGCTTAGGGGAAGAGGAGGGGCTGGGTTCCCCACTGGTCTGAAATGGAGTTTCATGAATAAGCCGTAAGACATTGGTTTATACTTGTTCTAACTTCTAAGGTTAGTTTATTTAAATGTTTTAAAGTACTCTAAAACTAACTGATTGCGAGTAAAATTTCAAATCTCTCTCTAGCTATTATTAATAAATAGGTTTTGTTAAAAGATAATAATTTAATGTTAAAATTTGTATTAGTTTATACTGTCACCCTTCAGTCTCGTTTTGTAGACTGGAATAAATTTTGGGTGCATTAGGTTTGTTGTAGCCAGAATGTTTTGGTTCATAACTAAAAGTTTTAGTAACCCTATTGCTAGGTCTAGGTACTTTAATGGTAAGGAGACCCACATAGGTCTAGTGCTCCACAATTTGCATAGACCTATTATGATTGAGTACTAGTTTATGTACCATCATTTTCAAAAGTTGGGATACACCTAGCCCATACCTTTACGAATTAATGTATCTCAAATTTGGTAGCCAATCGTAAAAGCATAGTTCAAATAAATTTAAAATTAAATCGCCTTACCCTCGTTTCAGAGATGATGGCCGACCTAAATACCTTGTAGTAAATGCTGATGAAGGAGAGCCTGGTACTTGCAAGGACAGAGAAATCATGCGACATGATCCCCACAAGTTGGTGGAAGGATGCCTGTTAGCTGGTCGGTCCATGGGTGCCAGGGCTGCATACATCTATATCAGAGGTGAATTCTACAATGAGGCTTCCAATATGCAAGTTGCTATCAATGAGGTGGGTAAGTCTCGCAGGCTGTAATTATTACAATGATGCGTCTCGCAGTAAATGGGCATAGTCACCTTGAGTTCTGTTCATTAATAACTAATAATGATGAACTGATATCAATAAAAATGTTTCCTTAACTAAATGTGATTTTTAGTGTTCGAGTTATGCAGGCCTAAAGATTATGAAAATGAATAAAGATTCTAACTTGCCCGACATTCGCAGTTTAAGCTGAACACTAATTTTAGGGTTTGCTCAGTCCTTATTATATATGGCCTCCTTTGGAAATGGTCATGCAAGAGCAATTTAAGTATTGATAAAACGTAAAAAAGGTAGTATCTAAGAAGCTCCTTTCCCCACGACGTGGGAGTGTGTGTTCCCCAAGGGTCTGAACCAGAGCAGAAACGGGGGTAAACGGCCAACTCAACTTTGCCCGATGCCAGCAGCCGGGAGCGCACCAACGCCACACTGCTCGTAGTCCGCCACCGTAACCACTGAGCCTGCAGGGCGCCCAGCAGTTTAGGTATTAATAAGGTATTTAAATTCAAGCGGGACCAATGTTAACATTGTTTGGTCGTTAGCACCTACGTCAATCTCAAATATTGTCATTCATATTTTCCAGGCTTACAAGGCTGGTCTCATTGGGAAGAATGCGTGTGGTTCTGGTTATGACTTTGATGTGTTTATGCATAGAGGTGCCGGAGCGTACATCTGCGGAGAAGAGACTGCTCTCATAGAGTCTCTAGAAGGAAAACAAGGCAAACCACGCCTGAAGCCGCCTTTCCCCGCCGATGTGGGTGTGTTTGGGTGTCCGACAACGGTTGCTAACGTTGAGACCGTCGCCGTAGCTCCAGTTAGTATTTTAATTGTGATGAAGTTTATATCGGGGGATCATATACAGGGTGTTTCAGGAGGAAAGGTCAATACTTCGGGAGGTGATAGTATCGGTCATTGTGAGAAAAAAAAGTTCATATGAGCATGTCTAATTCTAAATGGTTACCCCCGCGGTGGTCCCATTCAATGGCCACCAAGGTCTCCAGACCTCTCTCTGTTAGATTATTGTTTGTGGGGAGGTGGATGAAAAGTCAAGTTTACAAAAGAAAGGTGTATACACGAGACGAATTGCTCGCGCGCATTTTGGATGCTGCTGCCCGCATAAAGGAACGTCAAGATCAACTCAGACGAATAACACGCGATCTTCGCACACGAGTTGCAAAGTGCATTGAGGTTGACGGTGGGATTTTCGAAAGCGTATTGTAAACTGTAACAAATTTGTCATTTCTGTATCTGATACCATTCAAAATGCCAATGTTTAAACATTAAATGTTAGAAACAGTAATTGGTTTCTCTTTCTTGATTACCATTAACAATGCTTTTGTATTTGTAGATTCAAACAGCTCCATCTCCGTAACCATTCAGAATTAGACACATGTTCATATGAACTTTTTTTCTCACAATGACCGATACTATCACCTCCCGAAGTATTGACGTTTCTTCCCGAAACACCCTATATAATAATGAATATATTTTCTTAACAACAAGCCATGAACTTCTGCTCATGAAGAAAAGTGGAAAAAAAAGTTTTGTAGGCTAGTGTTTGTAGTGTTTAATGTTGAAAAACTGCTCGCATATTAACCGAAAGTGAATGAGTTAATATGCGAGCATGTTTTTAGGAATTCTCTTTTTCACTTGCTTTCATATTTATCATAGTTTCTTCTGTTAGTTCCATTTAAAAATAATTGCATTGATACATGTAAACATAACTTTGTGAATGTTTCTTGGTGGTTTGAACTCCACTAAATGAAAAAACAATTGGCCCTTTTAAATGTTTTGGAGAATTAGGCAAATGGTAGTGGTAATATTTGTTGAAGTAATTGTTCTTTTCAAACATCTAAAAACCTGTTTTTCACTATAAAAGTACGTGCGAGGGTCGACCTTCAGAGGTATTATCTAGGCATGTTACCTACTGTTCAGTGAATAAAATAGGACCGTCCATCTTCAGAGTTCAAGTATAACCTTCCGAGAAAAAATTATTTACTAATACTGTCAGTGACATACCATTTGAGACCAATGCTTTCTATTCCAGTTTATTGTACATCGCACAGTCAAAGACGACACAACCACTCGACTCATTAATTTCTAACATTCGACGTCTGTCATTCAAAAATCCATTTCCACTTTTCATTGCACTCGCATGCAGATTGCTCATCCCTGCATCCATTCATTTTTTCAGCTTCCATCTGTATACATGATTACACAGATGGTATATTATTTATTTCTTCTGCCATACTTTGTTCCAGTTGTATAATTTTCTCAATTTTAACACGACGCATTACCTTAGCTGTAAACATTCCATAATCTTTATTTATTGCTATACTTTGTAATATCCCTTGAACATAAGCCTTTAAACGTCGTACTTACAACTCTCGGCAATTTCACCGTTTCGTGGACTGAATGAACACTTAGTAAAATAGTGGTTTATATTTAATTGTAATTTTACTGGAAGTAGATATAGAATATAATCATTAGTTTTCATCCTCAGAAAGTACATATAATACAAGTGTTTCCTGTTTTAACGCGAGATTACGCTTAGGGATTGTCAGGTTTTAAATATCGCAATGCGGGACAGCTTCGGGTTAGACTGCTTTGGTTAGCACCCAATTTGTTCATACTCTACTAGTCTATACTTAAATACTTGCACTTCTTCACTTGAAAAAACGTCGCTGCTGACAGTGTAGTAGTTTTTCTTACATGACTAGTTGAAATTTAGTCATCTGGAGTCGTTTTCATTGTCTCCTTTATACACTTGACACGGAACACTGTCCCAACACGGAATATAGGGCCCCTGACAACTCTGGTTACGGTTTCAGAGAAGTTCGCGTTGCATTTTGTTAAGAATATTCTGGAAAAACCGAGTCACGTACGTTTCAGGCAATCCAAAAATTAAGCATAACCTGCCCCCAAATTTATTTATTAAGCAAATTATGTGGAATAAAAATATTTTTATAAATTTCCATCTCAATAAAGCACTGAAACGCATTTAATAAATACCAAACAAGCTGTGAATTAGAGCACTTAAATGATATCTTGGTAGTAGGCGTAGAAATGAGCGTACATCGGGGCAAAGACGCGGCGAAACTTCACAAAAGTTTCAGAGAGAAAGGATAAGAGACCACATTGATTAATATTGAAGCTTTAGGCACAGCGTTACCGTGTGTTAAAACCCGAAATTATTGGCGTTGCATTTAGTTAAGTTGTAAATTATTTTGTGGTAAAACGGGAGAGAGCTGTAATTTAATTCTATTAGGAGTAAAGAGGCATTGGCTATGTTACAATTTCAATTAAAACCTTTTAAACAGTAATTACTAATGCGATTTCATTGTTGTATTCCAGGCAATTTGCAGACGAAGTGGCGCTTGGTTCGCAAGTTTTGGCCGACCTAGAAACAGCGGGACGAAGCTCTTCAACATCTCGGGTCATGTTAACAACCCATGTACAGTGGAAGAAGAAATGTCGATTCCCTTGAAGGAGCTTATCGAGAGACACGCAGGGGGTATCATCGGGGGATGGGACAACCTCTTGGGGGTCATTCCTGGGGGATCATCTACCCCAGTTATCCCAAGGAGGTAAGAAGAGTTGTAGTTGCTTCGCTTCACACACACACACACATTTTTTACCAAGACATTTAAGTGTGTTAAAATGGCCTTTATATTAAATTCAAATTTTGTCACTTGTATTCTTTTCTGAGTAGAGTTTTGCAATTTTAAGATTTGAAATAAAAGCATAGCCAGTTGCTATTCGACAGTTTTAGTTTATATGTGCGTACTTTCGAGAGCGCCGTATATATAACCTTTCAAACGTTCCGTGCGATGATTCCTCATTTCACGAAGGTCAAGCTTGTTTCCTCCCCTCTTCTTGAATTGGCCTAGTGAAGTAGAGTTGGTTTCTCGTGCTCTCCACTTAACATAGCCAGGCGTCTAGTCTTCTGAAGATATCCACCGCGACACCACTCGCGTTCCTTAGTTCCTTGGGTAGCTGGTTGAACAGTCTTGGTCATCTATCAAAACTATTTTCCTTTAGGGTTGAGGATGTTTCCTGTTTAATCTTTTATTTGGGAACACGGTACATTCTTCCTTTTCTACTTTCCTCTTGTTTCAATGGTTATTATTGGTTTCGAAGTAAGATTAGGGACTAGTTTTTCCAAGTGTGTACCTCTCTCTCCTTTCTAGTGAATATAAGTTTAGTTCATGTAATTTAGTTCTTTGCATCTATTGATCTTGGCGGTGAAGCTTCTCCAAATTCCTTCTAGCTGACTAATATCTTTTTTTATATGGGGAAGTTAAGACCGAACAGTATTCCAACTTGGGATATGATCAGTGTTCTCAATAGAGGAATCATTATATTCCTATCCTTTCTTTCGAAGGTTCTGGGTATCTGTCCAGTTATTCTCTTTGCTGTTTCCTGCTATCTTATTTTGTTTTTCAAATTTCGTTTCATCAGTCATTACAACACCAGTCTTTTGATTTAAGATTTCTCTGAATTTCCTGTTCATTTCGGGTATAGTATTCCATGGATTTTAGGTCCCTTTTTTTCATACCTTAATAGTGGAAACTTTTCAGTGTTAAACTTCATATTATTGCCTTCAGACCAATTATAGATATCGCCCTCGGAAGTACGTGCATAGCAACTGGCTTGGCTTTTATTTCAAATATTTTATTGGTATGCAGGCCATTTCAACACGCTTAATCTGGCTTTGGTAGGGTTAAAGAATCTGATGAACAATTTTAGCGACACGGTATTTGAAGAGCTTATGTTAAGACTAAGTTAGGAATGTCGAACACTGTCTTGGGTAAATGGATGAACATTTCAATGCATTTGTGGTCACAGGCATTCTTCTCAGTTATACTCGCGATATGATTTAACCCAAATGACCTCAATATGTTCGGACAATATCATCGAGAGCAGAACAAAGATTTAAAGCGTGTGACCGCGAATATAGGACATACAGCCTTGGTCAGAATTATTAGGCACCTTTAAAATTCTAAATAAAAATATATGTTAGTGCAATAAAGGATATAAAAACAATGATATACCTGTTAATTTAATTATTTACAGTAATTTTAATACCTGGTATGTCTGCTGCTTCTTCCGCAGCCTTATTAGCCCACTTCTCTGTGTGGTCGCTGTTGCAGATCCTTCTTCTTCATTCATTTCTGTCTTGAGCCACCTCTTCCTCCAGTCCCTTATCACTATCTTTCTTCAGTCTATCCCGCCACCTCATCTTAGGTCTACCTCTTCTTCTCGTGTCTGGAATTTCCATCCTCAGCATCCGTCGTCCCACATACTCCTCCTCCCTCCTCTGGACATGCCCAATGCCCATACCATCTCAATCTTTTTTCTTGTGCCTTCTTGGAGATTTCTGTTACTTTTGTTGTTCCTCTTGTTATAATGGATCTGCATTCATAAGGTTTTGGCAAAAGTTTTACGGCCGGATGCCCTTCCTGCCGCCAACCCCCCTCCTTTCTCCGGGCTTGGGACCGGCTGAGACTTCGGCTGGCTTGCCCACTCCCAGGCGGAGTTAATACCTGGTATGTCTGCCTTTGGCCTTAATTATCGCCTTTATTCTGTTTGCCATATTGCTCACTAAGTTGTTGCATACTGAGCTTGGCAGTAAGATCCCATTCCTGCTGTATAATGTTCTTCAGTTCACTTTGAGAGGTGCACCTGTGCTTCCTGATACTCTTCCCGAGATGGGCCCACAGGTGTTCGATGGAATTTAGGTCTGGTGATTGAGGGGGATCAATCCATGACTCTGATATTATTCTGCTCGAACCAATTTTCGCTGTGACGAGAAGTGTGGCACGGAGCGTTGTCTTGTTGGAAGATGACACCTTCAGGGACATTATTGTTGAAGATTTTGGCTACTGAGCACTCGTATACTTGATCCAGTATGGTGGTGTACTTGATAGAGTTCATCCTGCCGTCACAGATTTTCAACATTCCGGTTCCTGCCAGAACCATGCAACCCCACACCATGATGCTACCCCCTCCGAACTTCACAGTCGGTACCACGCATTCAGCATGGTAGGCTTCACCTGCTCTTCGGCGAACATAAACGGCGCCAGGGGTCCCGAAAATCTGACAAAAAAGTAGGATAAATGAATTTTTACCATAACGGTTGTAACACATTTAAAATGCATTTCTATACAATGTAACAATATAAATAAGTAACTACTCTGAATGTGTATCTTGCCTCAAAGTTACTTTCATCGGACCAGATCACTTTAGTCCACATTAGACGCTTCTTTCGGTTGACCTCAGACAGAAACGCCTTTTTCTGCTAGCCTTCTTCCAGCGGTACGACTGGAGATGGACTTCCCAGTTGTTGACCGAAAGGCTGCAGCGACGTCCGAGGATGATTTCTTAGATCTGTCAGGCTAATTCTTTTCAGCAGCCGGTCTTCTCGGGCCGTTGTTGACCTTTTGCTACCTTGCCCTGCCCTATTCTTGTAAGACTTGGTTTCCTTGTACCTTTTTAACGTTGTCCGTACTGCAAATCTTGAGCATTTCATTTGTTTTGCAATCTTAACCTGGGATAGTCCCTGCGAATGTAATAAGACTATTTGAGCCCGTTCACCTTCTGAAAGTAGCTTACCCTTCGCCATTATTGTAGCAACTACTATTGTAAACAAATAGAGCGTGATATATTAGGTCGTTTCTTCTTAACTTGCTTACATTTGTATTATCTTCGGTTTTTTTATATCTCACAAATTTCCTGAAAAACAAATAAATGTTATATTCTTGATATCTTATCAAAAGCATTAAAGTTTCAATTAATCACTGAAACAACGTTTAAAACAAAAAAAAAGACGGGGTGCCTAATAATTCTGACCAAGGTTGTTATGTGTAATAAGCAGTGGTGGGCTCCGTTAACCCCAATTTTTAACTGATAATTTTACTACAAAGTCAACGATAATTATTTCTTTACTAACATTTAAAAAAAATTCAAGGAAAAAAGCTTTAAAACCCATATTTATTGTTGGATTTTGCAACTTTTTTGCTTAACTTTTTTTTTTTTTTTTTTTAATTAAAAATATGTACTGATTACATGTTTTGAAACCCTTGTAACCATTAACTAAATTTTAATTTACCAGAGAATTATTATGGCGGGAACTGAAAGGTAAAATTAAATTTTAGGCACATTTATTAAAGACTGACACAATGTGCTGGTTGCCCTTCAGAAAGACCAACTTCTCAGAGTTAGGCCCAACTGCCAGTTTTGACCTCTTGGGCCTCCCCTTGCGAGATCTGGAAGTTATGGCGGTTTGAATTCATTCGCGAAGCGGTGATCTTCCGTGAATGACTCCTCGCAGTTAACGTATTAACAGACTAAATATCGAGTTATCGGAATTAAAAAAAGTTAATTAACTTCGTTAACTATTAACGCCCAACACTGGTAATAAGATTCTAGGCTTGAGGTAAATTGAGATTTGCTTTATAGGGGATCAAGTCTTAAAACGCTTGGATTTATTTCTTCCCTCAGTGTTTGCAATGAAGCCGTAATGGATTTCGACGGTCTCGTGGCAGTTCAAACCAGTCTTGGAACAGCAGCTTTGATCGTCATGAATAATCAAACTGACATTATTAAGGCAATCGCCCGGCTAATGGAATTCTACAAGCACGAATCGTGCGGTCAATGCACTCCTTGCAGAGAAGGGGTCAGTTGGATGTATAGCATTTTAACAAGATTCGGTGAGTATTACGGTGCGGGTAACTTTTCAGTGAAATTCTAGAATCCATACGCAGTGCTGAGATGATATAACCCATAACTGGGTATTAACTAATAAACCCCTTAGTTACTAATTAACCACCTAGATTCTGGAATCTTACCAGCCCCACACACCGCATTAGAAACCACCGTTATATTCTCTTCCCCTGCTCGTACAGGGTAAGAAAACAATGATTTCATATGGATTAATAAACATTACATAAAAGTAACACTATGCTTGTGAAAGACTTCAACGAAGTTAAATCAGCTTCTCATTACGGAATTATTTCTTCACAGTGAAAGGGGACGCCAAACCCGACGAAGTAGACGCTCTTTGGGAAATTTCGAAGCAAATCGAAGGTCACAGTATTTGTGCTCTCGGAGATGGAGCAGCATGGCCGGCGCAGGGGTTGATTAGGCATTTCAGACCCATCCTGGAAGAGAGGATGCAGCAATGTAAAGAGGAAGCCCAAGCTACCAGCTAGATATAAATATTAATTAAATTATGTTGTAAATAAAGTAAAGTTTTTGATAGATTTAGAACCTAACGCAAGTTATTTATGCCAGAACTCTTAAAATCTTCTTCCCATTTTCTACTGAAGTACTCATTTTTCTCTTGCTACCCATTAAGACTAGGTAATTTCCTTCTAATTATAGAACTTTTCAAACCTGCACCTCTGAGAAGCTAGGCTTTTCGTAAAGCCAATTTCTCATAAGTAAAAGATATTTCGCTTGAGAAACAGATCCTTTTGACGTAATATACTTAACATTAAAATATTAGTAACTAGGCTACCTATATGGGACAATTAGGAAGACACGAAGCTAGTTGAAAAGCTTATTTAAATTAATATATATACTGTATATAATTTTAATTGGACAACCCTGATTATGTCCCGTATTAGTGAAGATCCATGGTTAATATTAAATTAGCCATTCCAACCAAACGTGACAAAACCAAGTCTAACCCCAATAGGTAGCCTAGTCACAGCAATATTTGATGTTACATGTCCAAGAAAAACTGATTCGTGTCAAATATTTTTCATTAACTGCCAGGCTTAACCTATCGTAGGTCCAAGATTTGATAAGTTCTATAATTGGTATCAATCGAAAGGAAATTTAATGGTGAAAAGCATTTTTTCTTGAACTTGGGGAGAAGAATGTAGTAGTACAGCTGGAAAACTAAGAACCTTTTAAAACGACAAAACCACCTTTGAGTTCGCCCTCGTTGGTACAATTAATTGTTAAAAAACAGGTACGTACCATAAGACCCTTAACCAACTTAAATTTGAAGCGCTAAAATTGCGCAAAATTTGACATTTCGTTCACTCGCTCCTGCTGTTCCAAAGGAGTAACTAAATTTCCTATGAAATGTTCATGTAATTTTGCTACAGGTATGTACTCTGTAGAGTATTATTATATATGCTAAGAAATAAACAAGTTTACTTTCCTTAACATTTAGTAACTGAAGTTCCTATTTCTCTGCGTATACCGGGTGCGGCAAAAGTAACGCCTTTTTAATAATTGTATCTTTAGTTTTATATTTTGTTATTTTTTAGTTTTTACTGAGAAAGTACTTATTATTTTTCTTAAAATGCTGTAATTGATTTATTTCCTTCAATAAAGGAGAATAAACTAAAAAGTGCGTTATTTTTGCCGCACCCGTTATATTATTCTCTCCAGAATTTAGCAAAATATAATTATTCCTATCTGCTCTTATTTAAATAAATGTACATATGCTACCGAATTCAATTATTTTCTTTTAAAGTTTCACTCTACTTTGTTAATTTATGTGGGTCAAATAAATGAACCGTTCGTTAAAGTGGAGGTCATCAACTTACTGACATCAAACGGAAAGATCACGTTTCTCTTCATTGTTTCATGCAGCTACAACAAAAACACACATTTTTACATTACACTATGCAATGAATGCGTAGTTTTCCCTTTTCACTGCTGCTATTACGCACTGAACTACAATTATTTTCCTGTGACATCAAAACGGCCCTATCTTAAACAATACATGTAGTTTATACAAGCCAACACACTTTCCCCGTTAGATTAACGAGTTTAAGCTACGTTCAAGAGTTGGATGGGTGACAGTTCCCTCTGCTGTTACGTTACGGAGATTAAACCATGCATTCCTTAAAAAAAATTTCGTTTTCCAGTGAAATGGAGTGAGAAAGGAAAAGGTACACACACTAAAGCGCTCACATCCGTTCACACGCATTCTGGTAGACCACAACTAAGCGGCCCTTCTTATCCCATGCGCGATGGCGCTTCCAGGACTTATCTTCAATAAAAGAGAGATCCCTACTTACATACTTCTAACGAAACTTCCATTCCAACCTACCTGCAGCTACCCAGATTAAGTACACGATTACTCAATCATACACCATGTCATGTCTATCTTCTCAGTATTCCTCTCCTCCCACTTTTGCACACTCTTTTTACAACTTGTCATCTTCCACTTTCAAAATGTCCAAAAACTACCTCAATTTTCATTTCCACTGACTTCTGAATATTGTACCATATCTTTCCAGAATCACACGATTTCTTGCTCTGTCAGTCCGATACACGTCACATATACCATATTTCCTGGAGTATAACGCGCACCCTAATTTTGAAGAGAAAATTTAGGAAAAAATATACCTCCTACCTCACTTCACATGTACAATTTTAACGAGTTAATTTTAACGCAGGGTGATTTTTGGAGTATTTTGGGAGAAAAAAGTGCGCGTTATACGCCGGGAAATACGGTACTCTACAAATTATCCATCTCGACTGCTCTTATCCTCGTATTCTCCTTTTCGTGCTATACAACCCATACAACAGTATCGGAACTAACACCTTCACGTGAACATCTCTCAGCATCTTCGTTTTCAACGCTCCTGACACCGCTCTTCCTTGATTGACTACTATTGAGCTTCATCCGCACTCGTACCTCTTTTGTTCAAAACACATCTCAAATACTTAAAGACTCTACCACCTCCAGCGTTTCACCACTCATCATCACATGGCAATCCGAATTCCCCCCCCACCCTCCACAATCACTTTCTGTTAACCCACTTTCACTTTTAACAATCTTCTCTCACACAACTCTTAACAGTCTCTTGCCTATCACACTCACACTGGGAAAATATCACAGCATCATCCGCATACAACAGATTCGACAGGTAGCGGTCGCACTTTCACCTCTCTCATGATTCTATCCATAAACAGGTTGAACAACCACAGTGACATCACACATTCTTGACGCACATCAACACATAACAAACCATTCACCCACTTCTTTACTTAGTCTCACACATGCACCATTTCTATCATAAAAACTTCACCGCAGTCATAAATCTAGCACCAATCCCATAAAAATTGAAGACCTGCCACAATGCTTCTCTATTCACTCTGTCATATGTCTTTTCAAGATCCACAAATGCCGTGTATACCTTGTAATCCCTTTCACAGGCTTTCTCAATCACTTGTGGGAGATTAAACAATCCTAAATATTATTAGGGTGTGGCTTAAGCAAGACCATTTCAAATTATAAATAGTTATCAACCCACCTCCTGTTAAGAATTAAGCTCAAGCCCCAAAGATTCCAGGTTCACCCCTTCTTCTTCAGTCTGTGTTAGACCTCCTATATACTCTGATTGCTCATGCTCAATTGACTATTGGAGTGCAACCCCCACCCCCTCCACGTAGGAAAATGAGTTTCAGATGTTCCTTGTTATGTACTGGTTCACAGTATTAACATAAGCATAAATAAATGTAAAAATGTATGTACACAATAAAACTATAGGGCAGTTCAGTTTGGTTCCCTTAGTAACTACAGGGAATCACTTGTTTCAGACTTAAGAATTATTTTTCTATTCTTAATATTTATCATAAAACCACATTCCATTTATCACAATAAAATTTACAAGTAGTTTTGCGATTGATGGACTGGGAACCCTGCAGGAAAACTTGCTAACATTCTCATGTTATTAGCTACAACTACTAAGGTTTCTACTAGTGGTCAGTAGTTGCTTCTCCCCAACCCCTTCACACAGTCCTAATGAAAAATGAACAATCCTATGCACACCTAAAGTGTCTACTTATAGCTAAATTGGTTTTTACATGCTATAAGGCTGGCTAGATGGCCAATGGAAAGCAAACTTCCTTTAGAAAGTAATTAATGAGAGATTTGAAGAAAAATTATGTAAGATGTGGATGTAAGCTTTTGAATCAAAATAAACTTTAAAAAAAAACCCATATATTGGGGTGTATAAGTCTCTGGTCCAGATTAGTTAATCCCCTAACTTTCAATTTCAGATTTAGATTTTAGCCTATTCTGATTGTTTAAGTCAACCACCAACTTGCCAACATAAAAAAGTAAAACTTCGCAAAAACCTTGTAAAAATGAGTTATCAAATCGTTCATAATCATCATCTGACAACATAAGTTCATTATATACATCCTTAGATACATTTGAAAGTGCTTTGTCATATGGATCCAATTCAGATATTGACCAAAAGTGAGCTGATGCAGGACTGAGGACTTATGACAGGTAGACCTGTCTTTAAATACAAGCTAAAATAGAAAGTGGAAGATTAATTTTTTAGACTGGGCCTATAAGTTGACTCCCTATTTTAGGGGCATAATTTTAAGCTTAAAATACTGACTTATACACCCCAATATATGGTTATCAACTAAACTGCACCTGCAATTACAGTAGATTGTATAAGCAAAAGTATTTTAGAAAAATAAAAATAAACCTACCTCCCATATTTTATCAATTTATGAGTGTCATTCATTCACTTTGAAATTAGCATAGAGGCAATCTGTTAGCCTCAAAGTAGCATATGTGTAAGTTGTAAATGGTGTTTTCATATTCTGCATATGCATGTGGTGAATGTCCTTATCCATTCCTCTACACATTCCATGAACAGTTATTCCTTCAAACATAGAAACTACCACGTCTTTTCCATTCAGAGCACTGCAAGACCAAAGAAATTTTGATCTGAGTTCAGCCCTAATTTCTTGCTCATCCACAGACCCACTGTTGTTTGCCATTGCTTGTCTGAAGGGAAAGATAATTCCAGTAAGATATTTGGAAGACCAACTGTAATGCTGATAATTATCTTGAAATGTTCTAATAAAATTACCAACAGAAACCAAGTTATTAGGTAGTTTTATTATTCTTAAAATATCAATAACAGTTCTCTTCTAAATCCACAAAAGAAAGCAGTTGCTACTATTAAGTTGAACTCGCAAAACTTTGACACCTGACTCCACTTTTAGTAACCTTATATTTTGCACATAAATGAGAACAGTATTCAAGAATAAATAAAATGTTAATTTTGAAAAATAAACTTAAAAGTATATTTTTATATAGTATTACAGGTATTTAATTCACTTCAATGACGTACTGTACCTTTCATTAAAATAAAAAATGAAATCAGGTAAGTTCACCATTTCTTTAGCAACTGCACAATCTTTCAGTACCAATGGCAAAAAGGTAAAGCTAGTTACTCTAAATGTGTTACAATATTAACCAAGAATGGATTACTGTTACTTTTATAATTAACCTTACCATCCATTTACAACAAGACTCGAATGTTTAAACAATTTATGAGAACTGTCTGAAAATAAACAATGATCATCATCTATTTAAATTCACACTTGGTTGATGGCACAAATTTAGTGAAAAAGGCAAAGAATATTAACTGATAACCCTAAGACCTAACCAGATTTAATCATTGGTTTTTACTATATGTGATGATGGGATTAATCTTCTTCACATCTAAGGTCATATGATGGAGGGAACTTACAACTTTGTGGGATCCAAATCATGGGTCACTACATAATCTGGACACAGAGGATTGTACCGGTACAATAATTTTTGACTCAATTGGTACTGGTATTTGTGACTAAGTGGCAAAGCTGGGCACTTGCGTTTTTTTTTTGCGGTACTGCGGTACTACCGCACTACCAAACTGGTACCGCATAACGCAGTACCGCAAAAAATGCGGTAGCGGTACTGCTGTACTTTCAGCGATCCTTTGCGGTACTGCGTTATGCGGTACCAGTTTGGTAGTGCAGTAGTACCGCAGTACCGCAAAAAAAAACGCAAGTGCCCAGCTTTGCTAAGTGGTACTGTAATTACCAACTTTCCAAAATGGTACTGGTATTAACTAATAGTTATAGAGCCCTACAAACACTTTATACATCTAGAATCTACTTTTAATATTACAAAAATGAAATACTATTTTTATATATGCATAACCAAAAAAAAGTTAACCTTCTGATCACTTTAGAATCTATCTTTAATATTGCCAAAATGAAATACTAGCTATTTCATATATATATATATATACACACAGTAAACCCTCATTATTCGTGGTAGATGCATTCCACTCGCGCTGCGAATAAGGGAAATCCACAAATACGCCATACTCCATTGATTTTGTGCCTAATGTACAGGAAGGTGGTTCATATCCTTGCCTTTTAGTGATCACAGGTGGGCTGCCTTATGAATTAAGCCAGGCTTCACCATGTGACCTGCAGCATTGGCACAAAAGAGAAGAGGGTCATTCCAGCTCAATTGGTACAGGGGTGGTCGGGTGACCATCTCCGATTTTCTTCAAATTTTCAGGGTTGATTCATACACCATTCAATAGCTTAAATCTAAAATTCTAGCTTCCTCAGTCAAAAACTTTTAATTTTATGGTCGCTTAAATGGCCCCCATCTTCGACAAAAAATGCCCATGTTGGGCTTGATTGGCCAATGCCTTCATAAGTGTCTTCTAATAGGAGTAGAAGCTTCAAATTTGTCATGCCAATACAACGTCTGGTGGGCTTTTCAATTTTGCAAGCAAAAAGGCTGTGGAACAAATAGTTTCTAAGTTACAAGGGCTTAAATATGGCTCCATTTTGAAGCTTGCATCAATTCCTCCCACTTTTACGACTACCATTTTCAAAAGTTTTAGTTCTACATCAATCACAGCCGTTTTAATACTCCTAATAGTCTCTATGGGTTGTAAATTTATGAGAAATAAAAAATAACCAAAAAAGGATTTATTTCTATTTTTAAAAATTTCCAAAAGAAAATTAACATCAACTTTGGGGCTTAATATAAAGGTGTCCAAAATTAGTCAGGAAGTTGATACTTCTAGTAAAGAGAGATACATATGTGTAAAAAAACATATTAAGGAATAGATCTCAACTCAACTCCTTCATATAGTTTCAAGTAATTATATCAGCGATTCTTCGAGGCTGCTTTGGTGTTAATACGGATCAATCAATAGTGATTAAAGCAGTTGAATTGTGAGGAGGGGGAAAAAGTTGAAGGGAGACACGAGAGTATCCATCTTGGGGTTTCAACACGTTCACGTAAATTGAGACCAGCTGCAAACGTGAGACCAGCCGCGACAAGGTCAAATTTTGGCCAAATCATGACCTAAGAATGTTTTAAATCCCTATATCTCGGCTTCTAATTATCGTAGCTTAATAAACTTTATATGGATGGAAGCGGAATGAGCTCTAGTTTCCAAAAATTGTACTTTCATTGGAATAATTTAATAAAAAAAAAACTTAATTTAAACAAAAAAAAAAAAAATTCAGGATTTGACCTTGAAGGGATCAATTTTTTTTAAAATTTTATTCAAGAAAAAAATGTTGCCTGAGCAAAGATCTACCATAATCAGCAATAAAAAGTTAGCTTACAGGCCATCTGCAGGAAAAATGTACGAGGGCGCTATTCCTGAAAGATAAAGAAATTTAATCAAATAATAGTCATTCTGCATCACACGACTCAACCAGTCCTAACCACAATTCTTTTTCGTACACACAACCAACAAAAGAGCCTACTTTTATTTCTTAACTCTCCTTCGATATCACTAGCTTCCACATCATGATCTACTTCTCCACTAATAATTTTTCTTATTTCTTCTAACTGAAGACTATTAGATAACGAATATACTTTTAAAGTGTTTGCTGACAAAGGGATAAATCTATGTAATTTTTGGGTACCTTTAATTGGGATAATCGGTAAATTGAGACGCTCTTGTAGGGAATTTTCTATTTCTGTAACTTCATTTTTGGATACATAAAAAAAAATTATTGTGGCATCTAAATTAGACAAGCAAAATTCAAAAAAGTCTTTGGGAGTTAAAATTTGATTATCAATCAGTCGTTGTAAACTGGCTTTTGCTACTGATCTTTTCAGTGCCACCTATTCCGTCGCATGCACTTTTTCCGTGCGCCATAGCAAAAAAATTCCACACTCCATCTATTCCAAAATTGGCTTTGTGGTGGCATAAATTCAAAAAGTATTTTTATACTGGGATGCACAGCCATCAGTAAAGTAATGAATTTTTGATAAAGTTGAATGCTGCTCACGAATACTAGGTATAAGTTGTTTTAGAAAGGAATACACTAGCATTGTACTGTGCTTACGACAATCAGAAACAAAACAATAACGTTGATAACAAATTTTTTCGCCAAGTTTATAATAATATATTAAAGGATGCACGGTACACTGGGAAGTTTCCCAGTCAAACCCTTGTGCCTACAAGAACGCCTTCATTTTCTTTTAGCTCTTTAAAGTAATTGGATTGGCTTTTGTTTGTGAAATGATGCCTAGTTAGTTTTGTAATATTTTTACTCAGATTCCAAAAAATCTTGTGGAGATTCAACTTTGTCTTTAATCATGCAGCTGTCCACACTCTCCCACTGTTTATAAGTTATTTCTTCCATATTAAACAAAATCTAAAGTTTCTAAATATCGTTTAACACCTCCCTCACGGGGGCATTTTTTACATTTGTGCATTATACAATCTTCATCTTCTATGTTACAGACTGATAAGGCCATCAGCCTTTTGTAGTCTAAATCTTTAATCCCCAAAGCTGCTATCTGCAGCTTTGGGTTTTGATGGTATGTACATACACACACACAGTGTGTACCACTCTGACCTGCAAGTACACACCAAGAAGGTCTTAAGTTTGCAAAAGAACTAAATCCAATTTTTGGATCAGCTTCATTTTTTATATATTCTCTGAATAATTCACGTAAATGCATAGCATCAATATCTTCTGCATCTTCACTTTTTCTCCATTTTCATTAATAGTAAATTTATAATCCTTCATTCCCAGACACATTTGGCTATAATCATCGCTCTCGTAAAATTCTCTTCACTTCACTGGTTATGACCTTTCCTTTCGACATACTCAGAACATGAGGTAATATACCATATTCATTTTACAAACTGACTTTTTCTCACTATATACGTAGAAGTCTCAAAGAATTCTGCTGTTTTTTCAATTGAAAATGGATATAAAGATATAATTTGTAATTTAATCTTGCAATCAGTTGTAGAAATAAATTTGTCTTTAAGCTCTTACATGACATTTTCATACCTAAAATTATAAAAAAAAGAGAAATGAGTAAAATCTAAGTTAAGTTAGTAAATTAAGTATTAAATTTTATTTTATTCTCAAAAAAATCTATTGTTTCATTATGTATTGTACATATAAATAACAATAGCTACATGTTTTTAATGTATAATAAACTTTTTGCCTTTTTAAATCATCATCCCAACAACCCTTTTTGGATGGGCCAGCAACAGCGTCTTCCTGGATAGAAGTCCCGTAGGCAGATTCTATACTACTAACTTTTCCTATATTGCCTGAAATTTTGAAGTGGCCTTTTTTTGTTTTTGCTGTGACATTAATCCAGCTGTAAAGAATTACATAAAATTACAATTGAGATATACATATATAATTTAATATTATTTTGTATGTAATGTATGTTAGTTGTTTAACTGAGACTTGGTTTATTAATTAGATAAAAATTAAATATGTTTATTGAAAGATTTCATTAATTATATAAAAAATAAATACATGGTTATTTAAAGATATTTACCCATTTTTATGAGGCTCTCATCTAAATATGGTAATATTTTATCACTAAGTATATCCTTATTATGTTGTGGATCTTCCAAAAAAATTTCCTCAACAGGTGGAGCCATAGAAATATTTGTAGATGAGCTACTACTGCGCTCAAAGGATTCTTCATTTGCTGGTAAAGGACACAGTTCTTGTAGTGGTACAGCCTCTTCTGCTGGTGCTGGTACAGATTCCAGTATTCCAGGTTGACTTCTTATTAAGGTGTAGCAATTGCTACACAAGAGCTGATCCTTTTGAAGAACTCCATAACTTACAGAAGCCATAAGTTCTGTAACTTCTTTAATATTATTGAAAATTCTTTGTTTTTTTTTAAAGGATCACAACAATATTTCTTATTTTTTGGCATTTTTTAAGTTATTTAGGTACACCTGTATCTTTCAATATATAGTTATTAAAATCTGAAAATAGAAAAATGAAAAAAATGAAGAAAGCCAGCATTAATAAAATTAAATTTTAAGCTATATAATGGCCTATAAGCTAACTTTTTATTGGTGATTATGGTAGATCTTTGCTCAGGCAACATTTTTTCTTTAATAAAATTTTTTTTTAAATTGATCCCTTCAATGTCAAATCCTGAAATTTTTTGTTTTTTCAAAATTAAATGGTTTTTTAATTAAATTATCCAAATGAAAGTACCATTTTTGAAACAAAACCTTAGAGCTCATTTCGCTTCCATCCATATAAATTTTATTAAGCTACATATGTATGTATATAAATTTCGGTTAATTTGTTTATTTTGGCTACCTTTTTTGGAGATTTTTTGGCTACTTTTTCTTGATTTTGCCTACTTCTTTCTGTGACTTGTTAGTTTGGTGATTTTCATTCTAGGATCATGACGTGTCAATCTTATGAACTTTATTTTGAAGACCTAATCCGCCTTGTTGGCCTCGATGAAGATAAAAGTTTAATGTTTTTTCCAATCATGGCATAATTCCAACATCCGTGATTTGCCCTAAATGTAATACTGCCTATATTTTAAGACAAGACTCGAAGAAGTTTTGGTACCATAAAAAAAATAAAAAAATAAGCGCGTGTGTGGATTTACTATTTCTATCTTTAAGGGCACATGGCTGGAACATTGCAACTTCTCTGTGAATAAAAACCTCCGGTTCATAAATATTTATTTGCGGAAATATTTTTCACAATATTATGCCGAGAAAGTTATAAAACTAGGCAGTGAGTCCATTGTTAACTGGAAATCTTTTTGTGGTGAAGTGTGTGAAAAGTGGATGGACAATCAGAAACCAATTGGGGGTGAGGGCGCGATTGTTGAAATTGATGAGTCGCATTTTGGCCATGCTAAATATGATCGTGGACGAAGTGAAAGGAATATGGGTATTTGGTGGCATTGACCGTGTATCAAAGGCTAAATTTATTATCCCTATTGAAGACAGAAAGGCAGAAACCCTACTGCCATTGATTCAAAACTTTATTAAGCCTGGTTCAGTCATTATCAGCGATTGTTGGCGTGCCTACGATCGTATTGGCAAACTGGGCTACACACATAAGCAAATTAATCAGTGAACATTTTGTGGATCCCCAAGACCACACCATCCACACACAAAACATTGAACGCTTGTGGAAAGATATGAAATCGTGGGTTTTACGTACTGGGAATAGATGTCCTCATTACTGGAAATATTTTGCACGATACTTGTTCCTGGCAGAACATCCTGACGATTCTACAGTTATGCATCACTTCCTTACTGCAATTGCAGAACTATATCCTCCAAAGTTAGGTTAGGCACGAATGCAAACTTTTCTGGTTGATTTTGAGGTGTTTTGCATGAATCTGCCATCCGTTTCCTGTGCAAATGCGTAGTTTTCAAGATGACGATATCTCAAAAACTACGCATTTGCACAGGAAACAGATGGCAGATTCATGCAAAACACCTCAAAATTGACCAGAAACGTTTGCTCTCATTATAAAAAGAGACTGGGTCAAAAAACGAATAATTGCCAAAATTTCTTGTTCTTATGTAAACAGGGTAAATTTATAGTATTACACCCGTCTCCCTTTGGAGATGAAATTTATGTTTTTCCTATAGTTTTTGATATGCTTTGAACGAATCTGACCGGCAATCGAAAACGAGTCATTTCCGATGGTTTTGAAGGTCAGATTCGTTTAAAACATCAAAAACCATTGGAAAAACATAAATTTCACCTTCAAAATTGACCTAACCTAACCTAAATCACTTATAGTCTTGTAGGCAGCCCAGGAATCACTATAATCACAGAGCCAGGCCTAATGTACTTCTGAATGAGTGGAATGAGTGTTCCATTCCGGTACGAAAGTAATTCAAATTCGAAATGGATGGAGCGCAGTGATTGGGCAGACATGTAACGAACACACAAACGAACGTACGAACACACACTAGATACACACCAAAAAAATGTTTATATCTCGAAAACGAAGCATTTGCGACGGAAACGCTATAGAAGGAAAGTGTCTTAGAATTAAAAAATCTACTTAATGAACATATAATAATTGCTGGACGTTAGACGGGTGTAATACTATAATAATACCGTAAACAGTAGCTCATTAGTTAATTTTAAGAAAAATTTGGACATTTTCATGAGTGAGATAGTTTGTAGATTGTATATATTCTTTGCTTCAGTTATATAGGCTACTATGGTGGTAGTAAATGGTTGTATATTAATTAGCTGACTTGAGTTTGACATCTTGCAAGATTTTATTATTATTAAAAAATGTAGCTCACGACTTGAATTACCTCCAAAGCCCGAGTGGATTCGTTTTCCAAATGAAATAACCTAAATGTAATGTAATGGCTTCATGTTTTCCAAATGAAATGTATCGTAAGACCTAATTTTCTTTATATTCTATATAGACTTACCTTTTAGTTGTAATTTGCTCTTGGTATCATATATAATGACGTAATAAATACATTAATGTTATTTTCTGGACTGTAAAATTGTGTGAACCTTTAAATCCTCAGTCTTAGGCGCACGAAGGAAGTGACGTAAGCGCTCCCCAAGTCCAGGAATGAGTGAAGGGAGACGGCAAGAAAGTTGGAACGCGATCCCCTAAAAATAGGTTATGAAGGAACTATGAATTTATGAATTTGGAATATTGGTAAATCTTAAGCTGTGGCGGATCCAGGGGGGTTTCGGGGGTTCGATCGCGCTCCCCCTAAACTAGAACCACTCTAAACCAGAAAGCCCCGCTTCCAAAGCTAACTGACTGAACATACAAGTTATTTTACAAACACTAAAAGCATGTAATATACCCTTTCGTTTCAGATCGTTAGTCGACCCTGTGTCTTACTTTAATATTCAAAAGTCTAAAAAGCAATATTCATTCAAAGTATTTATTCAATAGAATTTTCGATTTACAATGTCAAGAAGAGTTAAACAGCAACCAAGAATTGACCGATTTTTTGGTCCATCAAATTTGGTCCATCCCACGTCAGTGGCAAGGTTAGTAACTGTATTGTAAACTAAAACAATGATTTTTAAAAACTACTTACAGTTACTAATCGATTGCTCACATTAAATTCATTGTCTCTCGTTTTGACAGTGATGAAAAAGGACAATCTACCCCGAATGCAAAGCGGATTTGCAGTAGCGCCAGTGATACTCCAAAAAAGCATACAATTTCTATCACACGTGTTGTTCGTTTCAATTTCTTATTTCCTTGACTGTTGCCATTAAAACTTTGGCAATCATCAAACCTCAGAAGAAATCAAACGACATCATGAAGGCTTACAACATGATCTCGGACACACAGAAAGAGCTGAAGGATGTGAGAGATAAAGCTGACAATGTGTTCAGGGGATGGTATTCGCAAGCTGCGCAGATCAGTTCTGATGTGGGTACTGAACCCAGTGTACCAAGGACAACTACCGGACAACATCACAGACCAAATACTCCTCATGACACACCTGAGGAATATTATCGTAGTACTCTATTTCTTCCTTTTCTGGACCATATTATACAGGAGATGTCTACAAGGTACGTTTGTAGAACATGAACTTCTAAATTCTAAAAATCTGCTAGTTTTCCGTAACACGATGGCAACGCCAACCGGTCTGGATCCGTCCCCTGCATTCTCCACCTAATTAATGAACTCTTTTTGTTACAGATTCCGTCCCACTCAGAAGATGGCTGTTCAGTTACTTGGTCTTGTTCCCAGAGTTGCCGTTGAGCCAGCAACAGACATTATTGAGATTTCTGTGATGTACGAGTCAGACCTTCCCAGCCCTGGGACTCTTGACATCGAATATATGCGATGGAGGAGAAAGTGGCAGTCAGAGAACGCCAAACCAGATTCGCTTCAACCTGCATTAAAGGTAGATTATAATTCTTCGTATGCCCATCTTGGGATGACAATTCTTCGTATGCTCCGATTATTTAATATTTAGTGTAAAATTTTCTAGCTTAATTGTAACTTTATCACTTTTTCTTTCCAGGCTTGCGATGCCGATATATTCCCAAACATCAACTGCTTGTTGCGAAATGCTTGCACCATACCCGTCACTTCTGCTGACAATGAACGTGCTAACAGTATGAGAATAAAAACCCACTCTAATAGACAGAGTTTATTTCCACGACAGTTTCGACGCCCACTGGCATCCTCCTCGGGTGGATGCCAGTGGGCGTCGAAACTGTCGTGGAAATAAACTCTGTCTATTAGAGTGGGTTTTTATTCTCATATTTTGACCTTCACGTAAAAAAAGTGAAGTTTTTTGCATTTATTGTGCTAACAGTACTTTGAAACTTGTGAAGGGGTACCTTAGGACTACTATGTCCACGGAGAGATTGTCGGGCTTGGCGTTGATGAGCATTCATTACGACAAGCCCATGGATTACGAAGCTGTAGTTCAACGGTTCGCTGAACAGCAATTCCGACGAATGGCGCTCATCGATCCAGTCTTTGAGAGTCGGGAGATTAACTGATATCTCAGTCAACACAAAACTTTGTCAAGAAATATAGCAACTTCAGTTATATTAATGAACAAATCTAGAATGATAAAGTATGATTTTCAAAAGAAATTTAGGTTTTAATATTGTGAAATTTTCGTAAACAGTGTTTCTTTAAGACTTATCACGAATTTTGTCTACCCTTGTATAATTTTCTTGTAAATCAGTACATAACTTAGCTGTTGTAAAAGCTAATAAACTTGAACAAACACCCGGCAAATTGCTTAAAAACGCGTTTCTGAGAGCTTTAATTTTCAAAATTTTCCGGGGAAACATGCCCTCGGACCCCCCTACAAGCCTTCGGCGCTCGTACCGAACTCCCCTCCAGCAAATCCTGGATCCGACCCAATTAAGGAAATGTCATCACCTGCAAAAACATATCAAAATAGCGCGTAATTTCGAATTTAAATCGAAGGATACTATATTGCCCCTTTACAAGTCCCTAGTCAGGCCTCATTTAGAATATGCAGTTCAGTTTTGGTGCCCGTACTTGCGTGAGGATATTGATAGGTTAGAAAGGGTTCAGCGTCGTGCCACGAAACTTATTCCGTCATTGCGCAATAAGCCTTATGAAGATAGGATTAATGAGTTAGACCTGTATTCACTCGAAACTAGGAGATTAAGGGGGGAGCTTATTGAAGTTTTCAAAATCGTTAATAACATCGATAACGTAAATTTTGACAAATTGTTCACTTTTGATAATAGTAATACTCGCAATAACGGATTTAAGTTGCGTGGCAGGCGTTTTATTACTAATATCGCTAAAAACTTCTTTACGTTTAAAGTAATTGATAAATGGAATAATCTTCCCGCGTCAGTCGTTCATTCTACCAGCGTTAATATGTTTAAGAACCGTCTTGACAGACATTTTAAAGGTATTAACGTTGTTTAATTTAAAAAACAAAGTTAGCAACGGAAGCTCTGGTGGTGGTGCTCGAGGATGAGTCTGTTGACGATGAATGCCAGCTTGTGACATGCCAGCGTGTGATGCCAGCAATAAAATTATTAAAAAAAAATATATAAAAAAAATAGACTAACACGAATGTAGATGTAGCTCATAGCGTAAACTAACCCACTTTTTGTTTAACTTACCTACTTTTTTTTTTTTTTTTTTTTTCTTCTTATCCTCTCCTTACTTTGCATGTCTCTAACTCTTTTCTTGCATGTTTGTAGTTTGCATGGTATGATAGTGAGTTAAGACTGTGTTTGCATGGTTTGTAAGCGTTCTTATTTTACTTCTTTTCATCTTTCACCCCTCTCCTATTCTCTCCGACTATTTTTCTGACTTGTCGGCAGTGGCCGGCGGATGATGATGGTGAGACACTTTTCCTCTTTTTCTGAATGAATGTTAACCCACGAATGATAGGTGTTGCTCCTTACTTAACCCCTTATTCTCTTCTCTTCTCTTAACCCCCTACTCTTTCCTTTCTCTCGGGCTAGCCTTAGAGTGGATCTTAGGGTCTTTGTTAGCCTTAGCTTCTGTAGATCTGTAGAAATACATTTTTCTAGTAGTATTTGAAGTGATTTATTCAAATGTGATATTCATTTGCTGTGTAAATGAGCCGAAACCCATTTTATTCGAAGTTGAAAATCATAATGTTTCGGCTCAGTTGCGCAGTAAGTAAATATAAGATTTGAGTAAATCACATCAAATACTACTATAAAAAAGCATTTTGGTAAACTTAACCTAACCTAACTTAGAATATAGATGGTTTGTGAAAGGACATTAAATCTGGATTTTACGCTCTGGTAATTGTAATTACCACTACGAGCAGTATTTCTTGGCAAACAACAGTGACCATCAAACAGCAGTAGCGGATCTAGGATTTTCGAAAAGGGGGGGGGGGGGGGGGGCGGACCTTTACATATGAAAAAATTGCGCGAAAATAATGTTATAATAAATATAATTACATACACTGGAATTAAAAATACATATGTTAACCCTTTAAGCATCAGCAGGCAAAATTGTTAGCATTTATTAAAATGTGGTTAAAGACCAGGTTTCTGGTATTAAATATTGGAAATAATTTTATTGACGTTATCTAATCCATCTGTTCAAAGTGTTACCTGAATCAGTCATTTAGAGAGAGGAAGATCGTGAATGTGAATACTACGTAAAGGGTTTACAAGCACATTAATCTTGTGTCTACAAATGCTTACAACCATTAATAAATATTATTTTTAACACAGTTTCTAAAAATAAAATTCAAAGGTAAGTTGCCAGGTATTTACAAGGGTGGTGTTGATATTTTTATAATTTAAAAAAGTATGTACTTATTCGCTTTTAGAAATTCAAAAATTTATTATAAAAAATAAAGCATTTGGAAGGGGCGCTAAGATTGACCAAAAAGAGGCGCCAAATTGACCAAAGCCTCCCCCCCCCTTCCCCCATAAATCCGCTAGTGTCAGTCCTCGATACATTTTTAAGGATAATAGCCGAAGTTTACCTTTCGATTGAACAATACTGAGGTAAGATTTATGTTATTACCCAATAAGCAGAGTAGGCACGTGCCTAGGGGCCCCCAGGGTTAGAGAGCCCCCGTACGTTAACTGTTGTATAGTCAGTATTATTGAAAGCAAAAAGAATATTTGGAAAAAATACATTGTTTTGTCAACCTTTTTTATTTCATTTAGTGATTGTCAGCTTTTCTCCAATTCCTTTTCTTCAAAATGATTTTATATTTGTTATGGTTTCATTCAATTTAAAATCAATATGATTTTTGTATTTTCTGGATCCAGTTTTTCTTTTACAACTTTACAAATCCTTATGTTCTAAAAATAGAAATAGAGCACTATTAATGGTTTGTTTTTCTATTTCAGTCTTAAAATATAAATTAAAATGTCAAAAACATAATATAATTATTTTTTTCATTACGGGGTATCCAGTGCCGGATTAAGACCCTCTGGGGCCCCTACGCACCAAGACTTTGGGACCATTACTTGTTATAATAATGTTATTATAATGTTTCAGAACAACAAAGACCCTAGGATCCACTCATAGCTGGTCTACCTAACCGTGTTTGTAATTGTGTATTGCGCATGTCCTCCCTGGTGGCGGAGGGGACCTACAATTTTACGTGGGTTTCGAACCACAAAAACCCTAATTTTACTACCTTAAACTATACCCAATCTATCAACATATGCATCTAATCAATTTTTAAATATATTTATAGACGTGCAACCAATTACTTCTACCGGCAAACTATTCCGCTATTTACTATTCTGTGTAAAAAGGTTTTTGGCAACTGTTGTCTCGAACCTTCTGCTAGTCAACTTACACTCGTTATTTCTAGTTCTGCTATGTTGTGCTATTTCGATAAAGCTCTCTCTATTTACGTTATAACCCATTCATAATTTAAAAAACCTGGATTAGATCACCCTTTAGTACTGTAAGTGACGGAATCATCTTAGTTGTTCATCTTTGAACTCGTTCGATTTTGTCTACATCCTTGCGCATATAGGCTACGGATTCCAAAATTGGATCGCATACTCCAAATAGGGGTCTAGCTAATGATTTCTAAAGAGGAACAATAATATCGCTCGATTTATATTCAAAATTCCTAGCTATAAAACCTAGCACTTTATTCGCTTTATTGACAACTGCTGTACTTCGTTTCGCTACTTTCAAAGGGGGGGAGGGCACACACACACACACACAAAATTGATGATGATTGATTTGGAATCAAAATGAATTGCATCTTGGAAGGCTTCAGTTGTATTTTATTTCTAATTTATGGGCAAAGAATTAAATTTGCACAAATTAATCGTACGTATAAAGACATATATAAACGTTCCTAAGCCAACCAAAATTGAGTTTGAATTTTGAGTTAATAATATGTCCTGGTATCCATAAAATAACTGAAATTCCATGACATGAAGATTTTTTTTTGTGGTGAATTTTGCAAAGTTATCGATTTTTTAAAATTTCTTTTTCAAATATCTTTAATGAGAGTAGTAATAATTTTCACAATGGGGGAGCCTATGCTCACTATGCCCCACCCTTATGTACGCCACTGATTATAACTCCTAGATCTTTTTCCGGATCTACGCTTGCCAACTCCTTCCCTGACATACTATACGCAAAATTACCGTTACGAGAACCTATATGTGAAATTTTGCACTTATCGACGTTAAATCTCATTTGCCATGTGACCGACCAATCAACGATTTTATTCAGATCTTCCTGGATTTTACCTCTATCTTTGTCAGTTATCTGTCCCCTAATAAAAAAACTTGCGTTTTCAGGCTCCAGAATTACATACAATGGCGAGTTTGCGTGCATATAATTTTAGGTAAAAGTTGCTTAAAATTAATCGAAACCTACGGGAAAATTATTGAATGTCCAGTTGGGTCAACTGTACGCCCTTGACGATTGGTTAGGTTAAGTCGTGATATTTTCGTTAAAACTAAGGAAACTGTGGAATCTTGTAGAAACGTTTAAATCTTGCATGGGGGCAGATAACGGAAAAAAACTTCCATATATTCCAAATTAAACCTAGTCCAATATTGATTAGTCCATGTGTCATTTACAATATTACCTAATTCAAAATAGTTTTTAATTACAGCCGGACGTATATGAAGTCCATATTATCTTTATTTGTCTTCCGTGAATCCTTCACTATCCCGGCTGGTAGATCCTCGTCCTCCACCGTTGTATCCATGAGAGTTATCTTCGTTTAGTATATTACACATCCATTCGCATATGCAATCTTTATTTAACTAAATATGATGAAAAATATGACCGATATTTATATATTCTTTTAGTTTTATTAATGTACTAGGGACACTCAATATATTTTGCCCCACCCTTTTTCTTAGCTAAATAATAGGGTTTTGGGGCTGAAATGTTTTGGGCCGTAAGTTTGAACTTTTTGCGCTTCACATAACCGGATTTTTCCAGTTTAAACCTCCCCTCCTTGTGTAAAACCGCTTTTAAACGCCCTTGTATAAAACCGTTGGTTAACGCAGTTTCGAAAATGGCGTCTGACAGTGATGTGCATTGTAAACAGAGAGCTATTATCGAGTTCTTAACCGCACAGAAGGAAACAGTTGGAAATATTCACAAACGTCTACAAAACGTTTACGAAGATGCTGTTGTTGATCGAAGCACAGTTGGACGCTGGTCTAAATGTGTGAGATCATTAGAGAGAGAAAGAGCCAGCCTCGATGATGAGCCACGCAGCAGTCGGCCGGCATCGGCTGTGACATCTCACACTGTGCAACGTGCAAACAGCATCATTCGGCGCGTCACATACAAGGAGCTATCACTGGAGCTAGGAATTAATGAAGGAAGTGTGAATACGATAATTCAGCAACTGGGATACTCAAAAGTGTGTTCATGGTTTGTTCCTCGCGAACTGACTGAATATCACAAAGCCCAAAGAAAAGAAATTGCTTCCGAGTCGTTGGTTCGATACGAGACAGAAGGGGATGAGACTTGGGTACACCACTTTGAACCTGAAACAAAACGCCAATCCAAGGAGTGGCATCACGCAGACTCCCCACGCAAGAAAAAGTTCAAAATGGCTTCTGAGTCGTTGGTTCTGCAGGAAATGTTATATCCACCATCTTCTGGGACATGAAAAGGGTGATTCTGGTGGATATTATGAAGAAAGGACAAACAATGAACTCCGAGGCATATATTGCTACCCTACATAGACTCCAGAGATGTATAAAGCGAGTTCGATCGAAAAGAAAAATGGAAGACGTCCTTCTTTTGCACGATAACGCAAGACCACACAACAGTTTGCAAACAAGAGAGGCCATCACAAAAATGCGCTTGACTGTGTAACCCCACCCTCCATACAGCCCGGATCTGGCACCTTCAGACTTCCATTTGTTTGGGCTAGTGAAGGATGCTATTCGTGGAAGATAGTTTCAGCGTGACGATGAGGTTGTTGGGAGGTTAAGAGGTGTCTCCAGCGCAACCCAGCGGACTTTTACCAGCAAGGAATAAAGGCCCTTGTTTCGAGATGGAGGAAAGCCGTAGAAAAGGATGGAGACTATGTGGAAAAATAAAAACTTGTTAAAAAGGTATGTAACTACTTGTGTACAAAATTTCTGGAACTTACAAGGAAACTTGGGAAAAAAAAAAAAAGGTGGGGCAAAATATGTTGAGTGGCCCTCGTATATTCTTCAACTCTAACTGCGTGTTTTATCTGTCTTTGGAATTCAAATTGTACAAATCTCGTTTTTAATGCTCGATAATCATTTATCCATGTACATAATGAATTATATTCGTTGTTACGAACACAGGTAGACGTGGTATTGTTTCTGGGTCGGAATGTCTAAGATCAGTCTTCATAGAGCCACCTTCAAATATTAACTTCATTTGTTCTACGTTTAATTGCGTAATATACGTTTCTTCAAATAATACACACGCGGCATCTGGCAGATGTTGTAAATGGAATGCGAAGTTGTCGTTGATACGCAGTAATGTTTCTGGTTTACAGTTTGTTGACAATGCGTTAATCCATAGACATTTTCCCATATTTGTTTTACCTTTAATGACAAACGTACTTATTTTGTTAAATTTCATGTCACGTATTATTGTAAACCAGACATAGAAATCTATGAAATCAATATTATTTTCCAATAAGAATACATCGATCCACTTCATTATATCTTCATTTAATGAAACATTGTTTAACTTCATTGGTAATAATATATAATCCACGTATTATTTTACGCGTCAGTGGGTCCTTCGTAGTAACGTATTGTTTTAGCAGGAATTCATATGTATCAATTTCTTTATGTGCCAAAATTCGATGAAACTCCTTTAAACTACATGGTTTTATACAGAGTGTGTATAGAGTAATGCGAGTGAAGATATATATCTGATCTGAACTGGTTTAAACTAGTTTCAACTTGTTTTTTAACTCTTACAAACATTTTCGATACCTCTTATAAACCTTGCTATCGAATATACAATTGTTATAAAGTACTCGTACATGTAATAAATATTACTCGTCCACGTTCACTCGCGTTAATATAATTCAAATCGGATTTGTCTCTTCCCTCGCGTTACTTTATATACACCCGGTATCTTTTAGTGTTGTGTACAATGTACATCTTTCTATTTATCTGGATTTGCTTCTCTTTACGTTGGGTTCGTTTTTCTTCCATATATTGTACACATGATTTCGTACTATCATCAAACGTAAAACTTTCTGTATTTGTCACATAATCTGTACATGTGTCTGTTCCTTTAATACCATTTCCAGAATGACGGACGCTCTCGAGACCGTTACTCTTGTATTATTATTATTATTATTATTATTATTATTGGTATCATCGGGATTCTAATCTCCGACCTCACTGTCTTCACCTCAAATATAGCTAAGGTAACGCGTGTTTCCATTGAGCTACGAACGCTGGCTAGGTCAGTGAGTAACACCGTTTCCTTATAAAGGAAGACATCGAGGTCGAAGGTTCGACTCCTGATGGTACTGGTTAATAATAATCCAGGAGTTAGCTCAATGGGTCGCGTTAGTCTGGCCTGAGTTCTGTGCCAGTGTCTGGCTCTTCTGATTAATAATTATTATTAAGGTATTAACAAATCATTATTATTTTATTACTAACTATTAATTAGCAGTAATAATTCTTGGTGGAGAGTGCATGAGCAGTGTTTTGTCCCTACACCAAAAACGATAGCTGCGACTATGAGTAACTGTAATAATAATGTTTGGATTGTTTAATGTCCTTTCTAACGGCAAATGTTAATACAGCTTTACATGGTACCCAACACACTGGTCGCTGCATCATCTGAACGCGGAGGACGGTCACCCATCCAACTACTGAACAGACCCAGCGTCGCTTAGCCTCGCTGATCTAACTTGAAGCGATGCTTCGACGTGGTCAGGGCTGTAGCCATGTAACATCGCTTTCCGCCGATCAGCGAACTTAAACAACATTGAATCTGGGTAATAGTTACGTGGGTGACCGTCCTTTGCGTCCAGAGGCTGTAACTGTTAAAAAAAAAAAAGTTGGGTAGAAATAACCACATATATTTTCAAATAAAATATAAACAAAACAAATATTTACCACAAAATAAATATAGAATAAAAATAATAACCCTCGTTTCTAACCAACCAACTAGTGAAGTTGGGTTTCCCTAATTAACAAAAAGAAGAAAGAAAAAGTTTCTGAGAAAAACAAAAACCGAGCTCTTTGCCTCTTTGTTAGACATCGACAAATTTTGACTACTGAATCAAGTGGGCTAGTTTTTTCATAAAAAATTCTCGTAGTTCCCCAACTAACCGGGCAACTTAAAGTCAACTTTTAAACCTCAATATTAACCACTGCAATTAAACTAAAAACTAAAACCCTGGTTAACTAAATAGTGGCCTACCAGAACTAGGTGTAAGTAGCTTAATCAAATACATAACTAAGGTAAGAGATTAAAACTAGGTACCTAGAAGAAACTCGAACCGGGCTACAACAGCCTTAACTAAATAATTAAATGGTTGCAATAGCCCCTATTAAAACTTAAGGGCAATATAGCCCAAACTTAACTTAAGTAAAAACCTTCAAAACCTTAAACCTTTAAAAACAAAAACTTAAGGGCAATACAGCCCTAGCCTAACTTAAACTGCAAAACCTAGGCCTGGGAAATAGCCCCTATGAATATGTAAATAACTTAGCAGTGTGCCAAATAGTGACGTGAAAAAGTCTGTAGCTATGTTGACAGTGTCTAAATGGGCCATTATTATTTCTATAATTACTGTGTCTATTTAAAGTAAACTTAGCTTTAATATTGCACCTAAATAAAAATAATCTCTCAAAAAAATAATTTTTCAATAAATTTTTCAATAGTAACGACTCATTTTGGATCTCGTGTAAAGCTGTAGGTCCCCTCCGTCAACCTGGCCAAAACGTAGACTAAAATGGTAAATTGTATTAAACTGTTCGAAGTCACATGTATTAACATTCCAGTTGTAAATCTGAGTAAAATGTACTATTAAATAAAATTGCTACACATAATTTAGTAGAATTTTTAGTAATCTGCATTAAGGCCGGCTGAACACAGGATCGTCTTGCGACTGACAACTGACGACTCAAGTCGCGTGTGATTTTACATTGACAGCGATTCGCGTCGCGGTCGCTGCAGTGTGTGGGGCTCCCATTCTGCCAATGTAAAATCACACGCGACTTGAGTCGTCACGACTCAAGTCGTGAGTCGCAAGACGATCCTGTGTTCGGCCGGCCTTAGAGTGTAACATCGAGTTGTTACGAGTTTTACGAAGGCATTGAAAAGATTCTGTTTCGATGTATGCAATATAACCTTTTTGGGGATCAGAGGATGTAATGTGACTGTAACGTTACAATCACGTTGATTCAGGCGAAAACAAAACATATGAACGTTATGTAATGTGAAGGCTGCACAGTTACACAAATCGTGTATATACCATTAATTTCGTATGGTATATAAAGATTTTCATTCCTTTTATATTACAAACCCTTTTTTCTGTTTTATTTCCGCATCGTTGCTTCCACTTTGACTGATCAACTACAGCTTCTAACAAAAGAACACGAGGTGGAATTTTAATTTCTCTGACCCCTTTGTTGTTTTCATGTGGAGATCCGAGCAGACGAATTTCTCACTGGGGAGAAATGAATATTTTGCGTAGAAAATACAAAAAATTATATATATTTTATATCTGATATGTGATAATTATTTGTTTTATTTGTAGCTAACATAAATATAATTTATCTTTCCGATATATTAACAACAAATATTTACATGTCAAAAAAAGCTTGCTGCAAAAAAAAATGCATTGACGAGAAATGGTCTACAGTAATACCATGTTTTGGCGTTATTTTATGATTTGCTACCAAATACATATATACAACTAAAAACGATAATAAAAAAGGCATTTCCATTTACACACCCTTCCTTCCATGTAGCTAATACTACATATGACATACGAAGGGAGGAAATATAAATTAAAATCTATATATAAAATCTTTCATGCATTGACTCATTAATTTTAAATAAAACTGCAAATATACTTTAACCATAACTGCAACATTTGCTTGCACTTTGTTTTTATCATAATAATGAACAGAGATAATTCATAAATTACCAAATAATAATCAGTGAAGAGGGCAAGAAAATGTCACAGCGCTTGGTCCAACTAATGCAGCCCATTGCGCTAAGACCTACATTGTTATTACTGACCAGCACCATCGGGAGTCGAACCCCTGACCCGAGTGTCTTCATTTCGCCTAATGAGAAATGCTGTTACCCACTGTACCACAGGTTCTAGTTCATAAACTATACAGTTATGTGTGATGTTCCGAAACTCCCAATCCTCACCATTTATTATCTAAACTATTTCTGTGAGCGTTATACAAATATTTTTTATGGTAGAGCAGTGATCATATCATGTACAGTCTAGGGGGGGGGTCGAAATTTTGTATTCTTATTCTACACACTGCTCGGAGTTTCCTTTGGACCCTAAACAAACATACTGTAATTACCGCTATGCCCCCCTTTTTTAAATGAAACGAATGAAACCAATTCTTTGAATAAAAAAAACCTGATAAATGACAAAGATTAAAGTAAATAATTATATAAGTAAAGTTAAAGTTATATATATATATATATATATAATAATAAATCTTTCTCCGTATATTACTTAAAGAATCAATTGAAGCATATTAAAACCAAAATATTCACCTTAAGAATTTAAAATCGTAAATTACTGACACCACTGGCCTTCCATTGGAACACAGTAGCTTTTTTCTCGAGTCCAGTACATTCAAAATAAATTTGTCTGTTTTCGTAACCAATTCTATCTTGTGATGCTTCTGTTGCCACATTACAGCATGTTCTACTCCTAGCTGTGACAGGGAAAAGGAATAAGCTGAAGTGGTTCATTTCGAACTTTAACAAGATCAACATTTGTCAAATTTGTAAAATAGGTGGAGGTGTGATGGTTTCGTGTCCAGTCGATCATGTTAGGATAATCGTCTGCTTCAAAGTTCAGTGTTTTGGCAGCTCAAAATTTCTCGCATTGGTGCTCCTAGTTCTGCTCGAATGATGTGCTGAAGAGCCAGCTCCCTGACCTCTCTTCTTGTGTCTGTTATCATTGAGAGTAAGATATCTCTGGGTGGGCAAATAGGCGTTATTTCTGAGGACACGCTCCATAATCATCCGATGCTTTTTATCTAAGCCTTTAAGCAAGTGCATGATATACCAAAAAATTAGATGCTCCCTGATTTGCCTTTGGATGAGACTTTATCCAAAACCAGCCTGGAGCGTAAACCAGCATTATAATTTTGACTAGGTCTTGGATGTTTTTGTCTGGATTCCGTGTAGAGACATATAAGCGCAGGATCCTGCTTGCTCGTGTTAGCCATCTTGTATGATGGAGGGCACCTGGGGATCTGGTGGCTAACGCTTGTGAGATGCGTCCAGATTGTATGCTAATGCGCATTTCATACATATATTTTTGGTTACTGCTGAAACTTTTAACAATATCGGCCGAAACTTCTTTAATGTTGCCCTCTACAGGGGTACAATCAACTATATCCAGTTTGATTAAATCCTCTCGGAGTTTATTTCTAAGAGAACCTTTGAAGGTGCTTGGTCCCGAAGTTTTTCCATCAATTGCTTCAAATACGTGCCTGAAGGGCAGTTCGTTTGTATGCAAAAGGCAAATCAGCCATTGTACCGGCCTGTCCAGATATAATTCAATCAATTTTAGCACTCCGCCAATCCTGCCAGTGTTCATTGGGGTGCCATCGCTTAGCAAAGCTTTGAGGGATTCTTTGCTATTAGAATCAACTATAAAAGTTATTATTTCATCTGCAATACAACAAGTAGTTCCGTTATCTGGAGCTATATGATCCATGTAAACATCACCAGGTTCTTTGACTATTACATAATGTTCTTCGTACTCCATTCCCTTCTTTGTTTTAGTTTGATCTTTTCTACCATCAAATCCGATGCCTTCAATCTGTGTGTTCTCTGATTTCATTTTGATTAGGTTCTTTTTACCCACACGTATTCTTTCTCTTTCCACTTTTTTCCTATCCAACATATTGGTTTCGTCTAATATTTCCATATCCTTCAAAGCTGCATTTACTATAGCTGCAGTAGCTCTGTAACTTACACGGTATCTCTCTGCTGTTATTGTTATCATAAATAATTCTAAAAAAGTTCTGATGGTTTTCTCTCAGCTCAAAATCCGGAACAAAGTCAATATCGTCTCTCTCATCAATTTCCATGCTCTCATCTTCCATAATATGTAAAGGGTCCAGTTTGCTGGTTGAGGCGACATTCATATCTAGGCTTATCTTGGCTCTTCTTTCTAATCCTTTAATTCTATCGTGAGTCCTTTTTCTTGCGGAAGTCGTTACTCTGTCGATTGGTTCTAGTTGGGTTTTTCTTTGTTTCTGCCCCACAAAAGACTCCCACTCAATCATTGGAACTCTAATATCACATCTGCAATCCGTTCGACTGATTTTTTTTATCGTAACAAGTACAAGTGCAAATATCAAACATTTCATCGAATGTCTCCACCTTCTGCTGAAAACTTGTTCTTTGTTTTTAATGGTACTTTATTTAGCTTGCTGCAGATTCTATCAATCGTTCAATTTTATAGCTATTCTTCAAATCCTATAGTGGAAGGAAAACTTCTCCTAAATGGCTTCCACATCTTTAGTGACAATTCTGTAACATTCTTTTGCTGTTCTAGAACCTTTCGAAATCAGTTCTTCTCGTTTTCTTACCATAAATAATGCCTAAATACGTCAGCCTTGAAGGAGTCATTGAAGGTGGAAATTCTGCAGGTGACCAAATGTTGAATTGTGTGTTTTGCTTCTTGTCGCCATGATTTCACTTATTTAGGCCTAGTAGCATTAATAACAAGAAAGTAATTGTTAAATTCTAGCAGTTGAATCATTCAATCTGAATTTAATATAACTCATTCGGAATTAAATCATAACTCATTCAATCATAAACAATCTGAAAATAACAATCTGAAACTAAACCAAAAAACGTGACAATAATTTATATAATTCATTTAATCTATCTAAATTAATCTATGTAATCTATTCAATCTATCTAAAACTCTATCTAAATAATCTATCCAAATTAATCTAATCTACTTAATAAGACTTAATATAATGCATGATTGTCACATTTGGGGTTTATATCTGTGGAGAGAGTAAAATGGGAGGATGCTATGCAGGGCCGGATTTAGGAGTGGGCAAAGTGGGCAGCTGCCCATGGGCCTCCACATCTTGGGGGCCTCCACATATTGACAAGCCATTATCAAATAGAAAAAACCCGAAACTAGAAAAAACCCGATAGATGATCAACAAAAAAACACGCGCATCCAATACCACTGTAGTACATAAACTTTTACCAATTACTATTTGTTGTGTACTGATTATTATTTTGTTTTTATTACTCTTTTAGGCCTACTCTCACTATAATGGAATACCCGAGTAACCCGAGGCTTTCATTTTTTGCAGAAATGAGTGGAATGGACAGACACAAGAGTGCACGATGTTTTGAAAGTGTATGTATGTTAATTATATTATGAATCTTATGGATGACTTCAATTATGTCTTCCCCTAAGGTAGGGGGGCCTCCACATGGAGGCTGCCCAGGGCCTCCACACGTCTAAATCCGGCTCTGATGCTATGGAAGGGGTAACGGGGGGGTCGCATATACTCATTTTTTTACAAAATGTTGAGATCATCATTTCCAACTACGTGCATACTGTGGAATTGGAGAAACTCGATTTTTGATATGTTTCGATCCCCCTAAATTGTACAGTATATAACTTTCACTAAGAAATTAAACATAACGAAATACAGCCTTAGTAAGCGTAGCAACGACACTTTGCAAACTAAAGGTTTGTATTTTCTTTTCATTCCCCGATGTTGCAAATATGAAAACTGATGAAGATTAAGCGAAAGCTGAAACTACAATAGAATTATGATACAACACAAAAAAATTGTTTAAATTCTGCACGCTGAAACAATAGACACGTCAAAAAACCCATGTAGTTTTTATTTAAAAGTCTCAGTCTCAAGAAAATTTAATGATGAATCAAAGCCACAGTGAAGCAGACGAAAGTATTTCAACTAATTCCGACCTCAATCTCGATTCCGTGAATAGGCTGTGAGAGTGTAACATTTAAAACTGTTTTGATGAAGTGTGAAATATTTCGATATGTACAGAGGGTTGATAAAAGTAAATAGACACCTTTGGTTTTCCCATAGTTTGTGATTTGATAATAAAAGTCAATAAATAATAACAGGTTTATTGAATGAATATACAGTATTTAAAATCGTGTTGCTTTCCCTTTTGCATTATGTAAAGCTGACACACATTCTGGCATTCCATTGATGAGCTTTGCCATTCGTTCTTGAGGATAGTCATCATGGTGCCTATTTACTTTCGTCAACCCTATTTGCACTGAACTTGATATTTCGTTGGTCATTACCCTTTGAGAGCAACTGCGGTTTCGGATACCATTTTGAATTTTGTTATACAGTATTTGTATTTGTCTTGAAGATTTATTTTTTACTGAATTCTTAAAGTAACGCAGAAATGCATAATGCAGTATAGAGAGTAGCAGTGACATTTTCACTGAAACACCTAAGAGTAACATTTGATGATGATGTTTTGGGGTTGTCTGACCTTCGTAACGGTAAAAGTCATGTGACAGAGGGGACCTACAACTTTACAACCACCGGGTTGCTACATAACCTGGACGGAGAGGACGGTTACCTATCTAGCTACTACCCAGACCAAGTGTCATTTAACTATGTTAATTTATGGGAAGTGGTGTTGTAACGTGGTCACGACATAGCGCTGAGCAACATTTGTATCTGATTTTCTGTACCAAGTTAGAAAAAACTAATAGAAAGTTTTACAGTTCACTTGCGAGTCTAGATGCCACGTAAATGCTGTTCTATAAAGGTAACAAAAATGTTTTTCACAGGATAAAGCGAACATGTTACGAAGTCAGGTTTGCAGGGACCTAGGTTTCCAGTTTGAAACTGAACATAGGTTGGCCTGTAGAATAATTAGCTTAGGAACAGCCTAGTTTAATCAAGCCTGCGTAGTATAATTGTATCTACGACAATACTTGTCAATAAGAGCGCCATAAGTCGTGTGAGAATAGTTTAAAAATTTGTAAGTGAAAATTTTGTTGCTTGAAGTTATGCTTCTCTTTAGTGTAAATTATGACTGTTTCCCTACCAAAAGTATGCGCTATCTCTGACTTTCAGTGTCCTTACCTTAAAACTGTGGTTATTTATCCTGCCATTTTAACTTCAGGATTTGTCTCTTACAGTTTAGATATTATAATTTGCACCGGCCACTGCCAAAAGGCTGGGTAGCGAAGACACCCAAACTCTTGGATAAAAGAAAAATATTAGAACAGAAAAATGTCAATTATGTTTTCGGTTTCGTGACTTCTATATTCCCGATTTTTATAAAAGTGAATGAAAAGAACGCATAATCACTACGGAAAGGGAACTTTCGAGTATTTATATCGACTGCAGAAACCCGAATCAAGTAAATGTGCAGAAAACAAACTGGAGTTTCCCATTTTATATATACTAGTACAGTTCCCGCCGCTTCGCTGACGGTTAGACAGGCTAAACTACAAAAAAAGAACCCAGCCGTGAAAATTTTGAGCTTCACATTGTATCAACATTTCTGAATCTGGTATCTCCCAAAACCTCCTCACCCCCATTCATACAACTTGGGGGCTAACCCCCTCCCCCCATTACCCCCACCATCCCCCATTACCCCCACCCCCACCCTTCCCCCATTGCTAAACTACAGAAAAGAACACAGTCATGAAAATCTTGAGCTTCACATTGCCGCCCGTAATACAATTTCTGAATTTTTTTTACAATTTCTGAATTTTTTTCTCACAATTTTTTCTCACAATTTCTGAAAGTGTGACGGACAGACGGACAGCTCTCTTATTATAATATAGACTAGCAAAAGTGGGCCCTACGGGCTTATTTAGCGACACCTGCGGTGCTGGGGCCTTCGGCCTCAGTAATTGGAGGGCCTGCGGTTCCCCAATTACTGGGGAGTAAATTATTCGAGCAGTAAAACCATAGAAAAGAACGCAGCCATGAAAATCTTAAGCTTCACAAATCTTGATACAATGGGTTCGGATGTGAAGCTTAAGATTTTCATTGCTGCGTTCTTTTCTATAGTTTTATTAACTAGACTTGAACCGGATAAAACTATAGTTAATAAAACTATAGAAAAGAATGCATCAATGAAAATCTTAAGCTTTACATCCGAACCCATTGTATCAAGATTTGTGAAGCTCAAGATTTTCATGGCTGCGTTCTTTTCTATGGTTTTATTGCCCGAATAATTTACTCCCCAGTAATTGGGGGACCACAAGCCCTCCAATTACTAGGGAAGAACGCAACAATGAAAATCTTGAGCTTCACATCCGAACCCATTGTATCAAGCAATGAAAATCTTAAACCGCTAGAGTAAAAAGTTGAAACAAAGCAAAGCGCATTTATTTCTATGTTCAGAAATGCTTAATAGTAAATACCTAGTGTCTACAGATGGACGGACAGGACTGCCTTTTTATAGTATCGAAGATAATATATATATATATATATATATATATATATATATATATATATATTATTTTCGCCTGTCTGTTTGTCTGTCCTTTATGCAAGCGCAAACCGTTTGACCTAGAGCTACCAAATTTGGCACGGGAACCCCTTATGGGATGAAGAATGTTAATAAATTAAATAATTAAAATTACTGGGCCCGAAGGCCCCAGCACCGCGATTAAACTACAGAAAAGAACGCAGCTGTGAAAATTTTGAGCTTCACATTGTGTCAAGATTTCTGAATCTTAACATTTTCATGACTAATTATTTGATTAACTATAGAAAAGAACAGTCATGAAAATCTTGAGCTTCACATATAATTATTTTTTAGGACGACTTCAAACCGTTTGACCTAAAGCTACCAAATTTGGCACGGGAACCTCTTATGGGATGAAGAATGTCAACACAGAGTCGGTCAGCCTGTCTGTTTGTGCGAATAGTTACAGGAAGTTAATGTGGCAATGTTTTTTTGCAGTTTTTGAAAATCCCAACAACTTTACCATGCCACCAAAGAAACGAGCAAGTTTGGGCAGATCTACATCAGCAGCCAGAAAAAATAAAGAAGCCCGGAAGCAGGAAAGCTCACAAGAAAGACAGTCACGCCTTGCAGTTGACCGTGAACGACATGCAACAGCCAGAGCAAGAGAAAACCTCCAAGAAGTCTTGAAGCTGTCCGAGAAAGTGTAGCAGCTACCAGAGTAAGAGAAACACTGCAAGAAAGACAATCACGTCTTGAAGCTGTCCGAGAAAGTATAGCAGCTACTAGAGCAAGAGAAACACCCCAAGAAAGACAATCATGTCTTGAAGCTGTCCGAGAAAGTGTAGCAGCTACCAAAGCAAGAGAAACACCCCAAGAAAGACAATCACGCCTTGAAGCTGACCGTGAACGACATGCAACAGCAATGTGAAATTTATCCCGGGCAACGCCGGGTACCTCAGCTAGTATATATTATATATATATATATATATATATATATATATTAGGGTGCTTTTATCATATAGGAGTGAAAACGCAATAACAAATTTTTGTGTTGCAAACGTTTTATTTTATGAGGACGATCAACAAAATGCTGTATGCAAAATTTCCTTCACATGAAATGATATTTAGAGGTTGCGCAAGCAACGTTTAGAAAACAGATTGTATAAATTGTTTAGCTCACGTTTTTTAACAGTTAACATTACAAATTAGTTGTGCTACTGATGCTACTAATATCATATTTGGGATCACCTGAAGATCAGGGTCCCCAACCTTCTTTAGTTAGCTTTATAAGGCTAACTAACGAAAATATCACGATCTATCTAACCAATTGTCAAGGGTGTACAGTTGATCTAACGATTGGTTAGGTTAGGTCGTGATATTTTCGTTAGTAAAGTTTCGCCGGTAAAGTTGGATCGGAAGACCCACCCCGTCGGGTGATGATTTCAGATACCTGAAATATAACGGAATTAAGAGTGGAAGACTTTGTAAATGATCGAACCAATGACTTGTTTCAGATTCTTAATGTACCTTCTACATTTCTAGAGAAAGATCCAAGCATTTGGGAAGATGACAATGATTTTCAGGTTGCCGAAAGGCAGTACTTAACATAAAACCTGTGAATGAGTTAGCAAAGAGAGGAGTAGCTCTTATTCAGGAGTTTAACACTTCACTAACAAGAAATGAAGAGCAACAACAATATTTATTACGAGTAGTTGAAGATCACCGCAATGCTTTTCCAAAGGCCATTAAAAACAGGGTTGGCAAAAACCCAAGTACCCAGCAAAAAAGCAGTTGGTTTTTTGCTGGGTTTTGGGGTTTTTGCTGGGATTTTGCCAACCCTGATTAAAAGCGACTCGCTTTTAAAAAGTTTCAAGTGAAGATGTCTACTAAACATAATCTATATTACCAATGTAATGTACCGAATTGTATGGTATGATATTACAAATATACTGCATTAGTAAAACAAATATGGGATCACCTGAAGATCACGGCCCCAGCCTTCTTTAGTTAGCCTTATAAGTTATAAGGCTAACTAAAGAAGGCTGGGGCCCTGATCTTCAGGTGATCCCATATTTGTTTTACTAATGCAGTATATTTGTAATATACATACCATACAATTCGGTACATTACATTGGTAATATAGATTATGTTTAGTAGACATCTTCACTTGAAACTTTTTAAAAGCGAGTCGCTTTTAATCAGGGTTGGCAAAATCCCAGCAAAAAACCCAAAACCCAGCAAAAAACCAACTGCTTTTTTGCTGGGTACTTGGGTTTTTGCTGGGTTTTTGCCAACCCTGTTTTTAATGGCCTTTGGAAAAGCATTGCGGTGATCTTCAACTACTCGTAATAAATATTGTTGTTGCTCTTCATTTCTTGTTAGTGAAGTGTTAAACTCCTGAATAAGAGCTACTCCTCTCTTTGCTAACTCATTCACAGGTTTTATGTTAAGTACTGCCTTTCGGCAACCTGAAAATCATTGTCATCTTCCCAAATGCTTGGATCTTTCTCTAGAAATGTAGAAGGTACATTAAGAATCTGAAACAAATCATTGGTTCGATCATTTACAAAGTCTTCCACTCTTAATTCCGTTATATTTCAGGTATCTGAAATCATCACCCGACGGGGTGGGTCTTCCGATCCAACTTTACCGGCGATTGCTTCAATCATTCTTCGCTTAGTGGATAGGTGCAGGCGATGATCAAAAAACGCCATTCCAACTAATACCTCACTAAGGTACCAAAGATGCTTGCTTAGCGATGAAAGCGCAGCTGTTTTAACGTTTGGATTTTCATAATTTTGTAATTCTTTTAGAAGTTGTAGATCATTTGGTGCAGCAAAAGTAGAAAGAGGGCACTCGATCAATGCTGTAACATAAAACTTACAAATGAATATATTTATTTCGCAAAGATTCATCTATAATTTGTTTGTGGCATGGAAGGAACTGCGGATACTTGACGTGGACGGCAAAGAAAACTGCACACGAAATATCCATATTTTTAGCGAGTACAATGCTCGTGCCATCCAGCGTGCACAGTGAGTAGTACAGCCGCAAAAGGGGAGAGTGCAAGAATGTTGCAGGTTATTATGTAATGTTGCAAAGGGGAAGGGGTTGTTGCAAAGGGGGTGTTGCAAAGGGGTGGGGGGGGGGGGGTGTTGCAAAGGGGGTTGTTGCAAAGGGGGGTGGGGGGGAAACTTAGAGGCGGCGTTATCCCCCAAGAGAAAGGAGGAGGAGGAAGAGAGAAAGGAGGAGAGGTGTTCACCTGGCAGGAGCCAAGTGCACATTAAGACTTCAGCCGAGTTGGCGTTGTTTTATAGGCTCCTAATCAGCCAGAATCAGCCAGTTGGCTGAGCCAAGGTGAGAGAGACGCCTGAAGGAGAGAGAGAGAGAGAGACAGCTGAAGGAGAGAGAGCTGAAGAAGAGAGAGATGCCTGTAGGAGGGAGAGACGCCTGAAGGAGAGAGGATAGGTACACATGCAGGAGGTACTCATGCTGGAGGTACACACACACATACGCACACATGCAGTAGGTACACATGCAGTAGGTAACATGCTGAGGTACACACATACGCACACATGCAGGAGTACACATGCTGGATGTACACATGCAGTACACATGCTGGAGGCAAACATGCAGGAGAGAGAGAGAGAGAGAGAGAGAGAGACACCTGAAGGAGGAAGATACATGCAGGAGAGAGAGAGAGAGAGAGAGAGACACCTGAAGGAGGGAGAGAGACACCTGAAGGACAGAGTGGAGTTCTCCCCAATTATTTTCGTTTCCCTAACCTAAGAGGCCACTAAGGGGTTTACCAAAGGGCCAGAAATAGAAGGAGCAGAGCTCCTTACTCGGCTGGAGCCGAGGGGGAATGGTTTCACCAGCTTCGCGATCTTTTATAATCCTCTATTCTGGCTGAGTTGCCAGATAGCGCAAGGTATTCAGTTGCCAGATAGCGCCATGTGTCCCATTAATCGTGTAAACATATATGACGGCTGTTATTCCAAATGTACTTGTATATATAATAAACTAATGAACCATATAAAATACCACAATATATATTTATATGATTATACAGTTTGAAGATTTAACCGTATAAAATAAACAAAGCGCCTCTTTCATTACGCTTTAATAGAATTAACAAGTTACCTATTTCGTTAGACAGAAAACGAATTTTTATAAGGGTTACCCAACGAATTATGAGAGCATCACCGAATTAAAACTTTTATGGGTAACTATATCGACATAAGCTTATTATTGTAACGTTTGCTCCCAATATAAATTTTCCTAAATAACAGTAAAACCAATTAATTTATTAAATAATTATGAAACTTCATTTAAATAATTTACGATACAATTCCACCAAACGAGATGAAAACTTATGAAACATATAGCCTCATTCCTGCGACGAAAAAATGAAAAAATGACGAAAAATAAAGAAATTATTCATTTGGAATTGCCCAAGCCACTATAGCGGGGTCGGAGAATATCTGTTCTTTTAAACATCTTATTTCTGCTTATTAAATAACTTTTTAGACACTTGATTTTTTTATAAAATATTTAAGTCACGAATAACAGTGGGAAAAACGTCCGGAAAAGAAATTATGAAACATCTCCTTCCAGACCACTCTTGATATATATATATATATATATATATATATATATATATAATAAACAACTCATGCACACACACACACACCACACACACACACACACACACACACACACGATGAAAGGCAGAAACTAAAATCAGTTCGAATCGTGTCCCTAGAGACCTTTTTCGTCGAATCGTGTCCCTAGAGACCTTGTTCGAGCAGAAACCACCACAGACTCCAGATATTAATTTTATCATTGTTATTACTTCTACAAATATTTACGCGTATTTGTATGGTGTCATATAGAAATATAATGATGAGATGCTTTTTTAAAATATAATTTGAAGCCAATTAAATTCTACTTATTAATAAATAACTTTTTACACACAAACTACATCTTAACTGCAAACACCTTGCACATCAATTTATTATCATTATTATTATTATTTCTACAATGAAACGGGGTCGGGCCGAAGAAACGGGTGACAGATCTCCCCCCCCAAAATATATATATATATATATATATATATATAAATTGAATTTACCGTGGTACACCATTTTGGCAAACGCTTTAGTGGTGCAAGCCTCATTTACTGATGCATATTATATCTATCGGGCAAATAACTTTTAATTCAGTCACTGATTGACCCTCTAATACCGCAACAGCACAAATTATTGAGTAGAATGTTGTGTTCTATTACATCAAACAACTTACTCATACCCACTGCCATAATTTTCTTTTATCATAACTCAGCCGAGCAACTACGTTAAGCGACGTTGGATCTGAGTGGTAGTTGGATGGGGAGTCATCCACCGCAGCAGATAATTTACATTCGATAAATGTAATGAAATAATTAAATAAAATATGCATTATTTTTATATCACGGATGGAGTCGATGTAGACAATGCAGGTCCTGAGCTTAAATTATCTAAAACCATAACAATACAAATTATTTCAATAGAATATTATGGTCTATTACATTATTACACCTTACCCAGATCCATTACCAATAACCTCACTTTAGTAATAATAACAATTATCTCTCATACACTATATATATTATATATATATATATATATATATATATATATAGAAAGAGAGCGAGAGTTTTGTTCAAATAAAGGATTCAATTTATAATGAAAAGGTACGACTTGGGATGTCATTCGATTACTGAGAGTTATTAGCAATGAAGTTCAGTAGAGATTACCCATAGGACACGTAGGGTGCCCATTTATCTGCCAACCACTTTCTTTTATTATGTGTAATGACCACCTTAGACCTACAGTTTAACGTGGAACCATCAACAGCCCAGCGTCTTAACCACTAGGACACATAGGGTGCCCATTTATCTGCCAACCACTTTCTTTTATTATGTGGAATGACCACCTTAGACCTACAGTTTAACGTGGAACCATCAACAGCCCAGCGTCTTAACCACTAGGACACGTAGGGTGCCCATTTATCTGCCAACCACTTTTTTATTATGTGGAATGACCACCTTAGACCTACAGTTTAACTGAACCATCAACAGCCCAGCGTCTTAACCACTAGGACACGTAGGGTGCCCATTTATCTGCCAACCACTTTCTTTTATTATGTGTAATGACCACCTTAGACCTACAGTTTAACTGAACCATCAACAGCCCAGCGTCTTAACCACTAGGACACGTAGGGTGCCCATTTATCTGCCAACCACTTTCTTTTATTATGTGTAATGACCACCTTAGACCTACAGTTTAACTGAACCATCAACAGCCCAGCGTCTTAACCACTAGGACACGTAGGGTGCCCATTTATCTGCCAACCACTTTCTTTTATTATGTGTAATGACCACCTTAGACCTACAGTTTAACGTGAACCATCAACAGCCCAGCGTCTTAACCACTAGGACACGTAGGGTGCCCATTTATCTGCCAACCACTTTCTTTTATTATGTGTAATGACCACCTTAGACCTACAGTTTTGAACCATCAACAGCCCCAGCGTCTTAACCACTAGGACACGTAGGGCCCATTTATCTGCCAACCACTTTCTTTTATTATGTGTAATGACCACCTTAGACCTACAGTTTAACTGAACCATCAACAGCCCAGCGTCTTAACCACTAGGACACGTAGGGTGCCCATTTATCTGCCAACCACTTTATTTTATTATGTGTAATGACCACCTTAGACCTACAGTTTAACGTTGAAACCGAATGTTATTTTTAAAATATAATTATGATATATTTCTTTATACCCTCTCGATTACATTAGTGACTAATGATGCGGGAAATTGAGTAAATGGAAATATTATTTTCTCGAAAACTATGGGTGATAGAAAACTTCTGAAACCATATTTGGAATCAATATCAAAAGTTCTATACGAATCACCAAATAATTTTCAAAGGAGAATAAGAGCATTAATTCTATTAGTGAAAATATAAAGATGCAATTACTCGTCCGTACCCGTTATAGCGGAATGGTACACGTCATAGCTCCACCCAGCTACATCGGCAGCCAATCACGACGAACATCTGGTCTTTTGGGCGGAGCTTGAACTATCTGTGAAGTGTAAAAGGCTCTTTATTTCAAGAAATCGATTCGGGACAATGCTCTTTTTACAATATCAATGCCCAAGTCTTCTTCATTTGACCAATAATGTCCTTCAGAGGGCAATCGATGGTATCCTGTGAATAACAGTATTCCAAAAAATTGCTTTCATTTCATCCATGGACACAGTAATACAGCACTGAATAGAAGCTAATTATAAAAGAAAATGGGCTTTTGGTACAACTTGCATAATTATGATAGAGTCCTAGTCCAAACGTATTTGTCACGCAGTTTACAAATTAGTTGACAAATTTATGAAAAAAGTGTGTGGAAACCATTCATGTGCAAAAGTCTTAGTTTGATAAAATATGGTAAATGTGGTACACAGTAGCTCTTTAGTTAATTTCAAGAAAAATTTAGACACTTTCATGAGTGAAAGAGATAGTTTGTAGATTGTATATCGTGTATATCCTTAGTTTCAGTTTTGTAGGCTCTTTTGGTGGATGTAAATAGTTGTATATTAATTAGCTAGTTTGAGGGTCTTCCGGAACGCTTCTTGTGGGCATTCTGAACAGTTCCATCGGCTTCAAACTTATCTCTAATTCGAGTGATGGTAAGTCGCGTTGGTGGATCTGTTTGTCTCGTCATGATATACATTAATATAGTGATAAAAATACTTAAGATTGTCCATGATCACGAGATTCACATTTTCAGTCGTAGGGTATGAGTAATCGACATGGTGTAGCATGACGTAATGCCGCTTGTCACACCACCCATCCGCAAGACTCATTATCCATACCTGCTGCTTCTCTTCTGCACGCGTTGTTTCTTTTACTTTACGGTATATGTGAGACTTTATAAAGTTTAGCTCTGCAGCATACTTCAGCACATCGTCAGTGCAACGAAAGCCTTCAATGGTCTCACCAGAACATCCGTAGAGTATTTGTACATCTTGGAACTTCACACAATCCAATGTGGTTTTAAAAGAGGCATAGGAGGGGGAATAGGAAGTTTTTCGGTATCCACCACATCCTGGCACTTTGCTGAATACCATTTCATAAACGTTGTACAAGCAATATTAAAGGTAGCCATTGAATACACGTCTGATTTTTCTTCTGAATACACGTCTGATCTCTCGGTCTTACTGCAGTCGACTGACCACGCAGGGAATCACAGATAGTAGCATGACTCACGGTCTTACAGTGGGCGGAGCTTAGAATTTTCGCCTGTGCACACACAAAGGAGAAAGTGAAACGCTAATTGAAACATGAGTTATTTAATAAACGAGATATTCAGTTAACACAAGAAATAACAGAAAACACAAGAAAAAACAAATGCTTAGATTTGGTGATCACAAACAACAGAAACCTAAAGAAACCTGTACTCGATATGAAGGGCTTTCATATCGTTCAGTAGTATTTTTGTTCCCACTTTACAACCGGATGGTAAGTCATCTTTAAATACGTCTAGAATACAATCAAAAGCACGCACAAAGAGTTCATCGTTAGTTACATTATTAAACACAAGTTTATAAACACGCTTTTCCAATCGAGGGTTTATTTCTACCGACCCGAGCTTTTCAATCGTGAACACGTCTTCACTCAACATAGCGGCAATTGAAATAATCTTCTAAATCGTTACGACAACTGCGCGTTATATAAAGAAATAGTTCTTCAGGATAATTTTCACGAACTAGGCATATTTTATAATGTTTTACTAAACATCTTCATACACCGGCGCATTATTTGAGAGGAACATATGCTCATATTTTTCCTTTCTGCCCGTCAAACGATACTCATCTCTAAAGTCTGTTAAAAACTCACGCAGGACACTAGCCACAACCTCACTACGAACCTCGTCATGATATACATTAATATAGTGATAAAAATACTTAAGATTGTCCATGATCACGAGATTCACATTTTCAGTCGTAGGGTATGAGTAATCGACATGGTGTAGCATGACGTAATGCGGCTTGTCACACCACCCATCCGCAAGACTCATTATCCATACCTGCTGCTTCTCTTCTGCACGCGTTGTTTCTTTTACTTTAGACTTTATAAAGTTTAGATCTGCAGCATACTTCAGCACATCGTCAGTGCAACGAAAGCCTTCAATGGTCTCACCAGAACATCCGTAGAGTATTTGTACATCTTGGAACTTCACACAATCCAATGTGGTTTTAAAAGAGGCATAGGAGGGGGGAATAGGAAGTTTTTCGGTATCCACCACATCCTGGCACTTTGCTGAATACCATTTCATAAACGTTGTACAAACAATATTAAAGGTAGCCATTTGAATACACGTCTGATTTTTCTTCTGAATACACGTCTGATCTCTCGGTCTTACTGCAGTCGACTGATCACGCAGGGAATCACAGATAGCAACATGACTCACGGTCTTACAGTGGGCGGAGCTTAGAATTTTCGCCTGTGCACACACAAAGGAGAAAGTGAAACGCTAATTGAAACATGAGTTATTTAATAAACGTGATATTCAGTTAACACAAGAAATAACAGAAAACACAAGAAAAAACAAATGCTTAGATTTGGTGATCACAAACAACAGAAACCTAATACTTTAAAGAAAGCATTCTATTAAATACTTTTAGCCTATGTTCACGAATTAATACCGGTTTTAAAATAGATTCGACAAGAAGACCGGCTGGACTGATTTTATAGAAATTCAAGGATTCCAAGTTGATCACGAGAGAAGTTATGTAGTCATCTTCCATGCTGCAAAATCTCATCGTTAGCCTGCCTGCTCAGAGCACCGACAAGAGGTAAAATCGAATCCACATCAACACAAAATTTTAGTCGCTAAAATAACAGCCTGAGTATTGTTCATGTTCTAAATTATCTTTGATTCGTTTTGATAAAATTGAGTAAACTGCAGCCTTTGTTTCCTGATCAGAAACTCTCCGTCTTTTTCTGGTATGGTGCAAGGCTTCGTTGCAACCATATTCACTGCACGAGTCTACTTCACAGTCGTTGCCTTCTAATCTAGATTTACACTCTTCACTAATGCATTCGATGGGTGAATAATCATCTTGGTTGATATTATTGACACCACATTCGAGAGGGCTCACTGGGGTAACGGACACTTCAGGTAATGGCGCGGACGCTTGAGGTGGGTCGGGGACAATCTCCTCAGGTTGCCCTTGTGGCGGGGCAAATATTGTGTGGGGGTAATTATGTGTTGCTTCTAAGTAAACAAAACGGGCCTTATGTAACACAGTGGCAATTAATAATGATTTATGCAAAGATGCACCAGCTCTTCTGGAACGTCTGGATGCAATTTTACCGAGCGATATATTTATCAACTTGTATGCTTCAAACCCGTTTGGAACGTCAGATATCATGTTCACCACCTAGGAATTGGTCAAGGCACAGAGAGCTAACTAACACGACTCTATCCTCTATTACCAATCTTGTAATGAGTTAAAGTGAAAGTTTCGCCTGCCTTTATACAATGTCGTTCTGACGTCGTTATCAAGCTCCACACAGGGAACTTCCAGGAAGTAACATGAATCACGTTGCTGTTCTTTCACCTGTACACACGCACGCACACACACACACACACACACACACACACACACACACACACAAAGGAGAAAGTGATACGTTGGTTGAAACATGATTTATTTAATAAAAGAAATATTCAAGCTATATATATATATTTACAAACACGTGTAATAAATAAGTTAACAACAGACATCAATGATTATATTCAAGACATATTTACAAACGTGTGATAAATAAGTTAACAATGAATTTCTGTAACCCGAGAGACGACGGACGGAGTCATTACAAGCTCGGCTCCGCCGAGCTTGTAATGACTCCGTCCGTCGTCTCTCGGGTTACAAATTCATTGTTAACTTGTTTATTACACATGTTTTATAATATGTCTTGAATATATCATTGATGTGTCTGTTGTTAACTTATTTATTACACGTGTTTGTAAATATATATATATAGCTTGAATATTTCTTTTATTAAATAAATCATGTTTCAACCAACGTATCACTTTCTCCTTTGTGTGTGTGTGTGTGTGTGTGTGTGTGTGTGTGTGTGTGTGTGTGTGTACAGGTGAAAGAACAGCAACGTGATTCATGTTACTTCCTGGAAGTTCCCTGTGTGGAGCTTGATAACGACGTCAGAACGACATTGTATAAAGGCAGGCGAAACTTTCACTTTAACTCATTACAAGATTGGTAATAGAGGATAGAGTCGTGTTAGTTAGCTCTCTGTGCCTTGACCAATTCCTAGGTGGTGAACATGATATCTGACGTTCCAAACGGGTTTGAAGCATACAAGTTGATAAATATATCGCTCGGTAAAATTGCATCCAGACGTTCCAGAAGAGCTGGTGCATCTTTGCATAAATCATTATTAATTGCCACTGTGTTACATAAGGCCCGTTTTGTTTACTTAGAAGCAACACATAATTACCCCCACACAATATTTGCCCCGCCACAAGGGCAACCTGAGGAGATTGTCCCCGACCCACCTCAAGCGTCCGCGCCATTACCTGAAGTGTCCGTTACCCCAGTGAGCCCTCTCGAATGTGGTGTCAATAATATCAACCAAGATGATTATTCACCCATCGAATGCATTAGTGAAGAGTGTAAATCTAGATTAGAAGGCAACGACTGTGAAGTAGACTCGTGCAGTGAATATGGTTGCAACGAAGCCTTGCACCATACCAGAAAAAGACGGAGAGTTTCTGATCAGGAAACAAAGGCTGCAGTTTACTCAATTTTATCAAAACGAATCAAAGATAATTTAGAACATGAACAATACTCAGGCTGTTATTTTAGCGACTAAAATTTTGTGTTGATGTGGATTCGATTTTACCTCTTGTCGGTGCTCTGAGCAGGCAGGCTAACGATGAGATTTTGCAGCATGGAAGATGACTACATAACTTCTCTCGTGATCAACTTGGAATCCTTGAATTTCTATAAAATCAGTCCAGCCGGTCTTCTTGTCGAATCTATTTTAAAACCGGTATTAATTCGTGAACATAGGCTAAAAGTATTTAATAGAATGCTTTCTTTAAAGTATTAGGTTTCTGTTGTTTGTGATCACCAAATCTAAGCATTTGTTTTTTCTTGTGTTTTCTGTTATTTCTTGTGTTAACTGAATATCACGTTTATTAAATAACTCATGTTTCAATTAGCGTTTCACTTTCTCCTTTGTGTGTGCACAGGCGAAAATTCTAAGCTCCGCCCACTGTAAGACCGTGAGTCATGTTGCTATCTGTGATTCCCTGCGTGATCAGTCGACTGCAGTAAGACCGAGAGATCAGACGTGTATTCAGAAGAAAAATCAGACGTGTATTCAAATGGCTACCTTTAATATTGTTTGTACAACGTTTATGAAATGGTATTCAGCAAAGTGCCAGGATGTGGTGGATACCGAAAAACTTCCTATTCCCCCCTCCTATGCCTCTTTTAAAACCACATTGGATTGTGTGAAGTTCCAAGATGTACAAATACTCTACGGATGTTCTGGTGAGACCATTGAAGGCTTTCGTTGCACTGACGATGTGCTGAAGTATGCTGCAGATCTAAACTTTATAAAGTCTAAAGTAAAAGAAACAACGCGTGCAGAAGAGAAGCAGCAGGTATGGATAATGAGTCTTGCGGATGGGTGGTGTGACAAGCCGCATTACGTCATGCTACACCATGTCGATTACTCATACCCTACGACTGAAAATGTGAATCTCGTGATCATGGACAATCTTAAGTATTTTTATCACTATATTAATGTATATCATGACGAGGTTCGTAGTGAGGTTGTGGCTAGTGTCCTGCGTGAGTTTTTAACAGACTTTAGAGATGAGTATCGTTTGACGGGCAGAAAGGAAAAATATGAGCATATGTTCCTCTCAAATAATGCGCCGGTGTATGAAGATGTTTAGTAAAACATTATAAAATATGCCTAGTTCGTGAAAATTATCCTGAAGAACTATTTCTTTATATAACGCGCAGTTGTCGTAACGATTTAGAAGATTATTTCAATTGCCGCTATGTTGAGTGAAGACGTGTTCACGATTGAAAAGCTCGGGTCGGTAGAAATAAACCCTCGATTGGAAAAGCGTGTTTATAAACTTGTGTTTAATAATGTAACTAACGATGAACTCTTTGTGCGTGCTTTTGATTGTATTCTAGACGTATTTAAAGATGACTTACCATCCGGTTGTAAAGTGGGAACAAAAATACTACTGAACGATATGAAAGCCCTTCATATCGAGTACAGGTTTCTTTAGGTTTCTGTTGTTTGTGATCACCAAATCTAAGCATTTGTTTTTTCTTGTGTTTTCTGTTATTTCTTGTGTTAACTGAATATCTCGTTTATTAAATAACTCATGTTTCAATTAGCGTTTCACTTTCTCCTTTGTGTGTGCACAGGCGAAAATTCTAAGCTCCGCCCACTGTAAGACCGTGAGTCATGCTACTATCTGTGATTCCCTGCGTGGTCAGTCGACTGCAGTAAGACCGAGAGATCAGACGTGTATTCAGAAGAAAAATCAGACGTGTATTCAATGGCTACCTTTAATATTGCTTGTACAACGTTTATGAAATGGTATTCAGCAAAGTGCCAGGATGTGGTGGATACCGAAAAACTTCCTATTCCCCCTCCTATGCCTCTTTTAAAACCACATTGGATTGTGTGAAGTTCCAAGATGTACAAATACTCTACGGATGTTCTGGTGAGACCATTGAAGGCTTTCGTTGCACTGACGATGTGCTGAAGTATGCTGCAGAGCTAAACTTTATAAAGTCTCACATATACCGTAAAGTAAAAGAAACAACGCGTGCAGAAGAGAAGCAGCAGGTATGGATAATGAGTCTTGCGGATGGGTGGTGTGACAAGCGGCATTACGTCATGCTACACCATGTCGATTACTCATACCCTACGACTGAAAATGTGAATCTCGTGATCATGGACAATCTTAAGTATTTTTATCACTATATTAATGTATATCATGACGAGACAAACAGATCCACCAACGCGACTTACCATCACTCGAATTAGAGATAAGTTTGAAGCCGATGGAACTGTTCAGAATGCCCACAAGAAGCGTTCCGGAAGACCCTCAAACTAGCTAATTAATATACAACTATTTACATCCACCAAAAGAGCCTACAAAACTGAAACTAAGGATATACACGATATACAATCTACAAACTATCTCTTTCACTCATGAAAGTGTCTAAATTTTTCTTGAAATTAACTAAAGAGCTACTGTGTACCACATTTACCATATTTTATCAAACTAAGACTTTTGCACATGAATGGTTTCCACACACTTTTTTCATAAATTTGTCAACTAATTTGTAAACTGCGTGACAAATACGTTTGGACTAGGACTCTATCATAATTATGCAAGTTGTACCAAAAGCCCATTTTCTTTTATAATTAGCTTCTATTCAGTGCTGTATTACTGTGTCCATGGATGAAATGAAAGCAATTTTTTGGAATACTGTTATTCACAGGATACCATCGATTGCCCTCTGAAGGACATTATTGGTCAAATGAAGAAGACTTGGGCATTGATATTGTAAAAAGAGCATTGTCCCGAATCGATTTCTTGAAATAAAGAGCCTTTTACACTTCACAGATAGTTCAAGCTCCGCCCAAAAGACCAGATGTTCGTCGTGATTGGCTGCCGATGTAGCTGGGTGGAGCTATGACGTGTACCATTCCGCTATAACGGGTACGGACGAGTAATTGCATCTTTATATTTTCACTAATAGAATTAATGCTCTTATTCTCCTTTGAAAATTATTTGGTGATTCGTATAGAACTTTTGATATTGATTCCAAATATGGTTTCAGAAGTTTTCTATCACCCATAGTTTTCGAGAAAATAATATTTCCATTTACTCAATTTCCCGCATCATTAGTCACTAATGTAATCGAGAGGGTATAAAGAAATATATAATTATATTTTAAAAATAACATTCGGTTTCAACGTTAAACTGTAGGTCTAAGGTGGTCATTACACATAATAAAATAAAGTGGTTGGCAGATAAATGGGCACCCTACGTGTCCTAGTGGTTAAGACGCTGGGCTGTTGATGGTTCGGAGTTAAACTGTAGGTCTAAGGTGGTCATTACACATAATAAAAGAAAGTGGTTGGCAGATAAATGGGTGCCCTACGTGTCCTAGTGGTTAAGACGCTGGGCTGTTGATGGTTCGGAGTTAAACTGTAGGTCTAAGGTGGTCATTCCACATAATAAAAGAAAGTGGTTGGCAGATAAATGGGCACCCTACGTGTCCTAGTGGTTAAGACGCTGGGGCTGTTGATGGTTCCACGTTAAACTGTAGGTCTAAGGTGGTCATTACACATAATAAAAGAAAGTGGTTGGCAGATAAATGGGTGCCCTACGTGTCCTAGTGGTTAAGACGCTGGGCTGTTGATGGTTCGGAGTTAAACTGTAGGTCTAAGGTGGTCATTCCACATAATAAAAGAAAGTGGTTGGCAGATAAATGGGCACCCTACGTGTCCTAGTGGTTAAGACGCTGGGGCTGTTGATGGTTCCACGTTAAACTGTAGGTCTAAGGTGGTCATTACACATAATAAAAGAAAGTGGTTGGCAGATAAATGGGCACCCTACGTGTCCTAGTGGTTAAGACGCTGGGCTGTTGATGGTTCAACGTTAAACTGTAGGTCTAAGGTGGTCATTTCCACATAATAAAATAAAGTGGTTGGCAGATAAATGGGCACCCTACGTGTCTAGTGGTTAAGACGCTGGGGCTGTTGATGGTTCCACGTTAAACTGTAGGTCTAAGGTGGTCATTACACATAATAAAAGAAAGTGATTGGCAGATAAATGGGCACCCTACGTGTCCTAGTGGTTAAGACGCTGGGGCTGTTGATGGTTCCACGTTAAACTGTAGGTCTAAGGTGGTCATTCCACATAATAAAAGAAAGTGGTTGGCAGATAAATGGGCACCCTATGTGTCCTAGTGGTTAAGACGCTGGGCTGTTGATGGTTCCACGTTAAACTGTAGGTCTAAGGTGGTCATTACACATAATAAAAGAAAGTGGTTGGCAGATAAATGGGCACCCTACGTGTCCTATGGGGTAATCTCTACTGAACTTCATTGCTAATAACTCTCAGTAATCGAATGACATCCCAAGTCGTACCTTTTCATTATAAATTGAATCCTTTATTTGAACAAAACTCTCGCTCTCTTTCTATATATATATATATATATATATATATATATATATATTATATATAGTGTATGAGAGATAATTGTTATTATTACTAAAGTGAGGTTATTGGTAATGGATCTGGGTAAGGTGTAATAATGTAATAGACCATAATATTCTATTGAAATAATTTGTATTGTTATGGTTTTAGATAATTTAAGCTCAGGACCTGCATTGTCTACATCGACTCCATCCGTGATATAAAAATAAATGCATATTTTATTTAATTATTTCATTACATTTATCGAATGTAAATTATCTGCTGCGGTGGATGACTCCCCATCCAACTACCACTCAGATCCAACGTCGCTTAACGTAGTTGCTCGGCTGAGTTATGATAAAAGAAAATTATGGCAGTGGGTAGAGTAAGTTGTTTGATGTAATAGAACACAACATTCTACTCAATAATTTGTGCTGTTGCGGTATTAGAGGGTCAATCAGTGACTGAATTAAAGTATTTGCCCGATAGATATTAATATGCATCAGTAAATGAGGCTTGCACCACTAAAGCGTTTGCCAAACATGGTGTACCACGGTAAATTCAATTTATATATATATATATATATTGGGGGGGGGAGATCTTCACCCGTTCTTCGGCCCGACCCCGTTTCATTGTAGAAATAATAATAATAATGATAATAAGAATTGATGTGCAAGGTGTTTGCAGTTAAGATGTAGTTTGTGTGTAAAAAGTTATTTATTAATAAGTAGAATTAATTGGCTTCAAATTATATTTTAAAAAAGCATCTCATCATTATTTCTATATGACACCATACAAAATACGCGTAAATATTTGTAGAAGTAATAACAATGATAAAATTAATATCTGGAGTCTGTGGTGGTTTCTGCTCGAACAGCTTAAACCATCGACCCGAAAAAGGTCTCTAGGGACACGATTCGAACGAAAAAGGTCTCTAGGGACACGATTCGAACTGATTTAGTTCTGCCTTTCATCGTGTGTGTGTGTGTGTGTGTGTGTGCATGAGTGTTTATTATATATATATATATATATATCAAGAGTGGTCTGGAAGGAGATGTTTCATAATTTTCTTTTCCGGACGTTTTTCCCAGTTATTCGTGACTTAAATATTTATAATAAAATCAAGTGTCTAAAAAGTTATTTAATAAGCAGAAATAAGATTTTAAAAGAACAGATATTCTCCGACCCCGCTATAGTGGCTTGGGCAATTCCAAATGAATAATTTCTTTATTTTTCGTCATTTTTTCATTTTTTTCGTCGCAGGAATGAGGCTATATGTTTCATAAGTTTTCATCTCGTTTGGTGGAATTGTATCGTAAATTATTTAAATGAAGTTTCATAATTATTTAATAAATTAATTGGTTTTACTGTTATTTAGGAAAATTTGTATTGGGAGCAAACGTTACAATAATAAGCTTATGTCGATATAGTTACCCATAAAAGTTTTAATTCGGTGATGCTCTCATAATTCGTTGGGTAACCCTTATAAAAATTCGTTTTCTGTCTAACGAAATAGGGTAACTTTGTTAATTCTATTAAAACGTAATGAAAGAGGCGCTTGTGTTATTTTATACGGTTGAATCTTGAATAACCATATAAATATATATTGTGGTATTTTATATGGTTCATTAGTTTATTATATATACAAGTACATTTGGAATAACAGCCGTTATATATGTGTTACACGATTAATGGGACACATGGCGCTATCTGGAATACCTTGCGTTATCTGGCAACTCAGCCAGAATAGAGGATTATAAAAGATCGCGAAGCTGGTGAAGAACCATTCCCCCTCGGCTCCAGCCGAGTAAGGAGCTCTGCTCCTTCTATTTCTGGCCCTTTCGTAAACCCCTTAGTGGCCTCTTAGGTTAGGGAAACGAAAATAAATTGGGGGAGAACTCCACTCTGTCCTTCAGGTGTCTCTCTCCCTCCTTCAGGTCTCTCTCTCTCTCTCTCTCTCTCTCTCTCCTGCATGTATCTTCCTCCTTCAGGTGTCTCTCTCTCTCTCTCTCTCCTGCATGTTTGCCTCCAGCATGTGTACTGCATGTGTACATCCAGCATGTGTACTCCTGCATGTGTGCGTATGTGTGTGTACCTCCAGCATGTGCACCTCCTGCATGTGTACCTATCCTCTCTCCTTCAGGCGTCTCTCCCTCCTACAGGCATCTCTCTCTTCTTCAGCTCTCTCTCCTTCAGCTGTCTCTCTCTCTCTCCTTCAGGCGTCTCTCTCACCTTGGCTCAGCCAACTGGCTGATTCTGGCTGATTAGGAGCCTATAAAACAACGCCAACTCGGCTGAAGTCTTGTGCACTTGGCTCCTGCCAGGTGAACACCTCTCCTCCTTTCTCTCCTCCTCCTTCTTTCTCTTGGGGGATAACGCCGCCTCCAAGTTTCATGACCCCCCTTGTTGCACCTGCAGCATCCCCCCTTTGGGGGAATTTTTTTCTTTCTTTTTTCTTCTTTTTTCTTTTTTTTATAACCCCCACCCCCACCCCCTTTGCAACATTACATAATAACCTGCAACATTCTTGCACTCTCCCCTTTTTCGGCTATACTACTACGGTGAACTGATCCCGGTGCCCGAAACCGAATGCCTTGCGGTGGTAAGGATCGAATTTGTTATCTTAATACTCTCCTTCAATGTTTTTTTCTCAACATTATGATGATAGAAAAGAAGAGAGAGGCTATAACCTATCGATGGAAGTTTACTTTGAGGGAGTTCAGGTATAGGCTGCTCAACGAGCCAAACTTCTGTTTTTTTATGAGTAGCTGGTTTAACTGTTTTGGACATGATTATTTCATTAACAAAAAAGCCTGAAATACAAACAAATAGATGAATAAACCACTCCAGAAATATACACAAAAAACTTCTGTAGTGAACAATTTTGCAGATGCAAGCAGCACTGACGATATCAGGTTTTTGCTGGTTAGGGCAGAGTGATAGTGTTGATATGCCAGAAGGGAACTTTATTGCGCATGCCCAACCTCTAAATGTTGTCATATGAAACTCATATTCTACCACAAGTGTTTTATATGATAGGGTCGGACAATCGCATATTAATACTTCATATTTTCGAAGCACCGTAACATATATATATATAAAATTATATATATATATATATATATATATTATATATATATATATATATATATATAAGCAAACAAACACCACTGGGAAAAAGAAAAAAAAACACGAAATCCGAGCGCTTTCGTGATATATTCACATCTTCAGGGAAAAGAAAGTAATATTTCTTTCTTTTCCCTGAAGATGTGAATATATCACGAAAGCGCTCGGATTTCGTGTTTCTTTTTCCTTTTTCCCTGTGGTTGTTTGCTTATTAATAAGATCACGTGTTATTCTGTGATTTTTCTGCATATATATATATATATATATATATTATATATATATATATATATATATATACACACACAGTTTTCACTGTTTGTATACAGTAGGCAACTACTGAAAAAAGTTTAACAAATAGTATCATCAGAGGGAACGAAAAACAAACTTTCTTCCATGGATACTGGATATTGGCAGAAACTATTTTGCCAATGTTGACCCCCTCACACAAGTAACAATTTTTCAGGAAAACAAATTCACTTCGGCGAATATTTTTGTACGTGTTTCAATAGTCTGAGTCTCATAAATAATGGCAAGCAATGTTAAACATAGAAATAAATATTAACAATAAATGCAAAAGCACTATATTTCAGAGCATAATTATTATTTTAAGAGCTAATTAAGTCCTGCTATTGCGATATTAACACGACATTATTACATTATTACACACACAAGCCATAAAACAGCAGATACAACAGCTCAACACAGAAATAAACAACAAACTCAAAGAAAAACAAACAGAAACATTCAGGGAATTCATAACAACACTAAACCACTCCACGGATACATCCAGGCTATACAAGACTATAAACAGCATTACCCACTCTAACAGCGGCATTCACACCTCACACGCGGCTATCTGTCGCAGCCAAAATAATATCCCAACATACACACAACAAGCTGACATTCTAGTTAATCACTACGCAAAGATAAGTCACTTAAACAGAGACAACAACCAGAAACACGCAGACAGACAAACAGCCAGACACAAGAAAACCTACAGACTCGACACGACCATTACACCCTTCAATACAGACCAGACCACCAAGATCATCAAAAACATTAAGAATTCGATGGCTACTGGACCAGACAACATATCTAACATACACGTTAAACACTTGGGCCCACAAGGAATACTAGCTCTCACAAATATCAGCACATATTCATACCAACACTGTATTATTCCTGACATATGGAAACAAGGTAAAATTATTACACTACTCAAACCAAACAAAAATCCAACAGAACCAGCTTCCTATAGACCCATTACTTTACTATGCACACCTTCCAAAGTAACAAAGACTAATCTTACAAATCACCAACCCACACATTCCACTATCGCCTACTCAACATGGATTCAGACCTCACCACTCAACCACGACATTACTCACTAACCTCACGCAGCACATCATGGATGGCATCAACTCCAGACGACCAGCTCAACGTACACTATTAGCAACAATAGACATTAGTAAAGCATTTGATGCTATCCCACGCTTCCCTCTCATAAACAAAATACTCACCACAAACCTGCACAATAACACCAAAAGGTGGCTGAGCAACTATCTTTCAGGAAGATACTCACATGTCACATTTAATGGCAAGTCATCCAAAAACAAGCTTTTTCCGAACGGGGTCCCTCAAGGCTCTGTTCTCTCACCAACACTCTTCAACTTATACATGCATGACATTCCAACACCAATAGATAACAAGCTCACTTTATCATCATATGCAGATGACATCACTCTCAGAGCTGGGCAATAAATGCATTGAATGTATTTAAATACTAAATACTAAATACATGGGAGAAATGTATTTAAATACTAAATACTAAATACATTTTACGAATGTATTTAGATACTAAATACAAAATACATCAATTGTATTTAAATACATTTGTAAATACATTTTAAATACATACAAATTTTAGCATATGCATTCACTAATTCATGTTTTGATAAATTTCTACTTTAGGGGACAGGGTGAATTTCGAAATAAATACACCACTCGATAGATCAGACGATTTTAAAAGCTTTTTCATCAATGAATTTTCCATCGCAAATTGGATTGATTGCAACGAGTTAGTTACACAGGCCCACTTAAGGCAGAGCCGTTTTGTACGATTATTCGGTCAATTTCAAGATATTTTTTGATGTCTAAAAAAACACTTACCTTCAGATGAGTGTACAGATTCGTTGTAGCATTGCTTGCAGCAGAGACTTCGTGTTTACACAGCAAGCAGGTGCACTTTACCTTATTACCGTCTTTAGATTTAATTTTAAAGTATTTTCCATCAAACAGAGGGTGCACTAAATTGTTATCTGCAGATATATCACTGTTTGATTCACCGGATTTGCTTGTTGAAGCCATGACACGCACACGATAAAGAAATCAACCGCTTTCGACTAAGAGTGGCACACAACTGATTGAACTGACACGTTGAAACATGAACCATGCTGTACTACACTGTCGACGCGTCGTACTGTGCTAGTACAGAACGTGTATTAAACCAGTAAAAGTATTTACATTTTTATATTTTGAGTATTTAAATACATTGTATTTAAATACTCATTAAAGTATTTAAATACTATATTTAAATACATGAAAAACAATGTATTTATAAATACAGTTCTAAATACACAAATGTATTTAAATACGTATTTAAATACAAATGTATTTAAATACTGCCCAGCTCTGATCACTCTAACATCCACCCACAACAACGTCGACACCGCTACAAATAACCTACAAACATACATAAACAGTATACAAGACTGGCTCACACACAATAGACTCAAAGTGGCGCCCACAAAATCAACCATCACCTTGCTTACAAGCAACACAAAAGAACACCAGGTAATTCCACAGCTTACACTAAACAACATCAACATTCCACACACTCACAGGACCAAAATACTTGGTCACATACAACACATCATTATCTTTTGCAAACCACATTTAGGACATTAAAAACAAATGTACGTCAAGACTTAACACGCTTAGGGTACTAACAGGCACAAACTGTGGACACCAGCAGGAAACAACATCACTCATATACAAACAATATATTCGCTCAGTTATGGACTATGCTAGCCCATGCTGGGCACCCATTATCTCAAACACACACATAAACACCTTACAGACAATACAAAACAACGCACTTCGTATCATTACAGGATGCACTCAAACAACACCAATAGAACACCTGCACATAGAAACAAAAATACTGAAAGTTAGGGAACATTTAGACATGAGGGGAACACAATTCATGGCAGCAGCGACAACTAACCCACAACACCCTTGCCACTAAATGTACAATCATGTAACAACACCTCGCACCATTAAGGTAACACCAGAGAGACATTATAACCAAATACTTCATTCCATACCACGCCCCACAAACATCACACAGTACAGAAAACACACACACACACACCTAACCCACAAAGCACTGACACGACTCGGTCCGAATGCGGTTCTAGGTGCGAAGCCGCCACCCATTAACAGGTCAGAGATCAGCCTGAGCAGATCGGATCGAGTTAACTTAGCACGATTCCGATGTGGACATCACCCCAACTTACGGACATATAAACACAGACTAGACAACTCCATAGACGACACCTGCCACCTGTGCCAGGACACACCACAAACAATTGAACACATTATGACAGACTGTACCGCTCTAGCACAACAACGAACACAACACAACATCACTAGTGCGCTGAACCTCTGGTCCACTCCGGAGAGGGCGATCGGTTACCTGCGTGCCGCCGGCTTGCTCGATCAGGGTGGGCTGATCGGCTAAACAACAACAACAACTATTTTTTCTTTTGGCTTCATACATTGTATAAACTGTCAAACGAGACACTGTACACTGTACACTGTAATTCACAGTTATGGTAATTTTTATGAGGCTCAATATTTCATTTAATGGTCATTTTGTTTCCAGTTAATTGAATTGTCAAAAAAAAAAACATTGACTAACTATGATTAAGCATCTAGAAGGAAGCAATTCTCAAATTGATTCATTCCTGTTCCCACATCGCAGAATTTCTCATCTTGCGTTAAATTTTTCATAGAAAACAAGCAGAGCCTTCGGCTTCCTGCCCTACGGGCGGGGCTTGTGCTTCGCAAACTCGCCTACGGCGAGAGCACGTTAGGGTTACCCCTTTGGGGGGGCCACTCTCCCTCTCCCCACTTTATGCAACTTGGGGGTTACCCCCACCCCTCTTGTTGCATAACTCCCTCACCCATTACCCCCACCCCCTCCCAAACAGACAACAGTTGCTCCTCTCGTTGATTCAATAAAACTACAGAAAAGAACGCAGCCATGAAAATCTTAAGCTTCACAAATCTCGATACAGTGTGAAGCTCAAGATTTTTACGGCTGCGTTCTTTTCTATAGTTTTATTGCTGTGCAGGGGCCTACTGGCCCAGTAATTACAACGCTAGAACCCCCTATCCCCCTTTATGGGGGGAAGGGGGCTGGCACCTTGCAACAATTGATCAACATTGCAATTGCATATGCACTCGAACATATTGCGGTCGTACTACTACCTTGGAAGATTGTGTAATACTGTTTTCAATTTTGAAAGGATTTTGAAAGAATTTTTTCATATTTTGAAAGGAAATGGAAGGAAATGAAGTGTTTTTTTTAATAGTTAAAGATACCCCTAATGCCCCGCAAGTTTTCAAATTTGGAACTCCTCACTTCGGGCAGTTTCATTTGCTGACCACGGATACCAATGAGAGAGACATTGAGTGGGAAGCAATCTTTTATTCTATCCTTGTGACGCTTAATTTTTCAGTATTAAAGTAAATCATTCCTATTAATATATAAATCTAAGGTGAAAATAGCTGAATCTGTAGGAGGTGAGCCTAATTATATTTTGAATGAAGTTTTAATCTTTTCATCAGTCAGTGGAGGAATGTGTTGGTCGAATTTGGAGTGATATGACAAAATAAAACTGACCAGTTAGAATGACAGTGCATTCGGCATTCAGTCACAAAAAATTGAAGGGGTCTCCCATCAGTGGTCTTTAAAATTATTTTTCCAAATAGTTAACCAGTTATAAATTCTTCTAAATTTTTAATTTTCCGATATTCTTTTTATAGACTTTATACGCTACTATAATTTCTTATTTCATAAACTGCACCTACATTGTGTTCTCATTTCAATCTCTCATTTCTGTCTTCGTACTCAAAACCCTTAAATTTTGATACTAACTTGAATGCTAATATTAAGATTTCAAATAATGGTATTTTGAATGTTGAATACATTTATATTTTATGAATTAAGATACAGGGTGTGTATAAAGTAACGCGAGTGAAGAGAAGTCTAATTTGAACTGGTTTAAATTACTGTAGTTTCAACTTGTTTTTTAACTCGTAAAAACATTTTCAATACCTGTTATAAACCTTATAACAACTGTATATTCCATAGTAAAGTACGTGTGATAAATATTACTCGTCCATGTTCACTCGCGTTAATATAATTCAAATCGGATTTGTCTCTTCACTCGCGTTACTTTATATACACACACCCAGTATAAATAATAATTAGAATAAATAATGATTCCGATTAGTTACTTTATTAAATTATGTATTTTATTTATGGTAAATATGTCTAACTTGTTTATCTACACCTGAATGAAAAAGATATGAATACCAGAAACGCTTATGTAACAGACTGGTCAAGAGGTATAAACATTTGTCCTTTTGAAACAGGGCCTATCGTACATATCACTAGTTTCTCATATAATATTTAATAAACTTATTATATAAATCTTTATTTCATCTCACAAATACGAATTAGTTATAAAAAATCAGGGTACTTTCCTGTTAACGGGAATACCCTAAAAAAAGTTTTACTGTTTGTTATGTATTTTTGCTCTCGTCATTTTCGTTTAAACTAACGAAAATATCACAACTTAACCTAACCAATCATCACGGGCGTACAGTTGACCTAACCGGGCATTCAGTTGACCTAACCAGGCATTGAATTAACCTAACAGGTTAATATAACGGAAAATGCCCGGTTAGGTCAACTGAATGCCCTTGATGATTGGTTAGGTTAAGTTGTGATATTTTCGTTAGTTTAAACGAAAATGACGAGAGTAAAAATACATAATAAACAAACTTTTTTTAGGGTATTCCCGTTAACAGGAAATACCAAAATCAGTTACAATCTTCTGGATAAGAAAAACTGGAAGAGAAAGTTAATGACGCCATTTTTCAAACAAAGGTTAAACTCATTATTTAACGCAATATTAAAAAATGGCCCATGAAAACATTTGAAAATTTATTTTGATTATCCTTTAGCATCATGTATATGCTTATAATAAACTCAAAAGGGAATCCCTCCTTCCTGCTTATCAATACCTACACTGTAGTTCTGAAAGAAATGTAAACCGAAACTTTTTTCAGTTTGCCAATTTTTCGCTACTTGCTCTAAATTTAGTGAATTTTCGGGTACACTGAATTTTCCCTCAATTTTTCCTTATACAGTATAAAACTTAGTTTACTTTCTAACTTCTGTTTCATCCAGGGACCTTACCCCAGACGGTAAGTTTGAACACAGTTCTTATCTTTTACCCTAGAATATGCAGAAAATGAATAAATGAGATGAGAAATAGACCGAAAACTATGTAGGAAATTTGTTTTAAACTAACTTTGGTTCTAAAGTCTTTGTATACATGTACAGTAATATTTGAGTACAGTTGCGCATACATGGATGTCTTGTTAGCAGCGTTTCCCAAACTATGGGTAAATTACCTCATTGGGATAATTTGGTTTTTTCAGTGGGGTAATTTGGTACTCTGCAAGTACTTCTGAAGTACAGAAAGTGCATAAATAAACGACATGGCAACACTAGGACTGGCTTTACGTGGGGTACAGGTAGGGTGGGGTTATTATGAAGGTATCCACATGAAAATGGGGTAATGACTCAAAAAGTTTGGGAACCATTGTGTTAGATGAACGAGATTACCCGACGTTGACTCTGTTCAGTAGGTGGATGGGTGACCGTCCTCCGCGTTTAGGTGATGTAGCGACCCATAGTTCGAATTCCACATAAAGCGTAGGTTTCCTCCGTCACATGACCTTTGCTGTTACGGAAGTTAAACAACCCAAGACATTATATAAGAATGTTAGTTCAAATATTAAAATGGGTATACAATTATGGCCAAAAAGTTGGAGCGACATACGACATTATAAAGCTTTGATGAATTAGAAATTTACATGTAGGATTTGGGAATGAAAAGGTACTTCATACTTATACCCATGTTTGGAGTGAAAAATATACGAGTACTGTACAAAGATGACAAACTCAATAACATTATGAAATATCTGGAGTGATTTTAAAATACTGAATTTCCTTAAAAGATTTCTGTCACTCATTTCAAAAGAACAAATGACCAAAGGAATGTTGGTGAGAGTTGGTGAGTGGCTCTTCAACTCTCCCGACAGCCCTGGCTGTTCGGGAAACGGGTCGTGCTAGGGGGCGGTCAGAATAGGGAAGGCTCCCTCCGTGCAGTGCTTTTTAATGCTAGGTCGATTGGGAATAATTTTTGCGAGCTACGGGCGCTCTTAGCATCAGAATACCAGGATATCGTTGCTATAACCGAGTCCTGGATTCATACTGATGGTAGGGACTACGTTGAGGAGTTCGAGATTCCCGGGTATAGAATGTTTCACAAAGACCGCACCCGTGGGGAGGGGGAGGGGTACTAAGATACGTGAGGGACACGTTGAGTCCGGTTAACTGCCAGTTCCGATCAGAACGGGAGCTGCTTGGCGTCGATCTGAACGTGGGAGGGACGAACTATAGGTTAATCTTGGTGTACAGACCTCCGCATCTCCTCCTCGAGGAGGATACAGCCCTGTACACCGAACTCTGTAGCCTGCTAAGGGACAGGGTGTGTGTGTAGTTTTAGGAGACTTCAACTGTCGCGGCATAAAGCGGGAAGACAGGACTGCTGATGCCGAAGGGAGGAGGCTAGTTGACTTTGCTGATGAGAACTTCCTCACTCAGTGGGTCAATGGGCCTACACGAGGCGAAAGCATTCTAGACTTAGTAGAAAGCCCATTAGAAGCATGACAGGTCCGTTAAAGGACCCTAGCGGCGTTCTGCGGACCTCCGACGCGGACATCGCTAATGTGCTTAATGAGTACTTTGCGGGAGTGTTCACCAGGGAGGACACCCGCGTCATCCCCGAGCCAGGTGTCAGGCATGAAGGTGCTGGCCTGGATAGTGTTCGGTGTACCGCGACAGTCGTTGCCGATAGAATGGACAAACTGAGCACGTTTAAGGCTCCTGGGCCAGACCAGTTCTTCCCCAGAGTGTTGCGGGAAGTGCTCGACCAGGTGACTCCCCACCTGGCTACAGTCTTCAACAAATCGTTGGAGACGGGCCAGGTGCCTGGTGACTGGAGGGAAGCCAACGTGACTCCTATCTTTAAGAAAGGGGATCACGAAAGTCCAGGGAACTATCGTCCCATTAGTGTCACTTCGGTTGCAGGTAAATTATTAGAGGGGATAATAGCGGATAGGATCGTTGACCATTTGGATTCCTACAAGCTGCTTGGGGACTCCCAACATGGGTTTAGACGGCATAGGTCGTGTCTCACCAACTTGCTCGAGTTTTTCCACGTCATATTGAGTGAGTATGATAAGAGTAGGGCGATTGATATACTTTATCTCGACTTTCAGAAAGCCTTTGATAAGGTACCTCACCGCCGGCTAATGGCGAAAGTGCGCGCGCTGTGTATCGGTGGGGAAGTAGGTAGGTGGATTGAAACCTGGCTGAAGAATAGGCGACAGAGGGTTGTAATTATAGGGGCTAGTTCGGGTTGGGCCTCGGTCACTAGCGCGGTTCCTCAGGGTTCCGTTTTGTGGCCAGTTGTTTATCATTTACATAAATGATATCGACGGTGGAATCGTCAGTAGGATCGCCAAATTCGCTGATGACACCAAGCTTGGGGCCAATGTTGGGACGCCAGAGGCGATCGAGCAACTGCGTGAGGATCTACGTAGGAGAGGAGAGTGGTCCGAAAAATGGCAAATGCCGTTTAACGTGGGTAAATGCAAGGTGATGCACATTGGCTACGCCAATCCCAAGTCGGACTACTCCATGTTGGGGAGCAATATCGAGGCGACTGATTTGGAAAAGGACTTGGGTGTGCTAATTAGCAGCAACCTTAAGTTCACGAAATAGTGCGTAGAGGTAGAAAAGAAAGCCCAGAAGTTGGGTTACATGAGGAGGCAATTTCGATTTCGGAACAAGGAGATTGTGCTCTCTCTGTACAATTCTCTGGTTCGGCCGCACCTTGAGTATGCTGTGCAGTTCTGGTCGCCCACCCTCATGAAAGATATTGAGAGGCTGGAGCGAGTGCAGGCGAGGGCCACAAAGTTAATCCCTTCCGTTAGGCATATGGGCTACAATCGACGCTTACGTGCCCTAAATTTGTTTTCGCTGGAAATTCGGAGGCTGCGCGGTCAAATCATCGAGGTTTTCAAGTTCTTACGCGGGTTGAACAATGTCGATTTTAGAAGCATGTTTAGTTTAAATGATAACCCAACTCGCAACAATGGTTGGAAATTGGATTTGAAACGGTTTAGGACTAGTGTGTGTGGGAATTACTTTACATATAAGATCTGTGACACGTGGAACAGTTTACCTTCAGAAGTTGTGAACAGTTCTTCTGTGGATCTGTTCAAGAAAAGGTTAGACCGAATCTTGCACATTATTTGAGGGTGACAGAATTTTTCCCTGGTACCCGTTGCCATTGGTATCTCCTCGGTATGGGCCGCAAGGCCTTTTGAGGTACCACTTTTCCTTGTATCTCTCTCTCTCTCTCTCTCTCCAGTATCTACCTCTTTTTCATCTCACTTTCTCATATGAACTATCGTAAAACACCCAATATGGTTCCATACGAATAAAAACATTATAAAACGAGATAAGAAGATTTTTACTTACTTTTCCCATTAATAAACTAAGTAAAACTTTTTACCTGAGAAAAAGTTTCTTTTTTCAGAGGATATTTTATTTTCGGTGAAAAATAAAGATTTGTTAACTTTTTTGGGTGTGATTTTTCTTCGTGATTTTTCTGCTTGGTTTTAATTATCGTGTGAAAGGAAAATCTTATTTATTTATTAATATATTGCCTGTAATAATTTTTTATGATTATATATATATATATATATATATATATATATATATTATATATATATCCCTGCAAGGGGGTTCTAAGCTCGTGCTCTTGAGTGCTCTTTGTGCTCGTTTGTACGTGCTTGTTCCTGGAGGTTTCACGTGCGCCCTCCCGGCCCTAGCACCCAAGGATGATGGGGCTCGACCCTGCAGTCCTTGTCATCCTTGGTCTTTTTCCACTTCGACTGTCCCCTCCACCCTTTCTTTTTCCTCTGTCTTTCCTCTCACTTTTTCTTTGTTTTTCCGCTGAGATATGCCCTTTAAATAGAGGCGAATCGGTTCTTCCTGAACTAAAAAAAAAAAAAAAAAAAATAATATATATATATACAAGCAGTGCTGTATTAAGGATTTTTGGGCCCTGGTGCCAAAATATTCTTGGGGTCCCTCAACAAGACAAATCTTCGAGTCATGTAAATTAATAAAACCATTTATTTCTAAATCAAATAATGCAAGTTTTACACAAATACCAAGCTGCTACAATTACACCAAACCAATTACATAACTACAAGTCCACTACTAATCTACCAAAGTTGGTCACAAAATTATCTACCACCAGTATACAAAAGTTTTTTGAGCTGCTTCATATCACTAAATTTTCCAATCACAAGCTCAGTATTTAAATTCTGCAAAATATTCTTTTCTATGCACAACAATGACAGACTTTGCAATTTCTTTTAGGTTAACATTTGACGTTTAACATTTTTAATCATGCTCAAATGAGAAAAAGAACGTTCCGCAGTTGCATTTGACATCATCAAACACAAATAAATGCGATAAGCAATGATAGCATTTGGGAAAACAGCCCTGAATTTGTGAATTTCCTGTAGTACTCCTAATGGGCGAGTGTCAGCTAAAGCGTTTTGTTTGACAAACAGTACAAAATGCTGAAACTCAAATGGGAAGCTGTCCTCAAAATCATTTGGATAATGGACTAGCCAGATTTTTTGTTCCTTTTGATGCTTCCTTTGAAGTTAGTTGAGAGATATTGTTGAGCATTCCAAATTTATCATTGATATCATTATAAACATCGGCCCCTAAAACAGCTGGGCCCTGGGGCCTGGACCCTCCTTTCCCCCCCTTAATACGCCACTGCACACAAGGAGGAGATTGTAGACACCAATTGACCGGGGAAGTAGTCCTGGGGAAACGTTAGGCAGGAGACAGAGTGCTAGAGCTCCAGCTTCTCCTGTCACTTTCCTCCTCAGCTGATCTTTTTCCGTGTTTCATCTACTCTGGGAACAGTCCAGCATGTTCACACACACACACACACACACACACTTCTCAATATTTCTCATTACACATACATGCATCTTACACACTACACAATCTTTTCAAAATTAGAAAAAAAATAAAATGACAACGACCTAAAGAGCCTTGAGTCCCCTTGGGAGGGAACAAATAAATGTCTCCACTTCTGGCTCCCCCGCTACCGATACCAGGAACGCAGACCGGGGCAGCAAGGCTGGTTCTGTCACTGTCTATTCGAGATGTTCTGGGCCTGATTCACTTTTCATAAACTTCTGGAACATTCGTGGCCTTTCCTCAAATTTTTAATCTGTTGAAGATCACCTCTCCTCCTCTAAACCTCTCTTCTCTTTCTCACTGAAACCCAGGTGTCTAAAACGACTGACAGCAACCCTTTTTCTGTACCTCCTACTTTCTCACTACTCAATTTCACTCCGAAGATGGATGTTGCGTATATGTACGCAACGACCTAACTTGCTCTCGTACTGTATTCCCGAACTTGAATCCTCCAAATTTTATACCCTCTGGCTACAGCTTACATGCCAATCTCAAACTAAATATCATATATCTACGCTGTCTACCTTTCTCCTAATTCTATTGGCTATTTAAAACTCCTTGATTACCTCACTTCCAAAGTGGAATACATTCTATTCCACTCTCCTTTTGCTGAAATCTCCATTTTTGAAGAATTCAATACTTACCAGAACCCTTGGTTTTCCCCCATTTCACTGAAATCCCTGGTGAACTAGTTTATAATTTCTTTATCCTGAATGAATTGGAGCAGATTGTACAGCACCCTACTCGTATCCCCGATCGCCTTGGAAATAGGCCCAACATTTTGGATTTATTTCTCACCACCCATCCTTCTTACTCTGTCAAACTTTTTTCTGCACTGGACTCCTCCGACCACAATCTTATATCTGTTTTCTCTCCTATCGCTCCAGTTCTGTCTTTTGATCCTCCCAAGAGGAGACGTCTTTGGCACTTTGGCGCCGCTGATTGGGAGGCCCTTAGGCAGTACTTCTCTGATTTCCCATGGAATGATCACTACTACTTCCGTGGCCGGGGCCCCTCCGAGTGTGCTAAGCGCATCACGGAGGTGATTCTCTCGGGCATGGAGCATACATTCCATATTCTATTCCTTCTACTAATACAAAACAATCTTGGTTTAACCCATTAGTGCCCATTGGTAGAATTTCCTACCGTCAAAACTGGAAATTCTACCAATGGGCACGGGCACATAACGATGTTACCTTTTAGTAGCTGTAGCGGTAACGCCGTTACTTTTGAGATGGTGTAACGAAAAGGGTAACGGCACTACTTTTTAGAGCGATTTCAATCGTTACTAGCTACTCGTTACTTTCAAACTGATCATTTGACTACTATCATTTAGTAACTGTTAATTAGCTGTTAGCTCCTCCAAACGAGGAGGACTATCAGATGCCATTTTTGAAAAACTAGTGTTCCTGAAATCGAACAACACACACCTAAAAATCTGCAAAATGTTTTTTTTTGGACCCGCACCCTATTTACATATATAAAGATTTATCGCAAGGAAATATATAAGTTTTCATTAATATATTAATACTTTTATATTAATGCTTAATATAGTATATACTTTGAAGTTGTAACAAATGTGAAAAATACTTACTTATTTATGTATATGCACTTACATTTATCAATATCTCAATAACTTTACTACCATATTTAACGGGTGTGCGGACCAATCCGCACACCTTCCGCACCCGCACCTCCGCACCTTTTTACCGAGGTGACCGCACACCGCACCTCCGCACACCATTTCGCGCTTCCGCACAGTGCGAATGTGCGGAGGTGCGGAAGGTGTGCGGAACTGGCCAAGCACTAACGACGTTACTTTTTTATTAGTGTAACGGTAGCGGTAACGCCGTTACTTACAGAAAGTAACGTGCCCAACTCTTCTATAAGTTGCATTTCTTGTTCTATTCACCTTTATGCTGATAATTCCACCCTTCATTTCTTTAACCGCTTCACAAAGCGTCCCTCTCAATACTCAACAGTCACTCCATGCTTAGCATAGGACGGCTATGGTGCACCTGACCTCTGGTCTTTCTACTATCTGTGATTGGGGCAGAGAAAACTTTGTGGCTTTCAGTGCCTCAAAAATTCGGTTCCTTCATCTGTCTACTCGTCACATTCTTCCACACGACTATCCTCTTACCTTCAATAAGATTTTAGGCGAATTTGTCTACAACAATTTCTAAAGATACAATTCATCTACAACAATTCATCTACAACAATTAGTCTACAGATACAATTTATCTACAATAATTTGTCTACAGATACAATTTGTCTAGAAACTATTACTAATATTATTTAAAAAAAAACAAATATAATTTAAATACGAAAATTAGTTGTTAACTTTTATAATTTAAGTCTTGCGTTTGTGCCTTTATAGTTTAAGCTATTCTGAAACGTTTGTTCGTTTGTTGTAGAGACAGTAGTAGATGCGTTTGAATTACTATGTGATAGTAACACCTTCCCTCCTGAAGCACAAGAGGTCGTTGATTATTTTGAAGACACATGGATCGGACACCCTGGCAGAAGGAATGCTCGACGACCACCACACTTTTCACACGAGATGTGGAATTTATATCATGAAGTTCTACAGGGCTTGCCAAAAACAAACAACTCTGTCGAAGGTTGGCACAGAGCTTTCCAATCTCAAGTCGCAGCTCACCACCCCAATATTTGGAAATTCATCGATTGTCTGAAGAAAGAGCAGAGTTTCAACGAGGCTCAAATTGAGCAGTACGTGGCTGGAAGAGAACTACAAAATCCAAAGAAGCGATACCGTGATGCTGCTCAACGCATCAGAAGAATTGTTGAAAACTTCAATCCTGAGAACATCATCGACTATGTTCGTGGTATAGCCCACAACCTTTCTTTTTAGCAGTTTAATAAAATGAATGTACGTTTTATCTTTTTTGTCAATAAAAATTTTCAAATTAAAAATAAAATTTTTCATTTTTTTGAAAAAATTAATAATAATTAATTAACATCAAATAGCTTTCATTTTTCCTCTGTAGACAAATTACTGTAGATAAATTGTATCTGTAGACTAATTGTTGTAGATAAATTGTTGTAGACAAATTGTTGTAGATGAATTGTATCTTTAGACAAATTGTAGACAAATTCACCGGACACCCTTCAATAATAATACACAACTCAATCCTTCCTCTTCTCTTAACATTCTTGGCGTTTCTTTTTCTCTTGATCTTTCCTGGAACGATCACATATGTGAGGTGCCTCAACCCACACAGCTTTATTTGACCGGGTGAAATCAAAGGCTTTTCGTCTCATCAATTCCCTGCCTCTTATTGACTGTCTTCAATCCCTATCTCTTCATCGCAATGTTGCGTCACTCTTTCTTTATTATCGCTATTATAACGGACGCTGCTCTTCTGAACTCTTTAACTGCATGCCTCTTCCTTTAAGGAGAACACGCAAAACTAGACATTCAACATATTCTCATTCCTTTTCTGTCTTATTCTCTAACGCAAGGGTTAATCGGTATTTTCAATCTTTCATCTACTCAACCGGTCAACTCTGGAACAATCTTCCTCAATCCATCTTTCCCCCTGTCTATGACCTCCATTCTATTCAAACGCAGATTGTCCAAACATCTTGAAAACCTTCCACCTTGATTTTGGCTCTCTACTTCCTCTATGAGGGGAGGGGGCGTGTTTTGTGATCATTCGCCCTTGGCCCCTCCTTCCTGCATTAAAAAAAAAAAATATATATATAGCTTATTTATATAAGTAGGAGATGATGATGATGTCTGTTCGTTTATACACGCCTAAATGGATAGGGTTATCTGCACCAAATATTAAGGGAGAATCATGGAAGGTTTTTGTAACACACCCACCCCTCCCAGTACCCATCTAGGTTGTTTTGGAGGGCTTTTGCTGCGCAAAGTGTAGCGGGCGTTCTAGTGTGTATATTGTTTAAGAAATATGCATAAATGTGAAAAACATATTTTAAAAGTCGACTTAATTTTTCATTATTTGAAATGTTTTTTTCTCTTTCATTTATGTACACACACACACACACACACACACGCACGTTCTTTTATTCAGTTGTCACTTTTTTCATTACATTTCAATTCCCATAACTTGGGCTAAGCTCCCTTTCTGTGCTTTGTGCGAAAGCTTCTATTCCTCGACTACGGACAAAATATCCATACAAAATAAAAAAATTCTTTTAGGATATACATCCGCTATGCTGAGCGACAATATTATGCTTTTATATATAACATTGTGAACAGATATTAAAAAAGGTGTGTGTATATATATATATATATATATATATATATGATCAGACCACCTGGCATTTCATTATATAGATTGTGATATAAATGCAGTAATGTAATTTTGCCCTGTATATATCATTCTTTGCTGAAAAAGGATCCAAATTATGTATGTCAGTTGAATAATAATAATGTTTGGGTCGCTACATCATCTGGACGCAAAGGAGGAGGATCACCCATCCAACTGCTAAGCAAACCCAACATCACCTAAACGGTACTGTGACATGGCCGCGAAGAAGTCTATGTCCATTGAAGAACATTTCTATAAAGGGGCGTAATTACGGTATAGATACCTTAATTAAACTTTAGGAAGTGTCTTTGAACCATGTAGCACCATGATTTTATATTGTTAATAACACATGTTGAAGTTCATAAGATAGGTGCATGAAAGTAAGTCTTATTTAAGTGGTGGTAAAATACAATACAAGGTGTCCACAAAAGAGTCGTACAAATTCCTGGTTCCACCAGTATGGATATTATATCACTGTCTATAATACGTATCTTTGTTTAAGATGAGAACAGTTTGAACAGGAATTGCTAAAGGGCAAGTTACATTATTTATAAATTATGAAAAAGATGTTCTGCCCTTTCATGTGATGTAGTCGAGACCGCCATGACCGAGACTAGGAAAAAAGGTCTCGAGACCACCATGGCCGAGACCGAGACCTAGACCAGTAAAAAAAGTCTCGAGTCCTACATCACTGGTCCTTTCTTCATATTCTATTTCCTGTTGACACGCATTTCTAACCTATTGAATTATTATGTCGTGTATTAAATAAGTATGTAAAATTAATATTTAGTTTTAACGGTCTATGAATATGATCAAAGGGAAGGAAATCATGCAAAATATGAACATGGACAATTTCATCCTTTAAATTCTTGCTATAGTGAGTCAATGATCAAGCCATTTACTAATACCATTCCTATCACTATAACGTACCGTATTTGTCGGCTTATAAGACGCACTTTTTCCTTATAAATACCTTAAAAAATCGCCCTACGTCTTAGAAGCCGAAAGTGGCAATACAGCACATGCGCAAAACCGTGATACGACGCCTACGGGAAGGATGAAACGTCCATCAATAGCACAAGTGTGTGAATGGGTGCTGAAGTCATGGCATGATGTTAAGACTGAAATTGTGGTCAAGTCCTTTAAAAAATGTGGTATAAGTAATGCAATGGATGGCACTGAAGATCATTTATTGTATGAGAGTGACAGTGATACACCGCCGCCACTCACTGATACAAGTGAAGATGATGATGATTATGATGATGGGGATAATGATGATAATGTCAGTAATGAATCTGAAGTTGATTAATAACAAATAATAAGAGTAATAATCATATTATCTTTCTTTATTGGCTTTTGGGTTTTCTTTTTATTGAATTTTACATATCCATTGTATTAACAATAAAGTGCATCAAAAACTTGTTTTCTTGAATTTACCTTTTCAAAATTAAGGTGCGTCTTTCACGGCGCAGCGTCTTGTAAGCCGTCAAATACGGTAAGTAAATTTAGTGCTAGTTATAATCTAATAATTGTACACCACTTATCACTTATACTTAATTTAGACTAACACGTTACCTAGTTTTATGAAAATTCCGAGTTCACATCGGCACTGAATTCTCCAATTATTATACACTGACAATATTATAGCTTATCTGACAGTATTGATTTACTTATCCAGTGAACTGCCATTAGTGTGTGGTAAATAGCAGCGTCATAATTAAAAATTTAAAAGAATTTGTTATTTACATGAAATTCATCATCGTTCAGTAGAAATCTTGGTAAATCTCTAGGAGCGCTCCATTTTTCAATATTAAACATACACTCATAAAACATATGCCATTTGAAAGCTCACATTCTCTGAGTCTAAGAATGTAGTAATCCAAAAGTATCAATAGCAAATAAAAAGTAACTAGGTTTAAATATAAAACCCTATACCGATCAATTTGTGATGCGTGATCTTTACGGGGGCTCCGCCCCCGTACCCCCGAGACAAATTATACAAATGATAATGTAATAACATATTCATGTTAGGTTAGGTTAACGTAACAATTACCAAAAATACCATCTTACAACACAGACTGAAGATTTATAACTGAGCCAACCTTTATAATGTAGTTAATGACGTCACGCGTCAAACAATTAATTAAATCTAGTTACTTTTTATTTGCTATTGATACTTTTGGATTACTACATTTTTAGACTCAGAAAAATGTGAGCTTTCAAATGGTATATGTTTTATGAGTGTATGTTTAATATTGAAAAATGGAGCGCTCCTTGAGATTATCCGAAATCTTATATATTTTGTTAATTTTTTCTTAACAAACAAACTGCGACACACACACACACACACACACACACACACACACACACACATATACTCGTGTATATATATATATGAATTAAATGAAAATGAAAAGGTTTATTGGCAGACTATAGTCCATATGACAAATATTATTAATACAATGACAGTTCATATACTAAGGATAGAAATATATACAATTGATTAGAAATAATACTGTAATGTTGAAGTTAAGTGGAGCTACAGACAGACGTTTTTATACCAAGAAGTCCATACCTTAGAGGATAAATGGCAGGACTCATGGATAGCTTGGATGATCGGGTTGGTTGATTTTTTTAATTATTTGCATTAGACTGTGTTGAGCACGTCTTGTTACCTCCGGGAAGCTCGGGACATTGCGGGTAGCAAACATTTGCGAAGCTGAGCATCTCGGGGGTAATTTATGTAAGAGTCTAAAAGACCTGTTGTACAGCAAATTTAGAGTTCTACCAGGACCTTTTTTATAATTCACCCACAGTTGCTGTCCGTATATATTACTGCAGAAAGTACGAAAGAGAGTGTCTTTAGCTTCACTTGTACAGAATCGAAAGTTCCTTATGGTCATATTCGCTTTAGCACACAGGCTTCGAGATTGTTTTCTTATATCCGAGTCATCACTCAAGGAGCTGGTAATAGTTTGACTCAAATACTTAAACTTTTGTACTTCCTCAATTACTTCACCATTCATTTTAAACCTTATATCAGCTGGCTGATTACAGCTTTTAGGATGAAATTGCATAACCTTAGTTTTTGTAACATTAAAAAGAATATCATGTTTCTGCGAATACACTTCGCAGACATTTAGTAGCCGATCCAGACCTTTAACAGAGGGACTTATTAACACCATATCATCGGCATAAACTAAGTTATTTATCCTTGTGTTATCTATACAACACCCCACTGTTGCCTCATTAAGTGAAGCAATTAATCCGTCGATATACACATTAAACAGTATAGGGGAGAGCAAGGAGCCTTGTCTCACCCCGGAAGAGGAGCCAAAACACTCGGATAGTACATTGCCCCACCTAACGGTGAAAGATTGGTGGGAATACCAAAATTTCAATAAATTTAATATGTACATGGGAACCTTCCTGTCTTCTAGTTTTGCAAATAAAATATTGTGGTTCACCCTATCATATGCCTTACTTATATCTAGGAAACAGCTATAAATAGTTGAATTACTGTCAATGTATTTAGATATTGTTTTTTTAAGTACATAGATACACAGGTCAATTGAGTGGAACCTTTTAAAGCCAAACTGATTAGATGTCCATAGGAAATTATTTAATCGGCGTAACAAGAGTTTTTCTAGTAGTTTCGAGAAGCAGGAAGCGACAGCAATAGGCCTGTAATTATTGCTGGACAGAATGTGTCCGTACTTATTTTTGACCAGGGGCAAGATAAGTATATACCCTCATGAACTCTGCAGGGATATAGCTATGAGCAAGCATGGCTGATAAGAGCAATGATATATGCAGACATACTACGTCATTTGCATATATATATATATATATATATATATAATATATATATATATATATATATATATATATAATATATATATATATAAAATATCTAATTAAGAATTTAATGTTTGTTTATAAATTAATGTTCAAATATATTAAACTTATAAAATACGAGTTGGGAGTGCAAATTAAAAGAATATAATAATATTTAACGGATGTAATTACAATAAATTATGGTTTAGTATAGTAATGTCTAATTAAGAATTTTAATAATGTTTGATTAGTGAAGAAGATAATAATATTTAATATGTAAAAATTAAGAGAAATGATGGTTTGTTTATTAAAATTATTAAATACGAATGGGCAACACAAGGAGTCGGCCCGCGAAGGCTGGGTTTCTAAAAATACCCTCCAGTCATCCGGGCAGGCGTGGGCCAGTAAGGTGTTTTGGTGTTAGAACGTAATTAAAAAAGTAGGAATACGCTTTCGTATTACTCTCCGACTTAAGTATTATAAATTTGTCCACTTCGCATTACTCCGTTTAACTAAATCAATTTCGGCTGAATAAAGTATTAAAAAGTGTAATGACGAATGTAATTAACCCCTTCCCCCTTTGCCCTGTCGTAACGGTTTTCTGCTAGCTCGGCCGGCTACCATATTTATAAAACAATTATAGCGAAAAGAGTGTAAAGATAAGTGATTAAGGTATAAGTAAAGCGGAATAACGAGAATAAAAATAAAGAAATAAGTAAATATAATAAATTAAATAAATAAATAAATAAAGCAATCAATATATATAATATATACACACACAGGGTGAGTCACGACGAAATGTCATAACTTCGGGAGCTTATAGCTGAGGTCATTCCCAGTCAAAAACTTCATATGAACACAGGGACGTAGCCAAGGGGAGGGGAGCGACGGAGGCGGTCGCCCCCCATTGGAAAGTCCAGGAAAAAAATCTGCGGTAATTACAACCAAGGTTCACCGCAAAACTATAACATTTAACAATGTGATAGTATTGCGTTCCCAATCGTCCATCGACTACTGCAGGTTTTCGCTGTTCAACCTGTTTCCACAGCTACGCCAGAGCGTTCATTTTCAAACCTTCGCAGGTTGAAGACATGGCTACGAAACAGAATGAGTGAAGATCGTCTGACAGGATTAGCTTTAATCGCCATTGAGAGAGACAAGCTAACTCTAGATGATGCGTCCGAAATATTGGATAGATTTGCGAGAAAAAAGGCGAGACGACTTAATTTGTTACTGGAATAAAACGGACGGTGGGCGGGAATGTGATTTTGTGGTGTACCTATATGTAAATTGCGTATTTACTAAAGTATTCGATTTTCACTTAAAGTAATTGCGTATTTGATGAAGTATGTATTTTTTGTCAAGTAGCCCCTAAATTATTTTTCCATGCGATTATCCTGTTTAAAATTTTATAAACAGGTGTGCGTTTCTTCTGTGTCAACTGATCTAGCTGTTTTTGCATCCGTTTTACTTGCCTTATACGTGAGAGTTTCATTTGGATCTCTTCTAATTATTTCGTTATTCATAGATATGTTATACTGTTAAACGTATATACACTAAATAATTGTATGCATGAAATCAATAAATGTATGAATAAAATAGTTACTTTCTTTGTTAAATATGAAAACTATAGGATCAATACCTGATTTCAAATTCCAGAAAATACAAGTAATTACATCATAATATAGTTTAGATTCCACCAATGTGACTGTCCTATCCAAACTTTTGTTAGAAAGGGTACATATTTCATGTGGATGGCTGTATAGTAGCTGTTCAAAAATGGCAGTTGCACTGAGATTTTCAGACAGTTTTTACACAAAATAAGCTTAAAATGCGCTGGCTTACGGGGCTCCGCCACGGACCCCGCTGGAGAAGCTTCCAGCTCTCCCCCAGACCCCCTAACTGTATGGGCTCGCCCGTTTCACCACGGAAACGTAGCTGAAGTTCGTCCCCCCTCCTGGGACATTCCTGGCTACGTCCCTGTATGAACATAGGTCCGATTCTTAACGGTTATGGAGCTATGGATGTTTGAATGCTTAAAAATAAGAATAAGCGAACAAATAGCTACTAAAGTTCTTATTCATGAATTTACGATAACTGTTCAAAATGACTACCCTCGGCCTCAGTACACATCGCCGCTCGTCTGTGAATCGCGCGTGTAGCTCGCATTAGTTCATTAAGATTGTCCTTTATGAGGGCTGCAACATCCAAAATGCGACGGAGCAATGCATCTCGTGTTTCCACTTTTCTCTGGCACACCAGCTCTTTCATGCGCCCCCACAGATAAAAATCTAGAGGGGTTAGGTCTGGAGACCTGGGTGGCCAATTTTGTGTACCACCACGACAGATCCAACGACCAGGGAAGCGATCATCGAGATGCGTTTTCACTGCACGACTAAAATGGGGAGGAGCTCCGTTTTGTTGGAAGTACATACACAATCGTATTGCCAAAGGAACATCTTCTAACAGTGGAGGTAGTTCGTCTTGCAGAAATCGTAGATAAATGTCACCTGTAAGACCACCTTCGAAGATAAACGGACCAATCAGCTGACAGTAGAGAATACCACACCACACATTGACACCGAACCGATGTTGAAAATTACTTTCCACAATGGCATGAGGATTCATTTCTGACCACACATGTGAATTGCGAGTGTTGTTGACACCGTCGCGGGTAAATTAAGCCTCATCACAGAACAAAACGTATCGATGCAATTGTCGATCGGCACTGGGCCAATTACAAAATTCCAGCCGTTGGGCACGATCCCTAGGTTGGAGGTGCTGAACGCGCTGTACGTGGTATGGATACATTCCTTCTTCGTGTAACGTTCTACATACTCTAGTTTGAGGAACTCTACGACGTGTGAAAATCTTTCGCGTACTAACATGAGGACTCCGCTGTGCCATCTGAATAATGTTTTCTTGTTTAGCCACATCTTCTTGTACCGGACACTCAGATAAAACAGTAACTCTAGGAAATGAACCGCTCTCTCGCAATCTCCGGAAAACGTTGCTAAACACTCGTCGATCCGAAATTCTTCGATTTGGAAAATGTCGCTGGTATTCAGCGACAGTAGCAGCAGTATTTCCATCGCAAAATCCGTAAACATACACCATATCGGCATATTCGGCATTTGAAAATGTAAAAGGCATACTGAACGCACAAAACATCAACTGCACGCTGTGAAACACAACACACTACTGCGTAGTTAGTTCGGTTCGGTAAGTGTCAATTCAGTTCAAGGTCACGCATGCACATGGTTGAAATTCAAACATCCATAGCTCCATAACCGTTAAGAATCGGACCTATGTTATATGAAGTTTTTGACTGGGAATGACCTCAGCTATAAACTCCCGAAGTTATGAAATTTCGTAGTGACTCACCCTGTATATATATCGGGTGATTCATAAGTCTGTTACCACTGTAATGGTGAAATATTTTCTGTGTTTCAGATTGTTGATTTGTGAAAATATGGGGTATGGTCAAGGATAGGGTATATGCAACAAAACCTCGTGGTGGCAATGATTTCAAAGAAAGAATTTCCAATGTGTAATTGTGTAAAAATAACCTCAAATAAAAAACATCACAGGTTACTGTGGTTTGTAGTTATTTTTTATTCACCATTACAGTGGTAGCAGACTTATGAATCACCCGATATAATGCGCCTCGGTGGTGTAGTGGTTAGCATCGCTGACTACGAATACACCGGTCCCGGGTTCGATTCCCGGCGAAAGCAGTCGACGCGTAGCTTACCCAGCTGTTCATTCTTCCAGAAAAAATAGGTTGGTAGATAAATGGGTACCCTGGGTGGCCTAGTGTGTGAGACGCTGGGCTGCCGATCGGGAAGTCGTGAGAGCAAATCTGGGCAAAGACTGTAATTTCTGACCACCCGTGGTGGGTCGTGGTTCGAATTCCACGTTAAGCTGTACGTCTAAGGTGGAGCAAAAATCCTGACCTTCGTCAGAATGAACAATTTGGGCGGAAGCAAAACCAAGGTTAACCAATGTATATAAGATGCACATTCACAAAGAAAAATGAAAGCGATTTTCCAAGGTCTTTCGTGTATTGAACAATACATCCCTGAGTAGGTGTATTGTTGAATACACGAAAAGCCTTGGAATTACTTTTCATTTTTTCCTTGTGGGTGTACATCATTTATTTATTTCACGTGTTGAACTGTTAAATTATAGGGCAAATAGGGAAAGTCCGTTATATGCACTTTCAGGGATATTTCGGAATATTTCGAGCAAATGTTGCGAAACGTCATGTGAAGAATTTACAAATAGTTCCCTTCGGCGCTGTTTCCTTACAAAGTCTGCTACATACACTGCTTAGTTTTCACCTTACAAGACCTGTAAAGTCGTCAGGTGCGTCCAACAGACTTATTAAAATTCAGGGGTTTCATGCATGTAGCATACTTTCCCTTTCTGGCAAGTACAGAAAGAACAGGGGCAGCCTCCCTCAATAAGGCGAAGGAGGCGTACCCAGTGGCGGTTCCTCATATGGGCAATATGGGCAGCCGCACAGGGCGGCATTTGTGGAGGGGCGGCATAAGCGCCTGCAAAAAAAATAAAAATAAAAATAAGAATAAATAAATAAAGAAATAAATAAAAATAAAAAATAAAATAAAATAAATAATAAAAGATCAATAAATATATTTTTATTAATAAAAAACCATCTATTGCATTTTCCATAAACCTTCCATAAAGACCTAAACAATGAAAAATGCTTCCAGATTAATATTATTGGGAATAAAGGCCCATACTTTAACATATGTAATGTTATTTTTCTGGGTTTGGTTAAATAGTGAAATGTATATTATTTATTACAGAACGAATCTTCACACTAAGCCACTAAGGTCTGTCAAATAACCGCAAATGGATAAGAAGAGGTCAAAGCTATCAGGTGCTCATTTAGAAAAAAGAGGAAAGAAGAGAGAGAAACGAGCAAAAGATAAAGGTATAGAGCTATGTCATCTACTCTTCACTGCTATATTGCACTGCTATTTTGTGATATAGCTTTCTGAGTCATTTGAAGTGTACTATTATGTATATAATTAGCCATTAACCAAGGAGGTTGTATTATTCATTTGTTTCCTATTCTAAAAGTTTAATAAATTGTGCTTAATAACATGTTAAATTAATTGTACTAGCCTATTCATGCATTGGTCTGTTATGTTCTATTTTACTATTTGCAGGGGCACTTTTGAAATATTTTGGAACACCCTCTGCCACTAGCCAGGATGAGAAGCCGTCTACTTCTGCCATTATTGAGGCTGAGGAGCCATCTACCTCCTCAGCCTCACATATGTCTCCACAAATGCAGTCTGATCCTGAGGATGAAGACCCATTTGCTTCTACTTCTCCCCGGCAGGACTCTTCAGGTGAGTTTGTGTGCACATATGTCTGTGAGTGTGTGCGTGTGTGCAGTGGCGGTTCCTCATATGGGCAATATGGGCAGCCGCACAGGGCGGCATTTGTGGAGGGGCGGCATGAGCGCCTGCAAAAAAAATAAAAATAAAAATAAAAATAAAAATAAATAAATAATAAGATAATAAAAATAAAATAAATAAATAAAAGATCAAAATAATATTTTTATTAATAAAAAACCATCTATTGCATTTTCCATAAACCTTCCCATAAAAGACCTAAACAATGCAAAATGCTTCCAGATTAATATTATTGGGAATAAAGGCCCATACTTTAACATATGTAATGTTATTTTTCTGGTTTGGTTAAATAGTGAAATGTATATTATTTATTACAGAACGAATCTTCACACTAAGCCACTAAGGTCTGTCAAATAACCGCAAATGGATAAGAAGAGGTCAAAGCTATCAGGTGCTCAGTTTAGAAAAAAGAGGAAAGAAGAAGAGGAGAAACGAGCAAAAGATAAAGGTATAGAGCTATGTCATCTACTCTTCACTGCTATATTGCACTGCTATTTTGTGATATAGCTTTCTGAGTCATTTGAAGTGTACTATTATGTATATAATTAGCCATTAACCAAGGAGGTTGTATTATTCATTTGTTTCCTATTCTAAAAGTTTAATAAATTGTGCTTAATAACATGTTAAATTAATTGTACAAGCCTATTCATGCATTGGTCTGTTATGTTCTATTTTACTATTTGCAGGGGCACTTTTTAAATATTTTGGAACACCCTCTGCCACTAGCCAGGATGAGAAGCCGTCTACTTCTGCCATTATTGAGGCTGAGGAGCCATCTACCTCCTCAGCCTCACATATGTCTCCACAAATGCAGTCTGATCCTGAGGATGAAGACCCATTTGCTTCTACTTCTCCCCGGCAGGACTCTTCAGGTGAGTTTGTGTGCACATATGTCTGTGAGTGTGTGCGTGTGTGTGTATGTGTGTGTGCATCCCTGCAAAGCATTTTGCAAACAGTTATAAATTATAATGTTATTATCACTGGGTCTGGGTTACTGGGTATGGTATGTGTGGTGTTTCACCACCATAATTCCATAACACCACCACCATAACAAAGTGCTGTGAATAATGTGTTATCTAACTTAGGTGTGTATACTAATGAGTAATGCTCTTGTTCTTTCTATTAGAAAGGCCTGGAGCAGAATCGCCTCCTGAGGATGAGTCTCTGTCCACCGACCCTGCTAACTGGCCTTCAGTTCTGACTGAGAGAATTCGGACACAACTGGTTTCCAGGGGACCAAGTCAAGTACCATCTGACTTTGTATTCCCTATAAACGACAGTGACGGAAGAAGTTTCCACCATCAATACTTCAGGAAGTCATTGGTTAGTGGGGAAAATATAACCAGAAGTTGGTTGGTCTATTCCTTAAAAAACAACAGCCTTTTCTGTTTCTGTTGTACATTATTTTCCAAGAGGAAAATAATTTAACAAGTTTGGGACTCTCGGACTGGAAGCATGCAAGCTCATTGCTCACATCACATGACAACAGTTCAGAACACTAAATTCTATGAAAATCTGGAAAGAACTGGCAGTGAGGATGAGAAAGGGGAGACCATTGACAAGCAGGAGATGGCACTTCTGGAGGCTGAGAAGTTGAGATGGAGAGCGGTGCTGACACGTCTCACTGCTATTGTGCATTCTCTGGCAGTTAGGAATTTGGCACTAAGGGGACATACAGAAAAATTGTTCTCACCATCAAATGGCAATTTTCTGAAAGAAGTTGAACTGATGGCACAATTTGATCCTATAATGCAAGAGCACATTAACCGTGTCCAAAAAGGGACCTCCAGTCACACCAGCTACCTCGGCCACCACATACAAAACGAACTCATTGATTTGTCGAGCAGCAAGACCATTTCAGCAATGGTGAGCGACATCAAACAATCAAAGTTTTTTTCAATAATTCTAGATTGCACTCCAGATATCAGCCACACTGAACAGTTGTCAGTTGTGATTCGGGTTGTGTCACTGGAGGGGAAGCCCCATATAAAGGAACATTTCATGGGGTTTTTGGAGGCAGAGGAGTCCACTGGTCAACATTTGGCATCTCTGATTCTGAAGAGACTGGAGGAGCTAAAAGTTCCTTTCATGGACTGTAGAGGACAATCATACGACAACGGGGCCAACATGAGGGGAAAAAACAAGGGTGTTCAATCCAGGCTCCTAGAAATTAATCCCAGAGCTCTGTTTGTTCCATGTGGGGCTCATTCTCTGAATTTGCTTGTGGCCGATGTTGCTAAGGGATCTATTGATGCCACAAGTTACTTTGGCATCTTGCAGAAGCTTTACAACTTGTTTTCAGCCTCCACACAACGATGGGCATTTTGAAAAAACATGTGAACATCACATTGAAGATGTGGTCTGATACAAGGTGGGAAAGCAAGATCAAGAGTGTGGAGCCCCTGAATATCATGCACGTTGATGTTGCAGTAAATCTCCTAAAAAAACAGAGAGAGGTCTCCGCAATTACAGGGCAACAGGTTTTGTGGCTGCACAAATGGCAGCCACAGATATCTGTGAACAAATGAATGTGGAGGCTGTGTTAAAACAAAACGGCTGAGGTCCACAAAGCGGCACTTCTCCTATGAAGCATCTGATGAGCCCTTGATTGATGCTTTGAAGAAGCTGGAGGTGACATTTTTCAATGCAGTGGTTGATGCTGCAACATCAGCCATTCAGGAAAGATTTTCCACGTTGGAAATTGTGGGAGAGAAGTTTGGAGTGCTGACACATTTCCAAAATCTCACATTTGAGGAGCTGACAGAACAATGTGTGAACCTTAGTACTACACTACACTTTAAGGGACAATCTGACTTGGATGGCAGAGAGCTTGCACAGGAGCTGAAGAACTTGCCTGACTTGCCATCAAAGACCATATCCTTGCTTGAACTGCTGACATTTATCCATGAAAGGGAGCTCTCTGAAATATATCCAAATTTGTGGACTGCTCTCAGAATTGGTCTTACTCTTCCAGTCACTGTTGCTGAAGCAGAGAGGAGCTTTTCAAAGCTGAAGCTCATCAAATCCTACCTGAGGTCAACTATGTCACAGGAACGCCTTACCGGTCTGGCCATCATCAGTATAAATCATACAATTGCTGAGCAGATTTCATATGATGATTTAATTCATGACTTTGCATCAAGGAAGGTAAGAAGAGTCAGGCTTTAGATGGCAGTTGTGCTGTGGTGCAATTTATTTTGTTTCTTGTTCAAAGTGTAGCATAATAATTACCCTCTCTTAAGTGTCTTATTCTATTTATGTGATAGAGCATTTGTACAATTTAGAAATTTGATTCTCTAGTTTATTTATGGCAGTTGTGCAATTTAATTTGTATTTTTCCTGTTCATAGTATCATAATTACATTCTCTTAAGTGAGTTATTCTATTTACGTGATGAAGGATTTGTAAAATTCAGAAATTTGAGTTTTTTGGTTCTGAAGTTCCAACAATTAGTCCAATAAAAAGTTATTTTGTGAAAGAGTTATGTCTGTCCTTTATTTTGGGGGGATTCGAATGTGTGTGTGTGTTGGCGAACAGGGGGGGGGGGCGCTGAAGGTGAGGTTCGCCCAGGGCGTCATGTAAGCTAGGACCGCCACTGCGTGTGTGTGTATGTGTATGTGTGTGCATCCCTGCAAAGCATTTTGCAAACAGTTATAAATTATAATGTTATTATCACTGGGTCTGGGTTACTGGGTATGTGTGGTGTTTCACCACCATAATTCCATAACACCACCACCATAACAAAGTGCTGTGAATAATGTGTTATCTAACTTAGGTGTGTATACTAATGAGTAATGCTCTTGTTCTTTCTATTAGAAATGCCTGGAGCAGAATCGCCTCCTGAGGATGAGTCTCTGTCCACCGACCCTGCTAACTGGCCTTCAGTTCTGACTGAGAGAATTCGGACACAACTGGTTTCCAGGGGACCAAGTCAAGTACCATCTGACTTTGTATTCCCTAGAAACGACAGTGACGGAAGAAGTTTCCACCATCAATACTTCAGGAAGTCATTGGTTAGTGGGGAAAATATAACCAGAAGTTGGTTGGTCTATTCCTTAAAAAACAACAGCCTTTTCTGTTTCTGTTGTACATTATTTTCCAAGAGGAAAATAAATTTAACAAGTTTGGGACTCTCGGACTGGAAGCATGCAAGCTCATTGCTCACATCACATGACAACAGTTCAGAACACCTAAATTCTATGAAAATCTGGAAAGAACTGGCAGTGAGGATGAGAAAGGAGGAGACCATTGACAAGCAGGAGATGGCACTTCTGGAGGCTGAGAAGTTGAGATGGAGAGCGGTGCTGACACGTCTCACTGCTATTGTGCATTCTCTGGCAGTTAGGAATTTGGCACTAAGGGGACATACAGAAAAATTGTTCTCACCATCAAATGGCAATTTTCTGAAAGAAGTTGAACTGATGGCACAATTTGATCCTATAATGCAAGAGCACATTAACCGTGTCCAAAAAGGGACCTCCAGTCACACCAGCTACCTCGGCCACCACATACAAAACGAACTCATTGATTTGTCGAGCAGCAAGACCATTTCAGCAATGGTGAGCGACATCAAACAATCAAAGTTTTTTTCAATAATTCTAGATTGCACTCCAGATATCAGCCACACTGAACAGTTGTCAGTTGTGATTCGGGTTGTGTCACTGGAGGGGAAGCCCCATATAAAGGAACATTTCATGGGGTTTTTGGAGGCAGAGGAGTCCACTGGTCAACATTTGGCATCTCTGATTCTGAAGAGACTGGAGGAGCTAAAAGTTCCTTTCATGGACTGTAGAGGACAATCATACGACAACGGGGCCAACATGAAGGGAAAAAACAAGGGTGTTCAATCCAGGCTCCTAGAAATTAATCCCAGAGCTCTGTTTGTTCCATGTGGGGCTCATTCTCTGAATTTGCTTGTGGCCGATGTTGCTAAGGGATCTATTGATGCCACAAGTTACTTTGGCATCTTGCAGAAGCTTTACAACTTGTTTTCAGCCTCCACACAACGATGGGCCATTTTGAAAAAACATGTGAACATCACATTGAAGATGTGGTCTGATACAAGGTGGGAAAGCAAGATCAAGAGTGTGGAGCCCCTGAGATATCAGGCAGCTGCAGTGAGAGATGCACTGATCGAGGTGAGGGACCACACCAAAGACTCTGTAATAAAGGTCGAGGCTCAATCTCTGTCAGAGGAGGTTGGGTCATACCGCTTCGCCATTTGTTCAGTGGTGTGGCATGACCTGTTGTGCCAAATTCAGCATGTGAGCAAGCAGATGCAGTCTCCTAGCATGCACGTTGATGTTGCAGTAAATCTCCTAAAAAAAACAGAGAGAGGTCTCCGCAATTACAGGGCAACAGGTTTTGTGGCTGCACAAATGGCAGCCACAGATATCTGTGAACAAATGAATGTGGAGGCTGTGTTAAAACAAAACGGCTGAGGTCCACAAAGCGGCACTTCTCCTATGAAGCATCTGATGAGCCCTTGATTGATGCTTTGAAGAAGCTGGAGGTGACATTTTTCAATGCAGTGGTTGATGCTGCAACATCAGCCATTCAGGAAAGATTTTCCACGTTGGAAATTGTGGGAGAGAAGTTTGGAGTGCTGACACATTTCCAAAATCTCACATTTGAGGAGCTGACAGAACAATGTGTGAACCTTAGTACTACACTACACTTTAAGGGACAATCTGACTTGGATGGCAGAGAGCTTGCACAGGAGCTGAAGAACTTGCCTGACTTGCCATCAAAGACCATATCCTTGCTTGAACTGCTGACATTTATCCATGAAAGGGAGCTCTCTGAAATATATCCAAATTTGTGGACTGCTCTCAGAATTGGTCTTACTCTTCCAGTCACTGTTGCTGAAGCAGAGAGGAGCTTTTCAAAGCTGAAGCTCATCAAATCCTACCTGAGGTCAACTATGTCACAGGAACGCCTTACCGGTCTGGCCATCATCAGTATAAATCATACAATTGCTGAGCAGATTTCATATGATGATTTAATTCATGACTTTGCATCAAGGAAGGTAAGAAGAGTCAGGCTTTAGATGGCAGTTGTGCTGTGGTGCAATTTATTTTGTTTCTTGTTCAAAGTGTAGCATAATAATTACCCTCTCTTAAGTGTCTTATTCTATTTATGTGATAGAGCATTTGTACAATTTAGAAATTTGATTCTCTAGTTTATTTATGGCAGTTGTGCAATTTAATTTGTATTTTTCCTGTTCATAGTATCATAATTACATTCTCTTAAGTGAGTTATTCTATTTACGTGATGAAGGATTTGTAAAATTCAGAAATTTGAGTTTTTGGTTCTGAAGTTCCAACAATTAGTCCAATAAAAAGTTATTTTGTGAAAGAGTTATGTCTGTCCTTTATTTTGGGGGGATTCGAATGTGTGTGTGTTGGCGAACAGGGGGGGGGGCGCTGAAGGTGAGGTTCGCCCAGGGCGTCATGTAAGCTAGGACCGCCACTGCGTGTGTGTGTATGTGTATGTGTGTGCATCCCTGCAAAGCATTTTGCAAACAGTTATAAATTATAATGTTATTATCACTGGGTCTGGGTTACTGGGTATGTGTGGTGTTTCACCACCATAATTCCATAACACCACCACCATAACAAAGTGCTGTGAATAATGTGTTATCTAACTTAGGTGTGTATACTAATGAGTAATGCTCTTGTTCTTTCTATTAGAAATGCCTGGAGCAGAATCGCCTCCTGAGGATGAGTCTCTGTCCACCGACCCTGCTAACTGGCCTTCAGTTCTGACTGAGAGAATTCGGACACAACTGGTTTCCAGGGGACCAAGTCAAGTACCATCTGACTTTGTATTCCCTAGAAACGACAGTGACGGAAGAAGTTTCCACCATCAATACTTCAGGAAGTCATTGGTTAGTGGGGAAAATATAACCAGAAGTTGGTTGGTCTATTCCTTAAAAAACAACAGCCTTTTCTGTTTCTGTTGTACATTATTTTCCAAGAGGAAAATAAATTTAACAAGTTTGGGACTCTCGGACTGGAAGCATGCAAGCTCATTGCTCACATCACATGACAACAGTTCAGAACACCTAAATTCTATGAAAATCTGGAAAGAACTGGCAGTGAGGATGAGAAAGGAGGAGACCATTGACAAGCAGGAGATGGCACTTCTGGAGGCTGAGAAGTTGAGATGGAGAGCGGTGCTGACACGTCTCACTGCTATTGTGCATTCTCTGGCAGTTAGGAATTTGGCACTAAGGGGACATACAGAAAAATTGTTCTCACCATCAAATGGCAATTTTCTGAAAGAAGTTGAACTGATGGCACAATTTGATCCTATAATGCAAGAGCACATTAACCGTGTCCAAAAAGGGACCTCCAGTCACACCAGCTACCTCGGCCACCACATACAAAACGAACTCATTGATTTGTCGAGCAGCAAGACCATTTCAGCAATGGTGAGCGACATCAAACAATCAAAGTTTTTTTCAATAATTCTAGATTGCACTCCAGATATCAGCCACACTGAACAGTTGTCAGTTGTGATTCGGGTTGTGTCACTGGAGGGGAAGCCCCATATAAAGGAACATTTCATGGGGTTTTTGGAGGCAGAGGAGTCCACTGGTCAACATTTGGCATCTCTGATTCTGAAGAGACTGGAGGAGCTAAAAGTTCCTTTCATGGACTGTAGAGGACAATCATACGACAACGGGGCCAACATGAAGGGAAAAAACAAGGGTGTTCAATCCAGGCTCCTAGAAATTAATCCCAGAGCTCTGTTTGTTCCATGTGGGGCTCATTCTCCGAATTTGCTTGTGGCCGATGCTGCTAAGGGATCTATTGATGCCACAAGTTACTTTGGCATCTTGCAGAAGCTTTACAACTTGTTTTCAGCCTCCACACAACGATGGGCCATTTTGAAAAAACATGTGAACATCACATTGAAGATGTGGTCTGATACAAGGTGGGAAAGCAAGATCAAGAGTGTGGAGCCCCTGAGATATCAGGCAGCTGCAGTGAGAGATGCACTGATCGAGGTGAGGGACCACACCAAAGACTCTGTAATAAAGGTCGAGGCTCAATCTCTGTCAGAGGAGGTTGGGTCATACCGCTTCGCCATTTGTTCAGTGGTGTGGCATGACCTGTTGTGCCAAATTCAGCATGTGAGCAAGCAGATGCAGTCTCCTAGCATGCACGTTGATGTTGCAGTAAATCTCCTAAAAAAAACAGAGAGAGGTCTCCGCAATTACAGGGCAACAGGTTTTGTGGCTGCACAAATGGCAGCCACAGATATCTGTGAACAAATGAATGTGGAGGCTGTGTTAAAACAAAAACGGCTGAGGTCCACAAAGCGGCACTTCTCCTATGAAGCATCTGATGAGCCCTTGATTGATGCTTTGAAGAAGCTGGAGGTGACATTTTTCAATGCAGTGGTTGCTGCAACATCAGCCATTCAGGAAAGATTTTCCACGTTGGAAATTGTGGGAGAGAAGTTTGGAGTGCTGACACATTTCCAAAATCTCACATTTGAGGAGCTGACAGAACAATGTGTGAACCTTAGTACTACACTACACTTTAAGGGACAATCTGACTTGGATGGCAGAGAGCTTGCACAGGAGCTGAAGAACTTGCCTGACTTGCCATCAAAGACCATATCCTTGCTTGAACTGCTGACATTTATCCATGAAAGGGAGCTCTCTGAAATATATCCAAATTTGTGGACTGCTCTCAGAATTGGTCTTACTCTTCCAGTCACTGTTGCTGAAGCAGAGAGGAGCTTTTCAAAGCTGAAGCTCATCAAATCCTACCTGAGGTCAACTATGTCACAGGAACGCCTTACCGGTCTGGCCATCATCAGTATAAATCATACAATTGCTGAGCAGATTTCATATGATGATTTAATTCATGACTTTGCATCAAGGAAGGTAAGAAGAGTCAGGCTTTAGATGGCATTTGTGCTGTGGTGCAATTTTTTGTTTCTTGTTCAAAGTGTAGCATAATAATTACCCTCTCTTAAGTGTCTTATTCTATTTATGTGATAGAGCATTTGTACAATTTAGAAATTTGATTCTCTAGTTTTTTATGGCAGTTGTGCAATTTAATTTGTATTTTTCCTGTTCATAGTATCATAATTACATTCTCTTAAGTGAGTTATTCTATTTACGTGATGAAGGATTTGTAAAATTCAGAAATTTGAGTCTTTGTTTTGGTTCTGAAGTTCCAACAATTAGTCCAATAAAAAGTTATTTTGTGAAAGAGTTATGTCTGTCCTTTATTTTGGGGGATTCGAATGTGTGTGTGTTGGCGAACAGGGGGGGCGGGCGCTGAAGGTGAGGTTCGCCCAGGGCGTCATGTAAGCTAGGACCGCCACTGGGCGTACCATGACATAGATTCAACATGCAGACACATGTTCACGGAGGTGTTTGTGCTTCTCAAACTACTCCTTGTCTGCCCTGTATCAAGGGGCGAGTGTGAGTAGAGCTTTTCTGCTTTACGTTGTCTGAAAACATGGCTGATATCTACACTAACACAGAGACGTCTGAATCACATCGCTGTATGCCATGTTCACAAGGAGGAACTAGACAGTGTGGATGTGCAGAAGCTGGCCACAGAATTTGCAGGCAGATCAGATAAAAGGAGAGGTGTGTTTGGGAATATGTGAATTGGTGTAATAAAATATTATCATCCAACTCCCTTTTATTGTTCTATTATTATAATGAAACTGGACAAGGATTAATTGCTCTTTACAGAACAAAGAGATTAGGCCTACTGCCAGTGCTGGAATTAGCGGCGCTAACTTTTTATTAGCGATACTGTTAGCGCCGCTAATTTTCGAAATTGTTAGCGTAACAGGTAGCGGCGCTAAGTTTTTTAGAGAAAGTCAATCATTAATTTTTTTTCAAAACCACTTGTATAAAGTGAATAGAATTTATTATTCCGTTGGTTTGTTTTCCCTATTAATATATACGAAAGGAACTCAATTCCTACATAAAAATGTTTTCATTTTCATAGATTATAACGTCACATTTTTGTACCTTAGTAACTAATTATGTATTTCAAGGTGTGTACTAATATATTATGTAAGTAAATTACGGAAGGCGGAACATATATAAATTGGGGTGGTTTCAGAAAAAATTAACGACAAAATTAGCGTTAGTCATTAGCGGCGCTAACTGCTGAAATGCTTAGAGTTAGCGGGTACAGCACTGCTTACTGCATACTTTATATATAACGATGATGATTAGGATAATCCTTAAATGAATTGTTTTTGCTAATGATGGTGAAAGAGTTGTTTGTATGCCAATACATGTATAGTCAGTGTGTAGTTACAGAAATATACTTTTATCCTTTATACTTATACAAATATACTTTACAGATGCAAAAATTTTCTTATTCCAATTTCTTTCTTATCCTTTTTCAAATTTATAAATCTCAGAAGTCATCTCCCCCACCTTCAGTCACAACAAATCTACATCAATGTGCCCAATAATTAAAAAAAACTGGAGGATGTTGTTCGTGGTGACGAAGTTCTTCAGTACTCCAGCCTCCGCCTTTTCCTCAGGAGTGTAACTTCCACATTAGCCATTGCGTGTTATTCTACCTGCAACCAAAAAAGTTCCCAAAACAAGACATCAATTTGAACATTTGTTTTAGTTCTAATGTATTACTTTTGTAAATTTAATTTAAAATAAGTTTTCCTATGAGACCGGCCTATATATATATATATAATATATATATATATATATATATATATATAATATATATATATATATATATATATATATAATATATATATATATATATATAAAGCTTACTAAGATAAAGCAACACGAAGACAAACAAGGCTCACCTTCACTATAGGCTCATGCTAGTTACATTTAAAACATAAACACACACATTACTTAATAACCCATTTCCTCTTCTCCATGGGGTGGGCACAGTGCTTGAACTCAGGGACAAAAATGCTCAAAATCAATTACACAAAGGTACATAAGGTTCACCAGTGGGAATAGGGAACACCCAGGCCTTAGGTATCCAATATTCCCTTTCATTATATTGAAGGTATAGCCTATTTCTATTAGTATGTTAGGTGAAGTCAATATCTCCATTTACACACCTCACAAACGACTCCTATTTTCTTCTCCTTAACTCTTATAGCACATTTATATCAACTTCACATTTACTCAAACATTTGCTAATTACAACCATCTTTTACATGGTTTTTCTCTACTTCTCACACCTACACACTCACTATTATATAATTGTTCACAATATTTACTATTATTCATTCTCTCAATATGACCATACCAATGTATCCTCCATACCTATGTATTAGGCCGGGTCGAAAATGGGGAAATTTTTTATTTCTTCAAAAGTACACTATGTGAGAAGTTTCATTTAATTTGACACTATGTGAGAAGGTGCCCCTCCTCCCCTTTTTACCTTCATATTTGCATATGTTTAATGTTGTTATATGTTACATGATAAGTTGTTTGTTTAATGCTTGATATTTTTATGTTTCAGATAAATAGAAGCTAAATCAAAAGGATCAGCAACTGCTAATGATTGTTACAGGGTTGTTGTAAAAGATACTGAAGATATTTGGAAGAAGTTTTCTTTTCCTACGATTAACACCAAAGGTTATTTAAAAGTCAGTCGACTAATAAAAGAAGCCTCAAGGTGCCGTTACATCGAAGAAATTAAAGTTTTGCCTTAAAAGTAGCTCAGTATGATGAAATGTTTGATATCTCTTCTTGTGAATGCTATGATAAGGGAATTTATAGGAAATCTTGCAGGTGTAAGGATAAAATACCAATGGCAGAATGGGAGTCTTTTGTGGGTCAAAAACAAAGAGAAAATCAGTTAGGACCAATTGATCGCATAGCTAGTTCAACAAAGAAGAGATCTTTAGCAAGAGCCCAAGAAGCACAAAACCGTCAACTAAAAGCACAAGAAGAAATGACTGAAGCCACCAATGTTTTACCATCGAAATTTATAGAAAATATCGAAGAAGACATGGATGTAGATTCAGAGAGTCAGGATGTAGATTATGAGGCCAATTTAGAATTGACTGAGAATATTCAGAATAGGCACTCCTATTAAAACCTAACATTAACAGCAGATCGTTATCGTGTAAGTTGTAGAGCTGCAGTTGCAATAGTCAATGCAGCTTTAAAAGATATGGGGATCCTTAACCACACCAACATGCTTGACAGAAAGAGAAAGAAATCGCATGGGTGAAACAAATACTTTTAGGTCTAAATCCGAAAATCTGAAGATGGAGTGCCTTGGATTTGATGGAAGGAAAGATAACACATTAACTAAAAGTGGAAAGATAAAAGAAGAACACTATGTTATTGTGAAGGAACCTGGAAGCATCTATGTAGACCATGTCACACCAGATAATGGAACTGCTCGCTGCATAGCAGAAGAGTTGATAACTATTATTACAGACTCGAACAGCATAGATACTATCAAAGCTTTACTGTGTGATGGTAACTCCTGTAACTACAGGAAAAATTGGTGGAACCATAAAACTGGTTGAAATTCATCTTAACAGACCAGTGCAGTGGTTGGTGTGCCTCTTGTATTTGAATGAGCTGCCTTTTATTCACGTCTACAAAGCCATTGATGGTAAAACAACAGGTCCAAATACTTTTGTGGGTTCAATTGGGAATAAACTGAAAACAGATTTAACAAAATTGGAGGTAGTCAAATATTCCCGCGTAAAGGGAAACATTAAAGTAATTCCGGCAAATGTTGTGAAGGAGCTAAGCAGTGATCAAAAATATATCTATGATATGTGTCTGGCAGTGCAAACTGGAGACACTTCTCAAGATCTGTTCACTCGATCCCCAGGTACCCTTCACAAATGCTCGCTGGCTAACTCTAGCCAGCAGGGTCCTTCGATTATATATCTCAACCAAATCCCGATAAAAATCTTCAAGATATAGTCAAGATTATCATGCAGTTCTATGCTCCAGGGTGGTTTTGGATAAAATCTCATCCTAATGCAATTGATGGTGCATATAACTTTCGGCATTTAATGTGCTTGCTTCAAAATTTAGATGAACAACATAGGTCAATCATAGAACCAGTATTAAAGAATAACGCCTAGTTTGTCCACCCAGAAAATATACTCATATCAATGGTAACTGACAGGAGACTAGAATTTAGGGAGCAAGCTATTCAGAAAATCATCCTTTCAAGAACAGGATTTTCAGGTACCAGAAACTTTGAGTTGCCTCGAACCCTCAATTTCCGATCTACTGACTACACCGAGATGATCGATTGGCAAAAAGAGATCATTACTCCTCCACCGCTGCTAAACAATTTTAGCGACGATGAGCTACTACAGGCTCGATGTAAGCCACTGGAGATAGCTTCTTTTCCATGCCACAGTCAAAGTGTGGAAAGGGCAGTGAACCTAGTAACAAAGGCATGTCAGGAAAGAATAGGATATGACAACCGTCAAAAGTTTATCTTAAACTCATTAGAATCAAGGCGAAAAACTGCCCAAGTTTGAATGGAAGGCCCAGTGGAATGAGTAAGAAACATATGAAATAAAATTTCCTAATGATATTGAAAATTTCTCCCCTTTTGATGTGATAAGGAACAATGAAAAAGTGAAGTGAATTTTAGCACATTTATTATGCCTCTAAGTTTTTCTTCTGAATATATTGTTGTACTTAAATTTTCCTAATACTGTACATTATTAAATAAAATATTATACGTTAATAAAGATGTATGTCATCAAAAAACCTGAATGTAGAGTAAGTCTCGTATAAATGAAATATTCTTCAATATAGGTCAAAAAGTGAAAAATTGTGCCAGGGGTAGGAGGCTTTAAACAGCGAAAATATTTATGAGGGGGTTCCTGTGTTCCATTCAAACCCCTCACAATATGTACCTTTTCAATATAAAATTTCAACCCGGCCTACTATGTATCCTCCATTCTCTTCACCAATGACTTTTCATTCAGCACCTTTCCCAAATATCCTCAGTTCCCATACAGTCAAACCATTGTACACTAATTATGCTTCTTAAATTATTTATTCACTCTGACAGTGAACTATCACACCAAACAAATATCTCGCCTCTTTACATCAATGTTGGCACCAATACACCTTTCTTTAAACCTCTTGCTGCATCTACTACTCAGTCACTTTCTTCCCAAGAGGACTTTTATCACACCTATGACTTGCTCGCCCTTCTTCACCCTATTTTCAACTTTAAGTGTATTTCTTCTTCTTGATCAAACATTTCAAATACTTAATATCTTTCACATCCTCTTAGCTTCCTCTTTTCTCTACAAAAGTACATACCGACTCTTCTCTTCTCTCAACAAGCACCTTTCTTTTATTTACATTCACTTTCAATAATCTTTCACATACGAGTACATCAACAAACTTGTCACTATTCTCCTTAATTCATTCAGTGATTCATCCAGAAGCACAACAAAATTATTACTATACATCAGATGCAACAGTTGCCACTCATACTTTATCTCTAGCATTTTTGCTTTCATGTCACGCATTACCCCATCCATATACACACTGAACCAGAGCATTTTTTAACCTAGTGAGTGGGCGATATGATTGTCATCCAGTGAAGAAAATTTGTCGCCCAATAAATGAAATTTTAGGGTAGTGGGCGACAAGGAATTTTCAAAATTTGTAAAAATAGAATTGTCTTGGGAGTTGTCTTGGGAGCATTGTCTTGGAAGCCATATAAATACATATAATACATGCACATATGCCACAATTAGAACTGTTTATCCTAAATGTAAATATGAAATTTACATTGAATATTTATATATAGATAATGCTAGTGTTATTTCAGACCACACAGGGATAGTGGCCTGATTAGGGAACATCCGGATCCATAGTATCCTTAATCCAGGGGTGTGCTGGGACCGGTTTGGTCCGGTTCGCCCGAACCGGTTGTTAAATTTTGATTAGATCACCGAACCGTTTGTTTGTTTTTAACAAATATTTGACAGTCAGTAGAAATTTATTTATATCGAAATTTTTTTTAATTTTTTCAGGATTTTATAGAAAAATATAAATAGTATCACAAGCAGTGGTCGTTTCAATATTTATTTATTTTTTGAGGAAAAATTAGTTTATTTTTAGATAATTATGTTATTAGTGAGTATAAAGAATATGTTAAATAACTTTTGCCAAAATGTTACAAAATGCTGTTTGGAAAAGCTAAAATGCGTTGGCTTCCGGGGCTCCGCCCCGGACCCCGCTGGGAGAGCTACCGCTTACCCCAGACCCCCTAGCTTAATGACTCGCGCCATTGGCGCTCGCCGATTTACACCCCTATCTGTATCAGAACCAGTTGTTAAGAAATTGGCAGCACACCGCTGCCCTAATCCCCATTAAATTCTACCTTTAAAGCTTAAAAAATGCTCTGCATTGAACACCCATGGCAGCATCACACAGCCTTCTAATATTCCAATAATAATATTGAACCAATCACTCAAATCATCCCTTAACTTTTACACAAACGCTACTTACTGTAAAACTGGCTTTAATATCATATTTTAATTTAGTCTTTCAAATATTTAGTTGTGAGCCTAACAACTAAAAATTTTTTGTGGGTTAAATACTATACAGTACCATAGAGGAACCTTCTGTTACCATAATTATTTACAATCTTACTAACCTGTTTTATGACAGACATCACTGAATAATTCAAACATTATTCTACCAAGAAGTGCACCATCAACTTCTGTATCAAAGAAAAAATGTACTCTCTGAAGAGCCATTTTTTGAAACTAATACGGAATTAGCTTAGATTGTAAGTCCTATGATATTAATGAATTTTACAAGTTTTCCTGACTGGTCCTGAAGTACCAAATTCTTCGTTACTATTTTTCAAATAGGCCTAGGTATCAACCCTATAGGACCCTATTATATATCATAAAAGGTCTTTAAAGTCGCCCACCATCACCCGATGAGATAAGTATCATATAAAACCAGGTCGGATATAATTAAGCTTTAAAAAGATTAAATTGTGTGATGGAAAGAAATTAAATAAAATAATATTTCGTTTTATTCAAAGAACGAAATATTAAAATATTATTACTTTTTTTAAGGACGAAATATTTATAAACGGATCGGCTTTCACACTTGAGGAAATTGTAAATAATAATATAATAATAATAATAATAATAATACCAAAATTTACTTATTTAAAATCGAGTGAAATATATATATACACACACACACACACACACACACCTCGGTGGTGGTGTGAGTAGCGTCGCTGACTACGAGTCTATCGGCCCCAGGATCGAGACCCGGTGACGGCAGGCGGCGCGCAGCAAAACCCAACTGTTCATCCTTCCACACAATAAAAAATTTGGTTGGTAGATAGATGGGTACCATGGGTAGCCTAGTGGTTAAGACGCTGGGTTGCTGGTGGGGCGTGATTCGAATTCCACGTTAAACCGTAGGTCTAAGGTGGAGTGACACGCTTGACCTTGGTCAGAATGAACAATTCGGGTGGAAGCAAAACGAAGGTTAAACCAAGGTTTTATATATATATATATATATATATATATTATTATATATATATTAAACATTCGCTATACTTAGTCTCCGCCCACAATTACCTATCCAAAAAAAAACCTGCATAATTTCGTCATTCTTTCGCAGACATTGCTGTCGTGAACACGGCTCAGCTGTTGAAGTTCTATTACACCTATGTGTATATGCATGTGTCAGCGTGCTCTCAATATTGTACGCTCTAGGTTAGGCTAAGTTAGGCTAGGTTATTTTTTATTTATTTTTTCAGGTTAGGTTAGGTAACTATATTCCTAGTAATATTGAGGCAGTGGTACTCCTTCCTTGGCACTCTCCCGTCCCCTTTCTCAATCACCCATTACCGCATCCCCCACCTCCCCTCGCACCCAACTACTAGAGAACATTGCCACTTACTCAAGCACTCATTGACCCAGCAAATATTCAAAATTATAACAACCAACTGTAATAAGATAGAACTATGTAGTTTGGAATCATTACACAGACACCAGTTACGACCATCTTTAAACAAACAACAATCCTCTGTCGAACTACACATTATAGTGTCAGTGCCGGATTAACCATTAGGGCCTAGGCTAATAAGGCTGTATGTAGCCTTAGTCCCTCATATTTTTTAGGCCCTAATTATATCTTCAGAGGTGGAAAATAAGAGTTTTTTAGTTTCAGTTAAGAATTTTTTATGTCATTATATCTGATGGTGTATTATTGTCGATATGTATGTAGGATTTTCATCCATTTCTGTATGATTGGCTTCAAAGGGTTGATCTGTTTCCGAAATTGTTTTTTAGACTTTGGGAATTTGGGCCTAGTGTAACGATTATTTAGCATGTCGAAGAAAGGGGGATGTTTTGTTTGATATCACAGTTTTAAAGCCAGAAAGGAAGAAATCATTCTCCATGTGAATTGTATGCTGTTTTTGCCGTTCTTTTTTTATGTACATAGCTTTAATTTTTGTTAGTTGTTAAATTTGGATAAATATACATTTCTATTTGTTTGAAGCTTTTATGAATTACAGTAAACCCTCGTCCAACGTGTGTTTGTCCAGCGTGAATTTGCTTATACACAGAAAAATAAATGCGAACAATTATTTTCCGAAAGCGAAAAATTTGATCATACACGGTCCGCCAAACACGCTCTAATACAGTGGTACTGTACGCGTACCAATGAGCGCTCTAGTGTTTTCTCCAACACTCCCGCATCTCCCTCCCTCTCGCGTCACCCCTCGCATCACCCCTCGCATCACCCTTTGTCTCAATCCCGCTACCGCGTTAAGTTCAATGAAGTTGTGTTGGATTATTTTTGTCGTATTTTGCCGTTGTTTTGCTATTACCCTCAGACACCAGTATGGCACCAAAACGTAAAGCATGTGATAGTGAAGAGAAGAAAAGTCGTAAGGTTATGACATTAGCCGAAAAAATAAAGATTCTAGCCAAGTTGCGTGGTGGTATGAGCATAACATCACTTGGCCACGAGTATCACGTGAATGAGTCTACCATACGCACCATCCGAAAGAGTGAAGAAAAGATGCGTGCTATTTTTATTTATCATTATGTTTATGATTTTATTATGTTCTTATTTTATATACAATATAGGTACGGAAATTAATTTGTGTGTAAATAAAAAATCTACGTATCTAAGTATTAATGGGAGACTACGCGGCCGCGTTCACGTATCCCCATTTATCCCATAAGGTATTAAATTTGTCCAACGCGGATTTACTGTACCTAACGCGCCATTCTCGAGGAACCTAATCCCGCGTTGGACGAGGGTTTACTGTATATACAGAATATATAGTACATACAGTATATAGGCCCTTCCCTCTTATTAGCCTTAGGCCCCTCACAGCCTTAATCCGGCCCTGTATAGTGTCGTAATTTATTTCACACATCAGTTAAATACAATGGTAGATTTTAATATTCATGTTTATATAACATATTAATATTGTTAAATTTGAAACTGTTAACTTTAACAAATGTATTTTTTTTTTAATACAATAAACTTATTTATTTTTTATGTACTATTTAGTTTCTCTGAAGATGGGAGAAAATTTTCCGAAACGTTACATTCAATGAAGATGAATATCTTGTCGCTGAGTATTTTCATATATATACGCTGTATATATATATATATATATATATATATATATATATATATATATATATATATATACATAAAATACCCATTTTAAGTTTAATAATTTTTATACTTTAATTTATCATTTAAAAATATATAACGTTGAAAAAAAAAAAAAAAATTGTGCGTGAATGCAAATTACGGAACTTCATGAATAAAATTAATATATTAGCAATATTATTAAAAAATAATGAAGAGAATCTCTTTTAATGGCATTGTACTTAATAAAACTGTTCATAATGATGATAAAGTGTAAAAAGATAATTAAAAAAATTCCGATGATCGTTTATTTGAGGAGAAAAAGTTTCCCACTGAATTTCTTCAGATTATTCTATACGTTTGTTTTGGCAAATTTGTTCTTCTCAAAATAGATGTGACTGATAATGGAGAGGAAAGCGTCCTCAAAGTTTTAATTAACCATTCTTTTAAATTTAGATTTGAGTGAAGACATTAGAGATGTAAATGATTGGCAGTAACTGGTTGAAGTTGCGCAATTACTCTGGATGAGTGACGACGATACTGATTTTAAGCGCGTATACTAACATTCGAGGAGTGGGCAGGTGAGTGGTTGGGGCGATCATACGACAGAGGAGTCTCGTATATACGGCTTAACGTGGAATTCGAAATGGGGTCGTTACATCATCTGACGCGAAGGGCGGTTACCCATCCAACTGCGATCCAGATCAAACGTCGCTTTACTTCTCTGATCGGACGGGAAGCAGCGGAACGACGACGCCACGACGTAACTCTCGTAGTGGCGACACTGAATAGGTTCGACATAATTCTATACTCTCAGTTTAATGTTAATCGCATTAACCTGTCGACAGTTCAGTCGCAATTTAAGTTTAAAGTCACTTTAAAAAATACTTACAATGAAGGAGATTTAAAAGCAGAATTAAAGATGTTGGAAGTTTGATAATCTCCTCCTGCGGAAGACAGGACCCTCCTTATCTCTTATATAGGGAAAACGAATACTGAAGAATTGAACTCGGGCTTGTTGATAGGCTAAGATAACTTGACGCATATGAAAGATGTTCTAAAACAGATTTAATCCGTCATAATTCATAGTGAGCGAGATGGCTCAGAAAGAGATCACCTCATAAGAACATTCAAGACGGAGACAAATAAAAAATACTTTATTAAAGATATAAGTTTGGATGAAGTAACTTAAAGTGAAGTTAATGATTGAACTTCAAAAGCAAACAGGATGCAAAGATGAGAAGGTCTATAGAACTGAATACGAGGCGCATTTCAATGTTCTAAGTTAGAGAGTTTTGGATGGTGCTTGCTTTTCACAAAATTTTAATGAAAATTGGACGGTTACCCTCCGAAAATTAAAACGTAGGTTACGTTAGGTCAAACTAGGTTAGGTCAGGTTAGATAGTGTCAGTTAAAGTGTCACGTCAGTGATTTGGGGTAAAAACCCCAAATATAAAAATAAATGAAGATAGACACCAATTATAATGAAATTGATGGTTAAATTATTAGAATTTAGCCTCTGTTTTTTGTAGCATCCGCATGGGCTACATCACAGAAGAAACCTACAGCTTAATGTGAAATCCGAACCACGGGTCGCTACATCAACTGAACGCGTTGGACGATCACCTATCCAACTACAACCAAGACCCAAAGTCCCTTAATTTTGCTGATCTGTCGGGTCGACGCACACCTATCAAACTGAAAACAAACTCACGACAGATTTTTATTTAGCATCCATAATTACTGCATTTTAAAGAAAAGCGAGAAACCAATAAGAGTTGCTTTATATATTAGCTGCTCAGTGTATAATGAAAAGAAAAGAAATTGAGCCAATACGATAACTGAAAGGCGGTAATGGTTTAAGTTGAAATAGGCAAAATTTGAACTTTGCGAGTAAAGTTTGTTGGTAGAAGTGTTAATGAACATTATACAACGATGACGGGGTACAACGGTTAACATAAAATAATAATACATTTAACCGAATGTCACAACAATAAAAATTTCTAGATTGCAATATATACATGTGAAAGGAGCTTCAATACTGCGTACGAGAATTAATATATATATATATATATATATATATATATATATATATATATATATGTGTGTGTGTGTGTGTGTGTGTGTGTGTGTGTGTGTGTGTTTCGTTATGGTTAGAAGGGCAGACATTTTTGTAATGACGGGGAGTATAAATGATAATAGCGCTAATAGTCATTGAATATTTGTTGGGAAAAAGTTTCGACCAAGATAAATGTCGAGAGAAGAGTATTATGTTTTTTAAGTCTTGTTGATGAAACTGTTTTAATTCGACGAAAATGTGTTTTGATGTCGATTTAATTTGTTTTCAGGAATTCTATAAATAAGTGTTTTCGGAATAGAACTGAATGCCTTTGAAAGGGATATAATGCTTATAATGAACATTGACAATCAAGCAGGTATTCTTATAAGCATTTTATGGATTTAATTTTGGTAATACTGTTGTCATATCACTTAAGTCGTTAAGTTGCTTTATGAACGAATACATTTTAATTTTAAGAAAAAATCTCTCTTTATTCTCGCGAGACGACGTTTAAAAGCCGTTAAAAAGATGTTAGTTATGTTGGTTTGTAGAGACTTTTCCTCAAGGCGAATAAATGACGGGGGCTCATTGCCGCATCATGTGCATGATTGAAGCATGTTACCGCATCCATGTGGTTAAATATAGAAAGAGCCGAAATTACGTTCATTAATTTTTTTTATAACAATTTTGTGTTCAGAGTTTTCTAAATTTTTTATATGATGAATATATATTAGTTCAATTTATTTATTTACTTAAAATATAAGGTTGTAACATATTCTGCTCAATTTTTTAGTTCATTCAGAACAAAAATTAAAGGATTTATAAGGACAAATTTGCTCGAATTTTTAGTTTGTTCACAACAAAAATTAAATGACATAATCACAAATTAATCATCAATATAATTCCCTTCTCTTTCTATAACCTCCTCCCACCTGTAGAAAAGTTTTTTTATATCACGTTCGAAGAAATCCCTTGGTTTCGAGTTAAAAGAAAGCGATCACTTCGTTTTCGATAGCTTCCCTGGATTGCAACTTTTGTCCATCTATGTGGTGTTGCAGACTTCTGAATAAATGGTAGTCTGAAGGTGTGATGTCCGGAGAATAAGGTGAATGAGGCATATTTTCCCAACCAAATGCCTCCAATTGGGCAGTGATGATTCGAGCAGTGTGAGGGCGCGCGTTATCCTGGTGGAATAGAACACCTCTGCAGTTAATTAATGCGGAACGTTTTTCTTGTAATGCCATCTTCAGTCGTTGGAGTTGTTGGCAGTAGACTTCAGCTGTGATTGTTTGGTTATCTGGCAGAAGCTCAAAATGAATAATTCCTTGCATATCCCACCAAACGCATAGCAAAATTTTCTTTGGATGGGGTCCATTCCTTGGCTGAGGCTCAGGCTTTGTTTCACGGCTAGCCACTGATGTCGACGCTTATTATTGTTATAGAGGTCCCATTTTTCATCCCCAGTGACGATCCGATTCAAAAACGGTGCCTGCAATTGCCGAGAATGCAGCGATGTGCAAATATCGATCCGATGTTGAAGATTCGCTTGTGACAAATCATGCCGAACCCATTTTCCAACCTTCACTACTTTTCCTAACTTTTCCTACTTTTCCTCTTCTGTATCGTGATAAAACCTGTGCGAACCTGTCGCCGCGTGTATTTTGCAACATTTCTAATCGAGCAGAATTTATGTTACAACCTGATATATACAGAGTTTACATAGATGAGTGTAATTTCATTATTAAATACAGACGTTGTATACAGCTGTAAACTACCTTCAGCAATCGTACACGGTTTACATACTAAAATCTGTTATTTAGATATAAATCATATAATTATAAGATTTTTATAAATTTAAAAAACAAATAAAAAATTAAAGGTAACTTACAGAGTTTGTTTTAATTTCTTCACTAGAACATACTGTGTTGTATTTTGAACTTTTGAATACATAATTCTTTTTAATACTACTGAAATGCATTATATGATAAATGTATCGGATCAAGTAAAGATAAGCACCCCCAGCCTTCTTTAATTAGCCTTATAAGGCTAACTAACGAAAATATCACGACCTAACCTAACCAATCGTCAAGGGCGTACAGTTGACTTAACGATTGGTTAGGTTAGGTCGTGATATTTTCGTTAGTTAGAAGATTGGGGGTGCTTATCTTTACTTGATCCAATGTATCAGTATATTTTAAATTAGGAAGCATAAATAGCTTACCCACGGCTTCAAACCGCTTCCACTGAGATTAGCGAAATGAAGCGACAGTGGATTTGGTTAGTGGTTGAATGGGAGACCAATGTACTGTTTTCTTTACCTGTAACCATCCTTGGTTCTGAATCCAGGTTCAGTTGTAAGTCCCTCCTATCATACGACCTTTGACGTTGCAAAGGATAAAAAATAATAACTAACATAGATTACCTCGTCTTTATATTGTACTGTACTTTTGTAATCTGAAAATTTCTAACATAATAATTATTAAGATGATATTATATAATTAACCTGAAGGAGTGACTGAGAAAAACATATTATATTTTAAATAATAAGAAATAAAAGGTGCGGAAAAAAGGAATCCTTTCGATAGTTTTCTTTTTTAGACTTAATTCATACCTTTTGTTTTTAAAATATTTGTAGTATAAATATTCATCAGCGTTGCTTGAATTAATCTATTTCTACAAATTCATAATATCTACGTAAATATTCGTGTGATTTATTATAATTAAATTTGTCTTAACTTTATACATTAAATTATAGATGTTTATAAATTATTAAGGCAAAAGTACCTCATATAAATGAATTCTAGATTTAAAGCGTGATACACAAATGCTAAACTCACCACCTTGTTGAAAAAGAAGAAAAAAAGTAAAAAAATAGTTCCTTCGCAAATGGTTTTTAGTTGCCATGGGAACTGAATATATTTAATACTTTTTGAAGGGACAAAACTTTAGTCACAGACTCTATATAAGTGAAAAGTAGACAAAAATAGTTAACCTGTGTCATTAATTATTAGAAGTATAGCAATAAGCCATTTTTTCTGGTTTTTTATGATGCATTATTATTATAACTATAACTATTATTATTATTATTACTATTACTATTATTATTATTATTAGTTATTATTATTATTATTATAATAATTCTTTTATCACGGGTATTATGATCATTTGATTTATGTGACTTTAGCATCATATTGCATTGTGTAAATACAACAAAGGAAGAGAGAGCGCATCTAAGCCCTAAATTGCTTCCAAACCATTGAACCGAATTAAGTGGAGCATAAAAACTGAAAAATAATAAAAATAGAAAACAAACAAAGCTTTATAAAATATTAAATTTGAAATCAGAAACGTAATGGCGAAAAATAAATAAATAGGCTTAGTATTTATTTACCAACGCTATAAGTTTGGTCTCTAGGCAACCGGGCAGCTGGTGATGAGAATAGGGCGAGAAGCGAGTTCGTGGAAAGGGAAGAATTAAAGGGATAAAAGCTATAGAGAAAAAAAGCTTAGTTGGTTTAAATGCAAAAAACTTCACTTTTCTACGTGAAGGTCAAAATATGATAATAAAAATCCACTCTAATAGACAGAGTTTATTTCCACAACAGTTTCGATGCCCACTGGCATCCTCTTAGGGTGGATACAGAAAAACGAATGAACCAAAAACAAGAGAGAAAACAGTCCAGGGACCATTAAGAAATTCGCACCTAGGTTAGATCCCGTTCTCCCGACACCGGAAAGACATTTTATTAAAGGGTCCCGCTTGTAAGTACATTCGCACAAATTAAAACTATCTTCTTGTTCTATACATGCAGATTCTATTATTTTAACATAATTACTGCATTATTGCATTTATTATTACATTTACGTTTTTAAAATTTATTATTATTATTACCTTTACACTTATTATTACATTTATTTTATTACCTTTATTATTACATTTATTATTATTGCATTTACATTTATTTCCACATTTATTACTTTTATTATTACATTTACATTTATTACTAATACGTTTATTATTCCATTTACATTTTACCGAAAAAACGAATGAACCAAAAGCGAGTAAGGAAACAATCCAGAGACCTTTAAGAAATTCACACTTAGGTTAGAACCCGTTCACCCGACGCCGTAAGGGATTTTTTGACCAAGAATCTCATTAGAGGGTCCAGCTTATAAGTACCTTCGCACAAATTAAAATTATCCACTTGTTCTATCCATACAGATTCTATTATTTTTCGTTTGACATAATTATTGCATTTATAAAGTAACTTGATTCCAATCTATAGCAAAAAAATTGCATTATTAGTATTACAACAACTGTTGTGGAAATAAACTCTGTCTATTAGAGTGGGTTTTTATTATCATACTTAGTTGGTTTGTTATCCTCCCTCTCCCGAAAACTTAGTAAGTAACTAAGTTTTACAAAGCCATGTTTAATTACTAGTTTAAAACTCAGTTATACAAAGGTAACTACAGAACAGTGCAAAAAATCGCAGTGTTACATAACTCTGCTGCTCAGTATTAAAAATTAAAATAAACTGTTTCGTTTATTTATCGTGTATTGTAAAGAAGCCATCTACAAATTACCTAAATAAAGCAGATTTTCGCAATTTTTTATTTCCACAACCAGCCATTTTGAGCTCCCCAGTCATTTACATAATTTGTGGTGACCCCCTAAGCAACAGCAGATACAGAACACTATTAGATCAAAGGTAGAAGAAATAAGAAACAGCACAAAACAGTCTGATGTCTCTTAGTTATGCTTCCTACTGTATTCATAATGCACTCCAATTCGAGCAATTTCATCCCGGTCTGGCATTTCCGTCCAAAATTGGCGATACCGTCCTGTTGACTGGAATAGCCAACAAATCAAAAGCAAATTTGGACAATTTTGGAATTCCTTCTGCTGACTCTTCCAGAATTCGGTCGGACCGTCTTGCGCGCCGCCCTTGCCTGGATGTTGTCTAAGTAGTGGCGCACTTCGTTCATTTTATTACTTAGTTAAAACTTAGTACAAAACTTAGTAACTAAGTTAAAAACTCAATTATAAGAAAAACTTGGTTACGAGCCCCAAAATAAAACTTGGTTAACAGTAACTATAACCGAGTTTTTAACTTAGTTGTGAAACTCGGTTATCGTAATTATCTCAACGCTAGTTAACAGTCTAGTTCTTTTAGGAGCTCAGTATAATCTCTTTTATGAATTATTTAGTTAAGAACTTTGGCAATTTCCTAAAGAGGACCATGTCTCTTTTTATAATTTTATACTTATCTCTTTTTATATGAGCTTACCCATGTCATCAGTAGCACATCAGCAGTGCATAAACTTACCAATCTTCTTAGATACTCGTCATTTCAGGAACTTACTTCTAACTGCGCTTTTGGAGTTCAACATCCTTTAGGTATTACAGTTACAGGCGGGTAGAAAGAACTCTGGTATTTTGACTACGGAGACAAATATTTCTACAAGGGGATCAGTGGGATCCTTTTCTCCCTGAAGTACCAAAAGATAACACGAAATCTAGGCTAGCTCAAAGGTCATGGCTCTGATGATGACATGATTAAATAAAAGAGGCTGCCGTTTAGGTACCTGTAATATTCCCAGGCTTTATAGCGTTGCTTCTTTGGTAAAAAAATAAAGTTCCTTCAATATTTTAAATGAGATGCTGGTAAGTATCACTGGTCTGTATATATATATATAATGCGCCTCGGCAGTGTAGTGGTTAGCGTCGCTGACTGCGAATCCATCGGTCCCGGGATCGAGACCCGGTGACGACAGGCGGCGCGCAGCAAAACCCAACTGTTCATTCTTCTACACAATAAAAAAAATTGGTTGGTAGATAACTACTAGGTTACCAAGGGTACCAATTTAAGACACTGTGCTTCTGGTGGGGCGTAGTTCAGATTCCGCGTTACACTGTAGGTCTAAGGAGGAGCGACAAGCTTGATCTTTGTCAGAATTAACAATTCGGGCGGAAGCAAAATCAAGGTTAATTAAGGTTATATCTCAGTGGCACGCCTTTGAACCTAATTACGAAATGTAGAGTACATGAGCCTTTGCCTGGATCAGAAACTCACGTAAATATAATTTCGAGGAACTTCCTAATATAAGAAGAATAAAAAATATGCCTTACAAATTACAAAAATTAAAAACCATTTTTTTTGCAATGGTTTCCAATACATAACACATAAACGCGACTTCAAATATTTTCCTTTAATAATTAATTAATCTGATGAAAGCCTTGAGGCTTCGTTGACAACTTGACTGTAATGCGTGATGTTGCCAATGTTCACCATTCCAGCTCTTCTAAAATAAGCTACATATAATAAAATACTTAAAAATTGCTCTTATTCTGAAGTTGATTTACTATTCACAGTTAATAATTAAATTACAATTATATTTGAGTCATGCATATAAGTAAGGTAATCATACTTGATAAAATTTTAACTTTATATGGACTGTTTAGAGCTGAAACGCAAAATGAAAGTTGCGTACATTGTAACTTTTTTCAGCCAGTCTCAGCCAGGAAAATATTCTTGCCAATAGTCATGATTTTATACTCATGCACGTAAGAATCAAATTAGCTCACAGGGTACCCGAGCGTCACACAACTTGAATTATATAAGTCTGTACAGAACAGAAGAGCGTGAGATGTTTTATTCGCATGGCTTAAATTTCATTTACATCAAATTTTTTTTATTCGCATGGCTTAAATTTCATTTACATCATATTTTTTTATTCACAGTGGGAAGGACTTGAAGAAAAAGTCGAATAGAAGTTTAATTAGGTTAATTTCATCTTATGGTAATTTTTTGTTGGGATACGCTGAGCGTACCTTGCGTATCCTGACTGCAAGCCACTGATATATATATATATATATATATCAGCTTAGTACCACAATAAAAATACTGAATGACAGTGAAAGAGTTTTAACCTATTTTGTGATTTGAAAACAAGCTAATTAAGTCTTAAGATTATACTGTGGCTCAGTATAATCGATACAGAAGAGAATCCCTCAAATTCGTTTTCAATTTAGTTTACAAACCCTATTTACTTATTAACTGTTATTCAGATTATTAAAAATCCTTGTGCAATGTGCATTATACGTAAAATAAATATCATCTTACAGATATACTGATAAATTTGTGCAAACGGGTATAATGAGCGTCAAAAAACGATTATTATGCCTTTTAGCATGTGGTTGAAGAATTTCTGCTAATCGAGAGAAGACTTTTGCCAATCCTCTCACCATCAAAGTTAGCATCAACATATATATATATATATATATATATATATATATATATATATAACCATGAAGTCACACTAAGAGAACTCTTTAATTGCCCAATTAGCTTAATATCCAAAATTAAACATTTTATAAGATTATTACAAATACTTCATATAACCAAAATACTTAAAATGGATTTTCATGTATAAAGAAACAGACCTTATAAACAAAACGCTGCATTAATTTCACTCTTTTAAACACACCAAAGAGAGTAAACTCAAAATATTCTTCTGTTCCTTTCTTTTATACACAAATTTAATTTCCAAAGTTTTCAATTTGATTTTTTGTAGACCTCTTCAAAATTTAAATTCACGTATCCGTTTCAAATATCAACGGTAAAAGATATTGCAAACCTGTCAATATTTAATTTAGGAATTTGGTGTAAAAGCGAAATTAGATCTTACGACATCGACATATAAAGACTGTTATTGCATTTTTTATTCTTGAAGTATCATGAGTTATATTTTCTTTTAACAAAACGTTCAGTGTTTAGTCGAATTTTGAATTATTTTGGAGGCAAATAGAAAATGTTGATGTATTTCATGGTCCATTCGTTGAGTGGTCGGGGTTTGCTTTGTATTAGTCTATTTTGGCTAGTTGGTTTATGTAGAGTTAAGGTTATGAACTTTCTACTGTATGTGCTTTCATACTTACAGATAACATCTCTCTCTCTCTCTCTCTATCTCTCTCAAACGGGGATAGTTACAGGGACCCTCCACTGATATTTACCGTTGGAAAGAGATTTTCTTTATTCTCGTGGTGGCACAACACTGGTATGAACGGCTCAATATATCACTTGCTGCATAAACACCTTTCACGGCGGGAAACCCAAGTTGAAACTCGGTGACATTCAAAGGGTTAGCAGACACATACACATGACAGACATCCAATTACAGAAAATACGCTCACACACTTGTATGCCTTGTTAATATGTTTACGAATAGAGTAGAAAATATTTTGTAGAAACATAATTTCATAAAAAAAACTTTAAAAAAATGCATGGCATGGATGAGGTGAGGTAGAGTCGCATTACTGCCGACACAATATTTCTTCTTTTGGTTGGCTGGATGCACGTTATAGTAGGGTGTGTCGAATTTTTCAACTTTCAAATTCCAAATATGAGGGGTGCTAAAAAGTTGCAGCATGACAGGAATTCTAAAGATATATTTGTTAATTTAATATTATTTAGTTTTGCTTGGTAAGAAGCTACATAAAAATAGTGACTTTTTTGACTTTTTTGTGGAATTATATAATAATTATTATATTAATAATTATATATGCAGTATATATAATGCACTGCTGTTTTTGCTTATTTCACAGGTTGAAACATATTCATCAGTGTGCTGAAGATTACTTGTCCGTCAGTGCTACCATCCTAACCAGTGGGAATTGACCTACAATGGCTTCTAAAAGGAGGACAAGACTGGGGACATTCACACATATGAGCAACCTAATTGGAACTGGTAGAGAGTTGTTGCCCTCTGAACTCCCAACTCTGCGAGACGTTCTGAAATATGGGCTACTGCTAAGAGAACAAAGTGGTGAGGATGTGAGAAACTACCCAGCAGCCAGTCTTGCAAAGGACATTTACCCTAAAGTGCTTGAAAAGTGGGAACGAGCAAACAGTTCTTTTGTAGCCCCCGTTGTAAATTCACGAGTCACAATCTTAAACAAGATCCAAGAGAGCTGGGAGCAGGCCAGAAACATATCTCTTGGGAGAGGAAAGCTACATGTCAAAGAGGCTTTCATTGCAAAACTTGACAAGCTTTTTGACATCCTCAGTTGCAAGTGTAAAATTGTTCTCTGCTCTGAATTTGGCTTCCTTGCAGATGCTGGTTGCAAAAACGAAACTCACATTAACTGTACATGCCCTAGGGAGATGAAGATCCCTGTGAAGGAACTTGCTTTCATTGAAGGTCAGAGAGACAAGTCTGGTTCTATTGGACCACATCAGATTGGCTTGCCAGATCAACCTGAGCACAACAGACAAGTCAAAAAGCAGAAGCGGCAAGAAGACGAAAGAAGAAGGCTTGCTGAATATAAGCAGACAAGTAAGCAGGATGTTTCAATGCCATCAAATGAAATAATTTTCTCTGATGATGAAAATGAAGAACAAATAGCTGATGCTCAAGATGGAAAGGATGGAAGTTATGAAGTGACATTAGAAATACCAAGCACGTCTTCAACTTCCAATAAAAAGCCAGAGTACAACACATTAGAAATACCTAATGTTGCTATGCATAGCATCAGATATGGTGTTGGCCTGCGTGCCACAGCTGCCATCACCACTGCTGCCTTTATGGATGCTGGCTTGATCACTGAAAAAGACAAGAGACTTGTAGTTGATCACAATAAAGTCAAGAGGGCCCAAGAAAAAGTTATGAGATCCCTGGATCAGGAATTTGATGATCTTTGTAAGAAGGGTGAAATTGACTGCATCTTCTTTGACGGCCGTCAAGATACAACTAAAGTTATGCTGAAAGCAGACAATTCAGATCGTCAGTTCCCCAGCATCATCAAAGAAGAGCATTATTCTGTGTGCAGTGAGCCAGGTGGAAGATATCTCTACCACTTCACTCCTGAGAAAGGCTCAACGAGAAAAAACCTGCTGAAGTTATTGCTGATAATCTTGTAGATTTCATGAAGAAGAAGGGCATTGATAAAAGCCTGCAGGCCATTGGAGGTGATTCTACAAATGTTAACACTGGCTGGGAGGGTGGTTCCATGCATTGGGTAGAGGTCAAGCTTTGCCGTAAGCTGATCTGGTTGGTTTGTGCCCTCCACACTAACGAGTTACCCCTGCGACACTTGATCACAGCACTGGATGGGAAGACCTTGTCTAACAACAAGTGGACAGGTAACATTGGCAAGATGCTAGACACTGCAACCGAACTTGAAATTGATCCTTCATTCACCAAACTCTCAATTGGAGAACTCTTACTTCACTGAGTGACAATGTCGTAAAGGATCTCTCTACTGATCAAGCGTACGGGTATAGGATCACACAGGCCATAAGGACAGGAGAACTTCCCACAGATCTGGCCCTTCTTGAAATTGGTCCAGTGAGCCATTCAAGGTGGTTGACAACAGCAAACAGGCTTTGTCGCATATGGGTTTCAAAACATGGCCTTAAAGGCAAAACCCTCAACAACTTAAGACTGATAGTGGAATACATTGTTGGTGTGTACTACCCCTGTTGGTTCAACATCAAAGTAAAACACTCTTGGGTGGAAGGCCCACGCCACATCTTGCTTCAGCTGCGGCTAGTTAGGCTGCAAAAGAAGGCTGTAGTGGATGCTGTTTTGCCAACCATCAAGCGCTCAGCATGGTATGCATTCAGCGAAATGATAATCCAGACACTCTTGTGCTCAGATGACAGTGAGGAGAGGAGAGCTGGTGTCCAAAAGATTGTTGACATGAAGGGTGGAGATGATGACACACTTGGAGATCTTTCTGTACGTCCCAGGAAGACACCTTCCATCAACCCCAGTGCTTCTTCCGTGTTGGAGCTGACAGACTGGTCTGACGGGGTATTTGAACCTCCTTTGACATGTAAACTGACTACAGCGGAAGTAAAGAAGTTCTTTGACAAGCCTATGCAAGTTCCACAGTGGCCCTGTCATGCTCAGTCAATAGAGAGGTGTGTGAAACAAGTCACAGAGGCAGCAGGCAGGGTGTATACACATGAGAAACGTGAGGGCTATATCAGAGGCCAAGAGGCAAGTCGGCGGCTGATGTCCAAGAACGAATCAAAGCAAGACTTGATGAAACTTGTTTAAATATTTTTTTTTACTGATGTCATTACTTTCTAATGTTGTTTTATGATTACAACAGTGGTCGGGGAACAGGGGTAAATTACCCAAATGGGGTAAATTTAAAACTTTTGGGGGTAATGCGTGCGGTATGAGAGACACTTTGTGCTGATATTTTTTTCGTATATTTTTATTTTATTTTGTTACATAAATGTGGCGTTATTCTAAATTTTAGAATATTATGAATTTACGTCCTGATTACGTCCTCAAATATATTTTGGGGTAATACCCAAAAAAGTTCGCCGACCACTGGATTACAAGGATATGTTTTATGATTACTAGGATATGTTTTATGCAGAGAAACTAACATTTTTATAGCATTACCTGACATTTTGAGAAGCTAAAATTAATAAATGTTGTTTTCCGAGAGCAATTTATGTGCTTTTTAATCAAACGTAGATTTACCAAGCTAAGTGTTGAGCAATCACAAAAATAATAGCCGATTTGAATTCTTCACATCCAAAAACATATTTTTAAAACCCCTCAGTGAAGGAATTGGCAAAAATTAATTTTCACCTCCCAAATTGACACACCCTAACGTTATAGGTGAGCGCATGGTGGGGAAAATCTTATTTCTGTTCTTAAATATTGTTTCCATGTTTCGAGGTTTTTGTGACAATACCAAGTGGTTGATGTGCGATCTGCACAAATATATTATTGGTTAGTGTATATAGCGGTGCTGTCTAGTGTACGATCTCTGTGTGTGCATGACGTAATTGTAGAGCTCGCTTATATATTCTCCTCTTTCCTGTAAAATTTCCTTGGCTGCTTTTCTAGGGCCATGTTATTTTTTCAACCTTTTTCCATACCCGCCGCTGGCGAGGAGGGAGCGGAGGGTGGGGAGAGAGCCTTATGCTTTTCTATCCAGTTTTCTACTTCTGCTAGAAAAGTTAAAAAAAAATGAACAGTTTAATAACAGGAACCTTCCCGAGTGGACCGAAAGGCCTTTGACGCTTCCTCTTGTCCTTGTAACTCCTTGTAACACACACACACACACACACACACACACTCTCTCTCTCTCTCTCTCTCTCTCTCTCGAGAGAGAGAGAGAAGAGAGATTTCATAGAGATCGGTCGTGTCCTCCATTGCGTGTGATTATCCTTCAGTGTTTTTAAAGAAATTATTAACCGATTATTTATCACCAATTTAGAAATCTGCATTAGTGTTAATTCTTCTACTAAGCTAAGTAACTTTTATTAATAATTTAGTTTAAATATTAAAACTGGAAAGGCATACTGAATTTCCAGTCTCATCACGTGCGTTTTGTTTGAAGCTACTCCTCGTGTTTACAACTGCAAAGGGTTTACAATTACTAAATTGAAATATTTCATATTTAATTAGTTCAGTGAAAAAAAAACCCATCTGCTTTCGTGCCTTTCGTACTTTGTCTCACCACGTTTTTCCAACCTGAGACCATAATTAATTATTCATCATTTTTTCCTTTTAAATCTACTATAAAAAATAATTAAATAAAAATTACATTATAGTAGTTTTAGTCTAAATCTAGGCCCACTTTACTGTTTCAGTTTATTGGTGTGTTGGCTAATCGTTTCTAACCTACTTTAGTACTTTAGTATTTATATTTCAATTTTATTTTACTACTTTTATTTAATTATTTCAATGAAATTAAGTTAAGTAATTTCTAGTTGCATTAAACAACTTATTTATAGGTGTAACTTTTTCTCTTTGATTGGGTTCGGGATCACTCGTAATTCGCTGACGACACCAAGTTAGGTTCCTGTATGGGCGTCACGGAAGGTGTCTTGCAAATTCTAAACGATCTAGATCGGCTCGCGGATTGGTCGACCACTCGGCAAATGCCTTTCAACTAGAGGTGGAAAGAGTACATCAGTACTCGAATACGTGTATTTGTTGTACTCGTATTCGTACTCGTACTCGAGGTAATCTGAAATAGCTGTAATCGTACTCGTACTCGACCAATCAACCTCTCGTGACCAATTACCACGTGCTACTAATTTGTCTATGCTGTTCGGTAACTATAGCAACCTATAGCTTCCAGAATGTTCTGGAAAGCCTTCAGCAGACTATAAATGCTTGCGCAGGGCATCGCGGAGGTTAGTATTAATTAGAAATCTGTAGAGATCTGGTGGTATCTGACGTCATTGTGGAAGGTTGCACAATGCACATATAATATATATACACACATTTGAGTTTTACAAGGTATTTATTTATATTTTTAGTTTTTAATTATTTTATAAGAAAGCCGTTATTTTGATGGAATATAAAACATCTTACAAAAGATGTTGAATAAAGTATTACGTAATTGACATTATTTATACCTTTTATAAGTACATGTGATATATATATATATATAAATATATATAAAACAGTAAAGCAAATACATTTTCTTCCTTCCGTTTTCATTTTTTCATTTTCTATTGTAATGTGTTCATATGGTCTCGTAACAAATAAGCTTTGCTCATGCAAGCACCAGATAAAGCACTGAAAAACGTTGTACTCGTACTCAAGGTAATATGAAATCGCTGTAATCATACTCGTACTCGAGGGAATCTGAAGTCGCTGTAATCGTACTCGTACTCGCTTACTCCAAAAGGTCTGTACTTGTATTCGTACTCGTACTCCTCCAGTAACAAAATTTTGGTATTCTTTCCACCTCTACTTTCAACGTTGACAAATGCAAAGTAATGCACATTGGGTCCCGAAACCAATGTGCAAACTATTCACTACACAGGCAGGAACTTGCAACGCCCAACTTAGAAAAGGACTTGGGCTTGTTTTATTAATTCAGAATTCTTTATTCATTAAAGAATACAAGTGACAGAGTTTTACAATTTTTAGATATTTGATATGACATTAATATATTCACAGTACTTAATCTGAATATGTCTGAAAGCATAGAGGCTTTTTAGGCAAAATTAATGACATTTAGTTTATTTATTACATAAAAACGTGTGTGTGACAAGTAATAATATGATAATAAATATAATAATAATAATAATAATAAATAAATAATACAATATAAAGTTTACAAAATGTTACATAATTTGAAATTAAATGATTTGTATATTTAGTAGAAAATAAATGATGCTTAATAAAAAAATATAAAAAGAATAAATTACATTACATAAAAAAATAAATTACATTTCACTACGCTTAATGAAATTAGCATATTTTAAATAATTAATTATAAAATGGGAACTTCATTACCATGGTGAAAACGGCAGTAGTGAACTTACTGTATACATCAGTAGGAGCTAATGAAGTGCTTTTTTAGTGATTTGCGAAATACATTTAGTGATGAAGCCTGCCTGATAGGCATAGGAATTGTATTCCGTAGATAACTTATGTTCCTTTGAAAGAGAGTACAATTTCTGCAGTTTTTATTATATAGTTGGGTTTGTGTATAAAATACCTGAGCAGTCTGGTGTTATAACGATGGGTATTTGATGGGAGGGTAGTTGCTCTTTTATTGGGTGATATATGTTTATTTTTATTGATAACTTTGAACATATTGACAACAACAGTGAATTTGTATAACTCATTTAGTTTAAAATATATAACTCTTTAAACGATAAAGAGAGAGCTACCGTATGGTAGGATTGGATCAAAGAAGAATGCGTTTGGATTTGATTGTGGCATGTATTGTCGGAAGCGAGTGTGTGAAATTGGGATCGAAGCTGCAGTATTGGATTCGAAGCGCGAAGAAGTTGTTCAATAAATTGGCTATATCTTTAGCTATATCTCAAGTTTTCCAAACATTCCGTCGAAGTTGAAAAAAAATGTATGAAATACTAGATTACATTAAGAGGCAGTTTACGCACCGAAGTAAAGAAATTATTCGCCCTCTCTATAACGCGTTGGTTAGGCCCCATCTTGACTACGCTATGCAATTCTGGCCCCCATCTTCGAGAAAAGACATACAAAGGCTCGAGAATGTTCAGACCAGAACGACAAAACTAATCCTGGCCGTTTGTCATAAATCTCATGATCGTAGGCTCGCTAATCTTAATTTGTATTCCTTAGAAAAGTATCGGTTCAGGGGAGAACACATACAGGTTTATAAGCTTCTGAATAGGATCGACAACGTCGACTGTTCTAAACTTTTTACACTAAACACGAACCCGACTCGAAATAACGGTAGCAAATTTGAACCCAAAGGTTCAATACAAATATTTGCGGTAACTTCTTCACGTACAAGATTGTTAATCATTGGAATAGGATTCATCCTGAAGTCGTTTGTAGCTCTTCCGTCAGTGCGTTCAAACACAATCTTGATCTCGTATTAGACGATCTCCTTGACTAGACTGACGTTCGAATGTGTGAATGATGTTCGTGTGTGTATTTCCAGTCCCCAACTGCCCTTTAAAAATTTTCGGCGTTTTTACCTGCAAATTGTCCACTGTTTTCTTCTTTTTTATTTCCAAACCCGCCCACCTTGGGCGCAGAGAGCCTTCTTGCTTTTCTGTGCTAACTCTCTTTTATCTGTAAGTTGTCTGTGTTTGAATGATACCCACGGGTGCCACCTAGAGTCAGCTGTAAAGCTGTTGTGGCTTCCTCATTTCCTTGTAACACTCTCTCTCTCTCTCTCTCTCTCTCTCTCTCTCTCGCTCTCTCTCTCTTTATAAACTCAAACTGTTTGAAATTAAAATTAGATTTTTTACGTAGAACAAGTTTTTATCGCAAAGTTCCCTCATAGTGTCAAACGAAGCAGAAATTATAAAGGAGAAAATCAAATAAGGCGGTAAGATTGCTAATTGGAATGTTGCTGCATCTGTGCTGATGATGTATATAAGAATTACCAGTTTTACGGTCTTTGCATGTAATTTTATAAGCATCCGATGACATTTTTGCGACCACTTTACTAGCTATTTCGAACAAGTATTATGACGGAGTAAAGCCACAATGAAAATGAATTTATCATAGCAAATGCTTTCGGTTAAACTAGGTTTTCATCGAGAATTCACTCAACATGTACAGTAGTATAACATATTTTCCAGTTACATTCTAACATAACATTTGATCAGAACATGGAAAATAATTTAACATTTTTAATCATAATAAAACACGTAAGTTTTCCTTTTAAAACAAAAAAATGTCAACAATATAAAATTTGTTATATATTTCTAGGATGAATTTAATTTTAATTACAAAGCTGAAATAGGATCCCTTAATTCACTTGGGGGGGGGGGGATTAAAAAAAAAATGTATCTCTTGAAAATTTTTTTTCTCGCAAGTTATTTGACTTCTTTTAGATTTTATGGGAGCCTCTGAAATTAAGCAAAAGGTGAGAACTTAAAGAAATGAAGTAAATTAAAGTCTTAAAATATATTGCAATAAAGAAAGACACTGATATTCTTGTAAGGATTTTTAATTTATATCTTCAAGGTAAAATACTTGTATAATAAATTTAATGTCAAAACTGTAGTCTCATCCTTTTTAGAAGGACCCAATTTGGTGTGAGTAAATTACTACATTGTTTCCTTCCATTTCAAACAGCCTCTTCCTCTGGCTATTCATTAACGTATTCATAAAAGAAAGAAATGGCCTTGAAAATTCTACAAATAAATACTGAAAAGCGAATTAACGTACTTCAAAAACTTCTAAAGATCAACGCTTAAATCCATATACACAAGAACGTAATGTTTAGAAAACAGACGATTTACTGCTCCCTTGCATATTCAAAATACAACCATTCTGAGCCAATTCCAAGAGCAAACAATTTTAATGGAAGTCTCTTGCTATAGCAAATTGTCCTTCATTCAAAGCAATCCCTCTTCGCGCCGACATTAAAGGCATTTGCGGCTCTTTCCCTGTCCGTCAAGCGCTAAAAATTATTATTCCTCCTTTTGAGGCCTTCAAAGGCACCCTAACTAGGAAAATTTCATAAGCGCTGACGGTAATGATATAGTGATTATTCTCATGCGATGAAACCCTTATATCAGGAAGGCATTAGATGTCATTTCGTGGCAGCGTTAGATTTCGCGCCAAAAATCTATGCCTAGGCTACGCTCAGCCTTTGATGGGAAACCCTTATTAGATAGCGTTAATGAAAGGAGAGGGATTGGCGGGCCAGGTGGTGGCGGGGGATGGGGAATGCGAAAAAGGATAAACAACGATACATCGAGCAAAGGCGGACAGAGAGAGAGAGAGAGAGAGAGAGAGAGATGTATTTAATTCTATAATAAAGAATTTTTGAATAATGAATGAACATAAAAATATTTGTATATACTTCAGCTAACCAGAACAAAATACCTAAACAAATTGATCACTCTGAGCATTTCATTAAAAAGTAGTTTCGTGGTTCGTTATTAAAAGAATTCTTGAAAATTTCTACCTACGTAATCAGAATCAGTCAATAAATACTGCGACTCTAACTCAAGCATTTAGTCAAATGATGACAGGTTCGAATCTTAAACATATACATAATAACAATGAATTTAACGACCATTCTATAAATGTTTATTAAATTCTAGAAATTTAATTCAATTTTCATTATTTATTTAAGTATTCGAAAAATGAACTTTTTAAATTTTGTTTTTGGAACCCCGCATGACATCTTTCATTTTTTATTTATTTATTTTTTGTTACTTTCCCTTTCTCTCATCAGTGAATATAGTAACATGAAATAAAAATTCACACACACACACACACACACACAATATATATATATATACTGTATATATAAATAATTAAAATTAGCAGCCAGGGAGACCAAAAGCGCATCCCAGATAGTTAAAAGGAATAGTTGAAGGTTTAAATATAAATTCAAAGAAAGTAGATTGGGAAAGTGTAAATGAAGATTCAAAGAAAGTAAATTGGGAGCTCCTACCTCCTGATAAAACTCCAGAAGAAATATTATCTATAATAAAAATTGAAACTAAACCCATATTGTTGAAAACATATTTCGAAGAGCCAAAAAGAAAACTTAGCAAGCTCGAAAGAAAATTCAGGACGCTATTTAGACAACGGAAACAAACTGTAAAAAATCTCCACAGGTGCAAAACTGAAACAAGGAGACTCAAAGTAGATAAAAATCTATGCGAAATAGAAGTGGATCTAAAACAAACATTCATTCATAAGACAAACGAATAGGAAAACAAGGTAAGGTACCGTAGCAGAAAATATAAAATGTAACCCAAAATACTTCTGCACGATTGCGAAAAGAAAAATGCAGTGGCTGGCTGCGAGGTCAGGAGGAGAACGGAAACCAATTCCTTCTTCCACCGAATCTCGCAAATGAACAGATGGTGCAGAGGGGGCGACCGCAGGTCGATCCTGAACTGTCGTTTGAATCCTCTAAATGTATCTAAGTATACAGTGTATATATATATATATATCTATATATACAGGGCCGGATCTAGAAGTTGCGAGGCCCTAGGCAGATCTAGAAATTGCGAGGCCCTAGGCCTATATATGTGAAAATATGGACTTAATTATCGGTACTACACCAGCAATATTAGAATCCCGCATAGACAGAACTATGCCAGCACTTAAAAATTAAACCAAACCAAAATAATCACGCATGGAAATTGTATAAGAAATATAAATAAACCATACAAATAAGTATAAATTATAATATGAATCAAGATTTGTATCGAAAATATAAGACAATGATTTCTAAGATTTATATAATATTATAGGTAATGACTTTCCATAGTATACAAACGTTTTTCATGTGTGATGTATAAGAGATGTTGACATTTCATTTTTTATAATAGTGAGCGATCGACTTATCAGGCTAAATATTAATGCTTTAATATTTGGTTCAGATGCTCCTTGAATATTACAGCAATGATTTTCTACTTTTCTTCGAGCTAAACTCTTCAATTAATTGAGAATAATCTAATGAATTTGTTATATCGTTTTCTATTGATAACATAGCTAATGATTGCAATCTCGCTTGAGACATGGTGGAACGCAAATATGTTTTAATAAGTTTGAGACGCGAGAAACTTCTTTCAGCCGAAGCAACAGTAACTGGGATGGTTAATACTATTCGAAGTGCAACATAAACATTAGGATAAATCTCACTTAGTTGTTTTTGCACTATATAAACAAGGGCATTTCCGAGATCTGTTTTCTCAGGTATAAACCTGCAAAGTACTTTAAGTTCTTCATAGAGTTCTAAATCATTAATATCACCTGAACAGAACGCGCAAAACGGCTTGAGCGAGGCCCCCTTTGGCGCGAGGCCCTAGGCGATCGCCTAGTTCGCCTATAGCTAAATCCGGGCCTGTATATATATATATATATATATATATATATTATATATATATATATATATATATATTATGTGTGATGTCTATCTGTGTCTTCTTCTAGGGTAATCTACACCAAATTTAGTATACACATTAAGGGAGAACCAGACAAGTATTTACTAACTCCCGCCCCTCCCAGTACCCCGTAGGTACAGCGGTCGTTCTAGTATACATATATATACTATTATGCGCCTAGGTGGTGTAGTGGTTAGCATCGTTGACTACGAATCTACCGTACCCGGGTTCGATTCCCAGTGACTGTAGTGGGCGCGCAGCAAACTCAACTGCTCATCCTTCCATAAAATAAAAATTGGTTGGTAGATAAATGGGTACCCTGGATAGCGTAGTGGTTAAGTCGCTGGGCTGTTGATCGGGAGGTCGTAGGTCTAAGGTGGAGAAACAAGCTTGACCTTTGTCAGAATGAACAATTCGAGCGGAAGCAAAACAAAGGTTTTATATATATATATATATATATATATATATATATATATATTGTTTTCCCCCCAAAAGAATTTTACTTTTTAGTCTCATATATTAACAAAGATAAGCATTAGCGTGCAATTTAGATGAAATAATTTTATTGAGAATTTGTTAATTTCAATAGTGTTAATAATACACTAAGTGAAGGCATTTATTCAAGTGATTTTAATGACAGTCAAACAGGTACAAACACAGCCTACAAATACAAATAATGACGGGGGTATATCGATATTCGCGATATTCATGAGTCATATTGTTTCGTAGCTTATTATAATAATAATAATTAATAATAATAATAAGGGTCACATTATTGATTACAGTACATCAAAATATTTTTAATTTTAGTCCAGCACGAATTCTGCTAATGAGGTGATGTTATTTTTAGTCTGACAGATATCAAAATAACGACTAGAAGTCAGAAACTTGCTTCAGTTGGATCTTATATTATTATTTTGTGAAGTGGGAGAAAGTTTATGTATACACATTGATTTCCTTTCTCATTTTCCCTTAAAAGTTTAAATAAGATCGATAATATACTTGAAAAACTTTCCTAATATCTTTTCTGTTTTATATATATATATTAGGGTGGTCCAAAAAGTTAAAGCATCGACTAAGTTCTCTCCACAAGGTTGGTTTTATGCCTCTTGGTGTGGACAGTATTTGTGCAAAGTTTCACGTTATTCGGTTAATATTTAGGGGTCGCCCACTTGCCCCCTTTTTGAAAATTTGGGAAAATATATAGACAACTGAATAACTAAATTTTTTTTTGGTTCTCAAAGAATATGAAAGAAAACAGTAAGACAATAGGACATGATAATGGGTGTATCTTCATTATTTCTTCTGCATCAGAGTCGCCTTGGATGGTATTGGTATCTGTTTTCGGTGGGCGGCTACGAGTTGTAGGAGGTACTGCTTCTGGTCCTCGTTTCGTGTCAAAGTGTCATTGTAGCGTTGTGCGAGAGCAATACCTCGCTCGGCAGCATCATTGACGACTTTCATCTTTAAGGCGCGATCTCTAAGTTCCCTGTAGTTCTTGTCATTTGGCCATTCCCGTGGATCTTTTTGAAGTAACTGGCGCGCTTCCTCCTTACCTCCAACTTTCAAGGCATCAAAGAGGGTCAATGTCCTTTTCGTGACGAAGGATGCCACATCATTTTCAACACCAGCTTCCGCCATGTCGATTCGTCGGGGGCAGCCATTCTTTTGGGGATGTTGGAGGTGTTGAACCATTCTCCTTTTGGTATCAGGATCGATCCTATTATCGAAGAAGGCCAGTCCAATCAGATGCTCCGACAAGTACCACAGGTGGCGTCTTAGAGCTGTCTTCGCCGCTTGTGCAGCTCCTCCGTGTGGATATTTTTCCAGAAGATGCAGCATTTTGAGATCATTGAGAGGAGCTTGTGTCCCCATTGGCGCTTCATGCCAGTACTTGACGTAAATCAGACTGACAAATAAAGCCAGCTGAGTCACGTTTCGTTCTTCGCGTGCTGTGAGCTTGAATTGATAGTGAAAGAGGTAGATTTTGAGCGCATAAATCGCCTTCGCCATCCATCTCGCGTGATGCATGGGACCCGGAGCTCGGATAAAGAGTTGACCACCAGTCTTTCCCCCCAGGAAGAGCAAAGATAGTTCAAGGAACTCCTTGTAGTCGTCACGAGGTTGGCTTGCCTGAAGAGCGTTAGGTAAGTAAGTGAGCATCTCTTTCCTCATCTCTTGGAGTTGAGGGTTCTCGAACAAGCTGTCCGATGCTGAGACAAATGCTTCGTGGGAGAGAGATGGCCATTCCTTTTGAAATCGCTTAAAAAGGCCTGTTTCAGGACTTCCTGTTGAGCCAAATATTGAGGCAAAGACATCAGCAAGTACGACTTCAAGTATATGATGTCGACAACCGATCCAAACTAGCTCGTGACCCAATGCTTCTTCAATCCTGACAGGCTCCGCGATGTAAACCCGTGTTTGACGCAGTGGTATCGAAGACGAGACCTCTCACATGCTGTTCCACGTTCCATAATTTCATAGTTTGAAGGCATGCCTGGGCCTGTGCTTCTCCAGTTCCTTGTTTCATCTTTGGGACACCAAGCAGCTTCTCCTGTCCATTGAATGTTATTGCTATCCGATGCACATTCGTCTTCTTCCCTTCAATGCCGGGGAGAAGCTTTCCGTCCCAATGGAGAAGGACAGGGTCTTCTAGAGAGAATGATTCTAGGTCTTCTCGAGCTGCCTGTTCTCGCCCACTTTCTCCGTAGCGATGAATAGAGCTCCGAGAGCACGTCATCCCAGACAGATCATGCCCCGCGGCCTGTAATACAGCTCCAGTTACGAAAACAGCATTCCGGTCAGAAAGATTGGTGCGATCCATTGCTCCAATGACTTCTGGAGATTGGAAAATGTTCGTAACCTTGTTCTTGGGACGCTTTGGTGCCGGAGCTTCAGACGAAGAAGGAATCGGAACCGATGGTCTATAGTCGTCGTCGTCTTGCGAAAAAAGGGAAGAAGAAGAAGAGGAAAGATCAATTGATGACACTCCTGCTTCTTCCAAATCTTTCTGTGTTGCTTCATGCCTTGCCTTCCTCTTGGCTTCCTTCTCCATTCTGGATCGCTTTCTGTCCTCTTGTGTAGTCGTTTCCTTATCAATGCCAGCCATGCTGCAAGAATTGACGTCCTTGCGCTGCATGGACAGGAAATTTCGGTCCTCAACGTTGACGATTGTGCTCATGGCATCACTGGTTGCGATGTCAAACAGTTCCTGGATGTCCGCTTTGAAGATGTCTTCATTCATTCTATCGCTGGCACGTTGCCTGGTCCTGTGCTTCTTGAGTGTTTTGTAGCGGTCTAAAAGCTTTGAAAGCTTACGGACACAGGAGTCGATCCGTTGAGTTGGGATCCGCGCTCGGGTCCAGACTTCAATCACCCTCTGGCATGCCTGGTTCAGACTGTCGGAGGTGGTTTGCTTTTGATTGATGTGGTGGTATTGCCCCAAGAGGAGGGCGTCAAGGCATGTAGGGAGCCTTGACGTGGATAAAGTTCCAGTTGCCATCCCTAGAAGCCAAACTTTTGGAATTGATCGAGTTTGAGCCATCGGACCTACGGAAGAAAAAGTACATTATATAATATATATATTCAGAGTGGGGCGACCTCTAAATATTCACCAATCACGCTGCAATTTTGCACAGACCATGTGGACACTAAATGGACACAAACCACACTTGTGGAGACTATCTAAGACAATTTTGAAATTTCCCCCTATGGATTTGGACCACCCTAATATATATATATATATATATATATATATATATATATATATATATATATATATATATATGTGTGTGTGTGTGTGTGTGTGTGTGTGTGTGTGTACATACTGTATATATATATATATATATATATATATATATATATATATATATATATATATATATATATATATATATATATATGGGATGATGTTTGTTCGTTTATACACGCCTAAGCGGCTTGGGTAATATGCACCAAATTTGGTATAAACATTAAGGGAGAACCAGGGGAGGTTTTAGTAACACAACAGCCTCTCCCAGTCTTCCTCTAGGTTGTTTTTCGGTGGTGGGTTACTTAGTAAACCGCAGCAGGCATTCTTATATATAATTCTAATAACTTATATATGCGGTAATAAAGGAAAACCCAAAATACTTCTATAGCTATGCGAAAAGGAAAGCAAGAACGAGCGCCACTATCGGGCCCTTAACCCCTGACGGCCGGGTATTGATAATTGGCTGACCTCCAGGCCGGGTATATTTCGGGAAAAAAATTCTTATAAATAGGTAGTATTGCGGAGGGAAATAGCTAAACATCATATAATGTCCACCGGCCTCCAGGGGTTAAAGAAAGGAAATAATAAACTAACCGACGATACAAAAGAAATATCTGAAATATTTAGAGCTCAGTATAAATCAATTTTCAGTACCCAAAAAAGCGACAAAGTGGTACCTGACCGAGATACCTTCTTTGAAGAGGAATTACAAGGAAAGTGTATAACTGATTTTGATTTTTACCCCAGAAGATATAACGCGAGCTATAGGACAAATGAAATCATATTCAGCTGCAGGTCCGGACAAATGGAACGCCTTATTGATTAGAAACAGTAAGAATAAAAGAGCTACAACCCTATATTGGATATGGAGAATATCTCTGAGCACAGGGGCAATACGGAGCATCCTGGAAAGAGCGAACATTGCCCCTATATATAAAAGAAGGGATAGATCTCAATCAAAGAACTATAGACCGGTGTCACTGGCATCCCATCTCACCAAAATACTTGAAAGAATTGTTAGAGAGAAAATCTATGACCTTTTGGAGAAAGAGGAAAGATTCGGAAAGCACCGATTACGATCAGGAAGATCGTGTCTATCGTAACTAATAGAGCACTATAGTCTGTAACAATATCATTGATGCACTTGAGAGCAGTAAAAATTACGATGTCAAAAACACGGATTTTGCTAAAGTGTTGGACAAATGTGATTATGGTATAAGAGAACATAAAATGAAACATATAGAGATAACAGGCAAAGTGGGAAAATGGATCTACAACTCCCTTAGAGAACGTCAGCAAGTCTTAAAAATTCAAAGTACAACTCCCTTAGAGAACGTTAGCAAGTCTTAAAAATTCAAAGTACACAGCTCAGTATGACAAGGAACAGTATTAGCCCCACTCCTATTCATTATCATGCTGACAGATACAGACAATGAAGTAACCAACAACAGTATAGTACTGTATCATCCTTTGCAGACGATACAAGGATCAGCAGAGAAATCAGCAATGCAAAAGAGTGGGAGGCCTTGCAGAGGGACACGAACAGAATATACAAACAGTCAAAAGACAATAACATGAATTTTAACACCGAGAAATTTCAGCTCTTAAGATATGGAAAAAATGAGGAACTAAAATAGCATATTAGGCCTCAGATAGACAGGAAATTCAGAGGAGCAAGAAAACAATTGATTTAGGGGTTATAATGACCGACGATGTGAAATTTGAAACACAAAATCAGATTGCGATAAACAAAGTAAAAAGAGTTTTGGGACAGGTACTGAGAACTTTTAAAAGAAGGTGGCAGAAAGTAATAATTCCCTTGCTGAAAACACTAATACACAGTGGTGGGCACGCGCAACGATTTTTGTAGCGCCGCAGCCGCAACCGTAACTCTGCTGAAATAGTTGCGCCGCAAGTTGCGCCGCAACTTTTTGCGGCGCAACTGCCCACCTTTGCATTTAACGTATATCTGCAGTGGTGGGCACGCGCAACGATTTTTGTAGCGCCGCAGCCGCAACCGCAACTCTACTGAAATAGTTGCGCCGCACGCGCAAGCGCAACCCTTTTCAAAAAGTTGCGCCGCAAGCGCAAGCGCAACCAAAAATGTTGCGCCGCAACTGCCCACCTTTGGGGATATACAGTAGTACCATAACTTGAATACTGCTCAGTCTTGACGTTCCCATATACAAAAAAAAAGAAAAGATTAATAAACTAGAAGAAATTCAAAGAAATTTCACAGCGAAGATTGATGTCTGCAAAGAACTCAACTACTGGGAAAGACTTCGTAAATTGAATTTATATTCACTGGAAAAAAAAGGAGATGCACCATAATTTACACGTGAAAAATAATAGAAAACTAGCCCCAAACTGAACCCAGTAACCACCCAAACAACAGTGGAAAATAGGAAAGGTAGAATGTGCAGTGTTCCCAAACTAAAGGCCAGACAAGGAACATCCTCAACTCTAAAGGAAAATATGTTAATTGTCAGGGCGTCCAAGACTATTCAACCAGCTTCCGAAGGAGATTAGGAGCATCTCTAGTGTCAAAGTTGAATTCTTCAAAAGAAGACTAGACGCCTTGCTAAGGACGCCACCGGATGAGCCGGGTGTGCCTGGCCATGTGCGATGGAGAGGTGGGAGCCACCAGTTTGATCTTCGTGTGAAGAAAGACTGATACACGGAACTACTACGAGGTTACAATATATATATATATTATATATATAGGGTGTTTCAGGACGAAAGGTCACTACTTCGGGAGGTGATAGTGTTGGTCACTGTGAGAAAAAGTTCATATGAACATGTGTGTAATTCTGAATAGTTACGGAGATAGAGCTGTTTGAATCTACAAATACAAAAGCATTGTTAATGGTAATCAAGAAAGAGAAACCAATTACTGTTTCTAACATTTAATGTTTAAACATTGGCATTTGAATGGTATCAGATACAGAAATGACAAATTTGTTACAGTTTACAATACGTTTTCGAAAATCCCACCGTCAACCTCGATGTACTTTGCAACTCGTGTGCGAAGATCGCGTGTTGTTCGTCTGAGTTGATCTTGACGTTCCTTTATGCGGGCAGCAGCATCCAAAATGCGCGAGCAATTCGTCTCGTGTATTCATCTTTCTTTTGTAAACTTGACTTTTCATCCACCCCCCACAAACAATAATCTAACGGAGAGAGGTCTGGAGACCTTAGTGGCCATTGAATGGGACCACCGCGGCTGATCCATCGACCAGGGAAAGTTTGATTTAGGTATTGCATCACCAGACAGGTAGAATGTGGAGGAGCTCCGTCATGCTCAAAGTACATACCAGCGCGTGTAGCCAAAGGAACATCCTCCAATAGTCCTGGCAATTCATTTTGCAGAAATTCTAGGTAAGTTTGTCCTGTAAGACGATTCTCTAAAGTAACATGGCTAATCAGCTGATCATCGATGATACCGCAACACACACTGGCAGAGAAGCGATGTTGAAAATTTGTTTCCACAGTGGCATTTGGATTTTCGTCTGACCACCGATGAGAGTTACGAGTGTTGTTGATACCGTCACTGGTAAAAGTAGCTTCATCGGTGAACAGTATTAATCGAAGCAATCGGCGATTATCATTTACCCAATGGCAAAATTCCAGTCGCATGGCAGCGTCTCCTGGTTGAAGGTGTTGTACACGCTGTACATGACATGGATGCAAGCCTTCCTCACGTAATGTTCGCCATACTCTTGTGTGTGGTACACCGAGACGTGTAGAAATTCTTCGTGAGCTAGTAGTAGGACTACGCTCTACCAACTGAAGAATGTTTTCCACTTCATCCACATCTTGTTGACCTTCACGTTCAGATGAAACATGAGCGCTGGGAAGTGTACCAATCTCACGCAATGTGTTCAAAAACCTGGTAAACACTCTTCGATCCTGAATTCTGCGGTTCGGAAACCGTCAACGGTATTCTGCAACAACAGCTGTGTGCACTTCCCTCGCAAAAACCGTAGACATACACCATATCTGCATATTCGGCATGTGTGAAGTGTGTGGCATTCTTAAACTGTTCAAACACCAAACAATGTCACCACAACAGTCAGCTGTCGATTGGCTTATGCTACATGCTTAATTACAGCTTACATGGTTCAAGGTTATAGGGGAGGGAGGAGGAAGAGCTGCGCGCGCATCAGATTCAAACAGATCTATCTCCGTAACCATTCAGAATTAGACACATGTTCATCTGAACTTTTTTTCTCACAATGACCGATACTATCACCTCCCGAAGTATTGACCTTTCCTCCTGAAACACCCTGTATATAATATATATATATATATATATATATATATATATATATATATATAACCTTGGTTTAGCTTCCGCCTGAAATGCTTATTCTGACGAAGGTCAGGCTTGTCACTCCACCTTAGACCTACAGTTTAACATGGAATCCGAACCACCAGCAACCCAGCGTCTTAACCACTAGGCTACCAAGGGTACCAACCAAGGGTACCAACCAATTTTTATTGTATGGCAGGATGAACAGCTGGGTTTGCTGCGCGCCGCCTGCCACCACCGGGGCCGATGAATTTGTAGTCAGTGACGCTAACCAGTATACTACCGAGGCGCATATTATAATATATATATATATTATATATAGAGAGAGAGAGAGAGAGAGAGAGAGAGAGAGAGAGGGGTTGACAAAAGTAAATAGACACCACGATGCGATGATTGTCCTCAAGAACAAACAGCAAAGCTCATCAATGGAATGCAAAAGCGAAAGCAACACAATTCTAAATATCTGATTCAGTATATCTGTCATTTTTTACTGACTTTCATCAAATCAAAACTAAAACAACAGAAGGTGTCTATTTACTTTTGTCAACCTTCTGTGTGTGTGTGTGTGTGTGTGTGTGTGTGTGTGTGTGTGTGTGAATAATTATATATGATGAATAAAACCACGAAGGAAAGGAAACACAGAATGGTGCTCAAGCGCTTTCGTCTAATAACATCCTCAGGAGTGTTCCTGAGGATGTCATTAGACGAAAGCGCTTGAGCACCATTCTGTGTTTCCTTTCCTTCGTGGTTTTATTCATCATAAATATTTTTCACGTGTTACTTTCGTGAAATAATTTTCATATATATATATATATATATATATATATATATTATATATATATATATAATATATATATATATATATATATTATATATATATATATATATATATATATACTGTACTATATATGTGACTTGTCGAGAAGCGGGATATTTTGTTTTTAGTTTTCTGTGAGAAAGAATTTAGAAGTTATTGAAGAAACGCGGTGCTAACTATGAAGCGAAGAACAGAAAACTGGAAAAGTTTTCTTAGAGACAAAGTACATAATAATCTAGCAAAGACGTTGCTGTCTCCATTTTAACTATTCGATGCACTGTTGCAAAATTTAAAGAGAAGAGGACTGTTCGCAGCATTAATAAGAAAGCAACTGAAAGACGAGGAGGAGTGTGAAGACGCAAGAAAATGAAGAGGAAACAAAAAGATCCGTAATGAAGGATCTAATACAGGAAGATCAGAAGAACTGGGGTTGTCAGCAACATTGACTCTAAAGATCACGAAGATCAAGAAAGGGTTCATCTTATGAAATAATGTTTAAATTAGGTAAACAAATGGCTGTCATGGATAAAACTGAAAACTCCCTTTCAATTTACGGTGTTCTAAACAAACGAACTGTCTTCGATTTTGGGGCACGACTCTTCCGGGTCTAAGTCCTCAGAAAACCCTGCCATGTGCAGCGTAAACATCACTGGCCCTTTTGGGTCGAAAATAACGAACTGACCATGCCTGCGATCCCAGAACACCGCACAATGACGATGACATAGTGGTACATGCTATGTACCCTCACTGACTTCCCTTTATCTGCTCTGTTCATACATACACACACACACACACACACACACACACACACACACACACACACACACACACATATATATATATATATATATATATATATATAACGTGTGCCATATAAAAAGGGTACATTTTAAAAAGGCTATAAAATCAACATTTGTCATTTAATTTTAATAAAACTTCTACAGAATAAAACATACCGTATGTATTTATTCATATGCAAACAAGTTTTCAGACTAAAATATCAAATTCAAATTCTATCAACATTTAACGAAAGAGTAGGATTTTTCGAATTAACATGCAAAAATTATTAAACCTTTTTAATATTTTTTTATAAAAATAATTTTTAACTTAAAATTTACCTGAAATTATAAAAAAAATTGTTCGAAAATGCTTTCCTTCCATTTCAATAACTTTTTTTATTCTTGGCCGGAATTCATCTATGGCTCGATTTACTTGTTCCTGTGGAAGCTCTTCCCATTTTTGAATGATGATCTCGCGTAAATGAGCAACATCTTTTATCCTAGTCCTGTAGACTGCTCTGCTAAGTTCTCCCATATTCCGGCCAAGGATAAAAAAAGTTATTGAAATGGAAGGAAAGCATTTTGAACAATTTTTTTAATAATTTCAGGTAAATTTTACGTTAAAAATTATTTTTATAAAAAAATATTAAAAAGGTTTAATAATTTTTGCGTGTTAAGTAGAAAAATCATACTCTTTCGTTAAATGTTGATAGAATTTGAATTATTTGATATTTTAGTCTAAAAACTTGTTTGCATATGGATAAATACATACGGTATGTTTTATTCTGTAGAAGTTTTATTAAAATTAAATGACAAATGTTGATTTTATAGCCTTTTTAAAATGTACCCTTTTTTATGGCACACCCATTATTATATATATATATATTTCTGGCAGAACCCTAAATTTGCTGTATAACAGGTCTTTTAGATTCTTACATAAATTACAGCCGAGATGCTCAGCTTCACAAATGTTTGCTACCCGAATGTCCCGAGCTTCCCGGAGGTAACAAGACGTGCTCAATACAGTCTAATGCAAAGAATTAAAAAATCAACCAACCCGGTTATCCAAGCTATCCATGAATCCTGCCGTTTATCCTCTAAGCCAGTGTTTCCCAACCGGGGGCCATGGCACATTTGAAGGGGGCCACATGAAAATGTTAAGATTTAGAGGGGCCACAGACTCCATGAAGGGGGTCACAGGACTCAACCTATTGAAGCCTAAATTATAGTTAGGCCAATAGATAATTTTAATTTATGTAGTTGAATTACATTTTAAAAAATTATTAATACATATATTTTCCTTTTTTTTAGATATTTTATAATAGAATTTGAATTTATCTGTAAACAAATATTTTGCATCTTACAAGCTTATTGTGCGGCGCACTCCATTGTGCGCTTGATCGTTATGCGCCTGGCAGCGTTGTTGACTTGATAAAAATACTTCAGGTTGAAATCCTTACAGTCTGTTTACCACGTGGATCGTCGCTGTAGTGTGTAAGTAGCTCTTATTTGTTTACCCTAATATTGCGAAGTTGTAGTAATTTTACTAGTTTTTTTAATTTATAATAGATTGCTATAAGTACAGTATTTCTTTTGATTATATTTTTTTATAATTAATACATAATATAAGTAAATAACTGCAAATTTTTGTTAGCCACTGTTTAGTTTTTGTTATGTTTATAGTCCTATGTGACATAATATTGTACCTGAATACAAATAGTTGTTTTAATATCCTTTATATATATTTGTTTTTGTAAAATAGAGTTAATCTGCATATTACCTACTGAAAATAATGCTTATGGGGGCCACAGGAAAAAATAAGGTTCCTAAGGGGGCCATAAGCCAAAACCGGTTGGGAACCACTGCTCTAAGCTATGGAATTCTTGGTACGAAAACGTCTGTCTGTAGCTCCACTTAACCCCAACATTACTGTATTATTTCTAATCAACTGTATATATTTATATCCTTAGTAGGTGAACTGTCATTGTATTAATAATATCTGTCATATGGACTATAGTCTGCCAATAAACCTTTTCATTTTCATTTTCATTTATATATATATATATATATATATAGTTTATACACACATTCAACTGCAAAGAACACGCAGTAAAAATAACGTAAAGAACGACGCTTGTATAGGAGATATTCCGCGCAAGACGAGAGAGAGAGAACGAAACAAATGAAAAAATGAGGTAACCACCCGGGAATCGAACCCGGGATCTTCCGATTGCCGGTCAGATGCGATACCATTACACCATGGGCCTCACTCTTCCAAATGCCGTAATTCTTCTACATACTCGCAGAAACCAATGCCCCAAGGGGGCACCTCCCGCATGCCGTAACATTATATACATTCAACTGCAAAGAACACGCAGTATAAATAACGTAAAGAACGACGCTTGTATAGGAGATATTCCGCGCAAGACGAGAGAGAGAGAACGAAACAAATGAAAAAATGAGGTAACCACCCGGGAATCGAACCCGGGATCTTCCGATTGCCGGTCAGATGCGATACCATTACACCATGGGCCTCACTCTTCCAAATGCCGTAATTCTTCTACATACTCGCAGAAACCAATGCCCCAAGGGTTTACTTCTAGAGTACGAAACATTATAAAGAGTAGAGATAGGGCTTATAGGCAACATAAGTGCGATAAAGACAATTTGTTGTTACGAAACAACTACATATCTCTGAGGCGTGAAGCGAAAAGTGTAATAAAAAAGTCCAAGCGCGAATTTGAAATCTCCATAGCTCGTGACGGTAAAGAAAACCCCAAGCGATTCTTTCAATACGTCAATAATAGAAATCCAGTAAAAAGTGTCTTGGGTCCATTGAAAAATGTAAATGGAGATCTAGTCTCTGAAAACAAGGAAATGGCTAACTTGCTAAACGAATTTTTTACGTCAGTTTTTACTATAGAAGATGTAAAGAATATCCCTACGGTCATAGACATAATACCTTTTGATAATGGTAATATTTGGATAATATTGTCGTTAGTGAAGGGAAAGTAATGCGCTATATTAATAAAATGAAAACGCGTAAATCACCGGGTCCGGATTCCATATATCCCATACAACTAAAAGAATTAAAAGATAGCATTGTTGTGCCGCTAACAAAGATTTTTAATGCGTCTATTTCTGAGTGCGTACCAGATAATTTCAAGTTAGCAAACGTAACACCTATCTTTAAGAAAGGCGATAAAGGTGCGGCGGGAAATTATAGGCCAATCAGTTTAACGTCTGTTGTAGGTAAGCTACTTGAATCAATAATTAGGGATCGTATAGTCGAACACTTAGAAGTGCATAATCTGGTTAGAAACACGCAGCACGGTTTTAGGCGAAATAAATCTTGCTTAACTAATCTTTTAGAATTTTTCCAAAGCGTGGTTGACGTTTACGATAGACATCGGGCGGTTGATGTAGTGTACTTAGATTTTCAAAAAGCGTTTGACACCGTGCCGCACAAAAGACTCATTGAAAAAACTAATGCTCATGGCATCAGGGGTGTAGTAATAAATTGGCTAGAAGAGTGGTTGCGAGGCAGGAAACAGAGGGTGGTCGTTGATGGAGCGGAGTCGTGTTGGGCTAATGTAGCGAGTGGCGTTCCTCAGGGTTCTGTATTGGGCCCCTTGCTTTTTCTTATATATATTAACGATTTAGATGTCGGCCTAGTCAGTACAGTTTCAAAGTTTGCGGATGACACGAAGCTGGGTGGTAGGGCGATTAATGACGAAGATAGAGGTAAAATTCAGGAAGATCTGAATAAAATCGTTGATTGGTCAGTCACATGGCAAATGAGATTTAACGTGGATAAGTGCAAAATTTTGCATATAGGTTCGCGTAACGGTAATTTTGCGTATAGTATGTCAGGGAAAGATTTAACAAGCGTAGAGCAGGAAAAAGATTTAGGAGTTATAGTCACTGGTGATTTAAAAGTAGCGAAACAAAGTACAGCAGCGGTCAATAAGGCGAACAAAGTGTTAGGTTTTATAGCTCGAAATTTTGAGTACAAATCGCGCGATATTATAGTTCCTCTTTATAAATCATTAGTTAGACCCCATTTGGAGTACGCGGTCCAATTTTGGAATCCGCATATGCGCAAAGATATAGACAACATCGAAAGAGTTCAAAGACGAGCAACTAAGATGATTCCGTCTCTTAGGTCAAAGTCGTACGAGGATAGGCTTAAGGAGTTAAAATTGACTACACTCGAGACTAGGAGGTTAAGGGGTGATCTAATCCAGGTTTTCAAAATTATGAACGGGTTTGATAACGTAGATAGAGATAGCTTTTTCGAAATATCTCAATACAATAGGACTAGAAATAACGGGTGTAAGTTGACAAGTAGAAGGTTCGAGACAGCAGTTGCGAAAAACTTTTTTACGCATAGAATAGTAAATAGCTGGAATAGTTTGCCGGTAGAAGTAATTAGTAGCACGTCTATAAACATGTTTAAAAATCGATTAGACGCGCATGTTGATAGAAAGGGTATAGTTTAAGGTAGTAAAATTAAGCCTTTGTGGGGATAGATCCCACAGCTCAACACAAGTGTTGTGGGATATAGGGAGGCAGCGTCTTGGGTTAGGGGATACTCTCTGTCCTTACACACCCCATTTAAAGAGATTCCTCTGCCGAGCGATGCCCCCCATAGTACTGTGGGGTATTGAAAAACTCATGATCTTCACTTGCCCCACAAACACCTTTAAATGGGAGACCCATAATGGGTGCACACACATTTCTACATTCCTGTACAGTCTTTACAGCCACAACTACACTTTTCCTCGTAAGTGTATATATTGTAATGTATATGATTGTAAATTTTGACTTGGTCCGCAATCGATATGGACCGTGACTTGATGGATACCGTAATGAAATTGACTGGATTCTTTGGATCTGATATATTTGCATGTCCGTTATAAATAGATATAGAGTGTAACATATTTGTGGATAGTAGTTTATTATGACTTGATCCTCTGGATCGAGAGATTCTATCCTTAGTTTTTAATCGATAATTAATTATTTTTAAATTGATAATTATTTAGTTTCGTAAAAATTGGTCGTTGCCAATTTACCGGCAGTTTTACATGAATTTCTTATGTTCTTGTGGTTCGGAACCCACGTAAAATTGTAGGTCCCCTCCGCCACCACGGAGGACATACACAATACACGATTACGAACACAGTTAGGTAGACCGGCCATGAGTGGATCCTAGGGTCTTTGTTGGTCTGAAACATTATAACATTACATTATAACAACTGCAAAGAACACGCAGTATAAATAACGTAAAGAACGACGCTTGTATAGGAGATATTCCGCGCAAGACGAGAGAGAGAGAACGAAACAAATGAAAAAATGAGGTAACCACCCGGGAATCGAACCCGGGATCTTCCGATTGCCGGTCAGATGCGATACCATTACACCATGGGCCTCACTCTTCCAAATGCCGTAATTCTTCTACATACTCGCAGAAACCAATGCCCCAAGGGGGCACCTCCCGCATGCCGTAACATTATATACATTCAACTGCAAAGAACACGCAGTATAAATAACGTAAAGAACGACGCTTGTATAGGAGATATTCCGCGCAAGACGAGAGAGAGAGAACGAAACAGATGAAAAATGAGGTAACTACCCGGGAATCGAACCCGGGATCTTCCGATTGCCGGTCAGATGTTCGATTCCCGGGTGGTTACCTCATTTTTTCATTTGTTTCGTTCTCTCTCTCTCTCGTCTTGCGCGGAATATCTCCTATACAAGCGTCGTTCTTTACGTTATTTATACTGCGTGTTCTTTGCAGTTGAACGTATATAATGTTACGGCATGCGGAGGTGCCCCCTTGGGGCATTGGTTTCTGCGAGTATGTAGAAGAATTACGGCATTTGGAAGAGTGAGGCCCATGGTGTAATGGTATCGCATCTGACCGGCAATCGGAAGATCCCGGGTTCGATTCCCGGGTGGTTACCTCATTTTTTTCATTTGTTTCGTTCTCTCTCTCTCGTCTTGCGCGGAATATCTCCTATACAAGCGTCGTTCTTTACGTTATTTATACTGCGTGTTCTTTGCAGTTGAATGTATATAATGTTACGGCATGCGGGAGGTGCCCCCTTGGGGCATTGGTTTCTGCGAGTATGTAGAAGAATTACGGCATTTGGAAGAGCGAGGCCCATGGTGTAATGGTATCGCATCTGACCGGCAATCGGAAGATCCCGGGTTCGATTCCCGGGTGGTTACCTCATTTTTTCATTTGTTTCGTTCTCTTTCTCTCGTCTTGCGCGGAATATCTCCTATACAAGCGTCGTTCTTTACGATATATATATATATATATATATATATATACACACAGGGTGAGAGAAAAGTTTTTAAGGATTTTATACATACAACTATTTAGTTAACAACTAATGATGAAACAAATCAAACAAAAAGTCTATAAGAATTTTACTCATACAAATAATTTGTTAAACTGTAATTTCATTTTCAAAGAGTTCTTTATCCGCTCTGATACATTTGTGGATTCTCTTTGTGAAACTCTTTATTGTTCTTCTAAACACATCGAGTGGGATTGTTTTCAGTTGTTCATCTATTCTACGGCAGGGGCGTACCCAGAAATTTGCCAAGAGGGTCGGGGGGCGAATTTGGAACTAATCGTAGAAGTATAATTGAAATAGAAATAAATAATTTTTATGCACGTTCATGATGAGCTTATCGTTCAGTTAGAGATGATTAACTAGCTACTGCTAAGACACACTATGAATAAAAATATAAAAATTATATTATAAAAATTGTAAAAATTATGATAAAAATCTGATTAGTAACATAATATTCAATGCAAACCGCAATTAGGATGCTCAGATTTGTATTAACATAAGAATAAAAAAGTGCTAATTTCGAGATTAAGCATTTCCTTGGACTGTTACCTTTATAAAAGAAAATTATTCTCAGGGCCGGATTAAGAGCTTTCGAGATCCTAAGCCATTTTAGATTTTTAGTAGTAGGGAAGGCAAGAGCTAACACCGAAGGCGCCGAAATTTTTTCTCTTTCATTCTCATCCTGTTGTAACCTAGCAATTTTACTGGGATTAACAGTACTTTCATCATCATGCTCTGTAGAACCACTGTCAGTTTGGACATTTTTTCTTTTGAAAAATTTATAAAGGTCCATTATCTTTAGTTCTGTGACACCTGCAAATAGTACTCTACAAAGTTACAAATAGAAATAGGAATTATTACTAACCATAACATTAAACTCCATTATAATGAAATAAAAAATCCAAATAAAATCCACACAAAATTTTGTGTGCAATACAATGTAAAAAATTGTAAATTAAATGAAAACTTTTAAACTAAATTTTAAAATGTGTAAAAAACTGAATACCAAATTTTAAAAATAACATACTTAATGTTTCATTTCATTTATTAGTTACATGTTTGAGACCAAGCGGCCTTCACACATAATCACACACACAAAGTTTTAATCAATACTTAAAATTATCAAAATTTAGAAAGTTCACAAACTAAATATTTAAATGAATGTAAACAAAAATCGATAAACTGTGGTTGCCAGGTGCCATGAAAAATGACGCAATACTCATGAAACAAAATCGCTAGAAAGCTAGCTAACATTTTTCGATTGGCGCATGAAATTAAATATGTAAAAGTATTTAATTGAATATGTAAATTAAATACGTAAAAATAATCAAAATAATAATTTATTAGCTCAAGGGGGGGATCGCCCCTGTCGCCCTCCCCTTCGGTACGCCTCTGTTCTGCGCAAAGGGCATTCATATTTGGATAGATGAAACCAGGAGTGTAGATCACTGTAGAGTTTGTCAGGCAAATAAGCCCAAAGTCAGAAATCACACGGGATTAAATTAGATGATCTGGCTGGCCACTCGATGGAACCTCGCTGCCCAAACCATCTTCCTTCAAGGTTCATATCCAGAATCTCACGGGCAGCTGCAGAGTAATGTGGCGGCTCTCCGGCATGTTCATAAAGCCAATTCCTGCCAACGCCATTAGTGAACTGTGGCAAAACCTTGTCTCAATACCTGGCAATAGTGTTTTGCATCCATCGTATCTCTCGATATATCAAAGGAAACGAGTTCTCAATAACCAATGCACGCGAAGACTGTTAGCGTAGCCGTTTTAACGGGTTTACCCAATCGTATCTTGGGATTTTTTCGCCCAGTAGTGAACGTTGTGTTTCTTTCCTTTACTCGTTAACCCTTTCAGGACGACCGGTACAAACTGGTAGCGTTTCAAATACACGCATTCATAACTTAACTCTACAAAAAATTCCGGCCTTAAAAGGTTAAACCGAAGACACATTCATCTGAAAATTTGATCTTTCGAAGGAAGTCTGGATCCATACCAGGTTGAACTTTTATCTCATTGTTTCATCAAACTGCAGCCGTCTATCAGAATCATCGTCGTATATGAGCTGAGAATAAATGGGTTTGTAATCGTGGTAACACCTGTGATTTCAATATTTTTGCTACTGAAAATTTGGAAATACCCAATTCCTGGGCGACTTTTCTCGTTGAAGTTGTTGGATCATCTTGAAAATTGGCCATAACATTTTCTTTGTTGTTGCCTCCTGTCGCCGTTACTGGCCTTCCGCTTCTTAGACGATCTTTAACCAGGCTCCCTATTTCCAAAAGTTTGAGCTTCCAGTATCGAAGTATGGTTGCATTTGGTGTGGTTTATTATATTTTTCTCGAAATGAACGTAAACTTTCTTTACAATTACACTGGCCAACAAAATGAAACTTTTTTCCTCATCACAAACATGATCACACTTTTCTTAATGCAGTTTTTGCGCTGATTCCGAATCTGGTTTTATCTTTTTTCTAGCACGTATAGTTATATAGATACACTGGTTTTGATATTTTTAAGTTTTTGATATTGCTATAAGAAAATTTATGGATGTATAGATCACACTTAGGAATGCTAAACAACAAATACATCATATACCTTATTCAATGTACTTATAAATAAAGAATATATACATTATTTTATTAAAAGCGCTGTGAGTGTGATTTCCTTTTGTAAATTTGGCCTGGATTGTCACGATACAGCATCCAACAATGGTCCGCCATCATGCTTTCATTCCAATATCCTTGGTAGCGCTTCTCCATCATCTGAATATCTTGATGGAAGCGCTCTCCTTGCTCGTCACTCACTGCACCAAGGTTTTCATGAAAGAAATCTAAGTGGGAATGCAGGAAGTGAATTCTTAACGACATTCGACACTCCATTTCTTTGAAGACATCAAGGAGGTTCTTGACTCCATCCTTATACGCAGGTGACTTGTTGCTTCCAAGAAAATTTTCACATATCCATTTGAACGCCAGCCAAACCTTCAATTCCAGCGGACTTAGGACTTTTTCAAATTCAGTGTCATTCAAAACCTCCCTTATTTGTGGCCCAACAAAAATTCCTTCCTTCAATTTTGCTGCAGTAACCTTCGGAAATTTCCTTGAAAGGTATTGGAACCCTTCAGAATTGACTTTACCCATTGCTTTAACAAAATTCTTCATTAAACCAAGTTTAATGTGAAGAGGTGGCAGATAGATCTTTTGGGGATCCACTAAAGGGACAGACTGGACATTGCTTATCCCTGGGACATATGTATACCTAAGTGGCCAGTCACTTTTGGTGTAATGTTCTATAGTGGCGCGACTGTCCCACAGGCAAAGGAAACAACAAAATTTTGTGAATCCTGACTGCATACCCATAAGCATTCCTATAACTTTTAGATCTCCACAAACATTCCATTGATGACTGTCGTATTTGATTGCCTTAAGTAGTATATCCATATTGTCATATGTCTCTTTTAGATGGACGGAATGGGCAATGGGGATGGATGGCATTATATTACCATTATGCAAAAGAACTGCTTTCAGGCTTCTCTGCGACGAATCAATAAAGAGGCGCCACTCAGATGCCACATACGTCTGAGATATGGCTGTAAATAGTCCAATGATGTCATGGCAATAACAGAGAGGACCGTCTACTGAAAAGAATGCTGTTAGTTCAAAATTCCGCTTTCGGTAGTAACTAATACGAACATTGTTCTCAAGTAAATTGTTCTCCTTTAGTCTTGAGGCGAGAAGCTCTGATTTCTCTTTAGACAGCGATAAGTCTCTAACAAGATCATTCAACTGTCCTTGGGTTAACTTTTTAGGCTCTAAATGTCTACCTTCAAAAGTGTACTCTGGTTCTGTAGATGGTCCGGAAACGCCAGTTGCACCTTCATCACTTTCCATGTCATCTATGATAGAATCTAGCCTATCACTTGGGGGAATTGGAATGGGCAATGTTTCATCATGTTTTACTGGTCTACGTGCTGAATCCAAGTTTGGATATACAATCTGGTGTTTGTTCTTGGCAGAAAACCCCATTAAGTTCACACTACAAAAATAACAGTCTTCATGATGATCTCTCGGCTCCCTCCATATCATGGGTATGGCAAATGGCATTGAAGCTTCTTTTTGTTAAGCCAATCACGTAATCCATTTGAACAGCCAGAACAGATTTGATGTGGCGCCCATGGTTTATCTTGGTCACCTAGATGGCAACCAAAGTATAGCTTGTATATTTTCTTAATGTCGGTTGTAATACTTCGTCGCTGTGTTTTAGTTGTCAACTGGCCGCATACGAAACAGAACTTGTCGGGGTCATTCTTACATTGTCGAGGCATGTTGACTGACCTGAGCAAACTATAAATTAAAAAAAAATGTACACCAACTTGACACAACAAGTTCTTGGACTGGACTGATCTTTTGACACACAAAGCACAGCGTTGTTGCCTGAATCACAATGCTGCTAGACGTAAAAGCTCACACCTGAAATACATAAGATGTATAATTAAGATAATTGAAACAAATAAGATGAATAAACTAAAAAAACACAATAAAAAAAACACAACAAATGTTGAAATATTAGTATTTTGCCTATTTAAAATGGTTAAATCTGTGTAGTTATTTATATATATGCCTTCATCTTGAAAACTATACGTGCTAGAAAAAATCTGAATGCAGTTTTGGAATCAGCGTGAAAACTGCTATCCAGCCACCACAAAGTTTACTCTGATGAAAAATCTTTGTTGACCAGTGTTATTATTAGAAATAGCCTACGAAACAAGATACACTTTCTTCATTACTGTATTCCATCCTTGCTGACATGACGCTGACTGGACTAGGGTCTAGACCCGCGGGTCAAGTACTGACCACGAGGCAATTTTTAGTGACCCACGAGCTCTTATTTAAATAAAATATTACTTTAATTTTTAATATTTTCTGCCTTACAGTTCTAAAATTATTTTATTCTCCCACCGAAATAAACAGCTGAAACACATTGAAACGTTTTTAAAAGTAAGTATGATAACCTACAATTCATCCAATTACCCCATACTATTCAATTTGAAGATCTTCAGTTATCAGCTTTTCATTGGCTTGACATTGGTAATTTAGAAATGGAATTAGTTGACTTCCAAGAAAGTGCAGTATAGAAGGGTAAATTTAGTGATCTTAATCTGGTTACAAGAAAAGGAATTGGAGTCGTCAATTTTGGGTGTAACCAGAGAACAACAGTCAATAGAAAGAGTAGAGAATCTTATTCTTGCAGAATGGAACTATTTACCAAATTCTTTTGCATCAATGAAAAAGCTAGCATTAACTCTGCTAACAATGTTTGGTTCATCTTATTCATGTGAACAGTTGTTTTCCTCCATGAATTTCGTCAAATCCACCACTAGGAATCGCCTTGGCACAGATATGAGTGCTGCATGTGTGAGACTAAAGACAACTAAATATAAACCTCGGATCAAAACATTAGCAGCTAAAATCCAACAAGAAGTTTCTCACTAAAAATAGTAAGTAAATAAATTGTGACCCAATTTCGTTTTTTTAAAAATCAAAAGTAACAAAAATGACTCGCCAGGGCCTTCCTGTTCTAGTCTAAGGTCATTCGTGGGCTTGTATAGTTGCTTTGAAAAATATCGCATACACTGCAGTGATATCATTGGAATTTATTTATTATTAACAAATTATTTGCATGTATAAAATCCTTAAAGACTTTTCTCCCACCCTGTATATACTGTACATGATGAATAAAACCACGAAGGAAAGGAAACACAGAATGGTGCTCAAGCGCTTTCGTCTAATATATATATATATATTTTTTTTGTTTTTCTGTAACCTATATATAGGCTGTAACTCTTTATGTACTTCAGTGTTCCTGAGGATGTCATTAGACAAAAGTGCTTGAGCACCATTCTGTTTCCTTTCCTTCGTGGTTTTATTCATCATAAATATTTTTCACGTTACTTTCGTGAAATAATTTTCATATATATATATATATATATGATACAAACCCTAGATCCATGTCCCAAAGCTGGATCCTGTCTGCTTTGCAGATAGCTGGTGAGGGAAGCTATATTTATGGGACCTCTTTGCGAGAGACCCGTTGCCCACGCCGGGCTTGCATCATGAAAAAGAAAAACTATGGTATTTGTTATTTACCATTACTTATTCGGACTATAGTGGATTTAATTATCCCTGAAGAGTTCCTTGTTCCATGCACGGTCTGTTTGTATCATAAAAAACTCAGGGAACCATTCTGAGTTCATTCCCATATATATATATATGTGTGTGTGTGTGTGTGTGTGTGTGTGTGTGCGCAAAGGAAACTGGGTATAAGTGAGGTTGAGTGTGTGATAATTCACAGATGTAGTGGAGTAATGTTTTTGTGAGGTAACAGTTCTGGTACCTCGGAATATTAAAAAATTCTATAAAAAAACTAGAAAAATTTTTATTGTTGGAAAAAAAGATATGTTAGCACTAATTAGTTTAGTTACACTAGTTTCGGTTAGGTTAAGTTGGCTACATTGGAGAGTACCTCACTATTTCGTGACTTAACAGAAAACAACCTTCGAACCCTCATTTGTGTTCGAAAGACTTATCACACCCTTCTCGGTTCGATGTCACTCAGGTTAAATTAGGTCGAATTAGGTTTGGTTAATTGACTTTTTAGATATATGGTTTTAAAAAAGTTGGTACCTCGCTTATACAGAGATGCGCAGTGTGTGTGTGTGTGTGTGTGTGTGTGTGAGAGAGAGAGAGAGAGAGAGAGAGAGAGAGAGAGAGAGATTTAAGGTTATACATATTATAAATAAATTGCGAAAATTAAAACAAATAAATTAAAGAAATAACTCAAATAAGTTCCCCCATAAAAAAATAAAATAAAAAAATAAAAATAGTAAAAACATTCCAAATTAATTTAACTAATTACAACAGAAATGTTATAAATATTTCTTAATGGTCATTTTTAGCGTCCTTTCCTCGGTATGTGATTTTCCACCCCATCTAACTAATTCGCGTCGGTGATATTCCAGTTCAAATTTTAATCGTTAGTTTGTCATTTTTTATACAAGAGTTACTCGAACGAGCACATCCTCTTCGTGGCAATTTCAAGTACGTTTTTTATAGTTAAATACACCGTGTACATAAAGTCAGGATCTATTTTTGTGAAGCACTTGGAAATTATATGGATTCAATCATAAAATGATAAAGTGGTAACATTTATTAAATAATTAAGAGTAGGATTCGACGTGACGCCCATCAGTATCCCTGCACAGCTCAAATCATTCCGCAGCATTTCTAAACACATTCTGGAGCATTTGCGGGGTTATGTTATCTGCAGCAGTTCGTATACGTGTACGTAAGTTTTCAAGACTCGTAAGCTTCGTCTGATAGACGTGCGATTTGATAAAGCCCCATGCAAAGAAATCTAAAGGGGTTAAATCTGGTGATCTCGCTGGCCAAGGTTTGTTGCTTCCGCGTCCGATCCAGCGATTTGGAAAACGTCCATTTAGATAATCCTGAACAATTTTGGCATAGTGACAAGGAGCACCATCATGTTGATAGACGACGGTACTAACAATCCTATCGCCGTCGTCTATCAACATGATGGTGCTCCTTGTCACTATGCCAAAATTGTTCAGGATTATCTAAATGGACGTTTTCCAAATCGCTGGATCGGACGCGGAAGCAACAGACCTTGTGTCGCGAGATGACCAGATTTAACCCCTTTAGATTTCTTTGCATGGGGCTTTATCGAGTCGCACGTCTATCAGACGAAGATTACGAGTCTTGGAAACTTACGTACACGTATACGAACTGCTGCAGATAACATAACCCCGCAAATGCTCCAGAATGTGTTTAGAAATGCTGCGGAACGATTTGAGCTGTGCAGGGATACTGATGGGCGTCACGTCGAATCTTACTCTTAATTATTTAATAAATGTTACCACTTTATCATTTTATGATTGAATTCCATATAATTTCCAAGTGCTTCACAAAAATAGATCCTGACTTTATGTACACCCTGTATAAAGGAAAGTTTCACGTTCAATTGAAATCTGTTTTCCAAACGGGATTAAAAAGCTTTTTATTCAGATTACCTTATTTTAATATTTTGGTGATATACTGTATATACACATCTACAGTATGTTGAGAGAGAGAGAGAGAGAGAGAGAGAGAGAGAGAGAGAGAGAGAGAGAGAGAGAGAGACTTGATAAGTTGCAACAGCAGCACTATGGATTAACATGTGGTACCAGTGTAAAAGTTCATTTGAACCAAATTGCATTTCAGTATAGCAACAACAATAACGAAAGTTATCATTATTTTGCGCGTTTTGTAATTCCAATAATATTTGGAAAAGCAATTTTCTCACTTGTAAGTTGAGGTAAATATTTTCATCGTTAAATATTTATTTCTAACTCGTATATGTAACATGGTTGAGCTTCAATATTTGTGTAAGGGGTGGCAAGCAATGATTGCCCCTTCCCCCTCCTGCACAGATGAAACTAATAGAGGTACAAAAAACTGATTGTTGCATCTTTTAGACAATTTAATTCTACGTCTAAACAAAACCACTCAATAGTTGGTGTTGCCTCCTCGTGCTTGGCGGACGGCTTCAAGTCGGCAAGGGTGGGAGGTGAGGAGAGACTCGAAACGGTCAGTGTCGTACTCAAGATTTCGGAGGATTGTTTCGATGTGCTGCTCCATGGTCCGGCGGCAGAATCGTTCAGGATCCATCCTGAAAGACCGAGTGGAATCCCTGATGATTGCTGAACCACCAGCCACCCGATTCTGCCGCCGGACCATGGAGCAGCACATCGAAACAATCCTCCGAAATCTTGAGTACGACACTGACCTTTTCGAGTCTCTCCTCACCTCCTACCCTTGCCAACTTGAAGCCGTCCGCCAAGCACAAGGAGGCAACACCAACTATTGAGTGGTTTTGTTTAGACGTAGAATTAAATTGTCTAAAAGATGCAACAATCAGTTTTTTGTACCCCTATTAGTTTCATCTGTGCAGGGGGGGCAGCAATTATTGTTTGCCACCGTGTATAGAAGTTTAAATACCACTTTTGGTGATTTACTACTTAATTAGAATTACGATCCTAAAAAAAATTAAACGCCAATTTGTAAAAATTTAAAAGAATGATGATGATGGGACGCCGAATATATAATGCGCCTCATTTATCTCTATCTGCCTAGAGCTGGGCGGTTGTCTTTTATGTATCTTAACGTTACGACAAAGGGGCAGGCCGGCCACCTACCATTAATTGACTCTGGCTAAGGTAGGCAGGCTCGGGCCCCTACTCCTCACTTTCTTGGGGATATGGGATATGGATGTTACCTTTCCATAATTGGTAATTTCATAAAAACCAAAACCAAAACCAAAAAGGATATGCATAATATAATTTTAATTAAATTGCTTACCAAAACTATCATTTAAACTAAAGTGAATTAAATAAAAATTAATTGATGACTTGGTGAATCTTGGTGAATTTTGATAAATCTTGGTGAATCATCGTAATTTACATAAAAAACCTGCAGATTTTATCTATCGAACGTCACTGAATGATGAAAATGGTTCCGTTTACTACGCACGCCATACGCGCGGACTATCCCATGACCATATCATAACATCGCTTCCCGTTAGATCAGCAAGGTTAAGCGACGATGGGTCCACCCAGTAGTCGAGTGGTTGACCGAACTTTGCGTTCAGATGATGTAGTGATCCGATCCTTTACGTAGGTCTCCTCCTTCGCGTGACCTATGCCATTACGAAGGAGGTTAAACAATCTCATAAAACGAAACGTCATACAGGCGAAACCTAAAATGGCGGCATTAAGCTTTACAGTTTTTGGATCAATCCCAGAATAGGCACCTGAAATCATTTTTAGGTGCTTAATCTGGGATTGAGGCAAAACACAGGTGCTTAATCTGGGATTGAGGAGAAAAAATATAAACAGTTTTTAGAGATATAATTTCATTGTTTTTATCAATATTTGAAAAAATCAACTGTAACCTAACCTAACCTAACCTATATCTATACCAATTTATGTGGCAAGATAGATTTGCTTCAGATGGATTCAGAAACATTCGGGCTCATATTGCAGGAATTTATAATATCTAAAATTTTTCTTTATTTATTAAACCACTTTAAACCTTTTATAACTTTGCCTTTATTACATTTGTAATAAACTTTGTATAAACAATAAATTTTGTAATCATCAGGTTTTTTTTATTTAATTCCTTGCAAGGTGCCTATTCTGGGATTGAGGTTGAACGCAGGTGCTTCATCTGGGATTGAGGTACATCATGTGCCTATTCTGGGATTGACCCCAGTTTTTTTTTACCTATATACAGCAATCTGTTTGGAAAGTTGACATTATCATATGATATATTTACAGATAGAATACTTATGATACCCAAACAACATTAAGTATTGTAAGAAATTAAAAAAATAAAGATCAATTAACGATATGAAAACTGAATACTTCAATGCAAGACACGAGTTGATTTGATTTAATTAGAGTTGTACAGGAGCACACCCCCAAATTGATACATTTATTCAGATTGGCATAAAAATATTTATAAATTATAAAAAAAATTTAGATCAACTCGTAAATGACGTATTAATGACGTGTAACTTAAAAACTGTCCCTATACGTAAGAAATTAAATGTAAAAATTATATTTTGAAATTAATTATCTCGATGCCCGACGCAAAAAAAAAAAATTTGATAACTGGAGCTGAAAGTAAAATTTCTGAAAAATTTACGTCCAAAGATTTAATTTTATTTTTTTGTGTGGTGTGGGGGCGGGGGTTGGGTGGGGTGGGGGAACTGAGAAATAAGAAAGAGGAAGAAGTTTTCCATAAAAGCAACATCTCGTAGGAAAAAGTTTCCCATAGGAAAATTCTGATAAAAACAGGATCAGTTTCAGAAGGCGGGGGGGGGGGGGGGGACCGTTAGGAAGTTTACATTTCAAACACAACTTAAAGAATTTTTTGGCGTTTTTTTTTTTTTTTTTTAACTTTCCTTTTTGTATGAGACTTTTTTTATATATTTTTTTTCAGTTTCTCTTTCTTATTGAGCCCATTTGGTTACAAGTTGACTTTTAAAACTTTTTGGAAGGAAAAGTTTGAAAATTAGAAAAAGTTTTAAAAAATACACGATGCTATTTGTGTATGATGGATCAGTTAAGACAGAAATGAAAATGAAAACAGCAATCCACTCTCTCAAAGTTAAAAGTTTTCTTTCTTTATGTAAAATTTTCAAAATATTTACACCTTTTGAACATAATTTAGGAATCTTAAATTAAATTTATATTGTAAAGTAACGATGTTTTAAAGAACGCACGAAATATCAGTGGATTTTTTACATTTCTGATGATGATGATGATGATGATGATGATGATTTCAATGGACTTCCTCGCATTGTACAATTCAGTAATACTGTTATTAACCTAACTTAACCTACCTTCACTCACCTTAACCTAACTGGACTTAACTTTACCTAACTTAACACGCGAGAGACTCGTTCCCTCGACTAAATGTCTGTCTTATACTCTCATATTATTTGTGCATTTTCATAGCGTAATAAAACTAGAACTACGAGGCTTAACCGCTATTAACTATTTGACCCTATAAATCACTTACCCTTCTCAAAGATATAATTGGTATATTAAAAGCTCTTTTTAAAAAATATTCAAATAACAGTCTGCGTTTTCGTAAAATAGTTATGAATAATGGGGATTTGAAGACCAGCAACGCTTAGTCTTATTAACCAAAGGGTAACGATGTTTCCATTATATCTCTAACCGTTCTCTTAAAAAACCCAAAGCATTCTTGAAATAGGCCAAAGAAATGGAGGAGACTCGCATGGAAAAGAACAGAAAACACAAATACCGAGTGTCCCATTCGAAATGAAACAACTTTGAAACTCTGTAATTTTTAAAGTATTAATGTGAGAATGTTGAAACTTTGCCAGTTACTACACCATATACATAAGTTTTTGTCATAATGTTTGTTGTTTGTTTCAGATTGAATTATGTTTACCCGACAAGAAAAAGCGAAATGTGTGTTATGGATGGCTGAGTTGAAGTCCCCTACTCTGGTGCAACGGCGATTCCGTACAACCTTTCACGAGGAACCACCCACCAGAAGAGACCTATATGCATGGACCAAGAAATTTGAGGAGACTGGCAGTGTTCTAAAGGAACACTCTGGAGGGCGAACAAGATCGGAAGATGATGTTGAACGAATACGCGGCGCCTTTGGTAGTAACCCGAGAAAGTCCATCCGTCGTGCCAGTGTCGAACTGCAGATTCCTCGTTCAACAGTGCAAAGAGTCGTGCGCATGCGGCTGCAGCTCTATCCATATAAGCTTCAAATTGTTCAACATATAACATGTGAAGATCTTAACAAAAGGAAACATTATGCTATGCACAATGTATCTAATGTATCTAAATGTTATAATTCACATATATCATATGAAACTTTATGACATTGACTATTTACTGTGTGAATATCACATTGTTTGCATCTATGAAAATAAAAACCCACTCTAATAGACAGAGTTTATTTCCACAACAGTTTCGATGCCCACTGGCATCCTCCTCGGGTGGATACAGAAAACCGAATGAACCAAAACACGAGGGAAAACAGTCCAGGGACCGTTAAGAAATTCGCACCTAGGTTAGATCCCGTTCTCCCGACACCAGAAGGGCATTTTCATTAAAGGGACCCGCTCATAAGTACATTCGCACACATTTAAAACTATCTTCTTGTTCTAAACATACAGATTCTATTATTTTTTTTTTTTTTTTTACATAATTATTACATTTATTATTAAATTTATTACATTTAATATTGCATTATTATTTATTACAGAAATTATAAATTTATTATTACATTGGTTATTACATTGTTGTTTATTATACAGAACTTATAAACCAAAAAACGAATGAAAAAGGCGAGAAGGAAACAATCCAGAGACCATTGAGAAATTCGCACCTAGGTTAGATCCCGTAAATTGGTTAGGAATAACGTTGTAAAACAGGAACAAGCCTCTGTCTACAGCATTCCCTGTAAAAGTTGTGATTTAGTATACGTGGGAGAAACTGGAAGAAATATTGAAACCCATATTAAAGAACACAAATATGCCTTCAGAAGTTGTAATACTAATAATACCATTTTTTATCACGCCAACCAAATAATCATGCTATAGATTAGGAATCAAGTAAAGTACTTTATAAATGTAATAATTATGTCAAAAGAAAAATAATAGAATTTGTATGTATAGAACAAGTAGATAATTTTAATTTGTGCGAAGGTACTTATAAGTTAGACCCTTTAATGAGATTCTTGGTCGAAAAATCCCTTACGGAGTCGGGGGAACGGGTTCTAACCTAAGTGTGAATTTCTTAAAGGTCTCTGGATTGTTTCCTTACTCGCTTTTAGTTCATTCGAATTTTTTTTGGTAAAATGTAAATGGAATAATAAACGTAAATGTAAATGTAATAATGGAAGTAATAAATGTGAAATAAATATAAATGCAACAGATGTAATAATAAAGGTAATATTATAAATTTAATAATTAGTGTAAAGGTAATAATAATAAACGTTAAAAAAAAGTGCAAATGCAATAATAAATGCAGTAATTATGTCAAAATATTAGAATCTGTACGTATAGAACAAGAAGATAGTTTTAATTTGTGCGAATGTACTTATAAGCGGACCCTGTAATAAAATGCTCTTCCGGTGTCGGGAGAACGGTATCTAACCTAGGTGCGAATTTCTCAATGGTCTCTGGATTGTTTCCTTCTCGCCTTTTTCATTCGTTTTTCGGTTTATAAGTTCTGTATAATAAACAATGTAATAATAAATTTATAATTTCTGTAATAAATAATAATGCAATATTAAATGTAATAAATTTAATAATAAATGTAATAATTATATAAAAAAAAAATAAAAAATATTAGAATCTGTACGTATAGAACAAGAAGATAGTTTTAATTTGTGCGAATGTACTTATAAGCGGTAATAAAATGCGCTTCCGGTGTCGGGAGAACGGGATCTAACCTAGGTGCGAATTTCTTAACGGTCCCTGGACTGTTTTCCCTCTTGTTTTGGTTCATTCGTTTTTCTGTATCCACCCGAAGAGGATGCCAGTGGGCATCGAAACTGTTGTGGAAATAAACTCTGTCTATTAGAGTGGGGTTTTATTTTCATATTTTGACCTTCACGTAGAAAAAAGTGAATTTTTTTGGCATTTATTGTTTGCATCATTTAATAAAAAATTTATAAGGTTTCAAAGTTGTTTCATTTCGAATGGGACACCCGGTATATAAAAGTGGAGCGAGATAAAGACTGTCCTTTTGACCGAACCACTAGTCTACCATCAAAGAAACAGCGGTATATGGGACCATATTAGGGTTAGTGGGAAAAAATGCTAGAATACCTAAGTAAAAGATATTATAACTAAGCTACGTCGTGGCTACATCGCAGCACCGCCTCCCGTTAGATTAGCGAGGCTAAGCGACGTTGGGTCTGTGTGGTAGTTGGATAAGGGACCGTCCTCCGCGTTCAGATAATGTTGTGACCCATGGTTTGGATTTCCCAACCCCAAAAAGTTATTATTTGATAACTGTAAGAACTAAATGAAATGTGAATGATTTGATCATTCTTCATACCCCAGAATGATGATTAAGGTTACTTAGGCCGGCCGTACACAGGATCGTCTTGCGACTGACGACTTGGGTCGCGACTTGAGTCGTCACGACCCAAGTCGTCAGTCGCAAGACGATCCTGTGTGCGGTCGGCCTTAATGCACCAAAATTTTCTATAAATCCCAAAACAAGAATTTAAATAGGTTTGAAATGGAAATTAATTTTTCATGCAATAACCAAAATGAGTCTTTATTTTAAAAGTTTTATCTAGGGTGACGCAAAAGTGAGGACATAGAGGGGAAATAATTTGTTTCACGCATTATGTTCATTTATTCATAATAAACGTTCAAAGTGAAACCCATTAACCTTGATACACTTCTCAATTTTGCTTCTAAGTGACGACCTGATTTGCCTTCAGAATTCGTTGACAAGACGAAGACGCCCTCGACACGCCCATCTCTCTGGATAACCTTCAAATTTAGTTATTAGGGCTGTTACACATCTGTGGAGGCTCTTGGCCGACCAGTACTTGGTCGGTCAAGAACACTCCCGGTGACTTTAAATCACCCAATTACTTTTCTGACAGCTGAGAAACCAATGTTTTTTCCTTTGGTTTTGCTAATCAAATTTAGCTACGACATTTTGGTACGTGTTTCGCTCTCCTGCGTACATGAAGACCAACTTCACTCGTTAATCTTTCGTTAATATCCTATCCATGTCTCACCTGGAACAGAAAAAAACAGGCAGTATTAATATAAATCAATTTTCCCTTTGTCCTGATTTTGGACCACCCTATAATATATATATATATTATATTATATATATATATATATATATATATATATATATTATATATATATATATATATTCTACGATATATTACGTGCAAGGCCTGTGTTTAGGTTATAAACAGAACATGTCGCGCGTCGGAAGAGTTTGTAGATCGTGAAAGATGCCTCGTCCTGTTTGTGTTTATGATATATTACCATTCAGGGTATTCGTGTGACTGGATAATCCCACTGGTCAAAATCAGAAGCAGGTAGTTCAAAATGGTGAGTTGATAAATAGGACAGCTAATATTAACACCCGAAATTTTCGTCCGATAAGTAACGAAACGCTAACTACTGGAATTAATGGATTATTAATTAATGCAATTTGACGTGCTTATTAATTAAAAATGTTTTACATTAACTACCTCAATTGAGAGAGAGAGAGAGAGAGAGAGAGAGAAAGAGAGAGAGAGGAGAGAGAGAGAGAGAAATCACGTCAAATTACATTAATTAAGAGTCACATTAATTCAATTTATTACAACGGCCATCAATGATTACAGAACGAGCCTTTGTTCGGCAGCTGAGGTCCATTCACTTCACGCTTAACAACTGAAGACATCGTGAATAATGTTAATTTGTTTCGAGGAACAGCTCAACAAAATCTGAATAAACTATGGTTCAAGTGAATGTGTGGCTAAATGAAAATTCCTGCTTACAGCCACCATTATAAAGGGAACGTTAGCGTGGGCGAAGGAAATGGTATGCAGATTATAGAGCTATGGCACTTGGGGGGGTTTCTTTTTGTTGTCGTATGAATTTCCATTTTGATTAACTCATGTAGAATGGAAGCACGTAGCCATGAACAATGGCTAATTAAATGTTTCATGCATCCTATTTGCAACTCCTGGTTCAAAAGCATGGACTGAGTGAAATTGCATTAGGTAGTGATTTGAGATGTTTTAAAGACTGGCCTGTCATTGGTGAAGAGAGTTATTCATTCTTAGGAATCATCCTCTCTCATTGGTCCAGATACTCCGTTCACTCCACATTCTACAGGAAGATTTCATGCGTCACATTTGATACTTCCAAATCCACCAATCAGTGGAAGAGACAAAAGGGTTTAAGGGGTATCCCCTTGGCACTTATGTAAGTCCGAACATGATAAATCTTTCCGAATAAATTTGAAAGAAACTTAAGGATCAAACAGGAAAACGAAGACCTCATCTCACATCTGTGGCAGACCTAAAAGAAACAAAGTAACTAACTTCGGCAAACACTTGAACATAGCATGACGCAAGACCCCACTGGCTGTATGCCAAGATATGTCTCAGCTTTTCATGACGTCCGTGGAAAGCCCAACGTAGTAAATATTAATTGAGTGCATCGTTTTCTATTCTGCCTATTTCTCAAATATGTGCCAAGTGCCAGTCAGATTTACTTCTACTACAAAGGTTCACACCCACACACCCACACACCCACACCCACACCCACACACATATATATATATATATATATATATACACACACACACACACACACACACACCGGGTGATTATAAATGATCTTCCCTATTTTAAACATTTATTATGAAAACACTCACAAATCCACAGCGAAAAGCAAGATATACAAATAAAGAAGAACTCAAAAAGTTTTATTTACAAGCTATTGAAATTCAATCTGAGCAACTTTTGTGGCCCCTTTGAAGATACAACATTCCTGAATGAGCAATTGCCTGATCGTTGGATCGGGCGTGGGGGCACCATTCCTTGGCCGGCTCGTTCACCCGAACTAACCCCCCTTGACTTCTTCCTTTGGGGCTATGTCAAAAATGAAGTTTTTGTTCCACCAATGGCAACAACTTTGGAACATTTGGATCATTATGTCTTGTGCAATCACTTCAAAGTATGAATTTTTTTCAATTTAAATTTAAAAATAAATTCATATTTCGAAGTGAAAGCACGGGAAATGATGAGGAAATATGAATAAAGCACATAAAAACACACAAGTGTGATCAACTAATTTTCTAAAAACCAGTTTTTTTTATAAAAAACCTCTGAACAGGTAGCTAGAACAACGTGAAAAAAGTGTTAGCAGCTGACGAGGAAGCTTCTAAACAGTGGCTGCATCCTCCAGCGCAGGACACGTCAACGCGAAGAGGCGACGTCAAACCAAAACATCAACGCGCTGGTGGCCAAACTTCCTCAAATCTCCGTGCAGCGGGCTGTCTACGGTTGGCCAGACTGGCAGTCGACGGCCTGTTGCGTGGCACGGTCAGAGTGCCGATCGGCTCCCGGGGCTGGACCTATTCTCAGCGTGCTATTTTTTCATTTACGGGGAGCAATTGCGTGCTCCCCAAACTACTCTTACTCTCCAGTGACATTAAAACTAATCCAGGCCCCACTACAACTTACACATGTCACCATACACAAAGACATAGACACAATAGCACCATGAGAAGACACATACAGAAGTATAATATTAACATATTACAGTACAACGTAGATGGCCTCACAAACAAAATCATGCAGCTTAGGGAATTCGTACACAGACAAAACATTCACATAGCACTTATACAAGAAACAAAACTAAAACGCACACACAAAACACCCACCATCCCTGACTTCACGGCGATCCGTCAAGATCGTACTGGGGGTAACGGGGGTGGACTCATCACTTACATACGTAAAAGCATTAGCTACACTGATGCTACCCAAAACATTACAAACACAATCCAAGCAGATAACACGATAGAAATACAGGCAGTTAACATTAAAACACGCGCAAAACACAACACCACACTAATCAACATTTACATCCCACCAGATAGTTCACCTCAGGTGCCAGCCAATTACAATCCACAGTTACACAATCTTGCCTCTCTCACTAATGTCATCTTAGGAGTTAGGAGGAGACTTCAACGCCAAAGACACTAGTTGGTACCTGCACAGCCAAAACAACACCAGAGGCGCCAACATAGCCACACAACTAAACAGCCTCTTCATTCTTAACAATACAGAAGAACATACACACATACCACATCAAGCAGGATACTCAAACTCCTCCCCAGACATAACGTTCTGTTCCCCCTCACTAGCAACACATACACAATGGAGAACAGAAAAACAACTGTCATCAGACCACCTGCCCATCATCATTACAACACATTCTACACTCTGCCCCAGCCTTAGGCACACTTACAGAAATTACAAGAAAGCTGATTGGGAACAGTTCAAAATACAGACTGAGGAACAATTCACCACATTAAACAGCACACCCAGCATAAACATCAATACAACACTCAAGACATTTAATCAGATCATCAATAATGCAAACAAATACATACCCAAGGGCAACATTAGGAAATACAACCCAAATTACATAAGAGAAATAGCCCACCTCATAAGGCAACGTAACAACCTCAAATATAACACACAAACACCACACACAGAAGCCATAAAACAGCAGATACAACAGCTCAACACAGAAATAAACAACAAACTCAAAGAAAAACAAACAGAAACATTCAGGGAATTCATAACAACACTAAACCACTCCACAGATACATCCAGGCTATACAAGACTATAAACAGCATTACCCACTCTAACAGCGGCATTCACACCTCACACGCGGCTATCTGTCGCAGCCAAAATAATATCCCAACATATACACAACAAGCTAACATTCTAGTTAATCACTACGCAAAGATAAGTCACTTAAACAGAGACAACAACCAGAAACACGCAGACAGACAAACAGCCAGACACAAGAAAACCTACAGACTCGACACGACCATTACACCCTTCAATACAGACCAGACCACCAAGATCATCAAAAACATTAAGAATTCGAAGGCTACTGGACCAGACAACATATCTAACATACACCTTAAACACTTGGGTCCACAAGGAATACTAGCTCTCACAAATATCAGCACATATTCATACCAACACTGTATTATTCCTGACATATGGAAACAAGGTAAAATTATTACACTACTCAAACCAAACAAAAATCCAACAGAACCAGCTTCCTATAGACCCATTACTTTACTATGCACATCTTCCAAGGTAACAGAAAGACTAATCTTACAAATCACCAACCCACACATTCCACTATCGCCTACTCAACATGGATTCAGACCTCACCACTCAACCACGACATTACTCACTAACCTCACGCAGCACATCATGGATGGCATCAACTCCAGACGACCAGCTCAACGTACACTATTAGCAACAATAGACATTAGTAAAGCATTTGATGCTATCCCACGCTTCCCTCTCATAAACAAAATACTCAACACAAACATGCACAATAACACCAAAAGGTGGCTGAGCAACTATCTCTCAGGAAGATACTCACATGTCACATTTAATGGCAAGTCATCCAAAAACAAGCTTTTTCCGAACGGGGTCCCTCAAGGCTCTGTTCTCTCACCAACACTCTTCAACTTATACATGCATGACATTCCAACACCCATAGATAACAAGCTTACCTTATCATCATATGCAGATGATATCATTCTAACATCCACCGACAACAACATCGACACCGCTACAAATAACCTACAAACATACATAAACAGTATACAAGACTGGCTCACACACAATAGACTCAAAGTAGCGCCCACAAAATCAACCATCACCTTGCTTACAAGCAACACAAAAGAACACCAGGTAATTCCACAGCTTACACTAAACAACATCAACATTCCACACACTCACAGAACCAAAATATTTGGTGTCACATACAACACATCATTATCTTTTGCAAACCACATTCAGGACATTAAAACCAAATGTACGTCAAGACTTAACACACTTAGGGTACTAACAGGCACAAACTTTGGACACCAGCAGGAAACAACATCACTCATATACAAACAATATATTCGCTCAGTTATGGACTATGCTAGCCCATGCTGAGCACCCATTATCTCAAACACACACATAAACACCTTACAAACAATACAAAACAACGCACTTCGTATCATTACAGGATGCACTCAAACAACACCAATAGAACACCTGCACACAGAAACAAAAATACTAAAAGTTAGGGAACATTTAGACATGAGGGGAACACAACTCATGGCAGCAGCGACAACTAACCCACAACACCCTTGCCATTACATGTACAATCATGCACCAACACCTCGCACCATTAAGGTAACACCAGAGAGACATTATAACCAAATACTCCATTCCATACCACGTCCCACAGACATCACACAGTACAGAAAACACATACACACACACCTAACCCACAAAGCACTGACACGACTCGGTCCGAATGCGGTCCTACGTGCGAAGCCGCCACCCATTAACAGGTCAGAGATCAGCCTGAGCAGATCGGATCGAGTTAACTTAGCACGATTCCGATGTGGACATCACCCCAACTTACGGACATATAAACACAGACTAGACAACTCCATAGACGACACCTGCCACCTGTGCCAGGACACACCACAAACAATTGAACACATTATGACAGACTGTACCGCTCTAGCACAACAACGAACACAGCACAACATCACTAGTGCGCTGAACTTCTGGTCCACTCCGAAGTGGGCGATCGGTTACCTGCGTGCCGCCGGCTTGCTCGATCAGGGTGGGCTGATCGGCTAAACAACAACAACAACAACAACAACTAATTTTCTTAACGAACACAACACAACATCACTAGTGCGCTGAACCTCTGGTCCACTCCGAAGTGGGCGATCGGTTACCTGCGTGCCGCCGGCTTGCTCGATCAGGGTGGGCTGATCGGCTAAACATCAACAACAACAACTTTGGAACATCTGAAGGAAAGGATACGTGAGGCTGTTAGAAAAGTTCAGTATAATATATTACAAAATGTATTGAGGGAAACAGAATCCCGCTTTGATGTCTGCAGAGCCACAAAAGGAGCTCATATTGAACTTCAATAGTTTGTAAATAAAACGTTTTGAGTTCTTTATTTGTACATCTGTATATCTTGCTTTTCGCTGTAGCTTTATTAGTTTTTCATAATAAATGTTTAAAATCGGAAAGATCATTTGTAACCACCCGGTATATATATATATATATTATATATTTATATATATATATATTATATATATATATATATATATGATGCCCTTGGAAGGAAACAAACTCACGGTGCATCTTGTTCCTGAAGAATCGTGCACCGGGACTGATAATAACTGGGTGTTTGTAATACAAACTGCCAAAAATAGCATAAAAATAGATACGGATTTCAATATTCTTTGATTATAATAGCATAGAACATTATTGTTTTCAGTGGTGGTGAAGCACGTATAGAAGCCTCTTTAATACATTGACTACCAGTTCATTAGTAAGATGCTGCGAGCTGCTCATGCCCTGAATGGTGTTCTGTGTTAATATTCAACCTTTGTTCCTCCTTCCTCTTAAATTATAGTTTGAATTGTTAAAACAAATGTGTGTGTGTGTGTATATATATATATATATATATATATTATATATATATATATATATATAGAGAGAGAGAGAGAGAGAGAGAGAGAGAGTATATCGGTATTGCAAGACAAATTCATTATATAAAATAATCCTTTTGAGCTTTCGAGTTTCGAATTCAATTTCAAATATTAATACAAAATTGATGACGCAGAAAATTCAAATTTATGTACTTTGATTTAAAAATAAAACATTATATATATATATATATATATATATATATATATATATATATATATATATATATCAAGAGTTATTTCATGTTTTTTATATAACAGAAGAAATACATTTTGATTGAGTTATTAAGTTTGACAGTGGCAGCGCTGTCTCGCAATAAAAACTTGTGTTGCAATTATGAGAGATTTTCATTGAAAGAAAAGTGTTATGGTCGCTTTTACTGTATATGTAAAAACGACCACGAGACTAACCTTGGAATAGGTCTTATGTTTCACGTTAATTGCTGAAATGAAGATGAGGAGAAGAGAATGTAGTGGAGTACGAACGATTTCTACAGATCTACAGAAGCTAAGGCTAACAAAGACCCTAAGATCCACTCTAAGGTTAGCCAGAGAGAAAGGAAAGAGTAGGGGGTTAAGAGAAGAGAATAAGGGGTTAAAAAGCAACACCTATCACTCGTGAGTTAACATTCATTCAGAAAAAGAGAAAAAAGACTCGCCATCATCCGTCGGCCACTGCCGACAAGTCAGAAAAATAGTCGGAGAGAATAGGAAAGGGGTGAAAGACGAAAAGAAGTAAAATAAGAATGCTTACAAACCATGCAACACAGTCTTAACACAAACACTATCATACCATGCAAACTACAGACATGCAAGTAAGGAGAGGATAAGAAAAAAAAAGTATGCAGTATAGAGTATAACAAAAAGTGGGTTAGTTAACGTTACGAGCTACATCTAGTTGTGTTAGTCTATTTTTTTTTCTGGCATATCACACGCTGGCATGTCACAAGCTGGCATTAATCGTCAACAGACTCATCCCCGACATCACCCCCAGAGCTCCTGTTACTAATTGTTTTATTATTATATTAAACAACGTTAATATTTTTAACGAGGGAGAGGGAGAAGGGTGAGGCTGAGAGGGAGAAGGGTGAGGCTGATACTAGATAAATGGGGATACGTGAACGCGGCCGCGTAAAGTCTCACATAAATACTTCGATACGTAGATTTTTTATTCACACATAAATGAATTTCCCTACCTACTGTATATTGTATATGAAATAAGAACATAATAAAATCGTAAACATAATGATATTTACATATGATAAATAAAAATATATTAAATGAAAATAGCACGTATCTTTTCTTCACTCTTTCGGATGGTGCGTATGGTAGACTCATTCACGTGATACTCGCGGCCAAGTGATGTTATGCTCATACCACCACGCAACTTATCTAGAATCTTTATTTTTTTCGGCTAATGTTTATAACCTTACGACTTTTCTTCTCTTCACTATCACTTGCAGATGCTTTACGGTTTGGTGCCATACTGCTGTCTAAGGGTAAGAGCAAAACAACGGCAAATACGACAAAAACAATCCAACACAACTTCACTGAACTTAACGCGGTAGCGGGACTGAGACAAAAGATGATGTGAGGAGTGACGCGAGAGGGAGGGAGATGCGGGAGTGTTGGAGAATGTAGGAGAAAACACTAGAGCGCGCATTGGCATGCGTACAGTACTACTGTATTAGAGCGTGTTTGGCGGACCGTGTATGATCAAATTTTCCGCTTTCGGCAAATAATTAATTGTTCGCATTTATTTTTCCGTGTATAAGCAAATTCGCGCTCGACAAACACACTTTGGACGAGGGTTTACTGTATTTGTAAAAAAAAAATGTAAATATTTGGAATCAGTTTGTATTAAATGAGTTAACATACTGCAATGTGTGTTTTTAGTCCCATATATGCGAGAAATACCCTTAAAATGTTTAAAACCCAGCGTTTTCGAAGGCTTGGCCCTCTGAACCCCGGTCAGGGGCGTTGCCCCTGAATCCTGCTGGGCGCCTAGGCGGCCACCAGATCACCAGCCAGCAAAGTAGTCACTTTCAGGTTCTGGATCTGCCCCTACTTATAACTAAGGTAATCATATTTCATAAAATTTAAATCTTACGTGGACTGTTTAGAGCTGAAACGTAAATTGAAAGTTGCGTACATTGTGTTTTTTTCAGCTAGTCTCAGCCAGGGAAATATATCTTAGTCAATAGCTAATATTTTATACTCATGCATATAAGAACCAAATTAGCTCACAGGACACCCGAGAGTCACACTACTTGAATTATATAAGTCCGTGTAGAACAGAAGAGTGTAAGATCTTTTATTCGCATGGCTTAAATTTCATTTACATCACATTTTTTATTCACAGTGGGAAGGACTTAAAGAAAAAGTTGAATAGAAGTTTAATTAGGTTAATTTTTATCTTATGATAAGTTCTTTTAGGTACGCTGAGCATACCTTGCGTACCCTGTTCTCATACCATCTTACAGTAGTTTATTCTTCTCAACTGTATCTAAAACATATACTTACTGTAATGAAAACTCCTTAATGTAAGGTTTTATTGAACAAATCACAACATAGTATCTGAGACAAATAAAAACAACAATTAGCTACAGTGCAATATCATCACATTTAATAGGTAGCTAAACTAAGTAATTCTAAATATACTGTATATAGCTGAAGCGCACATCATTTTCCCCTCCTTCAATTAGAGCTGGTAATCGGTGAAATGTCTAGGTGATCGTCGAGTACGTTCAGATCTTCTCAGTACGGATTGAGGTTCATTGTTGGCTACGCTCTCGAATCCTCCGGAATCGGGTTGCGGTTCTGAAGTAACCACATTCTTGTTTTCTTCGTCCATCGCCAGAGGAGTCGCTTCCATAGTTGTCATTTTTTGTATCGATCTCTTCCGGGACTTGCAAATCGGACATAAATTCGCCTGGAGTTAGGACTTCACCGGTAGGAGCCATTGACGAAGGGAGACCGTAACTTCTTTCCCACTAGCCAACCGAACGTGAGCGTATTAGAGGTTGGCCTTCAAAAACTGAACTTCATCTACGAGAGGTTCATATTTAGAATTGCATACTTGTAGATGTAATAAAACTGGTCGTGGATAAGTCAACCAAATGGGTAGAGCAGTACCATTCGTAGAGCGTCGGGCATAAGTAAATAATCTTTCGTGAGGAGTGACATTAGTAGCTTGGTTAGTAGATTGGTTTACATAAGGATGGAAGTTCAGAAAACAAAGGCTGAGGATCAACAAGCGCAGTCAAAACGCTACATACAGACAGAGGAGCACGCTGACCTCCAAAAGGTATGGCTAGGCTTTTGTGGAGTTTTAGAATATCATGCCCCAATATAATATCTGCACATAGATTAGGCATAACCAAAAACTTTACATTCTCGTATCTAGGCTGGGGATTCTGGTCGTTACACATATCTACGTCTGCTATACAGTAGCTGGCAACAAAAGATTTTAGCAGAATAGATGCCACTGTCACATTGCGTGTAACGGAACATGTTTTCTAACGGTACTTGTCGATGAGATTTGATGAAATAAAAGTATCTGAGCTTCCAATGTCAATGAAAGCCTTTGCCTAAATATTGTTAATGGACACGTCTAGCACAGTACTACAGAGGCTTTTAGGGCAGGTTGTCACCGTAGAAATGATGGCATGAGCCGAAGCAGGACTTTCTTTCGGTCCAGTGGACCGGCAAACCTTCGAAAACTGTCCTTGTTTACCACAATTATTGCAGAATTTATCTCGAGCTGGGCATCTGTTTTGAGGATGCCGGTGAGCTCCACAAAAGTAACATTTAGAGTAGTTTGTTGTAGCAGCAGCAGTAGCAGTGTTGTTTGTAGGATTCGGCTTAGTAATAGTTTGGTCGTTGGAACATTCTTCAGTGTTTAAGCGTGATGTAGCAGAGTGTGAATCCATAGCGGCCGTATGTAAAGAAGTACAAGAAGTATGAATGTACTTCTCCGATTGGGCTTGAGCAAGTTCAAGTCCTCTTGCTTGCTCAAAGGCGGACTTAAGAGTGAGAGTCCTGTTTTCCAAAAGTTTTCGCCTGATAATAGACGCTAGAATACCACTAATAAAGGCATCGCGAATATAGTCATTGCGATTTTCTTCGGCAGTCACAGCTTCAAAACAACAATCCTTACTAAGTTGTGTTTGTGCACTCAAATATGCATCGAGAGAGTCACCCGCTTCTAGTAGCGAGGAGATGCCTAGCGAAAATGACACTTTTAGGTTTGATATACAATTCCGTAAGAGTAGAAATTACTTCCTCATAAGAAGTACAATCAGCAACGTACCCGAAAATTTCAGTAGACAAGTAGTTTAAAAGATTTAGTTTGTTCAAGGGAGATACATTATTTTCTGTGGAAGCTCAAGCGGCCTCTACCTCAGTTACGAAATTGGTAAAGAGCCGAAACCAATGTGTCCACACACGAACCGCATTGGGAGACGAAGGATCCGCATCCACTTGATTAGGTCGAAAGAGTCTTTCTATGATAGTATTAGTATGAATGAATTTTGAATTTGATTGTTCAATAAATTATAATGAAAACTCTTTAATGTAAGGTTGTATTGAACAAATCACAACACAGTATCTGAAACAAATAAAAATAACAATTAGCTTCAGTCAGTGATGGGCATCGATACATGAAAATCGCTAAAGCGATACCGATACATCGATACATGAAGAACGTCTTAGGCGATACCGATACGCCGATACTTTCTAGATGTCTTAAGCGATACCGATACCGATACATGCATCGCCGATACATGTATCGCTGGTACATTTTTATAATTATTCATTTAATATGTAGGTATTAGATATTATTGTTTATACTAGTAATTTGTACGCACTGTAAGTAAAATCAACATTTTAATGGGTTTTATAGATGTAAATAAAAACAATTGCTTTATTTAATGAAAGTATGTTTTAATTTTGTAGGATACATGAATGACTGAAAATATTACACTAACAATTACAAGTAATTACTATTACCCTTCAAAAATACCAGCTGGCTAAACATCTGGTCAGACAGTCTATTCCTTTTTGGAGCGTGAATGTGACCAGCCAAACTAAACAAGAGACACAAGCAAGATAATTTAAGTCGCTCATCACAATTCGCAATCTTAAAATATTTACCGCAAGTTATTAGGACTGATTTTGACCAGTTGGTATCTTTAATTTTATGGAAATGATTTTCTGTCGCGTCATTTTCACCAGGTTGTTCCTTTTGTGGCTCACTCCCTGACGCGTTATTATTACTATTAATATCTTCACTCATTATCGCACAACTACTCGGCGACCGGCGTGACGTCTACTTAATGAGTGAGTAGTGACTGATTGATAAGAAATGCCTCGGGGGACCAAGAGGAATCGCTGCGTTACAAGTATGAACCTGTTTAAACTCAACACCGAGTGGGCGTGGCCAATTGTGTTGCAACACCAATGAGCGTTTCTATATTATATGAGCGTTTCTATATTATGAGCGTTTCTATATTATGGTTAATTAATCTCAATAACACAAGTACAAACGTGTTTAAACGTTGCGCCGTACTGTGTGACGTGACCAGTAGAGTAGTACTGTCACTAAATAAATATTTAATAATATTATTATTTATGTATATTCATAAATATAACAACTCAGTAGTGTCATATTATAACATCTATTTAAATATTTAAAAATTCTTATTAATGTATCGATGTATCGAAGTATCGATTTTTTTCGATACATTTAAGAAAATTGACCTTAGCGATACCGATAAATCGATACTTTTGTCAAGTAGCTAAAGCGATACCGATACCGATACAAAAGTATTGATCGATACGTATCGGCGATACATGTATCTAGATACTGCCCATCACTGGCTACAGTGCAATATCATCACATTTAATAGGTAGCTAAACTAAGTAATTGTAAATATATATATATATATATATATATATAATATATATATATAGCTGAAGCGCACATCACTTTGTGCTACTTTGTGAGAGTTCGAACGACGGTTCAGGATCGACCTGCGGTCGACCCCTCTGCAGCATCCCACCTCATTTGCGGGATTTGGTGAAGGAGGGAATTGCTGTCTGATCTCCTCCTGTCCTCATAGCCAACCACGTATGGCTGGCCAGGGACTTTGCACAGGAAGCTGTCCAGCTGGTTCTTGAAGTTATTCAGGTCGGTGTGCTGGAGATTCCTTACTTCTTTTGGTAGGGCATTGAAAAGCTTTGGGCCTTGTATTCTGAGGGTATTTTTCATCCCCGTTTTCATGGCCCCCTGTCTCACAGCAGCTGGGACTGTACAAAATCTGCCTCTTCTATCATTCCAGTTTGTTTCTATTTCATTTCTAAGGTTAGGGACAAAACCCTCAAGTATTTTCCATATGTATATTATTGTGTGCCGCTCGCGCCTTCTTTCGAGAGAGTAGAGTTTCAGCGATTGTAGTCGAGACCATTAGGCTTCACCTTCCGTTTTTTCTATCATAGACGTAAAAGTCGTTTGTATAGCTTCAATGTTCGCAATGTCTCGTTTTCTGTATGGGCTTGAAAGTACTGAGCAATACTCAATTATTGGTAGAACTAGACTTTTCCATAATTTGAGCATGCTGCTGCGGAAGCTCCTCCAGATGATTCCCATTATTTCTCTAGCCGTTGTAATTTTGATGTTGTCGTGTTCTCTGAATTCTGTATCCGACGACATTATTACTCCAAGATCCCTGACTTGTGGATTTGGTGTTATCTGCTTGCTTGCAGAGTTTTGTACCTTTTATTCTGCAGCTCCTTGTTATTACCATATCTTAGAAATTGGAAATTTTCTTCGTTGAACTTCATATTGTTGTCTTCTGCCCACTTAAATAATGTTTCAATGTCGTTTTGTAATTTTCCTATGTCACCTTCGTTGACTAATTCCTTACATATCTTTGTGTCATCTGCGAAACATGATACAATACTGTCCTTAATATCTGCAATCATTATTATGAACAGCAAGGGAGCTAATACTGTCCCTTGTGAGACAGCTCACGACTTCTGAGACTTCTGATTTAACTCCGTTTACCACCACTCTCTGTGTTCTTTGCGTCAAGAAATTAAATATCCATCTTCCTAGCTTTCCAGTAATTCCTGTATTCTTAAGTTGTGTGCTATGATTCCATGGTCAACATTTATCGAAGGCTTTAGCAAAGTCAATATATATTACATCTATGTTTTGTTCTCGACACAATGTTTCCAATATTTTCTCTTGGTGGTCTAATAGCTGTGATAGGCATGATCTTCCAGCCCTGGAGCCATGTTGATTTGGGATGTACGAGTCTTTTTCTTGTAGATAGTAAGTAGTTTTGCCCCTAATTATACCTTCAAAGCACTTTATAAGGTGTGAGGTGAGAGCCACTAACCGATAATTCTTGGGCATTGTCCTGTTATCATCTTTAAATAGGGGAGCAATGTTCCCGTTCTTTAATGGGAGTGGAATTTGTCCTGTGTCGAGTGATTTCCTCCATAGAAAGTATAGCGGTTTGGCAATACTCTCTTTACATTTCTTCAGAAACGTGTCACTCCATGTGTCTGGCCCTGGTGCTGAATTGTTTCGCATCTGTGATAAAGCCTTAATTACATCTCCTTCCGTGAACTCGAAGTCTGTTAATAGGTTTGTGCCTGAAATTATTCTTGGCTGATTTGTATCTATGTCGAAAAATTTGTCTGGGTTTTCTACTTCTATCTCGGACTTAGGGGTGCTAAACAGAGTTAAATTGTTCCCTAAGCAGTTCGCTTATTTTTTTCGGGTCATTTGTGTATTTGGCCTCCCCGTCTATGAACGGACCAATACTCTCCTTACACTGCATTTTCCTTTTCGCAAACGTGTAGAAGTATTTTGGGTTATTTTTTGTTTTCTGCTACCTTGTTTTCCTCATCGTTTTTCTTATGTATGAATGCTTGCTTTATAGTCTAGGATCTGGCCCAGAGTTCGTATAAATTTCTGGGTGCAGAGGTTTTGACGATTGATCTAGACTAATTTTGGGGCGTAGAATCCGAATTTTTCTATGCCATCGCACCAGATTGGTGCGAAAGTGGTCAAAATGGCAAAAAATTGGCAAAAATGGCAAAATTTTATCAGTTTTTCATATTTTTGTTATATTCTTGATTTGAAAAATTTTTTAAGGGCAATTTTTTGTTTGAGAATCTGTTTTTGTAACATACTGACTGCTACCTGAACCAAGAAAACTGACAAAAATGTCAAAAAATAACAGCAAAAATAGTAAAAAATTAAGTAAATATTGTCAAAAAATCGCAAAAATGAAATTTTTGGCTATTTTGATGCATAAACTAGCTCTAACAAATCATATCGAACTAAATAGTCAAGAAATTAAATATTAATAGCTCTGCAAGAATTTATTAGAACAAAGTATGCACAAATGTCTAAATTTCGGGTATAAATCGATAAAAATGGTTGTAAAATACTTGAAAAAATAGCCAAAATATAAAAAAATAGTACTAATTTTATGTTATTCTTAGGCTTGCTTGTTGTAAAATGCTTGAACTTCTTATAGAATCGATCTATTTGATTTCTTTAGAGTAACTAAGTCATATTTATTGTGTTTCAGGTTTAGTATTGGTAGTAGCTACAAATTGAGGATTCCTGCATTCATTATGTGATTCAACAGATGATAGATCATGGTAAGTAATAATCGAATATTTAAAACATAAATATAAAGACCAATGTGTTACAAATTAATTTTTATATGTAAAGAATAGAACCAGTTTATTATAATTGCAATAAGTCTTAGTATATTTTATTTTTTCAGGATGTATGTCAACTTGTGCCAGAAAAGAAGCATAGCTCAAACCTTGGTAAATGTATCTTGTGCCAGAAGAACAAAAGCCCAAGTGGAGAGAAATATTTGAGCAGCGGAGAACATGGAATAAAAAATTTGCTTCAGTTGGCTTCTGCGTACCCAAATGATGACAGAAGCAAGCGTTTGAAAGCTCTTACTGAGAGTCAGACTCCTTATATCCAGTATCACAGCACTTCGTGATATGCAACATATAAAAAGTTCGTTGAACGTAGCCAGAAGTCTAAAAATGCTGAATCTGAACCCTCCGATTCCTCCTTAGGGGAAGCATTAACTCCTCCAGAAAATAGTTCAAGCAAAAGGATTAAAACACAGCATATCAAGGATATGAAAGTGTGTGTATTTTGTGTTCAGCTCGAGTCAAATTGAAAGGTGGAAACATTGACCATGATTTGTTTCGAATATGTACTCCAGGTCGTGCCCAAAAGTTATTGAGTTATGCTCACTTGTTCCAAAACGATGTTTTTACCAGAGTAGCGATGTTGAACGAATACAAAGCTGTATTCGCTGCAGATGTATTCTATCATAATAATTGTATAAAGAAGCATTTTGCAGCCTATGATCGCAGAATAGAGACGATTTTGGAAAACAGACAGCAAGAAAATGAAGTTCTACTGACATGGTTCAAGAAGCGTTTAATGATGTAGTCTCAAAAATAGACTTCACAAGCTGTGGATACAGTGTCACCTACTTGAGACAAGAGATCAATAAAAAGCTGAACCAGGATGAATCTATCAGTAACTATTTGGTTAAGAGCCTGCTTATAGACAAATTTAAGGACACCATTTATTTTACATATCCTAGCAACAAACGAAAATCCTAGATGGTTTATTCTGTCCAGATTGAAAGTGCAAGAATTGTTGAAACTTTGCGGAAATCATCTGTCGAAAACATTGCTAAGGACCTAAGGAAAGAGTTAAAAACTTACAGTTTTGGTTTACGCTCTAGCTATTGTGATCCAAACGATCTTGATCTAGCCTTAAAACGCTTCCAAAATGAATGTCCTCCAATATGGATGGAATTTCTTCAGCATTTGTTTTCCACCCGGAATGTATCAGATAGCAGCAATCAGTTGATGCTGAAGTGTGACACTATCTTTCAGATGTTGTTTTACATCCCTCATAATGGTTTGGAGCCCACTCCATTGCATGTCGGATTTGCTCAAACTATACATAACCTGTCACAGTCTAAAGATCTTATTGAAATTGCAAACAAACGGAGCATTTGTGTAGGATATCAAGACGTTCGCAAAATAAATTTTGCACTAGCAAAACGTACAATATCTTTATGTGGTTCACATAGAGTTCCAGTTCCTCCAGTATTTGATCAAAACCATCCAATTCAAGCAGCAATGGATAATTTTGACACCTTGGAAAATACCTTGTCTGGAATTGGTTCAACACACGATACGGTGCTAGTTTTATTCCAAAATGCTCCATTAAGCTCTGCACCAACACAACAGCATACTAATAAGATCAGTGAAGCTCCAGAGTCAACCCTCCGGCTTGACAAGTTACAAAGCGTTCTTCCTTACCAAGAAATTATCTCGATTGGACCAAGACATGAACGAGGTACAATAAGTTAAGATTTCCAAGTCTCTGAATACAAGGCAAACGATCATTTACTAGAGACTTAATCTCGACCATTTCCTGTGGTTTGTGATGCGATACAAACATAGAACAACCACAATACAGGGCTCTTCAACTAACTCAAATACTGATAATGATGACTTTGTTCCAAGCTTTGTTGCTGTCAAAAGCCCTTTTGTAGGAGATAGCTTGAAGCCTACAACTATTGCGTTCACTCCCATACTGCCATACAAAGCAACTGAATTTGATACCATTTTTAAAACAATGATTAACTTTCAGGACGTGCTTAAGCAGCAGAATAAGCCATACGGTGCACTGTGGTGTGATGAAGGAGTTTATGCTATTGCGAAGGAAATTCAACTCCTGAAAAAAGATCTGTTCAGTAATTTGTTTATCGGATTGGGTGGATTCCATTTTGAGAAGATTGTACTTGCTTGTATTGGATCTTATCTTCATATATCGGGAATTGAATCTGTTTTTCAGTCAACTTCATCATCAGAAATAATACATGATCTTATCTCACAGTCTTTTACAACATGCAAACCTAAGAGTTTTATAAAATTAGCACTATTTTTTATATTTTGTCTATTTTTTCAAATATTCTACAACCATTTTTAATCATTGTAACCCAAAATTTAGACATTTGTACATGTTTCTGTGTTAGGAAATTTTAGTAGAGCTATTAATATCTAATTTCTTGACTATTTAGTTCGATAAGATTGGTTAGAGCTAGTTTATGCACCAAAATAGCCAAAAATTTCATTTTTGTGATTTTTTGACAATATTTACTTAATTTTTTACTATTTTTGCTGTTATTTTTTTTACATTTTTGTCAGTTTTCTTGGTTCAGGCAGCAGTATGTTACAAACACAGATTCTCAAACAAACAATTGCCTTTAAAAAAATTTTCAACTCAAGAATATGACAAAAATACGAAAAACTGATAAAATTTTGCCATTTTTGCCAATTTTTTGCCATTTTGACCACTTTCGCACC